>JAMAGW010000008.1:0-600000 GCA_023626355.1 Penicillium sp. S1602 | reverse complement strand
CCAGTAACCCAACGGCTTTCCTTAACAATACACAATGAATTGGCGGAGGGCACTATCAATGTGAGGAATGTCACCTGTCTCCGGTATGATGACCTTCAAAAGTTATGTACCGCTATAACATGAATCCTAACCGGTCGGGATTTTTAGCGGCCAAATGTTTCAAGAAGGTGATCCACCGAAGCTCATTCCCATGGAAGATGTTGAAAAGAAATCCATTCCACATGGTCAAAGCCAAGTGGTGTCATTCTGTGGAAGTGCAACGTTCGGGGTAGGAGTGGAGGGCATGCTAGATCTCTATCACGACGAGAGACGGATTACTTCTGTGTACTGGAACGGACATTGGAAATGTGTTGGGAATGAGCTCCATTCGGCCAACGTTGATGACGAACATTACAGCGTGAAGGTGTCTATTCCCTCGGACGATGGTATACTAGGAGACCTTGCGGTTGAGGTCGGCGAGGTTCACGCTGATCATTTACTGTGAGATAGGCCATGAGATGACATTATTTGTTTATAAAATCTTCCACATCCTACATGAAGCCATATACTTTACAGTATTGACTATTATGAACTAGAAGCGATATAAAAGATGACTTGAATAGTTGTGTTAAACAATCCTAGGCATCTGAGTGCAGATTCAGCAGGACGATCCTAATCCTTGAAGCATTTGTGCGTATTGAGCTTTAATGAAGCTTCTAATCAAGTTTCTGGAGAATCAATTCAAAAAGGGCACTGATTGCATCCGGAAGTCGCATGGTGATTGGTTTTGTTGGTCCGTATTTTACGTTCCCCGCAAAAGGCGAAAATGGAGTTACACTGCGTTACCTACGGACAGTATGACGCGTTGGACTCTGCTTATACTACGCCCACTCAACAAGTCACTGAATGTCAAATCTTGATTGCGGGATAACGCGGGTGGCTAGGGACAACTACGCTCCAAATCCACATTACTGACAGGCATCACAAATGACTTCATTATAGCCAGGCATCCTATCTATGCAGACGCTATCGACAAGATAACCATATATAATTCTATCACTCTATCACTCAGGCCTGGGCTCGATGGCAGTCATACTGTACCATTATGATCTCCGCTGGACCAATGTTCTTGACTATGGTCGTTAAAGATTACTTGCTTAAGCGGGCTTCACTACCTTGGCAGGCGATTTCGTCAACCAAACAGAGATAATTCCCTACGTTGCCGATATAGAGACTGGCAGTTGGCACGGAGCGGACACGAGGGTCTTCACATTGCTTGGATCGCGGCCGTACATTTGGTTTTGTATCGGGCGCGATTGGGCTTTTCAATTATTCGTGTCTTGAATCGCATGTTGATGATGGATTGGTGGATTTCTGCTTTATCAGGTTTCCAATGGCATTGACAATCAGAAGCTGCTGGAGAATTCATAGAAGACGACAATTTAGTCTGACTTAAAGACTATCAAAAGGGTAGCTAAAACGAATGACGATGGAAAATATAAGACCTTTGATGATTAAGATAAGCAATCTCTGGATTTGTGCGTATCGTTAATAGAAACATGTCAATAGCGGGAAAATGAAAGGTTAGATTCCAATACAATATGGATAGTGCTCATATTTTAGCTCAAAGCCCTTTTCTTTTTCCCAAAGGTAAAGCACATCTAGAATAGTCTTTCGCAGCTCCCACGGCCACGGACACGTCTGCTTCGCAAATTCCGCGGGGAATCTTCCTATGCTACCTGCCTCCACCTCATCATATATTACGCGTCAGTCTTAGTACCGCCAAGGCGCCCGCCTAGACAGATCATACCAGCGACTAGTCTCCAGACATATTTGAGTTTGCCTCCGAGTGTGTTACTTTCCTGGTCTGAAATACTGATTTGGTTTCCTTTAACCTACAGCACTGTATTTTTCGGTTGGTGGTTAGTGGTTCCGTTCGTATTTCGTTTCATGGATCGTGCAACAAATCATGTATGCCAGATTCCAGGCTATTTCTTTCCCAGTTCCGTGCTTGTAACTGGGCAGTGCAAGGGGAAAATGTCACCGGTAGCATCGGATTGGTCAAGCAGGTCAAGCTTTCCGGGGAAACGGGCTTAGTGGGCCTTGGCGCCTTGGCTCCACCCGGGCACTTTGCCAATCTCGCTAGCTTGCGTCACAGTCGCCAACTATTGGAGGGCAGTCATTAGACGCACTACGACTTCCGTACCCTGTTTAGAGGGCCTAGGCAGACGTGTTCCAGATGTGGAAATTGTGGAAAGCTGTCGTAAGCTTGACCATTTCCAGAGATTCGACTTTTGGGGCAATTAAACATTCTATGAGAGCCCCCCCGCGACTATACGTTGCAGTATCCTAGACTAGACATGCTTTCCCAGGGGCTTTATTGTCAACCCTGATGACATCTATTGACCATCTAATTCATCACAGAATTCATGTCCTCGCAGGGATGGAATTTGAATGCTTGCGAGCTTGGACCGCCCGGGACCAGACCTGAGAGGGGTTTGCGAGAGCCCGGACATATTCTTTACAGCGGGAAACCCTCCAAATCCTGTCTGCTGAGACGGGCCCTGCCTTGTCGAGTAGCACGGTGCGTCTGTTGGGGGTTCTTAGCCGTCTGGTAATAGCCGTCCTTTCTCTTCCCTGCACTTTCATGCTGAACACGACTGATTCCTTCGGCCAATCCAGCGTTATCTACAAGCTTCTGTACTTGGCTCAGATAGCTGATGATGCTTACTTTCGAGAGCATGGGGGTGCCTCCCTTGAGAGCTTTAGTATCCTCGAGAAGGAATCCTTGGTATTCTCACATTGGACATACGATACAATCCCTGTCACCTGTTATTCACACAACGACCGTGGTCATCATATCCCATTGCAATCCGCGATCTCTTCAGGCTGCATGAGCATTGAAATGACCCTTTTCCCTGCCGGAAATGAGCTTTTGGTCGGACCAAATCCTGAGATGCTTTCTCGAGCAATGAACCTCCGGGATCTCTACATTGATCCTTTGCTGCAAACAATTCAAGACAACAACAAGAAACTGGAAAATTTACCCTCTGGAGCCTATCCGCAAGATGCTAAACATTCAGGGGTGTTTCCAGATGATCCTACACAAAGCCTTGTGTTGCTGATGAACTTTAACGCTGACCCGGAGCGCGTCTGGTCTCAACTTATTCCACACATCGAGCCTCTTCGAGAGGCCGGCTTTCTAACACATTTCAACGGATCCACTGTTGTGCAAGGTCCTATTACAGTCGTTGCTACCGGGAATGTGCCGTTCCATCGCATCTTAGAAGGAAGCATCTTCAGAAATGTTTTCTTCGATGCTCCGCTCTTGAAGCTTTTGCCACCTTTCGACCAAGGATTGCCCCAATGTTCTGATTACAACGCCCAAACCAGCTACTATGCATCCGCCGACTTCTGTACAGCAATTGGGACTGTGGATACCAATGGATTTTCGGACAAGCAACTCGCCGCTATTCGTCAACAGGTACAAGTGGCTCATAGGCTTGGCCTTAAAGTCCGATATATGGTAACGCCAGCTTGGCCTCGCAAGTTGCGAAATTATGTGTGGCGTATACTCGCCCGCGAGGGCGTGGATATAATCACCGTCAATGAATTCAGTCACCAAGTAAAGGGAACTCAGAATGAAGGGGTACTAACCCATTTCTCCTGAACCCATGCACAGCAAGAGCAATCTCAGCACAGGTTCTCCAAGAACAGCCTGATAATCAATAACAGCAAACGTCATTTGGGACTCCATTACTAGGTATCAAGCTGAAAGCGGCGTGTGCCGATCCGGATCCTAGACAACGCGAAACACCGAGTCAGCTTGGACTTACGGTCGATATTCAGGGCTGATTGAAATGATGGTGTTGATATGGGTGACATGTCGTGTCTCGGTGTTTGAAAATGTGGATGTTAAATCAACGTTGAAACGTGAACAGATCATACTGTGAAAACATAAAAGCCTGGAACTGCAGGCACCCTTGGTGACAGTAAGTAGTCTTGCTGCGGCCCGATATATCCGCACCGGTTTTCGGCAATCAACGCCCCTTCAACCACGATGTTTTCTATAGATTTGACGCCACTTCCTTGGTATGGCCGCAACAACTATTTCTCGTTGACTACTAGAGCCTGCGGTAAAATGTCCCCTGAGCTATGAAATTAATTGAGATAAAGGCCCGATATGTAGGAATGCATTGAATATTGCGCCCAAAAAACGAAATCTGCTTAGGCGATTTTAGGGGCAGACCTGTTTTGCGACACGCGCACTGTTAAGCCAGCTACTGGAGCAGTTCCTACTGAGAGGACCAATATCTATTTTGCCACTCTGGTGAACTAAATGATACACATCGGTTCTTGATGAGAAGCCCTGGAGATATTTAGATGCTGGTCAGGGCCCGCCTTTGGTCGAGTATCTTCCAAGGTTATGGCAAAGACTATTGGCTTAGCACATTTTCGCTTGCGAAGGAAAACTGCCTCCAGTGAATTGGTTGTTTTTTTTTCTTTTTTTCCCTTTTTTTTTTTTGGTCTCTTGCTTCTGGTCACTCTTTTCCACTATCAGTAATGGGAATCGCGCTTTCATCACTCTTCCCACCTAGTTGAGGTTGAAATATGATGCAAGGCTTTTCAGCTCGCAGAGAAATAACAGATTACCTCCCTGGGCAATAGCTCTTAAATCAATTTATGAAACCAATGACGAATCATCAATTTGTAACTTAACTAAATCAGGCAGGCTAGTCACGTACATTTCGTGGCCGCTGTACGGGGCAAATGGTCGATTGGTTAACTAACTTAAGTCGCGCAGGAGGATGACGAACAGTGTTTGGTGGCTTTTCTGTCTTGAGACTAGTCCGGATTAGCGTAGATGTACGGTCTTGGCAGAACCCGACGACCAGGACAGGGAGGTGCAGTTGTCATCGGAGATCCAGAGCACATTGTGGTCAGCAACTTCCGGATGGGTCTCGTATCCAAGAATATGCCTCCATATCATAAGCGGTATTCGCAGGAAAATCAATGGGGCTGAAGGCCGCAGCGTGGCTTATCCAACTGCCACAGCCACTGGAATGCGGGCTTGGACACCCCAGCCACCACGGTTTGGGGGTCCACGGGGAAACGAGCCACAGCCCCTTGAGTCCCGGATTCTTGCGGGAGGAGCAGTAATAACAGTGGACCGCGTGCCGTGATCCCTAACGTCTGACGGGTTCCGCGGTTTCGGATGGGTGGATAAGGCTGAGTCCGCAATAACGTAGAAAGTGTAAACGGAGGAACATGCATGGGGGATGGACCTCCGTCCATGAATGGCATACGTATCACGGCAAGTGAGTGGAATCAATCAGAGGAATCCACGCAGTCAAGCATCCATCGACAAATCGAGACCACGGCAAGGTTTGGTTGTACCTGAACTGCATGTTTGGATCCAAAGTTTGCCCCACATGAACCATGTTGATTTTTCTCTCTAGTCAGGGGGGTTAGACATTCGAGAACGAGTCCATTTTCGCCGCTAGAATGTGTCAGCCCCCAAATACACAGTAGCCGCACCGAGCCGGTATGTGGTCGAAGATATGCGTAGACTAGTGAACCCCGGATAATCCCACCCCTTGACCCGTTTCTCTTAGTGAAGATCTATCTCTTTTCTCTTCAACCGAAATTCTACTCTCTCATTAATTCACTCCTAAATCAGCCTCATAATCCTACGGCTTTTGGGGGTTCCCTACTGTACATCTTGCTGCCTGTAACGCTGATCCAGGCTTCGCCCCGCCTGACCCAAAAGAACCCGAGAGCCACTCTCGCGAAAAAATTGGAGACCTCTCGTTCTTTCGTTCTCCAAAACACTCGTTAACCTTCACCTTCACGATTCCGGGCTATGCGCAGTGCTCTTCCGATGTTCCCACGACCTCGAATCTAGTTCTGCCAGCCTTGCTCCCCCCCCCCCCCCCCCCCTTTCGTTACCTGCAACCCCCGGTCACTTGTGCAACCCGCCAAGCCAGTCACGACACACGAGCATTCCGGTGTTTCGAGGCTCCCACGTATCAGGGACCAGCAGTCCCTTCCCTCCCACCTGCAGTCCTCCTTCCTATTAAATAAGTGAAACCCTCCGTCAGGAGGTCAACGCCGCCACAGTGTCTTCCCCAAAGCACTCCGCGGAACCGAGCACCGCGTCGGATTTCGGCAAGGTGCTATCTCATGGATCGCGCGCTTCTCTCCTAGGTGGAACTTCGTATGATCCGTCTTTTCGCCAGGGTCCTGGGTTCCGCGCCCGAGAAGGTTATACGAATGTCGCCCCAATCGCTGCCTCGCGCAACCGCAAGATGTACATCCCAAACACGACGTGGACCTGGTCTTTCGCCGTCGTGACCTTCATACAAACACTCGTGACCCTCGCCTTAGAGATGTATGGAACCCCGAAAGCATGATCTGGGCTTACGTTTCCCTCAAAACTAACGGCCTGCAGTTATGTCTTCGTCAATTTTCAGATCCAGGAAGTGACCAACGACAGTCCTTCGTCCAAAACTATCCCGACTTTCCTCGCGCTCTACAGTTTCGGCTTCATCTACGAGCTGGTCTTGGTATATGATGCCCTGCAAGCAAAAAACACCATTCAAGTTATCGGTCTGTGTTTGTGCAACGTGGGCCTGTTGATTTATGGCGCGGTCCAGGTGCAGCAAATCCGAAATGCGGTCAACAACTTAAACGTCAACGGTAAAATTAATGATCTTGTTTGGGTGGAGTCAGAGCCCTTCCTCATTATAATTCCATGCATTGTCGCATTAGGCACTGTTTTGATGGCTTTCGTGGCTTGGAAGTTATATGACGAATTTGCCTGGACAATCTACAAGCACATTAGTGCTGACTTGCGCATGAAGCGCCGTTATCTGACTTATCAGGTAGGGCATTTGGGAAACCTTTACTGAGTTGGACGTGACTAACTCCCTCTAGATCTACATCGCCCTGTTGAAGTTTGATTTCTTCTTCTTCCTCGGTTTCACCGTCCAGTTCCTGGTCGTCGTGTCTTCCTCCAGCCATAATGCCGAGTTCTACCTCACCATTGTCGCCGTTCCCGTGACCATTATCATCCTTGCCTTCGGTGCTTGGTTTGTTCGTCGAGAATCGACTAGCGGCATGATCATTATTATTGTAAGTTATTCGAGCTTGAGAGTGCGTCAACTCAGCATCTGACTATTCATGTAGCTGCTGTTCTTTGCCGCCATGGCCTACTTCGTCTTCAAGCTCTTCCGCATGTACGCCCAGGCGACCTACATCGACTATCTCCCGGCCCGTCCATCAATGACATTCTTCGCCGTCATCACGCTCATCCTTATTGTCATCACCATCATCAATGCTTGCATGTGTGTGAACAACTTCCACCGTGGTCTGAAACCGCACATCAGCAAGAAGAAGGTCAAGCCTGAGGAGAAGACCACTGAGCTCACATCCAACTTAGCCAGTAGTGCAGTCCCATCACGAATGATGATCGACTGATCTCTCCCAGCGTTGGAATCATCAGCGTTCTCTTACTACTTCTTTCCATCCATGATTGTTGGATAAGCGTTTTTTTAAGCCCATGCGTTTGATTATTTGGGCCCTATGATACCTCACCAGCGACCTTCCTTTCTATTCTTCTCCCATTGCCTCAGCCTTTGCTGCAAAATTCATGTGACTCTACTACCCTGCTTTACATATCCTTCACGAGTGCACCGGTGGCGTTATCTGGATATGATTCCCGGAGGTGTTCTTTTCTCTATGTCATTTACGACAGTCCCATGCCTTGGGCACTTTTTCCACGACCTGGTTTAGTCTAGGATATCAAGAAATCAATGTGTTCAATATAATGATGAAACCAATCTATGTTGATGTGGGATTGATCAAGATGAAAGAAAATCCCTGCGTATTGCTTTAAATAACTTAGACGCTGAAGCCCTCAGACATTACCCCGGTTCCAGGCTTCTTCCCTTATGATTGGTGGATCGCTTGTATCGGATACTGTAAATTACCATTATCAATGGTTGCTGCTACCATACCAATACACCGCCTAGTGTCAATCAGGAAACCGCGATCGTGGCCTCAATTCAACTCCGCAAACCTCGCTCATCCCCCGAACCCCTTCTCTCCTTTTCTTCCATTCTTTCGTTCTATCATTCACACCTAACTAATCGTCATGGTAAGCTCATACAGTCCCCCAATTGCTGAAATAGCAGATTAATCTCCATCCAATGCCCCCTCATGCCTGCCCACCAAACCTCCTTTCTTCTTAGTACCCCAATAACCTCACTTGATGATCATCTCTAATCAATCGTGAATCCAGGCTTCCCCTCGTCCTGGTTCCCCTCTCACCTCCGGCGCTGAGTCCGGCGCCGAGTCCAAGTCTGCTGGCGCCGCCGGCGCTGTCGCCTCCGGCTCCTCCGTCAGCCGTCCCTCGTCGCCCTCTGCCCCCGGTGGTCCCCGTGCTGCCATGCGCCGTCGCGCTGCTGCCGACCACAAGGAGTCTCTCCGCAATGCTCGCCCCAGCTCCACGCGCTCCGCTGGTGCTGGTGGTTCCTCCGGTACCATGCTCAAGCTCTACACCGATGAGAGCCCCGGTCTGCGTGTCGACCCCGTCGTTGTTCTGGTTCTGAGTCTGGGTTTCATTTTCTCGGTCGTTGGCCTCCACGGTAAGCTTAGTGTCTTTCTTTTCAAGTCCAAAAGAGTCATTGGTGGTTTTGGATGAGTTGCTGATTTGTCTGTGCGTTATCCAGTCATCGCCAAGATCACCCGCAAGTTCGCCGCATAAGCAATTCTATCGACTATACTATCCACGCGCAATCGATGACATGTCCAATTTTATCCTCGGCATGAACATGGATTGTGTTTGACCTTCAACCTTTCCACCTTCCACCTCAACCCTTTCTCCTATACCCCGTGACATTTGGTCCTTTCCGTTGCACTTAAAAGCAGCCAGGACCCCCGTTTGGCTACGCTGGTGTGAATCCTGTTTTTTAACTCAAAGCTTTTCTCTCATGTGTGGTGTTTTTCGTTTTTGTGGGTGCTGCAAATGAGCATCCTAGACCTATCCGCTGTGTAGGTCGGTCGGTTGGGCTATCTCTGTTGATGGCATCTGTACTGCGGGCTTGCTGCTTCCTTCCCTGCGATGCCAAGCGCTGGAGGAAGCGGGTTGGCTTGTACGTGGTGTCTGGGCAGTGATTTAGTCCGAGGCTGTGTACCATATCCGAGCTAAATGTGTTCACTGTCTCGCATTGAATTATTAATTGACTTGGTCTCAAAGATCTTGCATCTGGTTTCTTTGCTTTGTAATTGTATGGGTTGTAGTTTCAAGCATAACTTTTCTTGGCTGTACTCGGACATATGGATTCCGATTTGTCAGTACCTGATGCATCGATTTTCTATGCACTGTCCTTCCAACATTCCAAGATTGTCATTCAAAGACAAGTTACCCGAGGGCCATCGGGTTAAAGGATTAAGCAACAGGCCTTCAAGGCTGACTTTTCCAAGTTTTAACGCAGACTCTTGCTACCCACAATTGATAGGTAATGGATTCTTCGAATGAAACTGCAAGTATAAGCCAAGAGGTTCATTTCAATCCAAGGTAATGTTTTCCCGGGATCCATTCCACCATGACCCATTGTTCCTAAAAATTTGACAATATTAAGGGTAATTGAGTTGCTTGGCTCTGGTGGATTCATGTGGCGAGGAACAACCGTAAATCAGTTCGTAACCATGGAAAGGTTATGTACATATCTAGCTTTACAGATTTAGTGCATCCGGGATTGCCAAAAACGAAAACAAGAAAAGCCTGTAAAGCTAACTGAAATCAGTTAGAGATCAAAATATTAGTCGGGTACTCAATATGACATTCGATTAGAAAAGCCCTGCGTCTTGACTTATGGGGCGGACTACACTTTAGGCTCATATATCAATATCGCCCGCGGAGACATGACAATAACGCATGGGGTAAGCATATCACAAATTCCAGCCATAAAGGCCTTTATCAGCCTTTAGTAACGGAATCTGCCGAGAAAAAAAAGAAAAGCCGTGCTCCATCTCACCCCAGACTCCACCCGAATGCACGATTCAGAACCGGAAGCTCTTATCTCGACGATCTCCCAACCAATCACATCACTCTTAGAACTTCCAACCTGATAAGCCCACGAGAATCAACCAATTCTCGTCGATAGCCCATTTTTGCGTATGGAGTGCATAGTACCTTTGATTGTCAATTAATTTTCAATCCGCGTTTCCATTCGATAACGGGCCAGCGGGGTGGCGGGGCTGGATCCCTTCATTCTTCATATGGTGTACCGCCAGGAGCGCCGATCTACGCCCTCATTGGCGAGGCTGGTCACTTTGAATGGCATTACGAGAGCCAATGCCACTCTTATCTGGATCTCGCTTGTGGATTACAAGTTCCTATCTAAGCTAAGGGCCCAACTCCCGGGGTTTGGGGTGCGAGGTCGGAGAACCTTGTGAATGGGTTCTTGTGTTGCCATACTTATATCAATGTGTTGCTCCGGGTTTGCATTTGGATGTGTTTCACTTTGACCACACTATCTGGCTTTATTCAACCCTATCATTAGGGTTTGGCTCTTTATACCCCTTGAATTGAGTTCGAGATCACTTATTCGACGTCATACATTGGTCGCATCGAGCCCTACCTTTTTCTATTTTGCACTTCGCTGCTATCTATCTGATCGGTTCGACTGATCCCTAGCCATGTCGACTGGCACAGTTACTTTCACGGCGCCCTTGTCCCAGGGATTCGGATATGGTATTATCCTGGGTCTTGGGTTTGCCTTTGCTCTTCTCATGATCTTTATTACCTGGGCCTTAAAGCGGTACGTCCCGGCTGGAACAACCTTAATTATTCGTCCCATATATGCTAATTCAAACTCAATAGATACCAGAATGAAGTTCAAACTTCCGAAATGTTCTCAACTGCAGGCCGCTCCGTCAAGTCCGGTCTTGTCGCTGCTGCAGTAGTCAGCAGTTGGACATGGGCAGCTACACTCCTCCAATCTTCGTCAGTAGCATACAAATACGGTGTCTCGGGTCCATTCTTCTATGCATCCGGTGCAACAGTTCAGATCCTCCTATTCGCAACGATCGCCATCGAGTTGAAAAGACGAGCCCCCAATGCGCACACTTTCCTCGAAGTCATTCGCGCACGCTACGGCACAACGGTCCACGTTGTCTTTATCGTCTTCTGTCTGATGACCAACATCCTTGTCACAGCTATGCTGTTGACTGGTGGATCTGCAGTCATGACATCCTTGACTGGAGTCTCCACTACCGCCGCTTGTTACTTGCTTCCTATCGGTGTTGTTCTGTATACCATTTTTGGTGGTATCAAGGCGACTTTCATTACCGATTACATGCACACCGTTGTCATTCTGGTTGTCATCTTCCTCTTTGCGTTCTCAGCTTACGCGACCAACGCTGAGCTGGGATCGCCTGGCGCAGTCTATGATGCCCTCGTTAATGCTGCGAAGCAGAACCCTGTTGAGGGTAATGCCGAGGGCAGCTACTTGACTATGCGATCGAAGGAGGGCGGTATCTTCTGGATTATCAACTTGATCGGTAACTTTGGAACTGTCTTCCTCGACAACGGTTACTACAACAAGGGTAAGTTCTCAAGAGAAACAGGATGTTCAATTAAAAAGGACCAGAAACTAACTTTCAACAGCTATTGCTGCAAGCCCCGTCCACGCATTCCCCGGCTACGTTATTGGCGGTCTCTGTTGGTTCGCCATCCCCTGGCTCTGCGCTACCACCCTGGGCATCTCAGCCCTCGCTCTGGAAGGCGACGCGCGCCTGAGCAGCGACGACGTCACAGCCGGTCTCGTCCTCCCCTTCGCAGCTGTCAAGCTCCTCGGATACAGCGGCGCAGTCGCAACAACCCTCATGATCTTCATGGCCGTGACATCCGCTTTCTCAGCACAGCTCATCGCCGTGTCGTCAATCTTCACCTACGATATCTACCAGGCCTACATCAACCCAAAAGCCAAGGGCAAGCGCCTCGTCTGGGTCTCGCACATGGCCTGTATCGTCTACTCCATCATCATGGCTAGCTTTGCCACGGGTCTCTACTACGCCGGTATCGGTATGGGTTACCTATACCTACTCATGGGTGTTATCATCTCTTCTGCCGTGTTCCCCGGTGCCATGACCTTGCTCTGGAAGGGTCAGAACTGGATTGCAGCTGCTGTGTCTCCTCCTCTTGGATTGGCTATTTCCTTAATTGCTTGGCTGGTGACTGCCTCGAAGCAATACGGTGCTCTGACCGTGACTACTACCGGTGATAACTACCCCATGCTAGCGGGTAACGTTGCCGCCCTCCTCAGTCCGGTCATCATCTCCCCCGTCCTTACCCTGATCTTCGGCTCCCAAAACTACGACTACGAGTCCATGCGCCAAATCCGCAAGGTGGACGACTCGGAAGTTGCCGCAGACGCACATATCGATATTGAACTTATTCCTGGCGAGATTGAACCCAGTGATACTGAGGATGAAGAGGAAATTCGCAAACTCAACAAAGCGGCTCTCTACTCCCGCACATTGACCATTTTCATGGCCTTCGCCATGCTGATTCTCTGGCCGATCCCGATGTACGGTACCTCGTATGTCTTCAGCAAGAAGTTCTTCACTGGCTGGGTTGTCGTCGGTATCCTATGGCTGTTCTGCACACTGTTTGGTGTCGTTG
Organism: Penicillium sp. S1602; assembly: GCA_023626355.1. NCBI lineage: Eukaryota > Fungi > Ascomycota > Eurotiomycetes > Eurotiales > Aspergillaceae > Penicillium > Penicillium sp. S1602. Next base: position 587,330 of record JAMAGW010000008.1, on the reverse strand, counting down.
TTTTCCCGCTTTACGAGGGACGTGAGAGTATTGTGCGCGTTGTTCGGATGATGGCTTATGATGCTATGGGCGTAAGGCCTGCCGTTTACCGGGGAAGGAAGGCGGATGAATTGCAGGCTTCTGGGGTTGCGACGCCGACAGAGGCTATTGGGGAGAAGGCTAAGGAGGCAGAGTCCTCTGCTTAGACTTTGATGATTGTATATGGTGTTTGGAAAATTTGGGCTGGTACCACTTTGGTTTTGTTTAGGTCGGATGTCAATCTATACCCCGTTATCCGGTTATTTAATACAATTTATATTATGAATTTTTATATATCAATCTTTCAACACCTCCATTAATTTTACCTGAGTAGATGACTTCATCAGACAATGACAATGATAAATGCTAACTCAAAAGAACAATAAACAATACAAACAATTAAAGATCAAGTCCCTAGCGCCGAAAGCTTCCCAAAATCAAAATATTTTGAAAGGTAGCACCCCACCCCCAATCAAATACAGCTCCAGATCTCCTGTGTTCACTTATAGTCAACTGGCCCTTGATGCTGCAGTGGCGGTTGGCCTTTCTGAGCCTGGGGCGGAGGCCCTGCAGCCCCATGAGCTTGAGGAGGTTGTTGCAGGCCTGGAGGACCCCACTGATAGTTTGGCATTGCTGGTGGCCGAGTATCAGGTGTAATGTCAGTCCGATCGCTATGAATTGTCAGAATTTTTGTCATCTGCAACTTGTGCTTGGTAAATTGTGTCTTACCGAAGATCCTGCGAAAAGCGACAGGTGTAGCACAAGACCTCCTATAAAAATTCGTTAGTATAGTATATCAACCACCGGACCAGTGTTCAATTCAAGAAATCTAGAAAAAACTAGTCGTGGGGCATGCCGCATAATGAAATACCTTGTACTTGTGAGTTGAGAGAGGAATTATGGGCTAAATGTAAACATTAGCAATATTCCAAGATTATCGCAGAAATAAAGCCCGAATATGATTTCGAAAACATACAACGAAGCAGACAGTGAAAAAAGGCCTAAATTATTTCCATGGTTGTTAGTCGGGCTCCCCACAAATCGAGGTGCTCAGCCACATACCACCGGGTGATGCAGTGTCCATTCCAGTTCCGGCCTAGATACGATCAGCAAGGCTCATATCGTAACGATTCATGCGATATCAGACAGCATACAATTGTAGCAGTAAGCGCGGACATTTTCATATCCCTCGAGCATCGAGGTGAACTCTGTGTAATCCGTCAGCCGCAATCTAGATGGGGCGGGTAGTCCACAAGCTAAACGCCCGAGACCAGCCAAAGGCGCCGGCCCCCACTCCGGCGTCGCCAAAGGTTAACGCCCGAGGTCATATCTTACCGTGAGTGCCACAAGTGATTGGAATACAGAGCGCCATGGTGTTGTTGAATGATGAGGAAAGGGAGAAAGGGTGCCGACGTCAACAGACCTGAAGGCAGCGGCTTTAAGTTGTGGCTTGGTTCCTTGGCAGGAAGCACGTGAGCTCCATGTGATGATCAGGTACAAACCCGAGGGAATCAACAATATATATTGTTCGTCCGCACTTAGGAACCTCGAATATGTCACGCCATATTTTTTTTTCTAAAAAGAACACCAATGGGAATCTTATTGAATCTTCAAAAAAGCCTGTTTACATAATGCGGCAATTATTTGCATACAAGTCGAAGTAGCTGGCATCAAAGTCCAGAAAGACATAACGGAAGAAAAAAGAGATCGCTGCTCAAAGTATTTTGTAGACTTCCACCCCTAGATAGAGCCCCCAAGAATTGATGCCACAAATTGTTGCTGTATTCGTTCGATTACTGGGTCTTGAAAAGGAGGATGGCACAGTGGCCCAGGTAGAAGTAGATGAAGTGCTTCGTCTCTGTAGAGGCAATGAGTATGGTTTGGGAAAAGGGGAAGTGGTAGACACTGACCATGAGTGACGAAGCTACCAAAGTTGCGTCCGACAACACAGTGCCAAGTAGCGCCCTTTCGGGAATCGAACTAGACGAGTTGTTAGTGTCGAAAGGAGGAGGGGTGAGATGGCTAGGATGGCGGGGTCGGACCTCTTTTTTAATGTACTGTGCGATATCCTGCAACTAATTAGTATGCGATGAAAAAGCTCGATACAGAATCGAAAGTGTGTCCATACCTTCTCGATGTGGTATTTCTCCATGGCTTCGATAGCTGGGGAAGTTAGTCGCTATTCATTCTGTCGGGGGTTCCGAGTCCCATACCGAGATCAATAGCCTCCCGCTGCATATCCTCGGTCTATGTGATTTATCAGATCCAGCCCACGAGTATAAGGCGACAGCTATCCTACCATGTCGACCGACTTGACCTGCGCTGTACATGGGTTAGCGACATAATAACTTTTGGCGGGGAGCAAGACTCACCCTCCATCTTCTCTTTCTTCTCAGTAGTCATAATTGCGAGAGATAGGGTTTCTAAGGGCGGCTGGTTCAAAGGTCGTCGGGTCGTCGGCGTGAACAAAAGTGACTAATTCGAGAGTGCAGCGGCGCAATCGAAGAGGGCGCGTCGACGATACGGTTGACCGCTTTCACCCCAATTGGAAATATTGCCGGTGTAACACGTAGGACCGCTTTGTTCACCGCCCAACATGCTATGAAAGCCAGAAAAAAAAAATTTCGTTACAAGTATTTTTACTTCACACTTGCTCGGGGCTTTTCCAGCTACAACACTTCAAGATGGAAAATACTCGGGTGTTTGTCAGTGGGCTTCCACCCACTTGCTCCAATGATCAGCTTCGCAATCATTTTTCAACACGCTTTCAAGTCACAGATGCCCATGTCTTGCCTAAACGCCGCATGGGTTTTGTCGGCTTTAAAAGTAATGAGATGGCTCAAGAAGCCGTGAAATATTTCAACCGGACCTTTTTAAAGATGTCTAAGATCACGGTAGATATTGCTCGACCGGTATGTGAATGTTTGCATCTTTCATCGCATTTTTCCTGTCATCCTTTTTTTGCTTTTTTTGCTTTCGTGCACGCTGACCAGTTCAGTTGGTCTTGAGACTGACCAGGTTTATTGTAGATTGATTCCAAGCCTGTCCACCCGACACGGAACCGTGACGTGGATAACTCCGCGGAGGGTGCACTCAAGAAGCGCAAGAGGGAAGCTGAAAAGGCACAAGACCCCAAGCTGAAAGAGTATATGACTTTGATGCAGTCAGGCAAGACCCGAACATGGGCAAATGATGATACCATGGCTGCCCCATCCGCGGATCCCACACCGGTCATTAACCAACCTACCCAAGACAACAGCGTGGCGGAGGAAGTGCCTTCCCAACCTAAGAAGGCCCGGATCCAAGAGCCCCTGCCCGTTGTTATCCAGGAACCTGAACCCGAGCCAATGGTCATTGACCAGGGTGAAGAGGATGGGAATGAGGATACATCAGCACAGGAGGAGACACCAGCACAGGATGGCCAAGGCGAAGCAGAGGCTGGCCCTGCATCTGATATGGACTGGCTGCGGTCTAAGACAAGCCGTCTGTTAGGTCTTCTGGACGAGGATGAGCAGGCCGAGTTTGAAGAGCGAAAGGTCGACAAGCCGGTCGAGTCTCGGAGTTCCCCCAAGGATGAATCCCGTAGTGCCGCCATCGAGCAGATCACGTCTGAACCCGAGCCCGAGCCCGTCACTAATGCTGATGAGACAGTCGATGAACCTGCAGAGGAGGAAGAGGAAGAGAAAGAAAACGAGATTTCGCCTGAGCAGGCCAAAAACATCGAGCTCATTCGCGATTCTGCTCGGCTGTTCTTGAGAAATCTCTCCTACGATCTGAGAGAGGCGGATCTTCACCCTCTATTTTCTCCGTTTGGCAAAACTGAAGAGGTTAGTTCTTTGTTCCATTCTTTCCCCCTCACTTACACTCTCCCTTCACCATGCCAGCATGTGCTTTGACAGCACCAATGCTGGCGGTGTGCTCGTATGATGACTGTCCTGATAGGGACATCTTATGCCAAGCGCAGATGATGTCACCAGGCAAGAGATTTTAGTAGATGCTTCTTGATTATCTGAAAAGAGCAACACACCACATTCCATGCACAAGACTTGTTACACAAAATTTTACTTCGATCAAGTACTAATGGAATACAGATTCATGTTGCTTTTGACACTCGGACTGAGACCAGCAAGGGCTTTGCCTATATCCAGTATCATGATGCGGATGCTGCTATTGATGCATACCGCACCCTTGATGGAAAGCATTTCCAGGGCCGCCTCTTGCATATTCTCCCGGCTGCAGCCAAGAAGAGCTATAAAATTGACGAATACGAGCTTTCAAAGCTTCCCTTGAAGAAGCAAAAGCAGATCAAACGTAAAATGGAATCTGGGTCTTCCTCATTCAGCTGGAATTCCCTTTACATGAACGTGAGTTGTGTCTTTCCGGCGCTGCAATGAACTACAAATGCTAATTACGATACAGACTGATGCTGTGATGTCATCCGTAGCTGAAAGACTCGGCGTTTCTAAGGCAGAGCTGTTGGATCCCACTTCGTCTGATGCTGCTGTTAAGCAGGCACATGCTGAGACGCATGTCATTCAAGAGACCAAGGCTTACTTTGCCTCGAACGGAGTTAACATTGATGCTTTCAAGGAGCGTGAACGAGGCAACACAGCTATCTTGGTGAAGAACTTTTCGTATGGTGTGAAGTCTAGTGATCTCAGGTCGCTGTTCGAGCCTTATGGAACGATCATTCGACTGCTGATGCCGCCCAGTGGCACCATCGCCATTGTTGAGTTTGGAAGGCCCGATGAAGCGCAGAAGGCATTCAAGGGTCTTGCTTACCGAAAGGTGGGTGAGTCGATTCTGTTCCTGGAGAAGGCCCCAAAGAACTTGTTCGATGGCACAGTCAGTGCCCAGGTTGCTGCCCCAGAGGTGCGAGGCAAGGGTCAAGGATTCTCTACCTCGGACACTTTTGCCGCAGATGAGGTCGAGGGAAATAGCGTCACATCAACTCTCTTTGTGAAGAACCTGAGCTTCTCGACTACCAACGAGGGATTCTTGCAGGCCTTCAAGCCGCTGGAAGGCTTTGTTACTGGTCGCATCAAGACCAAGCCCGACCCCAAGAAGCCTGGTCAAACTCTGAGCATGGGTTTCGGTTTTGCAGAGTTCAGAACCAAAGAGCAGGCTCAAGCAGCACTTACTGCCATGGATGGCTACAAGTTAGATGGGCACGAACTTGTCATCCGCGCCTCTCACAAGGGCAACGATGCCGCGGAGGAGCGGAGACGGGAAGACACCGCCAAGAAAATTGCGGCGAGACGGACCAAGATCATCATCAAGAACTTGCCATTCCAGGCCACCAAGAAGGAAATTCGTTCCTTGTTTGGTGCGTACGGTCAATTGCGCTCGGTCCGTGTGCCTCAAAAGTTCGATCGCACTGCTCGCGGTTTCGGTTTCGCGGATTTCATCAGTGCTCGCGAAGCGGAAAATGCCATGGACGCGTTGAAAAACACGCATCTGCTGGGTCGACGCTTGGTCCTGGAATTCGTGAACGAGGAGGCTGTCGATGCCGAGGAGGAGATCGAAAAGATAGAGAAGAAGATGGGCCAACAAGCAGACAGGGTCAAAATCCAACAGCTTACGGGCGGGGGACGCAAAAAGTTCACAGTAGGGGCCCAGGAGAACGACGAAGCATGAAGGTGCTAAGTCTCCTTCTCCCTACAAGAAGGGCGCCGAGTCCATTGGCCGGTGACCATCCCTTGCGTTTAGGGGAAAAAACGATGTACGATTACTTGCAGCCTTTTTTTGTTGATTACCTATGAGATAGTAAAAGAGATACCCCGAACACGTTCCTGCGGCTGTCAATGCACCATACGTGCAGCGCTCGTGCATTTTGCATTTCATCCATGTTCGTCCCTATTCTAGGTTCTCTTAACCCTAACCAACCCTAATGTACTACAACCTCCTTTCCAACCTCAAGATCCCATCCCCAGTTATTGAACTATGGGTTTTTGGTGCATGAGTTATTTGCCGTGTTTATTTGTTGATTAATTTTAAAGATCAGCTTGACCTACATTCCAATGGGGGTTGTGGTGGTGGTCGGTGGTTGAACATTCCTCAACCCGAGCAATCAGCGACGTCGTTGGACATCCAACATTCCTGTGGACCTGGAATCGCCACTGATCATTGTCGATGATTGTCAACATTAGTCCGACTGATGCTGCCCCAAGGTCACCTCGGGCTGCACAAAATCTCCGAGTCGCTCGTCACTGGATCGTGCTGCTGCAGCATCCCTTGCTTCGGTAGCACTTCCTTCATATCATGCCCTTTCTTGACTCCTGATTTGTCGCGGCAAGGACGGCTGGCGCCCGTCCTTTGCACCCCACACAGTGCCTGGACGCGAAGACCCAGGGACCGGGACCTGCGTAGGAGTATGGAGCTGGCGTTCGAGGGTCGTGGTGCAGGCAAAGCAAACCTGTCGGAACAATGTTGCTACTGGGACTACAGCACCCCTCTCCCAGGGGAGTTATGGTTCCCTATAAACACCTTCTTGCTCGCTCTCACATTCTCTTTCCCAGGTTCTGACATTCTCTTCAGACATTTGCGTTCTTGGGTCGCTGTTTGTGACTGTGCTGCGTTCTTTGCCAGGCAGGAAGCATTTGACGGTGCCTCTCAACTTCCCTCCTCGTAGGAATCTGTCATTCTTTTCGAGAAGCCCGTCCTTGGTCCGCTCCATGGCTGCTGACTGGCAACAAGAGTGCCTCGTGCCTCAGAACCAGCCGTCCATTGATACTGTGGGGGCTCATTCAGATCGGGCTTTGCAGAACACCTCTGGTAACGTGCAGTCATACTCTGATGTTTTGACCCACGATGTCACTGGCCGGGACGATCATCTTCAACAGATGGCTTACAAGTATCCCCACCCTCCTGTGCATCACCAAGTCGCCGCCCCCAACCTCCACCACCACCAGCAAGTAGCTGCTCGGCTTCATGCTCGGAAGCTTCGCCGGCTTCACTCGGTGGGGCCCAACGTAGCTCCTCGCCGGGGACGAAGCTACCTCAAATCCCAGAAGTACTTGGAGTATCGGGCCCGTCCTAGACGAGACACTGGCAAGGATGGAGAGCCAGTGTGGTCTGATGAGTTGGAAGATGCTTTCCAGCAAGGTCAGCACTTAATTCATTCCTATTGGTATAAGAAAAAGCTAACAGTCAAGTACAGCTCTCGAAGCAAACCCTCCTATGGGTCGACGCAAGTGGTCTGAACGGGGAAAGTCATACGGCCGAAATGAGTTGATTGCTGAGTACATTTTCAAGTTGACTGGCAAGCGACGAACTCGCAAACAGGTTTCAAGTCACCTTCAAGTGCTTGACTCGTTTTTGAAAGGAGACCCCGACTGTGAGTTCTAGTATACGGAGAAGCATAGTTCAAAGTGCCCTTTATTAACATAGGCTATAGGGGAGCGACTTGTCCGCGAACAGTCTGCAGAGCGATCAAGTGGGCATTCTCAAGCCTCTACGCCCAAATGGAGAGCCTCGATTGACCATGGTGCGCCGAGCCACTACGGAGCCCCAGCACAGTACCACGATCCTATGCGCTCGATACAACCATATGCAGGAGACCTACCACCTCCTCACTACACTTTGGGCTCGAATATGCAAGAGTCAGGGACCAAGAGTATCCATGGCTTTAGCTTTGACATGTGGGTCAGCACCCCCCAGCAGCCTAACCGAATCGAAAAGGCTCTGCATGCATACACCCGCCTGCAAGGCGATCTGCATCACCCTGCACCTCCGATGCCCTTGGAAAATGTGAATGGCTGGCGATCCTCATTCCCTGAGCTATCATCTATTGTCGATGACGGCTCCCTCGACTGTGATATCATCATGCTTGAAGTCAACCTACAGCTCATGTCTGACTTTCCTCCTCCCGGGTCTCGTCTTGGTATTCAATTAGACCTTGATTTTGCCCACCCTACAGCCGGTGATGTGTTCATGGTAGGCCAGATGGAAGACTGGACCTGTAGTACACGTCTATACGAAGCAGGGCGAGAGAAATGGGAGACATTCAACCCTCTCCCGAAACCCCAATCGACCAAGGTCAAGCCTCTCTTCGAATCGCAATGGTGGGCGAAGCTCTTCACTGAGTTAACCCAGGATAAGCGCATTGCGGAAGACTCCGCTCAGCCAGAATCTATTCTTTCTACTGATGAGCGTACACGGCGCTACCTACGCTCTCTGTCTGCAGTACAGGAGATCCGCGCTGTGCCATCCAGTTCCCGACGTCTCTCCAACCAATTCCAGGGCCATGGGCAACAGGATGAGAGCGAGCGAATGGCTATTTTGGTCTGGAAATTCCGCCAAACACGACCCGGCGAGGTCGGCACTACTACCTGGCGCCGGCTTATTCCGCCCCCGGATCGCACTCAAACCAACAGCCCTCGGCCAGCTGCTAGCGTTGGTGTTGATCTCCCCCCTCTCTCTCTGGACTCCATCCTTCTCAACAAACCCTCCCAGAGCGTCTACCAGACGCCGCAGCCCCATGACCTGATCCACCAAAGTCAATCTCACTCACAATGGCCCATGTACCCATCCTCCCACGACAACGTGGCTAATATGTTTAATTCCTCCGGTCAAATCGACTTTATGAGCTCTATCTCGAAAGCCGAAGATGGCCTCGGTGACAAGACGGCCGTCACCTCCGTGCTGGACTCCTTCGCCACCAGCCTTGCCCCAGAGACCTCCCAACCAACCAGCCTTAGTATCACCAGCGGGGGGCCAGTGATGATGAACATGCACGACCTCCCGCTCTCTCACCCATCTCTGGGCTACAACATTGGCCATGACACTGGCCATTACATGCCACCTCAACAGCACGGTGTTGGTCTTCACGACAACAACAACCACAATGTGCTCAATGGCTTCTTCACCTCGGGCTCTCAATCCCTAGAAGATCTGGGCCATGCCCAAGCTTCCTGGGGAACCCATCCTACCTCCATCCCGGGAGATGTGAGTGCCGGTGGATATCACCACATCCCATACCCGGAGCACCAAGGCCCCGTCTCGCGTGAGTCGCAGCAACCACATCATTTCGATGGCATACCTGAAGACTTGATGGACAAGCTCGTTGGCCGCATGTCCAATGGTCCTAGTATGCACGGGGCAGGCCCCGAACATGCACATGCTTCCTACGCCGATGATGGGACTGTGGATGCAGTTTAATGACCCAAATCCTCAAAAAACAAAAATTCTATTGGTAATGATAATCTTATTCTGGAGCGGTTCCATGTACTCTTATACCTTTTGCTACCTTTTCCTTTTGCCTTTCCTTTTTTCCATCCTTATGATACGTGGAGGCCCGGAGTTAACTAGGGAAAGGGAGTGTTTCAGAGATTGGGCCTTAAAAGTCCCGTGTCCGATTCGATTCTATTCCATATTTAATCTAACTTTTCTTTCTGTATATTGGATAAAGGCTTTATTTAACCGCATTTAGCCGGCGGGATGAAGTGGGGCCCCAGACTCTATACGAGTTTGTCCCGCATTTAGCCTGACGGATTAACAGGTTTCGCGTCTTTGCAATTTCAAATATAAGTGTCCGTTGGCCCGGAAGTTCTTTTCTGAATTGTATCTCTTTCATTTCCCGTAAGTAGTCCCGGTAGCATTGACGTGTCACTTGATCTATAAGCACTGCACCAGGAACTAAATCTTCCGCCAGATATCCCCCTCCAACTCTCCCACAATGACTACCCCCACCGTTAAGCTGAACAGCGGCTTTGAGATGCCCCTCGTGGGCTTCGGTCTGTGGAAGGTGAACAACGACACCTGCGCGGACCAGGTCTACAACGCCATTAAGGCCGGCTACCGTCTGTTCGATGGCGCCTGCGGTAAGCACTCTATCCTCTTACCCTCCAACCCCAAAAATTAACCCAATCCCCAAAAGACTACGGTAACGAGGTCGAGTGTGGTCAGGGTATCACCCGCGCCATCAAGGACGGTCTCGTCAAGCGCGAGGACCTCTTCATCGTCTCCAAGCTCTGGAACAGCTTCCACGACGGCGAGCAAGTCGAGCCTATCTGCCGCAAGCAGCTCGCCGACTGGAACGTCGACTACTTTGACCTGTACATCGTGCACTTCCCCATTGCCCTGAAATACCTCGACCCCTCAGTCCGCTACCCTCCCAGCTGGACCACCGCCGACGGCAAGGTCGAGCTCGGCAAAGCCTCCATCCAGGAGACCTGGACCGCCATGGAGTCCTTGACCGATAAGAAGCTTGCCCGCAGCATCGGTGTTAGCAACTTCAGCTCCCAGCTGCTTATGGATCTGCTCCGCTATGCCCGTGTTCGTCCTGCTACCTTGCAGATCGAGCACCACCCCTACCTTACCCAGACCCGGTTGGTGGATTACGCACAAAAGCAGGGCCTTGCTGTTACTGCTTACTCGTCTTTCGGTCCCCTCAGCTTCTTGGAGTTGGACTTGAAGGATGCCCACGGTACCACTCCTCTGTTTGAGCACGATGTTATTAAGGGTATTGCCGAGAAGTACGGACGTACCCCTGCGCAGGTTCTGCTGCGCTGGGCTACCCAGAGAAAGATTGCTGTTATTCCCAAGAGTAACAGCCCCACTCGTTTGGCTCAGAACCTGCAGGTCAATGACTTTGACTTGGAGGCTGGTGAGATTGAGGCTATTTCTGCTTTAGACAAGGGTCTGCGCTTCAACGACCCTGTTGCTGTGAGTATCTCTCCTGTTACTTTTGAGTGGAATCCTTTTGCTAACTTGCTCGGTAGTACGGCCTTGACATTCCCATCTTCTAAGGGATTAGACTCGTTCATGTAAATAATTGAGTCTTGCTGGATGGGTTCCATCCAGCTTTCGTGATGTTATATGATAAACAGAATAATGAAACGGATTTCACGAGTAAATTGAACTGTTCAACCCACTTCAACGGCCCCTAGTGTACAATTGACAGTTATGAACATGATGTCAAACCATAAATGAATTACTAGTTCGAGAACTTAGATATCCCAGAACCTAATTCCTCAATCTTCCGCGCAAGATCCCGCGCTTTGAAAATCCCCTTCTCCCTCCAAATAGCATCCATCCGATTAACGATCCACATACGATCTGACATCCGCGTGACAGGCGATTGAGCAATGACATAAAGGAACCAGGCAGGAAAATGGCTACCTCCAGGAATTCGGTTATTGATGAGATTTACCATATTCTCCATGGGAAATGGAACAGTCTCCAAACCGATTGGCGGGAGTTGTCCAAGTACCTGAGGCATGCTAGCCAGAATATCGTCCCGCATCTGCAGCATCACCTCATGTGAGTGTTGTAGTTGTTGCGTGAAACGGGGGGAGACCACCTCCGAGGTACGATCTGCGAAAGCCTGTACTAGCCTCTCATGCAGTATTTGGTGCAGTAAGCTGCGATATGCTCGACCACCGTTCCAGATTTTGACACGGTCGGGCTCACGGTAGACATCAAAGCGTTGGTTGTAGACCTGCGAATGATCTGCAGCTGGGTCATAGATTGTGATATAGTGACCCTGTAATAATAATGGCTCCAGAAGACGTTGGAATTGGTCGTCTATGGATAGCGCTTGGTCCATCAGATCGACTAATGGGAGCGATTGAAAAGTGGCCAGAAGATTCAGGCATTCAATCTCAATCCCACTCATCTGCCATGCAAAGTCATTTGAATCGACGTATCCTGAGTGGGTCAATATTTCTCGCAGGGCCACCATATGAGGTGGCATTGGTAGCCGTTCATGTAGACAAGCAAGTAGCATATCGCCCATAACCTGAGAAAACATCCGTATGCCCAAAGGAGTGGTAATTTGGTCCACATCACGTATAGCAAGGATACTAGCCGCCCCTTGTGCATGGTAAGCCCATGTATCCAGTCTTCTGTCGCTGTTTTGAGCAATTTGGTCATACAGACATAGCACCGAGACTGCCACGAGGGTGCTGTCCTTGCGGACCCCCTTGGGGGATTGTAGAGAGCGATTAATGAGCTGTACCGCATTTGCGTACTGGACTTGGGACTGATGAAGCCACTCTGGGACATGATTGATGTTACTCATTGCAGCGAGTCCCACCGCAGAAACTGCTGATAACATGGCCTCGGAGTTTTCCTCTTTATGAAAAAGGTCTGGGATATAATCATAGTATCCTCGTGAAGAGCCATCGGTGCGAGGTGTGATGACAGTTGACATGAAGTAGTTCACTCCGAGGTTATCTCTGGAGTCGTTTAACGAAAACCGGGGAGATGACATGAAGCACTCAGACGACGACGTGGTATCATATAGAAACGACAAACCCGATGTACTCTCTGTTGTCGAACATGGGCTCGGGACCAAGAAGTCCAGTATCTCATGCATTGAACCCGACGCTTCGAGAGGTTGATCCCCTATTGTGTCATTCAACGGCTCCGGTCCATCCCGATTTGAGTCTCGTTGATTCCGCGACTCTTCAGCTTTCTTCCATTTTGATCTGGACCTCCCAATGACATGAGTAGTCTCATGCCGAAACCGCACGGCCTGGAGATCTGGATATCCAGTACATGTTTCGCCTCTTCGGGCACATTGACCGCATCCTGGTTTGGTCTTGTCACACTGTATTTATTGTTCAGTTACTGCCATCAATAATAGAGTGCAACTCCGTGGCCTTTCACATACTTGACGCCTACGTGTACGACAGGGCGCACAGCTACCTGATGGCTTTCCGCAGTAGGTCATGATCCCCACGCCCTGATCTGAACTGACAGGAGTACCAGCAAATGAGGTCGCCTCATATACAGAAGTGAAGAGCAGTGGAGAGTAGAGAAGAAAGTCAAGGATATGGCTTAAGGTCGTCGGCCTTGGTTCTAGAGGCCGCTGATGATGTGGGGCTTTGGCCCCCACGTGGATAAGCTTCTGGCTAAGCAACCGATCGGGTAAGCACTGCGAGGTCAATGATTGAGTTCTGCATGTTGGAATCACTCAATCTGCTTTGGAGATGAATACGTACCCCATTTACGCATAAGATCTCAGCTTTCTGCATCGAATAGCCATTCATTGTCTAAAAGTTGGTCCCATGTGCACAGGCTAAGGACCCTTAGAAGAAAATCTCCCGTGCATCCATACTGGGTGCTATTGAGGCCTGGAGTATTAGAGGTATGGAAAAACAAGAGTGGACTGAGGCTACATCAGTGATGCCTGGATCTTCAAGCATGGCCATGCAGCATATAGAGTCGATCGACGGGGACTTGCCATTATTGGCAACTGGAGCCGCAAAGCTGTAGCCAGTAGGTACCTGAGTAACTACTCTGCTCTTATTTTTATTCACTGAACTAGTCACGAGATACAAAATAAATGCAAAGTGATCTACTATAAGTCTTTAAAATAGTCAAACCAGGTGAGCTGGTTATATTGGACATCTCGTTAGGGACAGTCCAAGTATACTACGCCAAGAGCGGACCGCAAGTCAATCATCTCCGCACTCCCGACATTTTCTCTCCAACACCCAAAATGACATCCCCAGCAGCCCTAGGGCGCCTAGCCTCGACAAGTGTACACATTCAAATGGTCCCTAGTCCCCGGAAAATAGGCGAAACCCGACAGATCCTAGCCGCGCTCCAAAAATTCGGCGAAGTGACCACATTCCGTAATCTGAAGGTGAGAACCTCGCCGCGCGCGAAACAGCACGCGCGCATACCCAACGAAATCCGATTCTAACATTTACTTACAGTATGATCTGTCCAATAAGTCAACAAATAAACACCGCCCTATCGTCGCGATCTTCGAGTCCCCCGACGCTGCGCAACGCGCAATTGCCTCCTCGCCTTTGACAGTAACCCTCGACACATCCTCATCTTCGCAATCCTCAGATCCCAAGACCTTACCGACAAAGCAATACAAAACGCACGACCCTATATTCGATAATATAGCCGCCGGAACAATAAAATGCACAATCGAGCCATCGCGCCACAACCATGAAAATGCAATCCGACGCAACCAATACTTCTCAGCCTTTTACCCGGACAAAGAAGATCCTATCTACAAAGACATGAACAGCCCGCAAACGGGTGTTCCGCTTAAGGCGTTAGGGGATGTGTTGCAGAGTCGGAAGGATAGACTTCCGTATACGCCAGCGCGGGTTTCGGGGACTAGACGGGCGCTTGGGGCGGAGAGTATAATGGATATTTGGAGAGAGGCGAGGGACTCTTATGAGGAACCGCCTCAGTCTGATAAGGAGGGGATTCATAGGGTTTGAGGGGTATAGGGTTGAGATATGCATTCCCCTTTTCAAGGTCCCTCTTGAAGATAAAAAGAAGATCCTTTGGTCTTGATATACTACCCGTCTCTCTCCTGCTGCGTCCTCTCTCCAGCCTGATTACTTTGGGATGGTCATGCAATTGCAATGGTTGTCTGCGTCTAAGACAGGAGAATTGCCGATGAGCCGCAGAGTGATCCCTCCCTGTACATATTGTTGAGGGCAAAACATCATGTATATAACTCGAATAGATAACTCAAGACATTTGTCTTTCAAAGTAAGACTTGGGTATTGTGTACATGTATTGGGATATCTTGATTCCATCAACTACTCTACAAAGGATCACACGGGCATGAAACCTATTTTTGTTTCTTATTAGGCTTCTTTACTCGAGCTGATCATGAGACATAAAACCACCGATATCATTCCAATGGGTAATTTCAGACCCGCACGTAAGCTTCAAGACAATGTTAGCATCCGCAGAGCAAATCTGACGGGAGGGAAACATACTCGCATCGATCTGAGTAACCTGTGGCAACGCCAACCGCACCTTATTGCGATAGACGGCAGGCCCATTCAACTGCAAAGGATTGCCCTCAAAGTAGACAGTCTCCAACTTCTCCTTATCCTTCAGCTCACGCTCGACCTCATCGAAGCTGGCAAGCTTGTTATTAGATCCCCAGAGTTCTTCGAGGTTCTTCAGCGTGGAGAGGTGCTCCAGGTTGGCGACCTGGTTATTGGAGAAGTCCAAGATACGCAATGTCGTGTTTGACTCAAGGCCGGAGAGGTCGGTGATGGCGTTATGCGAAAGGTAGATCTCTTCGAGGTTGGGGAGAGCGGAGAGGCCAGAGATGCTTGTGAGGCGGTTGGATTGGATGGAGATAATGCGAAGGTTGGAGAGACTGTCGAGGTTTTTCATCTCGGTGATCTTGTTCTTCCCTAACCAGAGCTCTTCCAGCGCAGAAAGAGTTTCGAGGTTTTCAATTTCCTATGTCAAGTTAGTCTTTCGCTCCAATCTTTTTAAATGTGGGAGGATACTCACTCTAATCCGATTGGCGCCCAGCTCCAAATTCCGCAGGACGGTCAATCCTTCTAATCCTTCAATCTTTGAGATCTTATTCTGTACGAAGAACAGCTCGGTAAGCTTAACAAGATGTGAGATATTCTTAATATGCTTAAGCTTGTTGAAGCTGAAATCCAAACTTGTCAAGTTGTGGAACTCATCCAGACCCTTGAGATGGGAGATGAGGTTGTCATAGAGGTCAAGCTCGGTAAGGGTAGCGGCGACATTAGACGGGAAGTCGACGCGCGATATTTGGTTTTGGCGTAGGCATAGTCTCTATTGTTCACTCCATTAGCCAGCTGCTTGAAGCTCAACGGATTTGCCGTGACAGTCCGCGTGAAGCATTATTCGCAGTGACGCGTTGTCTGTGCATAGAATCCGGATATGAAAGGCAGAAGGAGAGGGTCGTTACCTGGAGTTTGTTAAACCGTTCCAAGTGCAGCGCAGCAAGCGAAGATATGCGACAATGGACGAGATCGATATCCTAGCAGAGAAACCATTTAGCACCCTCGATCAAAGGATCTTTAAGCTCGGATGAGTTCATACCTCGACATTCACATCTTCGCCCTCCAGTAGATCTGCATTTCATTAGCTCACTAGCCCCACGCGCAATTCTGAGCCTGATCCCGTACCTTCATCAGCATCAATCTCGTCCACTGGTGGGGCCTCGGGGTCGGAGTAATCGGAATCCTCCAACGCCTCGGGATTCGTGATGACAGCTTTCGGGGGCTCCATTCGTAATTTCCCGTCCCAACCTTCTTTGTTCTTCATGATGGGAGTGGGTGAGAGGATGGTGTTGATGGCACGAGGTGGCGGGCGGTGGAAGCGGGATTGCGGGGAGCTTTTTTTTTGAAGACTCGTGAGGGGGAGGTTGTTGGCGACTGGATAGAATACGCCACAGAGTTTGAAACGTGACCTCAAAGCTAGGAACGTGAATTTGCCTGGGATCAAATTAATCTGAAGTCGCCGAATTTCACCCTAAGCATGGTCTGAGGTTGATTTGGTCGAATTTTGGTCGCTTGCTACATCGACCTAATGCGGCGCGAATGATACTGCTCAAGACGACATCATGAGATCGTCCTGATAAGCAGCCAAAGTTTTATTTGACAATTTTTCATGCACAAGTCTACAAAGGGAATCATACTATCACAAGGCGCCAAGCTATGTGTATTCTCTGAAACATGTCGAAGACTATATACTAGAATGCCGCAGCCGATCAGATAGTCATACATTGCATGCGGGGAATCAATCCAGCAATGAAACTCAAGCTTGGCACGCTGTAGCGCGGTCAAGACACGCATTAACAGCCTGGATGTGCCTCCATGGTATCATGAAGATCTAGAAGAAATCTGACTCAACATTTATCCGTGGTGATGGCTGGACCCGGTCGACAGAGTAGCGAGGCGCAAAAAGACGAAAGCAGATAACGCATAGGGGGATACAGCGGCAACATTGAGAACCAACAGACGCCTGCAGAATGCATCGGAGAATGCGGACTAAGGATAGAGTAAAGACAAGACGAGATCGGGAAGATCAGGGCATGACAGGGAATAATCGACAGGGCTAGGAAAGAAGGCTCGCTCGGAGCAAGGTCAGATAAGGTCACAATGCCGAAGGGAGAGCAAGGCAAAGAAAGAAAATAAATGCCAGGGGTTATGAAAATGGGCTATTCAGAACAATAGAAACGACAAATGCATCAGATGAGCCATGACCCGGTAGGGAACCAGTTCCCATCTAGGTCCATGGTCGCGTCGAGAAGCGAAGCGGCAATGTAATGGGACAGGGAACTAAGGGTAAATGCGAAGAAATAGGAAAATGCTGGGAAGTAAAAGCTTTTCTCACAAAAAAAAAAAAAAGAAAACAAACATAGGGAACGGCGCGCTCAAAGGGGAATCTCGGGCGTTAGAAAGATCTCCGGACAAGACATTCACAGAGTGATGTCCAGGACCATGCTGACATCTTGGACTTGAGCCCCAGCAAGATCCTCGAGAACGGGGATAAGGTCAAGCAGTTCATTGTCGTGGGCGTCAGAGAACCAGCTGCTGATGGGTATCGCGTGTTGAGGATGGAAGATATACGAGGTCGGAGAGTTGTCAATGATGATCGTTTCACGGAGGTCACGTCCAACTTGAGAAAGGTCCTATGATGTGTTGTTAGTTTGCGCTTGTACATGTTGATCGAGGGGTAAACACTAACCTTCACGTAGTTCCCTTGATGATTGTAGCAACTCTCTCGGAATAATCGATGGTGCACCACATCGTGAATATCAAGCTGGTCTAGCAATGGATCGCCATACTACAGATTGGATCAGTGATTATCCCGAGCCACGAACAAGATCATCAACTCACCTTGGAAACCGATGCCGTGAAAACTACTACCTCGTACAACTCACCAACCCGTTTCATGAACTGATCCACGCCGGGCCGCTTAATGACATAGATGTTGTGATACTGTCCCTCGATTTCGACAGGAATAGTGAAATCGGCACGTTCAAGGACCTGGATCAAAAACAATGAGCGAGTGTCACACAGGATTTGAATGATAATCTTACCTTAAAACTACTGTGAACTAATGTTTCATCAAGATCTAGGACAAGACATTTTCGACCCTGAAGGCTTGGCACAACCGGTGGGAGCAGCCACTGCTGATCCTCTCTTTCCGGCGCCGAAGGTACATCAGGAAGCACTGGTGGGGGCGGAGGGGGAGGCAATGCGACAGTAGTCTGAGGAGCTTGGTGAACAACGTCCTCTTGGTGCGAGTGATCTTCGATTTCGCCATTCACGGGTTGCTTCAACGTGGATTCAGCGGCGGGGAGTTCTTCTGTCGTCGTGGCCTCCTCGGATGGAGGAGCATCGGGCTTCGATTCGGGCACAACACCATTGGCCATGCCGGGCTTCGTGGATTCATGTTCTTCTGCGAGTTCGGAGACCTCAGGCTGACTGACCCCAGTGGAAGTTCCCTCACCCGGCGCGTCGGCTATGGGCTGGACGACAGGCTTGTCTTCTTTTTGGGGTTGGTCGCTGACGGTCAAATTGGCTTTCTCGTTGTCATAGTAGGCCGGATCTCTCGACTCGGCGGTACTTGAGTCTCCAGTGCGAGCTTCCGCCTTGTCGGGGGTCGGTAGTCGGTTGGAAGTAGGCGCTTGTTTTGTCGACTTCTTCGCAGGAACCGCATCATCGTCACCATCGACACCAGGTGAGGAACAGCAGCTCAGGAATGCCAGAAACTTGCTCTTCTTCTGGGATCGTGAAGGGCCATTCATTTCCGGGGTGGTTGGGGTCGCTGACTCTGGAGATTTTTCCACATTTGCCACTTCCTGCGCCCGTCGTGACCGTCTGCTACTTGCCCGGCTACGATCCCTGTGCACCTTGAGGATGCTGACCTTGGAGCCTCGGCGAGCAGGGGCCTCCTGCGCCGACCCCTCGGTCTTTTCCGTGGACTGCTTATCCGTCTTCGAGGACCGGCGCGACGGAATTGGGATCAACAGGCTACGCTTCTTAGGCGCGTCGGCCCCTTCGACCTCTGGCGGATTGGAGGTAGAGGCGACCGAGGAGGAGACTTGCTGAGTGGACGCGCCTGGGGTAGACTGCTGAATATTAGCAGCATCGGAGGCCTTCTGATCGTGGGTCGAATCCGGGCCTGTGAAGCAAGACAATATCAGCGACCGAGTGGTTTTCAAACGGCAGTCGCTTTCAACCGATCTATGTAGGGACTCACCGGAGGCCTCCAGGTTCTCCGAGGAATTCATGGGTGCCGTGCCCGCAGATTCGGGAGCTTGAGAGGGATCTTGCCCCGTGCTCGCTCCACGCATCGGGGATTTGGCTTTGGGAGCGAGGGTCACCGAGACCCAAGAAGGACAAAAAGGAGACGATGAGCTTTATCAGGAAGAGAGGGCGGAGAGCTCCTCCAACAGTGCAGAGAGCGCGGCAGCTGGGAAAGATGTCAACACGCCTCCTGGATCAGCAAGCGCCCAGGGCCCTTTGCTTTGGGGGGAAGGAAGCTCAGGTTCGCACGTACCGCCTTTGGCCCCCAAGTCGAGCCAACCACGTTCAGGGACTGCGCCAAGGCTTACGGATCCCCAGCCCACAGAATAGCAAAATAATACTTGATAAAAATGTCTTTGAAATGGCACTGTTCTTCAGAATGTATCTTGAGAGTAAGGGACTATCCGTGAAGTGAGAGTCGAGAAAGAGGAGTCGATGTCACGTGAGGGTGACTCGGTTTTCCTGTTTCCCTTTCACTTTCCATTCACACTACTTTACCACTACTTAAGCCCTCGGCGGCTACGCTCAATTCCCGGCTTAGTTGAGTTTAGTGTGAGGGTGGATCCCCCTCATCTCTGGTTGCCCACTTGACGGTCACAACTCCAGTTCCCAGTATTGGATCAATAACTAGTGCAGGGCCTGGACCAAAGAACTGCAGAAACTCGTGGTGATCCATCAGGGCGATCAGATCCAAACGATCCAGTAGCCACACGCCTTCCCCCCCTTTTTTTTCTTCTCTCGCTTGTGAATAAAATTCCACTAGGGAAAATGAGCTACGGGTTGTGAGGTATCATTGGCGGAAATTAGCCTGCAAGAACCAATCCCCGTGTGATAACTGAATTGAATATGTGCTCCGGAAAGCATGATGTGATATGGAATACGGAGTGCATATCAAGGAAATAATCATGCAAGAATAAAAATAGATTTGCTCGCATCGATACTTCTTTATACTTCATGTCTACCTAGTGCGACGTAGTAATTTCCCATGAATCCGGTATTCCCGAAGTACTCCCGGCAGGAGCTTTCCCCATGCGCTCATCTCCACAAGGTTTGTTCTACTGCATATAATCCAACCCGTGAAGAGGCGCTAGAGAAGATTCACCACGTTCCAAATTTCCGAGCCTATGGAGTAGGTAAAAAAGACCTTATCATAGGCACTTAGGTGAATACTTTAGGGTTTTCCGTTGTGGTTTTCCCGCTATTCTAGGGTGTTTAGAGGACTGTAGAGGATTGTAGTGTTAAATTTCCTCTTACAACTAGCCCTTGTGATCCATCTTACTCCAGCCTTAGAAAGTTGCCATTAAGTTGCTACAGACTTAGAAGTGTAAACGCCTTGTGAAGGTGAAATTGTTCTCGCATCAACAAACACTACTCCGTAGTCATTCCCCTTTCGTCCCAGTTCCTTATCACCACGTGACTCTTTGTTGAATCAAACATTCCACTCTCATGCACCTCACATGCGTTTACTACCCCATCCAGAATTCCAGCAACTGGATCTCAAGTCTAGAATTTTCATCGTCATCTAGCAGGCCATTTGGTTTATCTCTTTAAACACTGGGGCGTCTCAGCCCCACAGCTTGCGGTTTAAAGCTGTTCCTGTTCAAGCTATCCCGAGATGTCGAACGACGACTTAGATGACCAGAACCTCGTGGTCATCCCCGTGGATCCCATTTTGAGTGATGGAGACTCCGGTACTGTGCCTGTAACGGGTGCCCCAGGGAACCGCTTCGCTTACAGGCCAATTGATGACTCGGGATGGAGAGTTCGCCTTGCTGAAATGTGGGTCGAAGAGACCGGGGCTCGAGAAGGAGGTAAGTCATATGTTCATTACGCTTTTCGCTTATAATCTTTTCCGACTTGGACTTGAATTGAGAACCCATAACCCGTGGTCACCCAGCGGCTTCTGGTAGTTCATTATCAGCCCTCTACATCTCCCGCTTTATCCTGTATCAATACTTGTGCAGTCTATAACTGATCTGATTCAGGTGTTAAGTACATCCTTGACCAGTTGCCCGAGGGCTATGGAGTCTATGATCGGGCTCGATTAAAGAACCCTAGTGGTGTGAGTTTTTGTATTCCCGTTTGTGAATAGCCCCTCTTCTAACGTCTTGTCTTAGCGAGATAGATTCTTGTTTGGATACCCGAGTGGCTCCTATTTCCAGTCTTGTCCAGAATTCTTTCCACATTTTTACTGGTTGATGAGTGGAAGACAAAAACCTTGCGAATGTAAGCATTGTAAAAGGCCTGTAAAAGGAGATGAATCTGCAAAAGGAGACCAGCCTACAAAGGGAGATCAGCTTGCAAAGGGAGGTCAACGTCGAAGGCGTAAGTCAAACATCATTTCATACTCCTTATTATTTCTAACATTCTTCAGGTCGCACAAAGGTTGAAATGGAGGCTGCCAGGGCCTTGGAAGAGGCAAGCAGGGTAGCGGGGACTACAAATGGAAGCGTCAGGTCAAGTGTCAAACGTACACTGATAAAGGTGGACAGCCAGGTAGACAGCCTAGCAGACATGCCCCAAGATAATGAGGGCCCTGATTACTGGAAGATACATGTTGCGAAGCTGAAGAAGAGCGGCACTATTGACGAAGAGATCAACCATCCACTCAATATGGACTGGGCGTTAACCCATGAATGGCTTGCCGATTACTTCGTCCGACTACAGCTCCAGCCAGCTTTTATTCCACGTCGAGGGGAGGCCGTTCTCTGGACTCGTGAGCTCGAAGGCCCGCTTGTATGGAACGGTCAAGCCAAGCGCTACATGATTCACAAAGATAGCACCTGGATCGCCCCAGAATGGCGTGCTGGTATCATCACTCAAACCCCAGAAGAACCAACAAGTTTCCTGGACATCGTCCAGTCGACCGATAAAACAAACCCGTCTATCTCGTACTCGGGATTCCGAGTTGAGACGGTCCCAGACCCTCTCAATGATGATGACAAGGCCTACTCGTCGCAGTACAGCTATGTCCCACTGAAATGCATCAAGCCATTCAGCGCTTATGAGAAATTTCTGCATGGGACCCCTCGCGAGAATCTTCATCCTTCCATCGAATACGCCATGACAACCATGGCCTCATGGAGTCTCCTCTCTCACACCCGCTTCAAGGGAGCCTGGCCCAACGCCAAGATTTATAGCCAAGGCATTTTCATC
The DNA here is from genome assembly GCA_023626355.1 of Penicillium sp. S1602. Lineage (NCBI taxonomy): Eukaryota > Fungi > Ascomycota > Eurotiomycetes > Eurotiales > Aspergillaceae > Penicillium > Penicillium sp. S1602. The sequence goes on along the minus strand of JAMAGW010000008.1, from coordinate 565,137 downwards.
GGGCCAGAACTACTCGCTGTCAAAGACACCGTGCGCCTGAAGCCCTTCGGCCTGAAACAGGAACAAATGGAGGATAAGGGCAGTGTTTTACACAGCGAGCATGACCCCGTGGACGTGATGGTCATTGAAAAGATCTGGCTCGAGCTTGAAGAATGCCACGAAGACCCAAAAGATCCTCTTCTCGCAACCCGTTGCATCCCTTACATCTCAGGGAAAGTGTACACGCGCGATGCGAATCGTCTCAGCCACGATATCTCCTTTGACAAAGACCCTCTCCAGAAATTGACTATTGACGAAACTACCAATGCATTCTGCCAGGTTGGAATGAGCACCTACGGCGACTGGTATCGCGTCGCTGGGGGACGTACATGCGTCGTTTCTCCGCCAATGATCATAGGCCGGTGCTACGAGCCTGAAGCTACAATCCTGCACTTCGGGAGTAAAAGGCTTGACTACGACCTCCACGGAACTCTAAATGGACGTCGGTACTCCGGCGAAGTGGATACCCGGATGCCGGAGGGTTTTGAATGGTTTTGGGGTGATAATCGTGTTGAGACCCTGGGCCTAGCCTCGGTCAATGGTGTTGACGTCGGCATCGGAGCGGAACAGCGTGAGAGACCCGACCGATGGCAAACTATCTTGCGGATGCTCCACTTGCCGTATTCAGACGCGGATATCAGAAAGGCTGAGTTGCCACGGAAAGTCGGGCGACCTCCAAAGAACAGGTTTGGGGAAGTGGGGAAGACGAGCAAACTTGTCAGCACTGGACTGGGTGTACGCTCTGGCTCTAGTTCCAGTGATGCGGTAGGAGTTGATATGATGGATGAGGACGAGGATCCATCTGAGAAGGATCTCTCAGAGGGAGAACTGACTGCTCCAGTTCTGTACCGCGGTGGCACGGAAGAAACGGAGGGTGGAGACTATGATCCTGGCAATGCTTGAGGTTGAGGTCGAGGTCAGGGTAAGGGATAGTATTGATATGCGGACGGAAGGATTTAAGACTATGGCGAAGCGAGCCAGTCTCGTTGCACTTTATCTAGGTAGGACTCGACAACAGGGTCTTTTGAGAAACGAATAACGACGCTAATGTACAATATTAATCCAATGGAAGGGGCCAAGGTCCCAGGGAACTGTGTCGGAATATGTGGCAGATACCTCGTTCAGAATAATGAAATGCACATCTTGCAACCTTAGACAGTCGTATGTGTACTGATTGTGCTCCCTCTTCGGAGGTGTTCTCGTAGAAATTCTCCTCTAGTGGTCGAGAACTTCCTGGTCGAGAATTTCTACGTTTTCTCGATTTCTCGCTGTTTCAGCAATCGATAAAGCCACCTTGACGGAATGCAATCCCCAAGAAGATTAGCAATCTACTATGTGATTGGTTGATACTCACAAAAGCCCAGATATGCCGTAGGTTGGCGAGTCCCCCGCTGCCATTGGGCAATCTTGTGAGGCTTGGCCTCGTGCGGCACAGGGACAGATTTTGAAATTCCAATACCGTATGGTCAAACAACAACGCTTGGGCATTTTTCTACTATTATGCCGCCGGCGCATGGTACATACGCACTGTATTCAAAACGTTTCGGGCCGGTTATACACAATGTACGTCCTACTGTGCGCATTACCCGGACACGTATCATGTGTTGACCTGGGGGCAAAGTGTGGGTCAAGGGGGTAAAACGTGTGCATTTGCAATAAAACGTGTGCATTTGCAACCTTCTTTGGCGGAGAGTTGGCGGCTATGGCGATCTTAGCAAGTGGCGATCCAATAGAACCCCTACCTGCATAGTCCTGTACACGGCCTGGAGAACCTTCTTTATCCACTTTTGAAGGGGCGACCCACTAAGGTGTCTGTCGGTCAACCATCAACCAATCTAGAGCGTTTCTGGTTGCCTCCAGGGCTGTCAGTACTTTTCTTCGGAGAAGTTCTGATCTCCCCAGTCATTCCAAGGTTTCCCAAAGTAGATATAAATGTCGATTCCCCTCCCGGGTGCAGTATGAATTCTTATGTGATTCCAATTTGAAATTAATCAGGGCTTTGCCTATAGCCTAAGATGGACTGGCTGTCACACATCTCATCAGATTGGAGCAGTGTTCCATTCGACAATAACACTACTCGCTCAACAGCGCCCGGACCTCGTCCATCAATATCTCCGCTTATAGACTCGACTTCTTTCACTACCTATTCTTCAGAAGAGGCCTTCTCGCCAAATCTCATCATTCAACCCTCTTATAATTCACTTAAGTTGAATCCATTCGATATCCGCCAAGCTTGTAATGATCCAATGCCGCGCAACGAACACCAGCACATTACGATGCGCGATGATCTGAGTCGGAACAACTTGAGGCCCACATACCCTGCTCTCCCATGCTCGGCATGCAACAGTGGTCGTCAGCCATGGCCTACCGGGCCCCCACGCGGCCTACCAAACGCCCACGGTCGTCTCGAGAGGATCGAGTAAGTCATTTCGGATTAGATTCATCATATGCTAATGAGATGCCCAGATCTCTGGTCTGCAAGTGGGAGAATTGCCGAAAGCCCCCATTCCAATCAAAGGGAGCTTTGATACGGCACATCGACACGCAGCATATAGCTCCGCGTTCATTCAAGTGTTCACACCAGTCGTGCAGCAGGTTCTTTAGCCGTAAGGACAACATGGAGGAACATGTACGCCGGGTTCATTGGGTTCGAGTTTGAAAGTCTCCAGTTTTATGAATCAAGACATTATTAGATAATCGCATTTCTGTTGAACATGGGCCGCGGAGCATACGATACAACCGGCGTGCCAAACCCATCTAAAGTAGGGCCATTCACATTGATCGGGTAGACTGTTCTCGGACCAAAGTGACTCCACAACGGAACCAGTTCCTTGAATCCTCTTGAGTTTTTTGGGATTGTATTGTATCTTATAACACTTTCAGGTATCCATACTCAGTAAAATAAGATAGACTTATACTTCCATACTCCTATCACTCTCTACATTCTACATATTTCTCCCAGATCAGTCTGAGGAATGGAAATCTAGAGAAACCCTTAGTCTAACGCAACGCGAGAATGTACCAGTAGTACTCCCTCGGCTGCTTCTTCCCAAATACAATCTCTCGTGAAATTTCGCCCCTAGTATCCGGCTCAAAAATGTTAAGTTTAATTCTGCTATCTCGTACATATAACCCTTCGAACAAACATGGAAAATTCGATTAGGGTATCCTTCAACCTTGAAATCTCCACCCTTCGCCAAATTTAATAATAGGCCTCTGGAAGGAAACATATGTCCTTGTCTATTTGCCGCGAATGCAAAATAAACATGAGAAGATAATCCAGCTCAGACCAGTAAAGCTACGACCTCAACCTTTTCCAGCTCACACATGCCCCCATTACTGATGCCTTTGAAAGGCTACGGCCTTCTCCCACTTATGGCTCGCCAGCTCTCGGTGCTGTGATTTGCTGATGATCGAGTCCAAAAAGAAAGCATGGAAGTCTGCATTTTCCGCATTTTGTACAATCGTCATCGATTTCGCAGCATTTGTATCCTGCGCGAGAATTGATGCAAGGTATGTTTCCTGATCTTTCTTGATAGCGGCGCTCGGTGGTACAGCAGGATCTTGGAGACGGAGGAGTCGGGGAAAGGTAGCTGCCTGTTGTAAGGGCATCTTTGCAGAGAGATCCCAATCGGTGATACTGAATACGTTAGACTTGTAGATTCAGGGTGCACAACAGACTCTTTCGGAGCCTTACCCTATTATATTGTGCTCGGAATCTACAAGTATTGTCTCCGCTGCAAGCTCGCCATGATCGATCGCCCAGGACGTTTCATCCAGATCGGGTATGAGGACAGTAGGCAGGAGGTTCTGTTGATCGGAAACGTCTTGCTCTGTAATCTCCGGAAGCTTCCCATCACGTATCCGATCGATCTTGTTCTGAATAACGTTCGTGTAATGCTCCGTAGCAGTGGTGAGTCCTATATATAGTTAGCAGGGCGAGCTTGAATAAAAGGCGCACCTACTATCCTCCTGTGAGCATTCGATCAATTCAGCTTGTATCGTAGCGAGCTGCCCAAGTACTTTGTCCCGAACAGGTTGCGAGGGAGAGTCATCAGTCCACATGAGTCGAGTGCCCGGTATCCAAGTTGTGGCAATGAAAGGATGTCCGATAGGGTTGTCGAATGTGAGATCACAGCCCTTCAGCTTTGGAGCCCATTTGAATCCCTTTTCCTCAAGCTCTGTGAGAGCACGAGCTTCAGCCTCAACAAGATAGATGATTAGACCTGGAGAGCTTGGGGACACGGTTGGCACACGAATAGCCCAGCTCTCGCCGTCTTCAAAATCAACCTTGAAAACTTGGAACCTGAAAATTTTGAAGGAGTCACTTAGGGCAGGGACTTGTCCATCGGTTCGGAATTGGTTTGTGGCTAAGAGGATGCCATCTTCGTTGATTAGACTGTCCATGACTGGGTTGCGCGCGTCTTTTGCGCGAATGAGCTGTTTCTTCCCTCTTTGGCGTGTTCAGCCGGCTGGGCTGTCTCAAATCCTGTACTCAGGACTCTGTTTTTAGATGGCAAGATGAGTTAGGTGAAGGGGATGGATTTAAGGGCGGGGAAGGAGGGGGTCCAAGGTCGCAGGGGTTATAGTTTACGGTAAGAATGAGGCTCAAATATAATTTAAATTACTGGTATCAAACGTCTTTCCTTCCAGGAGGTGCCCATATAAGTCAATTGGTCAACTTCGAGCACTCCTTTATTCTCTTATACTTCTACTAGTAGTTCTTCTGCACAACAGCCCTCGCAAACTCCGCAAAAGTCAAACCAGCCTCAACCTCTTCCCCCAAATTCGGCTGCGTAAACACTGCCAACGTATTCCTCGCAATCCGTCCCTCTCCACACTTCGCCCCCTTCACAAAATGCGGTACAGCCCGGAATTTACCCCGCGTGATGAGTTGAAGCGCCTCACCAGTCTGGAACGCAAGGCAGTCCTTGGGAATATTAACCTTGACGACCTCGCCGGCTCGGGAACGGATGTACAGTCCCGCGGAGGGATCCGGCGAAACAGTCAGTTCGGGAAGAGCAGATGATGCAGAATCGAGTGTTGGGGGTGTAGCTGCTTCATCGAGGAACATGGCGGATGTGAGGCCTGTCAGGCAGCCGTGGTCGATATGTGTAGCGCACCAATCATCGTCGTCTTTCTCATCTTCCTCCGCGGATACTGTCTCTTCATTGGAAGGGAAGTAATGCAAAAGCCTCGCTTTGGTGGTAAGACTCGTCTCGACAACACGCTGCAGATATCCGGGCTTATAGTCCTCGATATTCGCCTCAGCGTACCGATCACATGCGCGCGCTACCAGTCCCGCGGTCTGGATTATCAGCGAGCAGAGACTCTCGATGCTAGGTCTGAAAGTTGGTAGATGTTCTGGCGAGGGCCAGATATTGGGTGCCGTGTACTGCGGTAGATCGGGGAATCCATCTGCTGGGGCGCTATCTAGGGTTGGGTCTTGGTAGAAAGCGCAGTTGACGTAGTAGGAGCCCTTTAGTGTATCGAAATGGCCTGATTTGAGGGTCTCTTTGCCGCAAGACCAGCCTACTAGGTACTTTGATTCAGGGCTTTCGAGGGATTCTGGTTTTGTTAGTGACAGTGCTTATTTTTGATTTTGGTTTTGCTTATGTCGCGTACCTAGTTCCTTAGGTGGGAGGGCTGCAAGGTAAGATGCATTTGAGAGAACTTGTGCGCGCAGCTTTTTAAATTCTTCAGGCAGGTCTTTCACGACGATGATTCCTAGCGAGGCTGGACCAAAAGCTTCTGTGAGGGTGTCGAAGGAGACAGTGCCTGGTGCCAATTAGTGATTATGCAGGGCTGCATACAATATCACGGCGCCTCTCACCATTCTCGAGGTCCTTGAGGCTTACGGTAACCGCTTGGGCTACTGGAGTCTTGTTGACAGCCATGTTGTTGGAGTTAACAAATGTGTCATGTTTTTCCCCGCTTCAACAATTGGGTTAACGGGAGCGGCCGATAAGACGGTTAGCGACGGCTTGATAAAGCGGGCGAGTTTGTACTACACGCACGTCAATATACAGTGTTAAGGACAAGAGAATGTAGTAGAGTAGTTACTGATACATGAATTAGATCTATCGTACAAGATATCTGTGGGATATGCTAATGCTATGCTAGGTAGAGGTTTCCTAAGCCTCGCTTGAACCAGGCCTTCTCGTGACAGTCCTCAAATTTCCAAAGGCCAGGACATCACCAATACGCTTTGCACCCGTGAAAAGCATAACAAGGCGATCAATGCCACATCCCCATCCTCCTGTCGCGGGGAGTCCCCATTCCAGAGCCTCAAGATAGCTCTCATCTATCTCGCCAGGCTCACCAACCGCATGACTAAACCGCAATTGGTCCTCAAACTTACGGCGCTGCTCGAAGGGCGAGTTCTCCTCTTCGTAGGTATTGACCAACTCCTTCCCTTGGATGAATAGTTCTCCGCGCGCAGCGACGCATTGGCCAGTTGTGGGGTGTGTGAATGATTTTGAAAGCGGGGAGAGACATTCAGGTGGATTGATGATGAATGTAGGGTCAATGCATTGGTGTTCGACGTAGACGCTGCAAAGTTCATCTAGGAGGCGAGGGAGGGTTGCATTCTCGGGAAGGGGGAGGGAAAGAGTTTGGAAGAGGGTGCGGATTTGGTCGAGGGCGTCGGGGGAGTTGAGGTCGGGGAGTTTCTGATTGATGGCTTCTTCGATGCCGGTGATAAAGTCAATGCGCTTAAAGGGCGCAGTGAAGTTGACCTGGGTGGGTTCAAGAGTGGTATTGAGGGTTTGGATGTGAGCCGCCATGCCGGACAGTAGTTCTTCGGTGATGCGCATCAGGTCTTCTAGGTTGGCGTAGGCATGGTAGAATTCGCAAGTCGTGAACTCAGGATTATGTGTTTTGTCAATTCCTGGTACTGTCAGTTTTCAGTTTTCTTGCTCACGATACCATGCCTGGACATACCTTCGTTGCGGAACGATGGACCAATCTCGAATACTCGGTCAAACCCACCGACAACGAGTCGCTTGAGCCATAATTCCGGCGCAATACGCAAAGAAAGCTGGCGCTCTGGGAACTCCGTGCCAGATGTGATAAATGGACGCGCAATAGCACCACCAGCCACAGCCCCAATGATAGGAGTGCTGACTTCCATGAAAGAGCGATCAACGAAAAATTGACGCAGATACTGAGTCAGAGCCGATCTAGTTCGAATGATATCCGCAGCTGCGGGATCAGCCAGGAACTGGACATGGCGGGGGTAAGGTGAGGTTTCATGCGAGCTATCATGAACCGGAACATCATGCAGACACGGCGCAAGCAGCTGAGGCAGCTGAGTAGCCTTGATAGTAAGCTCGCCACGACTAGTACGGTGTGGGGTGCCAGTTACAGCTGTAGAGAAACAGCAGTTAGTGGAAAATTCTATACCCAAGCTCACGGACTCGAGCGAAGACATACTGAATGCATCACCACGACGAAGGAGTCGATTGAACGTTTTAAACTGGCTGCTCTCGATGCCCTCGAGCTGGCCCTTGTTGCACATCACTTGAACTTTATGGCCATCTTGCACGATATCGAAGAAAGATAATTTGCTCCCTGCGAGTCTGTAGGTACGTATTCTACCTAATCTAATCTAAGTACAAGGACAATAGAGAGGCCTTAAGCCAAGAACAACAGACGCAACCTACCAGAGATGACGACTGTGTCTTCTACAGAATCATCGTTGGCTAACCCGTCGTACCGTGAGCGGAATTCCTTGCAGCTCATAGTACGCGTGTCCACTGCAAGCCGGGGATATGGGTTGGCATGGGCAGACTTGATCCCCTGTACCCGTTCCTGGAAAGTCTTTTCAGGAGATGAAGCAGAGCTAGCATTCCGGATGATCTGCTGTGTTAGTCTGGCCCGAATGAGGGGCTGAATACGGCATTGTTGGAGGCGTCCTGCACTTGAAGGGAGTCAGTTAAAATTCCCAAAACAATTGCAATGCAAGAAACAAGAGTGAAATGGTAGATCAGTTATATTGTCCGTGCGTTCATATACTCGTGAGAGCATCAACTGCAGCGGTTCTGAAGCAGAAGGGTACATATCATCATAGAAGGTAACGAGAGAAGAAAAAAAACTTAAAAGTCTTTCTTACCTGAAGCGTAGACCCTCCAAGCTGCGGGACAAAGCCCATGGGCGAATTGATTGCATTGTGAACAATCCACAGTTCACATTGCGTGGTTGAGAGAAGAGAAAGAAGGGAAGAGAAAAAAAAGTGCGAAGAAACGGGAAAAGTGGAAAAACTCGGGCGGACAAGACTAGGTGGCCCAAGCTTCCAAACTCGACAACTTCCGGTCCGCATCGACCCTGACAACCAACCATCATCCATTCTATCAAGGTATGCACCATATTTATTCGTGATCTACGTCACCGTATACTAATCAATTGCGCTTCCTTCAGTTAATCTCTACCCAACCACATCACATTCACCATGTCTTTCCTTTTCGGCGGTCAGCCCAAGATGTCCTCGGAACAGAAGCTCGCTCAGGCCGAGACCGAAGTCGAGATGATCTCTGACATGTTCAACCGGTGAGGAATCGTCTGCCATAACATACCATATAGACATGCGCTGATACAGGGTCATTATTAGTTTGAACGAGTCCTGCGCCAAGAAGTGTATCCCCGTCGACTACCGCGAGGGAGACCTGAACAAGGGCGAGTCCGTCTGCCTCGACCGCTGTGTCTCCAAGTTCTTCGACGTCAACATCAAAGTTAGCGAGAAGATGCAGGGTGATGCCGCTCAGAAGCAGCAGGCTTTCGGCATGTAAAGTGACGACAGCTTCACAACTTGACGCGCGGGAGAAGGAATTAGACAACGAATTGAAGTCCCCCTCCGATAACCAATCGTCTAGAGAGCAGACTGGCTACTGCGACAAGTACCGCTTGCTCATCAGAGGGCGATTTGTTTTTGTTTAGTGATGGGACACGTTTATATCATCACATTTGGATTTGGCGAGGAACGCCGATCTATCTATGTACAATAGCAAAAAATTGGAAAACCACGAGAATTTCCAAAAGGAAAAAAAATTATTACTGTACACGCGCGTTCGCGTGAGAGATGATTACGAGCCAGAAGAGCCAAAAGACCCTGAGAGGCCGAAGGATCGTCGAACCCATGTCATCCAGGAGATGCTATGCTCTTCCTCGCCCTGAAGCAGGGCTTTGACACGGGTTTCCACATTGACAATATGTCGCTCAAAGTCGGTCAATCCTTCCTCCATATCGTCAACTTTAGATTCGAGGACATGAAGTTCGTAGTCCAGTTTAGCGCCAAGCAGCTCGACGCGCTTGACACTGTCATTCAGATAGGAACTCTCATCGGTCAAGAGATCACTGGATCTTTCTCGTAGCCGTTGGTAATCACCAGATCGCTCAATGTAGACTGAATTGAGTTCTTCGTGTTGATCATAAAGTGTGGTGTTGAGGCCGTCCACGGAATCCACTTGACGCTCAACCCAAGGAGCAGTATGTTCAGCCAAATGCAATATTCGGGAGCTGAAGATACGAGCATCGGATGCCAAGATGTCTTCTTGGGCAATGGCTTCTTCCAACGTGACCGTGTTATCGACTCTCGGCTGTTCAACCAGCGGCTTAGATGCGTGGACCACTTCTTCCACGTTACTAAAGGAAAGGTGCCTCGGGCATCGCTCATCACAGCGTTGGGGGTCGATTTCACTACTTCGAAGCTCTTCGCAGCTTTGAGCTCGACGAAGAGACATCAAGGCTAGATTTGGCCGTGGGTCTTCTGAATCTCCCGGTTCGCTTGAGGCGGCGGTAGACCGTGTAACAGTGCGCTCTAGATCCGATTCTTCTTCCACCCCAGGGAGGGTTGTTGGGACTGGAAGATGATCCTGTTGCTGCACCTGTGATTCTGACTCTGTGGCCGTCGGTGCAGACTCGATGTGGATTTCTGGAGGCTTGACATCGGGCACTGATTCCGTTCGAGTGGAGGGTTTGCTCTGAGCATCCTCAGGTCGATATTCCGACTCCCCGTCAAGCTTTGAGTCGGATGTTGGACCGGTGCTGCTTCTTGTTTTAGTGATAGAGGGCTCGGTATCGCTGTCCATAGACGGGCGATAAGCAATATCATGCATCACTTCCTGGCCATCACGAGAATGCCTGTGGTGATGAGATCGCAGACCAGGCAGGCCCACTGCGTCCTTGAAACGGCCCAGGCCAGCCCGAGCATCTGACACCCTTCCGCTAACACCTTTCTTCCGATGGTCTTTTTCTTCCGCAGCTAGCGTTTCTGAAGGCTTCCACTGTCGATCGAGACTGGAGGTCACTCGTTCGGCATGCAAGTCCTCTCCGGAGTGCTTCTTCCGACTTGTCCAGAGATAGCCGCCCTGGTCATCTGTGGTAAACATCATTTCTGACGTGGGAGCACGAGTGAACGAGTCATCATGGCCACTCTTGCGGAGTTTCCCCAACCACAGCCACTTTGGTCTTGATCCGTAACAGCACTGGATAAAGGTATCGATATCAAGTGTTTCAATGTCGGCAATCCCACCCTTCTCGCGTCCACGAACCATTCCCATGACCATCTCACCACCTTGGCCGCTGAGCTCAGCCATCGTTGATTTGACAGCATCGGTCCACCCTTCCGCATTAGCAGCCTTGGCCGTTGCGCGATGTAGTCGCTCCAAGGTCCGCCGATCTAGCCTCCTTGTTCGACTCATTTTCTGGGACTTCTGGAATCCGCTAATACCTCGTTTGAGGTTGTCGATATCAAAGGCATCCTTCCCCACAGGGGCTCCATATGTGTGAAGTCGATTCCGAGCACCAAGAAGTGTTCCGAGAAGGGCAGACACCGTGGTCGGTCCCAACATACCATCACTCGGTTCAATATTGTACAATTCTGATCCGATATCTGCCCACCAGTCACTAATTGCTGCTTCAGTCACATCACACAAGAGGCCGTCCACATATTCCGGCGCTAGTTTATCAAACACCATCAAGGCAATCTGACACTGCTTCACCAACTCCATTACTGCATTATAAAGAGGAACCCGCTCATTGGTTCGGTATAGCTGATGGAACTTTGCTTCAGTGGCTGGTAATGGAGACTGAAGCTTGAGGCCTGCCCGTCCAGCGCAACCCAGCCGCTTCAAGTTCTCGTTCACAATGAAATCCTCCCGGTGTTTCTTAATATCTCCTTGTGGGACCGGTATGACCGTGAGGGCCGATGGGAAAGTTCCCAAGTCTGTGACCATGACTGTGCCGAGTGGGGTCTCCTTCTGTCGAGCATGGTACTGCTTGACAGCGTCAAAGTACATTCGCAAGCGAGGCGACCATGTGGATTCATCTGTTGGTACGCTGAGTACCCCAACAATAACTGTATGCGACGGGTCTCCAGTATACGTCGAAATAACAAAGGTCGGGTGCACGCGCGAGCAGGCCCATTGTTCGACAATGTAGATTTCGTAGCCTTGCAGGGTAGAGCGGCGGTGAAGGACGTCAGTCGAAGGGTCTTCTTCAAGGTATCGTAGGGCGACGGGGTCAGTGAAAACCAGTCTCTGGTGACCCTGGCGCACTACTTGTTCGTGACCGTTCGTGTGGGAGGCAGGGCTTCCTCTGATGCTGTCGGAGACCTTCGCGGAGTCTCGACGGTCCGGCGCCGACGTGCCGGCTGCGTTGGTTGACATGGCGGCTGTCGGTTAGTACGAGAAGCAGAATCTCGAAGAGAAAGCCCAAAAGAACAGATAGTGAATATAATGGAGAGGACCATTGATCACGCCAGCTTCGGCGCCACGCCTCGGCCCAGGTTAGGGAGGCGCCGCCGAGTGTTTGAGTTAGAGCTGAGTCAAGGAAACACAAAGAGGATAGAGGAGAGGAATCGCGCTTGAGGCATATTCCAGTTGAAAAAATGGATAACAGTAAGAACAAAAAGCATTAGAAAGTGTAACAATTATTAAAGTGTAGATTTAACTACCAAAGCCTGCAGAATCAGCGACGTCACTGAGTGGGCGGTGAAGATCGACATCAGGCATCCACCAAACCAGGGGGTGTTAATTCAGGGACCAGCTGCATAACTTATGGTCAGCATTTCTACTGCAGCGAGGGGAAAGCTTCTCGGTACATAGAATTACAGCTAAGCTAATACGGAAAAGCCTGCAGTCCTACAGCGACACGACGCGCCCCGACACGCTAAATTTCTACAAACACAGAAAATGGCAGGTGTATCTCTTCTCTACAGGCCACCAACATGGGTAGCAAACAGTAGTGAAAAGAAGACCAGACAGTACTCAAAATTGGACGTTGCAAAAACGCGAACAGTCCAACGCAAAAAGCCTCTGAAGGCTGCGAGTAAGAACGCTCGATGGACGGACCAAGGAGGTTGAGGTATCTTGTTTTTTCAAAAATTCCCTTGCGATCCCAAAGGACCATAAGGAGAGGTCAATTTGGTAGTTTTCAACTAGCAAAAACACGGTCTCGGATGTCTCCTCACTGACGCGTGTAAAACCCGTGCACTAGGATGAAGAAGAAAAGAAAAAAGAGAGGGAAAGGGAAACAGGAATGAGAGATATTTATACCCTGAAGTGAGTCACGCTAGCGTAAGCGAGAGTGGGCCTGTGTCACATTTGATTGGTCAAGGTGGGGGAATGACTCATCCCTTGCGGGTGCTCTCTCAACTAGGACTAGTGCCTCGTGAAGCTCGGTCTCTTCATTTACGAACACGATGATGAGCATCTCTGAGCACTTTGTAGCTGATTTTGCATGGCACGTATGTAGCACACAAGATGTAAGTGGATTGTTCTGCACCTTTAATACAGTAGAAGATCCAGTGGGCCTGTATTACCCTGCTGTAAAAGCATTAGTCGACTCCAGTCTGGTCACGTGTCTATGGCGTCGATCACCCGGAAATGATCCAACATCGCCAACGTCCCACTCTCGAGATCGCTTCTCAACTGCTTATTGTTCTGCTTCCCTGGACCTGCACAAAGAACGCCCATGCTATAAAAACCTGGGCACTCGGAGATTTCAAACTACATCATAAGCGAGCCCCTCTGATATCCGCTTGCATATGGCCCCCGCTGGATTCGGGCGGTAATCTCACTCACCTCCGCTTTGAGTACCCACCCATCAAACATCATGGAACTTGTGCAAAAAGAGCATGACAGGCTTCTGAAGAGGCTGAAAGCTTCTCACGGTATTAAAAATGTGGATGCAACTATCGATTTACTACAGTCAGCCCGGGACACTATAGCTTCTGGTTAGTTCCGCATGCCCAAGTCGCATCCATGAGAGTCTAGGACTCGCATATTGTCGCTGGGCTGATCGTGAACTAACACTCTTTGCTCCTTTGTAGATCCAAATCAGGCTGCTATCACCCTGGCTAAACTTCAGAACCCTGTGAAGTCGTCGTTCGACTCCATCAATGACAATCTGAAGGAAACCCACAGCGGCTTAAACAAGTACACCAAGTCCCTCGATAAGGTAATGCACTTCAGTTAAACCATCGCGAAGCCCCCCTTCTAATATATCCAAACTTGTTCTTTCAGCTATTCAAAGATCGACCCCTGCCCACCACAGAACATGACGCCCTCTCGCAACAAGAGAATTTAATCAACCGCGCGATTGCGATGCATCTGCTCCGTGAAGGACAGTTCTCAGTTGCCGCAACCTTCCTGGCTGAGATCGCAGACCAAAAGGCGATGGAGAATCCCGACTCAACCCCCCTCTCCCCCAAACCTGCTACTAGTCTACTTGACATCGATGAGGTTCCCTCTAGCGAAATTCGGAAGCAGTTCGCTTCCATGTACTACATTCTGCACGAAATGAAGGAGAAAAAGAATCTTCTCCCCGCCATCGAATGGTCTCGAGAGAATCGCGAAGCTCTCGAGGCTCGCGGCAGCAATCTAGAATTTGAATTGTCTCGCTTACAGTTTGTATGGCTCTTCCACGGCGAGTCCCATGCGCAAGACGTTCGCAACTGGCAGGCGGCCGTCAGCTATGCCCAACGGGAATTCCAAGCATTTATGCCCCGCTACCTGCGGGAGGTTCAGCAACTGATGGGCGCCATGGCTTTCTGCCCAAACCTCCAGGGGTCACCGTACTCGACCATCTTCAACAATCCCTCTGCCTGGGACGATGTGGCCCAGTTCTTTACCCGCGAATTCTGCTCTCTGCTGGGTTTGTCCGCTGACTCCCCGCTCTATGTGGCCGCTACCGCTGGTGCCATTGCGCTCCCCACGCTTCTAAAGCTACAGACTATCATGAAGGCCAAGCGCACTGAGTGGACCAGTGAGAATGAGCTCCCAGTATGTGCTCCCTGTTTCGTCTTATCACTTTGCACCTACTTACATGTCTCCAGGTCGAAATCCCATTGCCACCCTCGTACCTCTTCCATTCAATCTTCGTCTGCCCAGTCTCAAAGGAGCAAGCCACCGACGACAACCCACCCATGATGATGCCATGCGGGCATGTCATCGCCGAAGAGTCGCTGCACAGACTCAGTAAGAGCAACCGCTTCAAGTGTCCCTACTGCCCCAATGAGAGTCACCCCAAGGATGCCCGAAAGATATTCTTGTAGCGGACTTCCAATGTATTGATATTTTTGTGGTGTCATCGGCGCAAGGTGTTCGGGAATCTTCTAGGATATGTCACTAGCGTTTCGGAATCGGTGTTAAAGTGGAAATGACTCGAATTATTTTCTTGTATGCTCCTAAGCGCAGCTCGTAGCCTACCCACACCTTAACATTTTCTCTACTGAGAAGCACATTTGGTCCTCGTAGTCATCGAACAGGCCAGTAGGTATAGGGATCTGCAGGGTGATCATGTCCACAATTGTTTCGGAACCTGGGGCGACTCTATGCCCAAAAGCAGGGAGATAGTGGGGATGTGGAATTGAAACACCTGCTGGAAGTCTTGCGAATTTACGATGCGAAATGACTGGTCTCGTCCAAAACAGTTCGGGTTACTTGGACTTGGAACGCTCCGATTCCTTCATGCGGCGGAGTGAATCATCCAGGGAAGCAGGATCCCGAGGATCAAAGTCAATGAAGTGCCACGAGAGTGTAAGAGGAGGTTACTTGGTGTGGAAATTTTATGCATGAGACTTTCAAGGTTGCTCAGATTCCCGGGAGTTGGCCGAAATAGTCGCCGCCCATCAGAACTAAGCTTAACTCAGCAACCATCAGTCTACTCTGGTGAATGACGGATTGTACTAATACCATTATGGATATCACCATTATATATACTAATACTATTCAGGAATTAAGGCTTATAGGTACATTGAAGCCTCCTTCGTTCCTCTTTTCTTATCACTTCTCCTCTTCTTTGCACTCTCTATTTCTCAATCTACTTCACAATAGGCTTGATAAAATTATTCCAACAACCACGGACACATGTATTTTCTCATGCAACCTTATTACGTGTACCTCACCTCATGGAAACTTCATACCCTCTGTCTTTTCTCGCCGAAACTGCATTACCTGAACGGGCACACTTCGGTGGGCGACGGCAGCCTGAGATGGCTGAGGATATAGAGGCCCAGGTGCCCCAGTCCTCCCTTAGTATCTACCAGAAGCGGGAGGAACTACATTCAAATCAGGGAAAGCAGGCTACGATGGCTGTACTCATCCTATTAGTACTGATTTTCGGCTTCATTATCTTTTGCATCGCAGTACTGGCGCCTGAAAAGTTCTCAAATTTGGATCGTTAAGGTTGAAGCTAATCCCGACACTTCCTAAGGCTGAGGTACCGATGTGCTGTGTGATATGTTCTCAGAGACAGGGAAACGGGAGTTCTGGGCCGCCTGGAGTGGCCTCAGATTATTCATCTGCTTGCTTTTGTAAAAATGTATATATTATGTCGGCCACTTGATCTACGAGGTACAGATCTCTTTGCTGCGGGTTTCATGAAATGTTAACCAATAGCCATTTCCCAAATTTCTCAAATTTTCTTGAATAAGCATCATGCGTCGTTTCTATGTACTTGTTCTTGAATCTAGACCGTGGTCAGGGGCTCATTTTCGACAAAGGGCTGCTGAGCTCTGCTGAGCTCTGCATGCGCAATGCCTACAGTCTGACTAGCTGCAGGGGCGTTGGTGATTACACCTGGGTATTATGTTCCAAGGCTCAGGCTGTATTCTTGATCATTACAAATTGACTGTAGTGACGGTTGATCATGATCTGAGTTTCCGTGTGAACCCTAAGTTTTTGTCCCTCGATTTCTATACATTGGACCTCGGGACCAAATATCGTGGAACCCTTCAGATGTGTAGTGGAGCTCTGCTCGGATATGAGAGACCGAGTTAGTGTATGGGATCCTGCATCCTCCCGTTTTAAAGCGCAAGGTTGCCTGTAAGGTTCATTCAAAGAGACGAATGTTATAACAATACCGCCTTCTCCATGCAGTTTCAATTAAACACTTGAATTCAAAAAAATAAAAACAAAACTCACCTGCTCTGTGGACTGTCACACGACCTTGCTCACTAATTCCTGAAACTTGAAAACCCTGAAATAGGGGAACAGTAGTTTGGACTGGTCAACTCCATAATTTTCACTAATTTCCCACATCTCCACTTTTACCAGCAAATCGCCTCTTCATTGGCCCTCGTGATCCCGTGACCACGCGCCCATTTGGCGACTCCCCACTCCCCCTTTACGCGTTTGAACCCCGTCATGACGCGTCGGAACGTCCTGAAAGCTCCAAATCAGGTAATATTGGCCCTGTCCAACCCGTATTTAGGTCACAACTCCCCCGTCCAGTGCCTGTCATGTACATTCGTGACCAAGCCCAGGTTTACCAATTTTCCCAGGGGAATTTCCCGGATAAGTTGCGCTTGCGTATAAATAGAGCCTGTAGCCCCTGATTCAAATTCTGATTCTGAATCGAGTTTGCGCATCATACCACACCGTCCTCGCTCAATACAGCTGTCCCATTAGAATCAAAATTTTATTTCCAACATGCTCTCCAAAAGAAATCCCCCTCAGACTCCTTCAGATGCCTTCACTCGCTATCGAGCCACGAAGGCATCGATGAGCAGATCGAGACGGAATATCAGAGATAGTTCCAGCTCCAGCAGTTCCAGGCGCATAGAAATAGACCCGCGGCGAAGACCGGCGTGTCCTCCAGATGTATCGTAAGTGATTCTTTCCAATGTCTTCTAGCCATTGATCTAGCGACAAGATCATCTGCTTGATTTTCAACCCATAATTAACATGGCAATCAAACAGCTCTCCAACCCCACCCACAACCCCCATCGTCCTCATCCACGTCGGCGCAGAGAAACGCCTATTCGCAGCACACGAAGCCATCCTCTCCGCATCGCCATTCTTCGCTGAGCGCTGCCAATCGCAAACCCCTTCTCCACCCTCCCGCTCACATCCGCATATTCAATCCCCAGGTAAACGAATCAATCTCCCAGATGAACAACCCGAAGTCCTCTCCTGTGTATTGGAGTATCTCTACAAAGGCGATTATTACCCCCGCTTGCGCCACAATGCGCGACGCAGAGCATGGGAACTCGAGGACGAAAGTGACAAAGATAACGACGAGGGAACAAGCGCAGGCGCAACTCTTTTCCACACCGGAGCGGGTGAAGTAATCCTACGGGATACGGCTGTATAGTAAGTCCCAAATCCAATCACACTCACCCCACATAACTAATACTCAATTCAGCTGCGCTGCTGAGAAATTCAATCTCCCCGCTCTTCAACGACTCGCACTCCGCAAACAGGGTCTGCATTCTGGTATCACAGTGAATACCATCCTTGCGAGTGCGCGGTACGCGTATGCGCATACACCTGATACAGAGTCGAAACTGCGGGCGCATTACCTTGCGCTGATTATTCGGTGTCGGGGGACGTTTAAGCGTAGTGGGACTATGCAGATGGAGATGGAAAAAGGTGGGAAGTTGTTTTTTGATTTATTTGTTGCTATGTGTAACCATATGGTATGTTTTCCTATCTATATGCTGCCGGACTTGGTTGGCTGGCTGGGTTGTTAGTGATTGGAGCTGTGGCTAACGGTTTTTAGGATGATGTTTTCCCGGCTTTATCAGTTTGTAGTTCTGCTGCGGCAAGGGAGTAATCGTGACTGGTATTTTGGATAACGGTTCTTGGTTTGATATTCGATTGACGGATGTATTGATGGAGATTTGGGTGAGTTGGAAACAAAGGCAAGACAATACCTTTTTGGGGCTGGAGTGGTATTTGCGAGGATTTTTCTTTCCAGTTGTACTTCACAGATGGTGTTGTTTTATTATATACCCGTGTACTATTAATGTAGGTTTGAGGATAAGGCAAACTGAAGGTTGTAATGTTTTCGTTCTATGCAAACTTATTCATAGTAGCTCATAAAGATAGTTGGTACCAGACCAAAGCAACTCGGGTGTTGCTGCCCATTGGAGTTCTTACAGCCTTCGCTCTGCCTGGCTGACAAGAACGTATGTAAAATTAGTGTGGCATATTCAGTTATTTCGCCTACCTCAGACACCAGTCCCGGGGAAGGCGGCATTGTTCTTGCTCAGCACGACAAAGCCTCGCTCACGGGCAATGTAGCCCTTCATAAGGCCCTATGACAATTGTGAGTAAGCACGAAACATCAATATCTTGAGCTAGCACGAACCTTGTAGATAAGGTTGGAGAGCAAACACTCCACCTCATCGATGTCGACTCGGGTCCGGCCCGTTGCGTGGGTCCCGATCCGCAACGCAGCTGCAAATTCGACGACTGGTATACGGGTTCGTCGAATAGGCGGTTGGCCCTCTTTGGGCTCTTCAAAGCCACCGGCGATGAACACTTTTCGGAAGAGATTGCGTAGGGCAATGTCTCGCCCTCGCTCTAGAGGCAAATAAATGCGTCTTTTCACAAACTCCTCTTCACCGGCGGCCATGGCTGCGTCAAAGCCAACAAGATCGCCTTTCCGAATGCAATTCGACAGAGGGCGGAAAAACAACTCAAGTTGTGGGAAGGGAGCGAGGAGTTGTTTGCTAGGGAGGGTATGGGTCGTTACCAAATGGCAGGGAATCAAATACATGAGAATCAATCTATTGGATCGGTGAGTAACGGCCAAATGAGATGATCCAGATCGACTAACTCGCGATTCTTAAGTGCTTGTCGGTGACACATCCTCCAAGCAGTGGACAGATGTTTTTCAGCCTGCAAGATGTTAACCAGCTGAACGTATCTCATTACTGGGATACCTCACGGACCTCCGTGTAATTTTCATCCAAGAAGTGGATAACGCCAATGTAGTACTCGAACGTGACAATAT
Source organism: Penicillium sp. S1602 (assembly GCA_023626355.1). Classification (NCBI taxonomy): domain Eukaryota; kingdom Fungi; phylum Ascomycota; class Eurotiomycetes; order Eurotiales; family Aspergillaceae; genus Penicillium; species Penicillium sp. S1602. Next base: position 545,859 of record JAMAGW010000008.1, on the reverse strand, counting down.
GGGACTTTGGGAATGATTCCAGTGGCGGTAGTTCATGCGACTGAGCATTGATCGCGCGCAGCAGATTCTTGGTGAGGCCAACGGAGTTGATCTGGACCCAGTTAGAGGAAACCCAGCTGTACTGGGTGGACATTCACAAACCTTGAAGTAAGTCTTGAACAGCAGACTGGTAATGTTGTAGATCCCCCACTTTCGAGAGTCTTCAATAGGAGCCCTATGTCTTATCAGCGACTAAGACCATGGCCACTGGTGGCCAATACTCACCGGTCAGTCAAACATAAGGTGAACATGCGGTTGATAACTCGAGCTCCATCCTCCAAGTAGGCATTCTTCTCAACATCTGCAGCTACATCATCCAAGACTCCAAATGCGGTCGAACTCAGGGAGGCTGCCTCGTTGTCGGCCTTGATCGCAAAGGTGCGCAAGAACTTGCCGACGGTGTACATGCACGGTAATGTCCAGGCAGGAATGCCCGCATCCGTGTATCCTTTGTTAAGTGCCATGGCCATCTTCTTCCAAGCTTTGAATATAGCCGCTGCGCTAGCCTCGGAATGACCATCTTCGAACTTCAAAACCTCCCCCACTGCTTCCCAGTACGCGGCAAAGACGTTGACCCAAGCAGTTTGTTCGGCCTTCGACACCTTCAGGCCTTTTCCGTGGAACAAAGAGGAGGCGAGGTCCTGTGTGAGATATTGAGCATTGGTGAATTCGTAGAACGAGCTCAAGCGATGAGGGCTATTCGTAGTCGCAATTGGATTGAATACCGCCGCGAGGGCAGGACCCGACCCATGAATATAGGCATTTCGAAATTCGGCCGCAAGGGTGCTCATGCTGAGCGTTACCCCTCCTTCTGAGGTGATTGAATCAATGAGAAAGTCGTGGAGCGTATCACAGTAGCACTGGATGAGCTTCACTCAAGTCTGCACTCTAACCGTGGCTTAGTCAGTCCGGACAAGAACGTGGGGCGTAGTGGTGTGGCAGTGCAGAGAATGTGGCGGGAAGGTGTGGTAGAAGGAACCCCATTACAGTATTTCCTATCTGGGACTAGTGCAAAACCAATGCGATCCACTCGCTTAACCGAAGGGCGATAGCCCTAAGCACAATGCAACACACTTCCTGATTTCCTCTTCCCCGGCACACTAACGACTCAACCACCACAGCGACAATCACAGTTAGTACACCACCATATTCACCTCCGACGAAGCCATTGCTAACATCTTATTTTCCAGATGGGTACGTGTCACTTTTTTCGATTTTCCAGCATTCTTCTCGAGACGGTTACGGTGTGTGCGATCGGTGCGATGATATATCAGGCGGAGCGGCAATCTCTTCAACAATGACACAAGGGCCTCGAAGCAACAAGAACAACATTCAATCAATTTGCGATATCATTACGGGGGGGTTTTTGTACGATGGGGTCGACTCGAATTCAACAAGAAAAATCCGCTGGGTACCGATCTTGAATTTTTCAACGACGACCAAACCAATGTCCCCTTTGTCACCTGCAGGGATATTCGCCAACCACCATTGCAAATCGCTATACCGTCCGAGGAGAATCGCTGAGCGCAAACAATTCCAGGAGTCATGACTGACGGATTCACAACAGGGCGTCTTACTGAGTACCAGGTTATCGGGCGTCACCTGCCCACCGAGGCGAACCCCACGCCCAAGCTGTACCGCATGCGCATCTTTGCGCCCAACACCGTTGTCGCTAAGTCTCGGTTCTGGTACTTCCTTGCTCAGCTCCGCAAGCTGAAGAAGTCCAACGGTGAGATCGTCAGCTTGAACGTGGTATGTATAGAATTTTTTTCCGGGATCAAGTGAACAACTGCTGATTTCCATCTAGATCGCTGAGAAGCGTCCCCTCAAGGTCAAGAACTTCGGTATCTGGCTCCGCTACGACTCGCGCTCCGGTACCCACAACATGTACAAGGAGTTCCGCGAGATGAGCCGCACCGACGCCGTCGATGCCCTGTACCAGGACATGGCTGCCCGTCACCGTGCCCGCTTCGGTTCCATCCACGTACGTCTCGAATCAGTCCTCGTTACTTCGAATATTCTTTCTAACAATCCCACAGGTCCTCAAGGTCGTTGAGATCACCGATGCCGACAGCATCCGTCGCCCCTACATCAAGCAGCTCCTCGGCAAGAACGTCAAGTTCCCCCTGCCCCACCGCTCTGCCAACCCCGGCAAGAAGCTGTTTGCCTACTCTCGCCCCTCTACCTTTGCTTAAATGTGATGTTTTTGGGTTTGGGAAAGGAGTGTGGATGAATAACTGCGTTATGGCCATAGCATGCATGAAAGATATTGGCCGCGCGGCTACGGCCTGTTTGTACCCAGTAATGGGGAGATGTCTCTAGCCCCGTATAGTGGCATCTGAGGTTAAATTTCAAAAATATCGGGTTCACGTTCTGCATCTGTCCTTTGTAGACCATTCTGCATCGATGTTAGATCTTCCGCTGGAGCAATCTACAAAGATAAGACATTTGGTTGTCACCATGGAGACAGACATTTCAGATTGTAAATCGAAACGGTTCTCCTTAGTATATATATATACTCTCGAGTTCACATGGTCCGTGCTAGTTATTCTAAGCTAAAGATAGAGTGCCGGGCCGCAGATCTAGATTTATTCACGGTCTTGCCTAGCTAGAACTAAGCCGATATAAAAGTAGGCACAGAGGGGTCCTACGGGTCATGGCTATCATTCCCGGGGCGCCACACCAGTACTGTAAGTAATCCGTCGGGGGGTTCGGGCGTACCTGAGCCCGTACCCGAACCTCCGCGTCGAGCCAACCGCATCAGCCTGTACGTTGAGTCTCGGAAATAGTCTTTACTAAGCAGATCAAAAAAGCCCAGGATTTCTCAGAAAATTGGGGACCTTGGTCTCCACCCATGTGCGCTTACGCAATATGGCGAATATCGTTAATCCCAGGATTGCACGATCCCTTATTGCGTCATGTGTTGAGGAGCCGAGCAACACTCTCCGCTTTCCGTATCCGATTTCTTCCCTCTTTCAACCTTCATTCTTCTTACACTCACCCTTCCACCTATTGATTCATATATCACCTCAATTCATTTGCAAACATGTTCGCTCGCCAAGCTTTCCGCTGTGCGCAGCCTCTGAAGCAGGTTCGTCAGAAGTTTACCGCCCACCCCGTCCCAAACTAACGGTTCTGTTTCAGAGCTTCCGCAAGTACTCCGCGGAGGCTGCTCCCAAGGCTGCCGAGGCCACCCCTCCTCCCCCTCCTCCTAAGAAGTCTAACCTGACTCCGATCTACGTTGCGGTTGGTCTTGCTGGTCTCGGCGCTGGAATTTACCGCTACAGCAACTCTGCTGATGCTGAGCCCAAGGAGCGCCCCAAGGTCTTCAATGGCCAGGACTGGGTGGACCTGAAGGTCGGGGCCATTGAGACCCTGAGCCACAACACTAAGAAGATCCGCTTTGTGTTTGATGACAAGGAGGCCGTTGGTGGTCTTCCCGTTGCCTGTTAGTGCTTTTCCCTTACTCCTGTGTCAATATGTTCCGTGCTGACTCCAGATAATAGCTGCTCTGTTGACCCGCTTCAAGCCCGAGGGCAAGGAGAAGTTCACTATTCGCCCCTACACGCCGACCAGTGAAGAGGGTATGATTATTCCTGCATTCATGCTGTTTATCACATACTAACACTTCTCTCAGACCAGCCCGGCTACCTTGAACTTGTCGTCAAGGTCTACCCCAATGGACCCATGTCCGAGCACATCCACTCGCTGGCCGTCGACCAGACCCTGGCCTTCAAGGGCCCCATCGTCAAGTACCCCTGGGAGGCCAACAAGCACAACCACATCGCTCTGATTGCTGGTGGTACCGGTATCACCCCGATGTACCAGCTGGCCCGTCACATTTTCAAGAACCCCGATGACAACACCAAGGTTACCCTGATCTTCGGTAATGTCAAGGAGGAGGACATCCTGCTGAAGAAGGAGCTCGAGGAGTTGGAGAACACCTACCCCCGCCGTTTCCGCGCCTTCTACGTCCTCGACCAGCCCCCCAAGGATTGGGCCGGTGGTAAGGGCTTCATCTCCAAGGAGCTGCTGAAGACCGTTCTGCCCGAGCCCAAGGAGGAGAACATCAAGCTCTTTGTTTGTGGCCCACCTGGCCTGTACAAGGCCATCTCTGGCGGCAAGGTCAGCCCCCAGGACCAGGGCGAGCTCTCTGGTATCCTGAATGAGCTTGGCTACAGCAAGGAGCAGGTTTTCAAGTTCTAGATAACATGTAGAATATTCGAACCAACGCATAATCACATGCGACAGCTGTGTACATTGATGTGTTTCTGGTTTTCAGCGTTGTTCTTGCGCCATCCCCATCTTGATGTGCTGCATTTGTCTGCTTAGAATTCTGATTTTTTGGTTTAGAAATATACTTCAGAATATTCTCTATACTCACAAACTCATTAACTTTGAATTGAACAAAAACGTATATAAATAGGTACCTCCGGATCATTCTGCGATCTTGGCTGGCCCGGGGTTTAACCAGAGCATTCGCACATGGGGGGTAGACGGGTACCGAAATATATCATTGGGAAGCGTCCGGAACGACCAACATCCACATCTGTTCAATGTGAAAACACCAGGAATTAGTGAAGATAGATCAAACATTGAGCATTTATGTATTTTCAAAAAATTGAATAGCGTAGAATAGGAAAATCAACGATATCGGGTTTAATGGTTAGGTATGTCACAAGCCTAGAGCCCCCGGGTTACCGCATGACCAGCTGAGGCGACACCAGCTTGAGCCCCGAGCGCCCAAGAAGCAAGCCCCTCTAAGCCTAAAGCAGCGACAGGCCGAAACATGCCGGGGGCTTAAGGAAAAGTGAGCCCTGGGTTATTTAGTAGCCTTCGTTCCCACCCCCCTCAGCCCCCCTATTCCTTCAGGCTTTCCCCCCCCAAAATTCTTTTTCCCTTCCCCCTCCACCTCACTCTCGGCATCACCACACCATGTCTCCCACCGATTCTAAGGCCGAACAGGCCACTGTTCAAGTTAACGTTGATGAGCTGCGTGCTTCTAAGGATGCGGTATGTTTCCCCTCTCATTCTGTTATTCGCGTTTCATTTTTCCCTTTTCCTTCTTTTTCGAGTTCAATTTTTTTTTGTTATGTTCCGGTGCATCCACTTCGCGCTTGCCTTGACGCGTCGCATATCAACAAAAGGGTTTGACCTGCATCCTCGCGCCTGATTGTTTCTTTCAACCATGAAGACTCTTTCACTATGTCTTGATGGACTCGAAACCTCTTCAGATATTTATTTCATCTGTTGCGCATCAAGACTCTCAACAGTCATGACATCATGCGCGTGTTGTCCTGCCCTTGAACACCGGACAGAACCTTTTCCCCATTAACCCTTTGACGTGTGGCACATTCCTACAGCATATCCATATGATATGTCCCATCTAATCTATAGACCATGTTAATGTAAAAAACACGGCACTAACAACCCGATAGATGCTCATGCGGTTGATGTCCCTCCAAGCTTACATTGCCGACCTGAGCAAAGCTTACCTGGAGCATGCCAACAATGTCATCAACGGTGGCCCTGCCACAATTGATATCCCTGCTGTGCCCGCCGGCTTAAATGTCAGCCACTTTGAACGGGCCAGCAGCCCCGGTGCGAAGTCTGAGACCGGCACCAAGAAGCGCAAGCGTGCGCCCGTCGACCCCAATGCGCCCAAGCGTGCCTTGACCCCGTACTTCCTGTACATGCAGAGTAACCGCTCGAAGATCGCCGCGGACCTTGGCGACGTCGCCAAGCCCAAGGATGTGGCTGATGAGGGCACCCGTCGCTGGCAAGAGATGCCTGCTTCGCAGAAGGAGGTAAGAGACCAAATTCATTTCACTCAACAGTCGTTCAAAAACATATAACTGACGTTTGAAAAGATCTGGAAGGAGCTTTACCTGCAGAACTACGAGAAGTACAAGGTCGATATGGCCGCTTACAAGGCCGGCAAGGAGGAGGAGCAGGATCCAGCTGCTACCCAGCTGCAGGCCGACTTTGCTGATGCTCCCAAGGAGGTTTCCGATAACGAGACTTCTTCCTCCGAAGACGAGGAGGAAGAGGAGGAAGAGGAATCTGGCGAGTCCTCCCCGTCTCCTGCTCAGCCTCCTCCCAAGGAGAAGACCCCCCGCAGCACCAAACGCCGTCGCGGCAGCGATTCGAAGAAGGAAGTGCCCGAGTCGGCAGTGAAGCAGCCTTCGCCTCCTAAGAGAGGATCCCGCAGCAAAAAGGCGGAGCCCGCGGCTAAAGAGACTCCCGCTGCAGAGACCAAGACCCCCAAGGGCAAGAGCAGAAAGCGCAAGAGCGAGGCAGCTTAAATGACCGCGTGTCTTTTTAATATCAGCAAAAATTTCAATTCATATATTACTCTTTGATGTTCCTGATGTACTTTATACCCTGTACGGAATAGGTATAATTTAGTATAAGCAGAAATTTTAATTTGCGGGGCTTGGAAAAAGAGTGTGTGTAGGGTTATGTCAAAAATAGTGATGAACCTACCAGAGTCCAGGCAATTGTAATATTTAGAAGTAAATAAACATTTACAATATTCAATACTATTATTCATCAGAACCTGGTGAATGGGTCCTCTGGGTCCTGACAGAAATCCATTAGCAAAACCGTGACTAAAACGGGCGAATGTAGGGATCCAATCGGCCGGCGTTTTGACTCTTATCATCGTTATCGGAGGTCGCCAACACGGCATCCGACTTGAAATATACCGCGTCCCCCACATTCTGACTCTCTCAACCATCTGGGGATCTTGATATCAGTAATTAAATCTTTCTTACTGACCCCCTAACTCCCTGCCAAGCAAGAGGTTCGGGTTCCACCTGCGTCATGCAGCTTGTTCCGAAGGAGGTACGGACTTGCCAAGCATCTTGAAAATGGTCTTTAAGATCCCTGCCACTGACATCCGGTTATAGCTTGACAAGCTCACCATCTCAAACCTCGGGTTCCTGGCGCAACGGCGTCTGGCCCGGGGTGTGCGACTTAATCATGCTGAATCAGTGGTATGTTTTTTTTTGCATAACTAAAAAACACGAAATTCCAATATGATATGGAAGTACCGGACGCTAATTTTTTTGTGCTGCAGGCCTTGATCTCATCCGTCCTGCACGAGGTACGATTTCCCCACTTATTTTTGGCCCTTCCCCCTCTATCGGCAGATACAATACAAATCCAACAGCCAATGGCATTGCAATTTGTCCATGATGAACACAAAAACTAATTGATCATCATGAATTATATAGCTTATTCGCGATGGACACTACTCCGTCGCTGATCTGATGTCTATCGGAAAGACCATGCTGGGTCGCCGTCATGTCCTTCCTTCTGTCACTGCTACCCTCGTTGAGCTCCAGGTCGAAGGAACTTTCCCATCAGGTACCTACCTGGTCACAGTACACCACCCCATCAGTAGTGATGAGGGTGACCTCGAGCGTGCGCTGTATGGAAGTTTCCTGCCCGTTCCCGCCGCCGAGGCCTTCCCCGACCCGGATCCCAATGACTTCTTGCCGGAGAAGATGCCTGGCGCCGTTATTCCCGTAAAGAACGCGCGGGTACATTTGAATGACGGACGGAAGCGCATTAAACTCAAGGTCATGAGCAAGGGTGATCGACCAATTCAGGTATGTGAATATGTGGTGGACAAGCACCTCCTCGCCCTTCTCGTGATGTGAGAGACTGACAAGTTTTGGGAATAGGTTGGATCGCACTACCACTTTATTGAAACGAACCCACAATTGCACTTTGATCGTGTTCGATCGTATGGATTCCGGTTGGATATCGCCGCTGGAACCTCTATTCGGTTCGAGCCCGGTGATACCAAGACTGTTACTTTGGTGGAGATTGCTGGTAACAAGGTTATCCGTGGAGGCAACTTCTTGGCAAACGGGCCTGTTGATTTTAGCCGTGCCGATGAGATTGTGACAAAGCTGCAGGTTGCTGGATTTGCGCACGTCCCGGAGCCAATGGCGGATAACGCGTTGATTATTGGGTTCTCGATGGAGCGGGAAGCTTACTCTCGCATGTTTGGTCCCACGACTGGAGACTTAGTGCGTCTCGGTTTGACCGACTTGTGGGTGCAGGTTGAGAAGGATATGACTAGCCACGGAGACGAGTGTACCTTTGGTGGTGGTAAGACGGTTCGTGATGGTATGGGCCAGGCATCAGGCCGCTCTGCCTCCGAGTGTGTAGACACGGTCATCACGAATGCGCTTATCATTGATTGGACCGGTATCTACAAGGCCGATATTGGAATCAAGGATGGTATGATTGTTGGAATTGGAAAGGCCGGTAACCCCGATGTGATGGATGGAGTGCACCCCGATTTGGTGGTTGGTTCTTCCACCGATGTCATTGCCGGTGAGAACAAGATCATCACAGCTGGTGGTTTCGATACGCACATCCACTTGATCTGCCCACAACAGGTGGACGAGGCTTTGGCTTCGGGTATTACCACTTTCCTGGGTGGTGGCACTGGTCCCAGTACTGGATCAAATGCCACTACTTGCACACCTGGTCCGAACCACTTGCGCCAGATGATGCAGGCGTGCGATAGCCTGCCAATTAACATTGGTATTACTGGTAAGGGTAACGACTGCGGACGGATCAGCATCGAAGAGCAGATTAAGGCAGGTGCAGCCGGTCTCAAGCTGCACGAGGATTGGGGTTCTACTCCCGCTGCCATCGACAACTGCCTGACTCTCTGTGATGAGTATGACGTGCAGTGCATGATCCACACCGACACCCTGAACGAGTCCGGATTCGTCGAGCAGACAGTTGAGGCCTTCAAAGGCCGCACCATCCACACATACCACACTGAGGGTGCTGGTGGTGGTCACGCACCCGATATCATCAGTGTCGTCGAGCACCCCTACGTCCTGCCCAGCAGTACCAACCCGACCCGCCCCTTCACGCTGAACACATTGGACGAGCACCTCGATATGCTGATGGTCTGCCACCATCTGTCGAAAAACATTCCCGAGGACGTTGCCTTCGCCGAGAGCCGTATCCGCGCCGAGACCATCGCCGCCGAAGACGTCCTCCACGATCTTGGCGCTATCAGCATGATGTCCTCTGACTCACAAGCCATGGGCCGCTGTGGCGAAGTCATCCTGCGTACCTGGCACACTGCACACAAGAATAAGACCCAACGCGGCCCTCTCCCGGAAGACGCCGGTACCAACAACGACAATTTCCGCGTGAAGCGCTACATTAGCAAGTACACCATCAACCCGGCCCTGGCACAGGGTATGGGCCATCTGATTGGTAGTGTGGAGGTGGGCAAGATCGCCGATCTGGTCCTCTGGAAACCGAGCAACTTCGGTACGAAGCCTATACAGGTTCTTAAAAGTGGTATGATCGCCGTTGCGGAGATGGGTGATCCTAACGCCTCGATTCCGACTATTGAGCCGATGGTCATGCGACCCATGTTCGGTGCCCGTGTCCCCAGCACGTCGGTCATGTTCGTTTCTCAAGCTTCCATCGACGAAGGCATTGTCCAGACGTACGGTCTTAAGAAACGGATCGAAGCTGTGAAGGGATGCCGAACAATTGGTAAGAAGGATATGAAGTTTAATGACGCCATGCCTAAGATGAAGGTTGACCCGGAGAGTTATGTAAGTTGTTACTCTTTTTCTTCGCTTCAATTCACTCAAAACACTAATACTAACGTTACTTGATAGACTGTCGAAGCAGATGATATGCTCTGTGACGCTGAACCGGCGACCGAGTTACCCTTGACACAGGCTTACTACATCTTCTAGATGAAGATGTTACCACCGGAATTTGTTTTCTCTTCTTTTCGACCCTTTCTTCTATTCATTCCCCCTTTTCCATTGGTCTGTCTCTGATTTCACCATCAGCATTGCCTCGATTATATACCACCCCCTTCGAGCGTTTGCTATTATCCCAGGAGTTCGTGTTGTGTTGTGTTCCTGCTCTCCTGTTTATGTCTGTCATGTTGTCATAGCGAAGAGTGTGTATGCGGATTGTTTATGCATAATGCAGGTAGCTTAGCTACGAACGAAATGATGACTTTTCTATCCATTTGACCTCATTTCAAGGTTAGCTTCTGTCTGGATTCCCTCATCGAAATCTTTCAAATGTACTAGGCACAGTAATTTTCGAAATTAATTATATCGCCATGCTCTTACTACTTCAATCCAGGCAGTAGTGTTGTTGTAATGATTGTATGGAGTACCGCCATGAGTGAGCCGTCATTGTAATACAGCCCTTAGTATTACAATAAAACCATCCAGCATCGGTTTGTACTACATAGATCTGGCGATCGGTCAATATTGCCTGCTAGCTCATTCTTCCCGCATGTAGCGCAGATCTCATCTTCGCTCGCCAGTTAAAGTTCAGAAGGCTGTGCTTACCCTGTAGACAGCTAAAGCTGATAGGGAATGATATTTTGTCTATATGGATTTTGCTATCTACTGCGCTTCTCATGCTATCGAATTAGCCATTGGCTGCTAGAAAGAGTGGGCCGAATGGACCCGTCATTATGCACCCATCATGATGAGGAAAATGATAGGTATAGTTTAGTGCTGACAGTATCACCATGCAGTCAGATCACAGACCTCCACATTTTTACGCAAATGAGAGCTGAACAACGACCTTCACACATAGGCATTGCCAGGTCATAAAAGCTAGAGCTGAATGCTATCTTCTGCTCTCGCAACTTTTCAATTTCTCAAAGTATTTTCTGCACAATGGCCATAGGAACACCTCAAAGCAAGCTGCCGCGCACCGGTTTAGCTGCCCTGCTTGCAACCCTCGATATCCCAGGTGAGATCCAGCTTCCAGATGGCTCGGTCGTCCCCGTCGGAACAGGGTCGCCCAAATACCGCGTTATTTTTCGCTCGGAAAGTGCACTCAGCACACCAATGACAGAGCTGAGCGTTGGGCGGGCCTATGTATCCGGTGATATTGAAGTCGAAGGCGATTTCGGCGCTCTCTTCGGCGCACGACAGAATTTGACTGAGAAAGTGCCTCTGAGACAAAAGCTCCAATTTCTCTACGACTATTACATTCGATCCGCGACAGCCTTGAACAAAAAAGTCATCAGCGACCACTATGGCCGCGGTGATGGTATGTACCTCACGTTCATCGACAAGCGATTTCGATTCTATACTCAGGGGATATTCAAGAATCCGGATGAGAGCATTGAGCAGGCTTCAGAGAATAAATTGGACGTAATATTCAAGGCTCTCGATCTGAAGCCTGGTATGAGGGTGCTGGATCTTGGTGGTGGATGGGGCGGCGTGACACAGTATTGTGGCGCGAGAGGTATACATGTTACGACGTTGACTTTGTCAGCGGACTCAGCGCGCTTTGTTGAGCGGATAATTACCGAGAATAACTTTCCCGGTCAAGTGTTCTTGCAAGATTTTCTTGAGCATAAGCCTGACGAGCTGTATGATCATATCATTACACTTGGTGTGATCGAGCACCTTCCTGATTATCGGCGATTCTCACGTTGCGTCTGGGACGTGTTGAAGCCTGGTGGACGGGTCTACCTCGATGGCTCGGCTGCTGTTACTAAGTATGCAGTTAGTTCCTGGACTCGAGATTATATTTGGGGTGGGACGCATACTTTCATGACTGTGCAAGATGTCATGGCGGAATTCCTGTACCATGGCTTTGAGATTGTGGAGGTGGCTAGGGAAACGAAGGACTATGAGCTGACTATGCTCGAATGGGCGAAGAGGCTAGATCAGGCTCGAGACGAGGTTATTGCAGGCTGGGGCGAAGAGACTTATCGTGTGTTCCGCATATTCTTATGGGGCGGATCTCACGCTTTCAAGACCAATTCTTTGCAGGCATATCATCTCGTTGCCGAGAAGACGACTTCGATGGGGCCGCGTCCGTCGACGTATCGGAGGATTGTTCAGTTCTTGGGCAATCTTCGTTGATTGATACTTGAAGCTTGATTTAAGATATTAATATGACGCTTTCGGCTCTTCGACATTTGAGGACCTAAGAATCCAAATTCGACCTCAAGCTAACTAAGATAAAGTCTATGCCCGGTGGGCGCTAGAGGCAACTTGACTCAACCGCTGGATTTAATTTTCGGGGACCAAATCGCAAGATTGCGTATCGCTGATTTCGAAAACTGCTGTACACCCTTGCAAACATAGATAGCGTGGACTCAATCCATCGTTACTTTCAAGCTAACAAAGTTCGGGCGAGATACGGCGGGTTACGGCCAACTCGACCCCACCAAGGCACTCGGCGGACTTCGCCGCAGCGTACTACGTATTGATTCCCCGATGCATATGCACCTTAAGACCCCCACGCTAGAAAATACCCCGGGGGAATCAGGTTTGTTCCTGAGATGCGGGGAATATTCTGGACTGCAATAGGACAAGTGATAATCAAGTAAATGACTGGGGTATAAATCGAGCAACTTTAGATAACGAAATCCCGAACAATAAAAAAGTCAACGAATAAGCTTCGGGGGGTATGTATAGTAGATGCCGAAAAGAAAGACGCCATGAAAGAACTTTTTGAAAAGAAGCTCAAGGAAGAAAATAAATGAAAATGAAGATGAGCATGCACCATGCTTCACTGTACTCACCTCTTACCTCATGCTAGCTCACAACTCCGGCTCCTCCTCAGCATGGTTAAATCCCGCTGAAACGAGCGAGTGATCCTCCCACGCCGAATACGACCCCTCTTGAGCTGCGAGATACGCCGAAATACGGGTACGCAGGCGCGACATGATTCGTTGTCGACCGGCGCTTGCTCCTAGTCCAAATCCCGATCCGGAGGTTGGCTCTCCTCGATCTGGGAAAGAGTCTTCGGCAAGTAGAGCAGTCTCTGCATCTATGGGGGATGAAGGGGCGAGTGCAGATTCGGAGATTGGGAGTGTGAAGCTATCAGTTTGTTGACTTTCTTGCAGTTGGGAGGGTGATTGATTGTCCGGCAGTGGGGAATTAGTTCCATCTTTGTTGAACTTTGTGTATGTGGGCTGACGCGGAGTTGTTGCTTCTGGTTCCGAGCTGTTGATGGTGTCAAAGCTCCCCTCCTCTCTGTCTGTTAGGACCGAAGGAGGGAGAGGGCCGATTTGCAATAGTGTCGGGTCGGCGTGTTCAAGTAAGTAGTGGTGTGCCCGTCGGATTTCCTCATTTTTGGCTAGGATTCTGTCTGGAGTTGTGCACATGATTGAAGATTCAGGATGTTTTCCGTTCATACCAGAGGGGAGTTTTTCATCTTCTTCATCTTCGCTGGATTGTGTTGATTGAGTTGAGGCTACCTCATACCGGGCTCGTTTTCTTGCATGGTGCTCCTCATCGCACTGCAAGCCGAGTGTCTCACGCATATAAGCGTCATGGATGAAGTCTTCTCCAGAGCACAGTTGACCAAAAAGGCTCCCGATGGAGACTTTTTCGGACCAAGTGGAGGGGTCTACTGTGCAGGGGTGAATATCCTTGGGTCTAAATGCAGCGACTAGTGCACACAGCTCAGAGTACGATGAATGTCGAGAATATGGAAATCGCTAAAAGGATCAGTAGAAGTCAAAGTTTGGAAATGAATGAGACTTACAATAGTGTTCGGCAGATTGGGCTTCATGGCCTGGTCATTGCCCCGGCTGAGTTTCGTCACTAGCTGCTCCAGAGAGATTTCATCATCTTGAACGCCGTATTCGTCAAGAGATAGGGCTTTCTTGCTTGACCGAAACGCCCTCGAAAGTGCATCTCGGGTTTGTGATAGGACCTCCTGATTAGGGATATGCTGAGCACAGAGTTTCTCTAAGCCCGCCAGAGCAGACTCGTCTGGTAGCTCTAACTCATGGACCTGATACAAATCGCCACCGCCGCCACCAGCCCCAATCTCGGGGATTTCCATACCATCGATAGTACGGTTTACGATGGGTGTGATGTAGATCGTGTTTGGATCCTGAGCAGCCTTGCACGATACCCCCGGCTCACAGCTGTGAATCCTGCTGGATTCGTTCTCACTCAAGCAACCGTCCACAGATCTATTGCCCAGCCAAAACCCGCAAAGCCCAGGGGCTTCATTGACACCCCCTGGCGCATTCAAGAGAGCCCGATAAAGACCCATCTGATATGGATCTAAATGAATCTGGTCAATTATTAGTCTCCATTTTCGGAACTCGGGATATATGACAGGGGTTTACCTTTGTATGTAATGCGGTAGACAGTGCTAGCCATATGTCCTCGTAACCGAATGTCCATGAGCGAAAATAAAAGACCGTATCCTCCGGATAGGTCTCTACTTTTCGAAGCAGCTCCGCAAGCCCCTCGGCTTTGGATGGGAAATCCCGCAGCGGGTTAGATGCACCGGCAAAAGTTGTGTCCAGGTACATCTTGTCCAGTCGCTTCTGAGACAGGGTATATGGAATAAGGACTGGATGTCGCACCAGTGCATTGGTCCACCATTGTTCCGCTGTCGAATGTTAATTTTGCGATAGATCCAATGAGGAAAGAGCTGACCTCGGATGTCCCCCGTATAGAGGATGGCCTTCCCGGCCCCCTCGATGAGGAACATGACAGCCCCGGGGCAGTGATTCGCATCAAAGAGAGTGACCCGAACATGCTTTTTCGGGGTGAGTTCAATCTCGGTGGGCGTGTTTAACGGGATCGGGCGCTGATTGGAGTGAGCGGGGATTCTCTATAATTTACAATTGAGATTGACTAACCAGAATTTTCCCTAGATGCTTGTAGTGTAATCGCCTTGACTCTAGGATACCTTTTTGGAAGTTCATGCGATGTGGATATTTTTCAATGCGCAGCAGTAGCTATACACCACAGTTAGTACTCGAGTCGGTTCGCCAAGACATGGAACAAAGACAGACTTCTCGAGTAGCAGGGGAGCAATAAATGAAGGGAGCCCTAAAGGACTCCAGACCCTGTAAGTGATCACTATGGACATGGCTCAGGAAGCAGGCCAGTGGAGCTGGTCTCTCAGGGTTCTTCCGGAAGTAATCGACTGCATGGGTTCAGCTGAAAGATCCTGATCAGGCGTACAGGGATACATACTCTGGATCTCCGGGAACTCTGCAAGGAATTTAGTATGTCATGATATATAGGTCAAGGATTCGCAAACCTTCAACAATTCCATCAAAAGTCGACATCGGAGTAGAAGTGGCTCAAGCGACGGGCCTGTAGCAGTAAGAAGTGGAGTTGAGTTGAACCAGCTGTTCGTGCAGGAACAACACATCACATTAACTCACAGTGACACGATCCCATGATTATTAGTCTGCACCCTTTTCTTCTCTATTTTTACTTTTTCTTCTCCTTATTCTCTTCCTCCTAACTTCGTCACAATATATCCCTGTTACAAATTGGATTCTCATCTCTCATAACCTTGAAACGTCAAATGAACTGTTTACTGTCCCGCGTTTAGACATTTCCCCACTACGGGAGTCTCATCTCTCTTCCCTTTCATCCATCTCGGTGGCTGAGGCGCCTTCCAAGCGCTCCCCCTCCAATTTGCGTTACATACCCTTGCGTGCTTGTTTTTCCTGTTTTATTTCAACCCTTCTCTCCTCCCTAACTTCAATATGCGTAAACCCTCGGTCGCTCAGGTTGTGTACAACACGACTTTCCCTCACCCTGGTTCCCATGATCCGTCGTCCTTTGCAGCCCATGTGGCCAAGCACCTGGTTCCGGAAGTTCGGGTGGAGACCAACACCTTTTATGGCCCCCTGGATTGCATTGAAGCCCAATATCCAGGGCTTGACTATACCTATGGCCCTCATCGCATGCGACTGGGTCGTTTCCCATGGCACAGGCGGCTCTTTAGGACCTTCGACGAATTGAAGCTGACCAGGGAAGAAATCTTGGAGCTATGTTGTTGGGAAGGCACCAAATTCGCGCGGGCGCGATACGAGTTGGAGGAAGGGGTCACAGTGCGGGACACAACGGGCCATTTGATTCGGCCTGCATCACCAACACAACCACCCTCGATTACGGTACATGATGAATTCTGCGGGCCAGAAGATGACCACGATCAATTCATTGAGACCGGTAGCGACGACACGGTGCGCGCGAGCGATACCCGCAGCTCCAGTGTCATGTCGGACTATCCGACACAGGAACTCGTCGAAGACTCTAGCGACGAGGAAATAGAGAGCTGTGGCTGGGCATTGAACCATCGACTGCTGGCAGCCATGGCTGCACGCGACGAGGGAGCCGATGTGCCTCTGGACGAGGACTGGGAGCAATGGCTGAAGGAAGCCGGAGAACGGGGAGGCTACGGCGACATGGTCCATGCCATTCGATCCACGCAGCCCTTGAGCTTCATCCCCGAGGCACCAACATCTGCACTCCGGCATGAGGTTCATGTCGACGAGGGACCCCTGCCGTCGACAATGTCTGCAGAAACATTTCTGTATTCAACCGCCAACCTGTTCGCCTCAAGTCCCGTCATTCCTCAATCCTCAAGCCACACTTCCGGGACAGCAAGATGAACTCAGGTATTTGCTCGCGCAATCCTTTTACCAAAAGACAAGATGATCATGCATATTCGGCGCTTTTACTTTCTTTGTTCTCTTTCTCGCTTTTTTAGCCTCAGCACTTCACACTGCACTTTTTTCGAGGAGGACTGGTTCCCATTCGAATCTTCTTATTGCCTGTATCAATATGCGCTGCGGGGCTTAAGATCAGACTCGACGCATAGATCTTTCACTGCGGGCAATGGCTTACGATATTCTTTCGACTTAATACCCTCGGCTTAGCTAGTGCATTCCATTGCTCATTTGAATTGAACCTGCTTTGCTTTAACAATGCCTTAAAAGCTTGCAATTGCATACATAAAATTTAAATCCATAAATTGAATCCAAAATTCATCATATACGTACTTGTAGACATTTGGATTGAGTGGAGCTGGACCCGCCGATAAGCGTCGACTCCGACTCCCGCATCTCCAACTTCACGCGTCGATCGCGACTCCGCCATGTCTTGCGCTTCTGTTTCATAATAGAGGGAAATCAGCTGCTAGCTCTGCGAAACTTGCGACAGCTCAATCTGCACTGCCAGCCAAGGCGCTATCCCGGGCTTCGCGCCCACAAGCTCCATCATGATCAAGGCAATCTTCTACAGCAAATTCGACACGCAAGAGGGTAAGCAAGGCATGCTCTTGGTCACACTATTGCGCTAACGATGCTTTCTCCAAGGCCCCAAAGTCGTCCACCAAGTCCCCGATGGGGCCATCGTTCCCTCCTCCACTGCCCCGACACAACCCCTCTTCCTGACCTTCTCCGACGTCTCGTTCTTCGTGATTCCGCGCCAGGAGCTCTGCGGAAACCTGCTCCAGGTTTGCACAAATGGATACCGCATCCTGGGCTATCCAATCTGCATGAAATCTGTTCGCTATGATCGCAACGAGTTTATCTTTAATTTCTGCCTCGTATTGTCTGAGGAAGATGATTTTAGCACATACAAAAGCGTGGTGCGGAAGCTGGCCGACTTGATGCACGCCCTAGAAGAGCAGAGCGGTTTCTTGTCGCGCGACTTTTCCAAGAATGGTGAGGGGAAAGTATACAGTCTCTGTGAAATGTTGATGGAGGACCTCAATAATTATTGCGAGTGCATGATTCCTATTGGTATGTTTGTCGAGCTCCAAGTTGGCTGTTATTGCAACTGATGATTGAAACAGACGAGCTCAACACATTGAACATAAAGCTCTTCCCTATATACCCATCCCCGCCAGCTGTCAAGGCATGGTACGTCCCACTATTCACAGTGCGGTATCAAGCCTTCATGGACGAGAATTGGGATTTGACCATGCAACGAGTATGATATCCCCGCCACATATTGAAACATCTCTGCTCACTATTACCCTTAGGTCGTTCCGCACATAAACGGTGTCAACAGCATCCGTATTATCTCAATTCTCGCAGACACAGACTTCTCCCTCACCTGTCGCGCAATCCGCCATCTTCTATACTACGGCTGTGTCTTCCTCCTCGACATCTTCTCCTTCTCGGCCATTTACGCACCCACAGCCCAATTCAACGGCACCATCGCCTCAGACGAAGCAATGCAACTTGAATGTGCCCGCTACGTAAATACCCGCTTCGCACCACATAGTCCCATGGGACCTCCCACATCCCTCCCCCCACCAACAGCTGCCATCGCCTCAGCAAGCAACGGCAGCACAAACACCATTATCGGCGGAATGCCCCTCCCCAGCCCAATAACAGACCCAGCACCAAGTCTATCCCGCGACGGATCCCGCTTCGACGCAGAAGAGATCTGGCCGTTACTAGGTGACACAGAAGAAAAATCGCACAGCCCCGAAACAACAAACCCAAGTATCCCACAAGGACCACCTATCGTCGATGGCGTAGGTATAGTCGAGCTCTATGCCGGGCTCAAGCAAGGCCAAAGTATCAAACAGTGGTACGCACAACATAGCCGCGAACTAGCAAACATTGATATAAGACGCTTTATCACCTTCGGCGTGATAAAGGGCTTTCTATACCGTGTGCACAAGTACGCTTGTGCAACGGGTCAACCTGCACCCGCGCCCCGAAATCCTTCTCCGCTCGTTCCCGGAACGGCTCCAGGGACAGGTGCAGTGAATACGCCTGCGCATTTATCCACCGGGCCTTCTTCGCGCGCTACGACGGGAAATAACACGCCTTATGCATCTAGTGTTGGCGAGGAGGCGCCTATCTCCTCTTTTGCTGGAAGTAGACAGGAGGGCTCACATGAGCGGACTTCTAGCTTCCATAGTGGGGGTCGGAGTGGGAATGTCAGGATTGCTGGGAATGCGCCATTAGGCGGGTTGTTTGAGGAGGATGAGGAGGAGGATGGGATTGATGAGAGATTGTTTGGACGGTATCTTGATGGGACACATTGTTTTGATCAGATCTGTACGGAGTTGGAGATTAGTGAGCGGGAGTTGACGGCGAGATTGAAAAGGTTTCCTGGGGAGGTGGTTATCATTCATCGGTGATATTCTCTCAAATGCTGGAGAGTGTTTAAAGTCTAGATACCCTTGGTTTTATATCAAATACGGTGATGTTAGTATTCATTGGATTTCTCAAGTGGTGCCCACTATTTAATCTCTAAGCATTGGTGATCCTAAAGTAAATACGATAATAATTTGCCTTGATTTACAGGGATGAAGTGTCAAGGAGCCATAGAGTATTTCAGTCCATGCGTACTAGGAACGAGTAGATACACGACATGGAAGGTAAGAAATCAAGATGCCGCCGCCTTGATGAAGACACAAACAAGTATAAATCCATCTCAATTGTATTGTGATGGGGCTGTCAAACTGCCATCTTCATGACAGAACTTGCTAACCTGACAGCCAAAAAGAAGAAATTAACCCGATAAACGCCGCGCCAACCCATCATTCCGGTCGTGTTGTATCATGCAAGAACAAAAAAGGGGAATTGTACATGGTAGCAGGAACCATTATGAAAAGTAGGATCAAAAGGAAGCAGGAGAAGTACACCCATGGAAGCGAGAGAGCTAGAAAGATGGAGGAAATGAGGAAGGGTGCACAAAGAGGACTTCGAAACTACTCCTCCTCCCAATTCTCCAGCTCGGCCTTCTCATATTCAGCCATTGTGGCGGGATCGAAGATTGTCTCTCCCTCTGACGGGATGGTAGTCTTGATATCCTCAAATATAGGCAAGAAAGCGTCATTCCAGCGCTTGCGACGGTCCATAACGATCTTCGCTGCGTCCCCAACAGCGGGGCGTGAGACACCCGCAGCAATGTGGCTGCCACCGCCCGCACCGCCGGGCCTGTGTTTGGCCTGAGCACCCTTCTTACTTTTACCCATTGTGCGGGTACGTTTGAGGTAAGCCTGCTGGACCTGAGAGTCGAGGTCATCTTGAATAGTCGTGAATTCAAGGAGGGCCATATGATCCTGGGCGATCTTGAGGATCCGGGCTTTGCGTGCGTTGTTGGTCACAATTTGCTTTTTCAGCTCGCCTTGGAGAAGACGCAGGCGCTCAGCCACTTCATCGTCGTAGTGGGCATCGTAGTCTGGATTATCTTCGGGTCCTAGGAACCCAATGTATCGCAATTCGGCCTTGGCGCGCTCGTCGAGCTGGGCGTGATCGAGTTTGGCAACCGAGGTCTTGAATTCATTGGGATTGGCATCGCGGAAGGCTGTTGCTGGGGGAAGGGTTTTGCTATCGGGCTTGGTTTCCATATCTGTCCCTAATCCATTGGGCGGCTGGTCTAAATCCATTGCATCCCCACCGGGCGCTGGTGGGCCAGCTGTATCGCCGTTGATCGAGTTCGCATTGTCTTTGTCCTCTGGAAGAGTACGATGTTCATAGCGTAGGAGAGAACATAGGCGACTAAGCAGTGGTCCGATCGAAACCTCGTTGGTTTCAAGTTTGTCATCTGTCAATTGTTCAATACCACCGCGACCTTGGTTCAGCGGGAGCTGGTCTTTGTCATCCTGGCTCTGGTCATAAGATATACCGTCCTCCTCGGCCCAGACCTGACGATAGGTTCTCTTTCCTCGGCGCGGATTGATGAAAGGCGTCACGCGATCTCCTCGTTCTCGCAACCAAGCAATGTCCTCCTCCATGAGGGGCCGAACATAAGGTTCAATGTAGGCCTGGAATGTGTTGGCACTGACTTGGTTGGTGGGCTTCGCATTGCTAAAGTCCTTGTCAGGTGGGACACCACCCAGCATATGAGAAAGGTCACTTTTAGGGAAGTGAGCAACGCTGTAGATTTCCTTCTTCTCATCATCGCTCATGCCGGGGAGAATGTCTCGGATGTGGTAGATCGTCGGGTCATCGAATTTTAAAGGATTGCTTCCAAACACCTGGACATTTGGCACAGCTGGTGCGGGTTCGGGCTGGTGAGAGGATTCGCTCGAATCTGATTCGGGGGACTCAGGCGCTTCAGCGCCATCATTTCCGGTCGTGCCGCCGTTTGGAGACAACATGGAGGGAGGGGAAAGGGAAGAACTCCCGTCGGAAGCCGCAGCTTTCGAATGCTTAGACACTGGAGATGCCGCTGAAAATTGTCAATTCGCTATTTTGGGTGGATGGGGTTTGAGAAAGAAGGATGGGAGGTGGAGTAACTGTGGGAAGTGGAGTTGGAGGCTCACAACAAACGTGTCGGAGCAATGGAGAGGTTTTTTGGTTAACTTACCACCTTCAACTTTTGTTTCTGCGCCATCCTGGCGACTGATTTCATGAGCTCCGTGGCTTAACGGTCGTTCCTCCTTGATGCTTGAACGGTCTTTGCGCTTCTTCACCTTGCCTTTATGGATCGGATCATCGTCATCCTCCGTCTCTCGCTTCAGCTTTGCGCGATCTGCCACTTCATGGCTCAGCTCCTGGTCCTCCATGACTTCCTTTCGCTTCTGTGACATCTCCCTCATCCCCGCGTTAAAAACCTCACCGCGGGTATCTGCCATATCACTAAGATTGTTGAGATGCTCCACGAGGGTTTCCAACGTCTTGGAGTCGGGAATATTTGGAGCTGCGACTAATTCAAGCAATTCCGTATACTGGCCGTTGGCCACGTCAATGAGCTTGGTCACGTCATTCTCCAGGTAGCTTGGGAGCGATACGGCCGGCGCACCTCCCGCGTTGGACGGGGTGGTATTGCGACTACGCGACTGGCGCGCATCGCGGCCTTTGCCCTTGCTCTTGTATGCTGATGGCATTAGAGCGTGCTTATTAGGTTCTTTCTCGACGGTGAAAGGGGTTTAGGAATCGGTTGAGGAGTCGGTTTGTGAGTCGGTTGAGGGATTCTTAGATGTGGATCGTAATCGGGAGCCACATTCTGGCCAGGTCCGATGAAACAAAATCAAAGTGGGCTCCAGCTGGTTCACCAGAGTCAAGAAAGCCACTGGCACGATGGTTTTGATGATTCGAGATGAAGCACTTGAAGCTGTGAGACTCCGTGCCTCGATCTGGGGATACATACACGTGATCCTGTACTAGGGCACGTGAGGCGGTGAGATGGGCGGTGAGTATACAGTTGGGGTCTCCCGGGTTTCTCACTAAGCCGCAGCACTGCAACTGACTAGAGAAAGAGGCAAACAAATGTCTTTGAACTATGGTTTAGGCATTTGTACTAATAGCTCCTGAGTATTTTCTCCATATCCTCGTACTTGAAACAAATCCAATCTACCCCAAGTCTCCAACACTTGACGGCCGCTATGTGCCTTTTCTTGAATATGGGGGAGAACTATAAATATTCCAGCTCCAGCCTGTATGAACACAGACGCCGACCACAATACTATATGCCCAGTGACCCCGCCACAAATAATTTCCAAACTCATGTGCATTGTATTCTAATGCTTTACAGCAATTCATTGTCTAATGGTAGAACATAACTCAGGAATATCGTGGTGGTGAATACGCCGATCAATACTGCGCGCGGCTTCCGCAAACGGCCAGCCAAATCCGGAGTACCTAGGGCTATATACTTCACCTTCGATGATGCCATTCCCTGTTTCAGGATATTTACACCCTGATTACTTATTCCTGCTTTGAGAAATAATATTTTTTGCATGTCGCACAGTGAATCGACTGCCTCGTGGCTTAGATCTATTCCACATTCTTGTGCTGGCCCTGGCCCTGGCCTCGGATTTGCCCTTGCATTCCTGTAGCCGCTACCGATCCAAAATTAGCGACAAGGGCCATGTTGAGCCTGAAATCGCCGGGATCGTTCAAAATGATGATGCAAATTGTATCTAGCTTTAATGAGTAAAATAATAGTCATTTCCATCTCAATTTCTCTTCTCTTTCACCTCATTCATTGACCTTCCAGCAAGACTACACGCAGGCGGTTACTCAATTGCCCTGTGAACAATGTTATTTTGCTAGATAGCCGAGATTCCAACATACCAAACCCCAATCTGCTACAGCTATGTCTCGCACGGAGACCCCGGACTCCAAGGGCACCGTTGCCACGCTATTCGCGGGCCCCGGCAGTGCCTCTAACTCCTCTTCGTCAGTCAGTGTAAGTCATTGGACAGCCCCAGTCCTGTCCCTGGAATGTTTCAAGATTTCATACTCACACGACCACATGGACATAGGAAAATGTTGGATTTCGCTTCGTTCTGGACCGGACCGTTCAAATGCTCTCCCATCATGGGCTTCCAGACTCGGGACATTTATCCGGTCTGCTATTTGTGCCAGATCTGTCACCCCACGATCCATGTAAACAGATCACGGGCCCATTCATTCCAGAAAACGTGACCCGTCACAAGGATGTTTCGGATTTCGGCTATCCCGTCATTGGACTGGCGCCATGGGTTTCCCCAGAGTGTACTCAATCCTTTCTAGCCGCCAGCCGAGAAGCAGGCACCGATGCCCTCGTATTCTTCCAGCCTTCCAGTAATGAATCTGGAATACCGCCACCCCCCAGCTCGGACCAATGGAGCTTGCATGATGACGATGAGTGGATGATTGACAATGATTATCCTATATATGCCGTGCCCGGCCCAGCTGGGGTGATCCTGATGAACGAACTCGCAACATTCTCAGACGGGACCAGCCACAATCAAACTCATAACGCTTCTGATACCTCAACAAAACCGGTACGAAAGTCAGATACACGACTTTTTACGATGCTTGATGCGGGTAAGTCGGAATTGGTCTGAACTATATGGTCAACGCTAACCGGACACAGACAAAGCAGCCGCCTCATCGCCGAGCCTGTGGAGCTTTGTGCTTGCAATACTGGGAACAATATTTGGCTTGACCTTGATACTTGTCGTCTTGTATCGCATGATGCAACGGAGACGGCGACAGGTACTGCGCCAACGAATAGAATCAGGCGAAGTGGACATTGAGTACCTGGCACTGAACCAGATCAAAGTGCCTGGAGAGCTTGTGGAAAAAATGCCCCTTTACACCTACCCAAATGTATCAACAACAACAGACGCAAAGGATCAAGTACATGCTGAAGTGGCCGAGGTCGACCCGCGAAGCAAGACTCCCTCGCCAACACCTGAAGAACACGAGCCGACCCCCCGACCCCCCCGAACCCCCACTGGGATCCGAAAGCCTCAGGCTGCGGTAATAAACCCAGTGACCGATGATCAGTCCACATCATCTAGTTCCACTCCAAATCGTTATCGACTGAGCCACACTCAGACGACCTGTGCAATTTGCCTCGATGATTTTGTTGTTGGATCGTCCATCGTCCGTGAACTGCCTTGTGGTCACATATTCGACCCCGGATGTATCGACCCATTCCTCATGGAAAACAGCAGCCTGTGTCCTCTGTGTAAGAAGAGTGTGTTGCCGCTGGGTTCCCTTGAAATCCCGGTGACGAACGACATGGTTCGTCAAGACCATGCTTCACGACGCAGTGGATGAAGGTCATCATTATGGATCTTTCAAAATTCACAAGCATTAGTAAATATCTGAGCGATTGGAGTCATGAGCGAGGTTTGTTCCTTTTTTTGTCTTTATATCCTTCCCACGAATATACGAAGGGAAGAAGAGTGTCAGGTGCATTTGTTAGTTGCATGGAGAGCATTTGTCGGAGTATCTCAAGTTTTGTACATAATATTGCATCGGTTGATGAGTGACATGTTATTCATAAAGGTGTTTTGATTCTTCTGACTTCGTCCATTATTCTAAGGTTTCCAGGTTGCCGCCTCTCGCATAACTAGATGTTCACGAAGTCTGGAGCCAATCCGGAAGAAACCCGAAGTTAGACACCTGAGGCTTTACACAATCCAGGGTTGGTAATAAGTGGGTCACACAAACGTGATTGGCTTATCACCGACACTCGGTTAATCACTAGCGTCCCACACACAATCCTCTTCTCTTCTTTCTTGAACTTTTCTTGCAGTTGCGACAAACGACCAACCGACGACGAAGCCGACAAGGTATGATTATCACCACCACGAACGACATTATATCATTGAGCTCTAATAGCTGATTTGCAATTGTCCAGATGGGTGCCCTCAAGTACGTCGAAGAGATCCAGAAGAAGAAGCAGTCCGATGTTATTCGGTTCTTGCTCCGCGTTCGCTGCTGGGAGGTGAGATAAAAATCCCCTGACCCTCGATTGCCTAACATTCCCGCCGAGCGCTCGTATGCGTACAGCCATAGGAAATGCCTGAATATTGGTATTGGTGGCTCGAAACGAACCTGCGGCGGAAATGATTTGTGGCACGCAAGAGACTTTGTCTCGTGTGTCTTGCTATACACTCGTTGAACTTTGCTGAGAGTGCATCAATATAGCTTCGCCAGCTGAACGTCATCCACCGTGCTTCCCGCCCCTCCCGCCCCGACAAGGCTCGCCGTCTGGGTTACAAGGCCAAGCAGGGTTACGTCGTCTACCGTGTCCGTGTCCGCCGCGGTGGTCGCAAGCGCCCTGCCCCCAAGGGTGCCACCTACGGCAAGCCCACCAACCACGGTATCAACCAGCTCAAGTACCAGCGTGCCCTCCGCGCCACCGCTGAGGAGCGTGTCGGTCGCCGCTGCGCCAACTTGCGCGTCCTCAACTCCTACTGGATCAACCAGGACTCGACCTACAAGTACTTCGAGGTCATCCTCGTTGACCCCCAGCACAAGGCTATCCGCCGTGATGCCCGCATCAACTGGATCTGCAACCCCGTCCACAAGGTGAGTTTTTCTTCATCCCGACGAATTTTTTCCTACGAAATAGCCATACTGATAAATTTTTTTTTCTCAGCACCGCGAGGCTCGTGGTCTCACTGCTACCGGCAAGAAGTCCCGTGGTATCAACAAGGGTCACCGCTACAACAACACCAAGGCTGGCCGTCGCCACACCTGGAAGCTCCAGAACACCCAGAGCTACTGGCGTTACCGTTAAGTGCGCTAGTGCACTGTGGTATAGGCTGGAAAATATTGGCTGCATGTGGTTATCTTTTCAAACATTTCTCACCCGAGCAGTGTCATCTGCCATGGGCCCGAGTTTAATGCAGACCGGAAGGCTCTGTTTTTAGCCAAAAAGCCATTTTGTTTTATGTTGAATTCCCCCTTGATTAACGAAGTATGACTGGTTCAACTCCATGCCGCTACGGTTTTGTAGAACTGCCACTGGTAGCATGGTGGTTGTAATTTCACCTGGTCCTCGTATGTTGTATTACAGTAGAATCGCCGGATGGCCGCGTACTCCGGGGCAATCTCGTGCGTACTCCACCTGAATTGAAAATTAGGTTTATTTAGAATACCCATTATCAATTGCGGTCTAAAAATGTACTTCTGTGTAGGAGCTAAAAAAGATCTTGAAGGTAGATCACTGGATCAGCCCACTTGGATTGCGTTGCCCCAAGCCAAAAATAGCAAGGACGGTTGCCGCCTGAGGCACTCCTCCGGTGCCCGCGCTTTCCCAGTCCACTCTTAGCCCGCTTTCCCAATCCGTCCAGGGACTATGAACATACAACTTTCTCTGCCTTCTTTCATTTCACACCTTTGTTCTCGTTTCCTGAACTCTGAATTGAAAAGGTTTCTGTCAGCTGCCGGCAGCTCAATATCAGTTTAGCTCGAGAAAAAGGGAGTAGTTACCTCTCCTGTCCTCTGTCCATCGTTATCGTCAACTCCCCCACGAACGTCTTGTATGCGTTCAGCACGAGGCCCAAGCTCCACCTTTTGGCTTACTACCTGGCCTGATCCATCCCGAACATTCCGCCAAGCTCGACTGGAACAAATGCACCCTTATGCCATCCCTGTCCGGACGTAATCCACCGATTCCACCGACCTCGAACTCCGGCTTCGCTGCCTCGAACGCTCCTTCACTCTTCGACTCTGACAACACTCTGCGATACCCGTCTCAAGCTCAGAATGACCGGACAATGCCTTCAATGAATGGCAACTCGCCCACCAGCCCGTACCGCCGTGGGCACCATCGCTCCATTAGTCACCCGTTTACTTCTCCATTCAGCGGACTTGTGAAGAAGCGTGGCAAGACTGCGCCCAAAAATGCCGCTTTGGACTCGGACTCGGACTCTGACGAGGTCACATACCCAGCCAAGACCCTCGCAACAAGTCCCCGTAAGGATGTACCTAAGGGAGGGCCAGGAAGTGATCTTGCGGAGGGGAAATGCCCGACCTGCAACTCGACAGTGCGCTGGCCCCGGCACCTGCAAGTCTATCGCTGCACTTCCTGTTTGATGGTCACCGACCTTGATGGGGAGCTTTCGAAGAACGTGAAAGACCAAGCTGATCCAAATCTGGAAGATCGGCTACAAAAACCACTGCCCCCAGACCCGCCCGAGTCCCAGCTGCCACCGCTACCGCATGAGCCGAAGCCAGGTAATTCACCGTGGAACTCTCCTATGTCTGAAAGCCGCTAATCAGTGATAGATGCTCCTTTGTCAATCAACCATACTAGGCGTATTATTGACGGATGTATTGCTGCGTATTTCCAGACCCTCCTCGATGGACCCCGTTCAGGGGTGACGCCGGACGAAAACCGCGTAGGCAGGGATCGCTCAGCAAATGGCCAACCATATTCCATGGTGTCGGACCCTGTCCCTATTCCTGGGAAGCTCTCAACCCCACGAGATCCTCGTAGCCGGAGCACGTCCACATCAACTGAGCAATTTCATGGGACAAAGGAGAACTCAAACCTCCTGAAACCGCATGCTTTCCCATGGGAAGGCAAGGACATGCCTATCCGGAATCGTGCCAATTCTGATTTGCAGAATTGTTCGAAGGCAGGCCAGCGACCCCAGCCGACAGTACAGCCTAAAGGCACCGAGGAAAAAGATCGCGAGAACCAGCCAGTAGTATTCAAGCGACTTGAAAACTACATCATTGCGGCTTTTAAAGGCTGTGGAGCTCTTAATGCGTCGTTTCCCGTCTACCAGCCGTCCATGCGGTCTGCTAGCAGTGGTAATCCTCCGCGCATGAAGATTGATCCTAAAAGCGTATCCGACCTTGCTGTCAACGCCCCCGTGTTCGAGCCTGATGCAAAAACTCTTCTCTTGGGAGACGTTGCGGAGAACTCAACTTGGTGGATGAATGAGTGGGCTGAGGCCGAGGGACAAGTACCCCTAAATGCTAAAGAACGAACCCCACATAAGTCTCGTTCAGTATCATCTCGAAGCCCTCGAATTAACTGGACTGAAGCCCTTCAGTGGTATCAGCTGGTTCTGACTGCGGGAAGCTCTTGGTCGGAGAGATGGGCAGCTAAGAAGCCGGACCTATCACCACGTCCGGGCACAGACCTGGCTAGATATAAAAGATGGGAGTCAGTTGACATGTCTGTTATCGAAAAAGACATTACCGAATCTCGACTGCATCTCCAGCGAACATTGATGAAAGCTACTGAGAATCTTCTCAAGCGTCCTCGGAAATTATTGAAGAAGCCAGAAGACACTCGGTTTCTACTTATCCTATTGGCGAACCCTCTACTGTCAGCGTCAATAGCCTACGCTTCACCTAAAATGCTCCAACCAACCCACCGGGATGAACGGCGTCCATCGCATCCAAAAGATGTCCCCCGATCAACGACCAGAGATGGAAAGTTTTCTCGGAAAGACGCTTCTGTGCCGATTGCTCGCTCTGGAAGCTCTAACCATCACTATGGGATACTGAAGCGAATTCTTGGTCTGCTGTCTAATATGCCCAATGATTGTCACCACTACTTTGTGTCCTGGTTCGCGCGTTATCCACCGGGTCAATTTGAACGCCTGGTGGAGTTGGTTGGTGGATTTGTTACCTATCGCTTGACGCGCCAGCATGGTCGAAAACGCAGTGAAAACCCCAAAGACGGAAATGACTTAATTCCAAGTTTTGCCAGTGCTTCCGGGAATACGCCTGCTGAACTGCATGCTGCTATCAATCGTCGTCATCCCAGCAAGCCACCTCCCAAGAAGCAGGAGTCTCCTATTGTCTACGCCGAAGACTGGCAGATCAGATCAGCGGCAAGGATCATGTCTTTGCTGTTTACAGCAAACATTTCTCAAGCGTCGCGCAGGCTCGATACGGGCTCAGATGCGAAAATACGTCCAAACGACTCTGCGAATGGCTCTAGATATATCCAAGGCTATGTCGTCCTTATTAGCTCGTTCTACAACACCTTGCTAGATTATTCAGACCTTGTGGCAGACTTTGAGAACTGGGAATCACGAGGCTCAAAGTTTTCGTTTTGCCAGTACCCTTTCTTCCTCAGCATCTGGGCAAAGATTCATATCCTCGAGCATGATGCACGTCGTCAGATGGAGCTGAAAGCGCGTGAAGCCTTTTTCAACAGCATTCTTAACCACCGGGCGGTCAGCCAGTATCTTGTTCTGAAGGTGCGGCGAGAATGCCTAGTCGAAGATAGTCTTCGTGGTGTCAGTGAAGTTGTGGGCACAGGCCAAGAGGAGATCAAGAAGGGCCTTCGAATTGAATTCGTTGGAGAGGAAGGGATCGACGCTGGAGGTCTCCGCAAGGAATGGTTCCTCTTGCTTGTCCGTGAGGTGTTCGATCCGCATCATGGTAAGTAGAATCTGAAAGGTGTTCAATTGATGTATCTGACCCCCTGCAGGATTATTCATTTACGACGACGACTCTAAGTATTGCTACTTCAACCCGTTCTGCTTCGAGTCATCTGAGCAATTTTTCTTGGTCGGGGTTTTGCTCGGACTTGCCATTTACAACTCCACAATTCTCGACGTGGACTTGCCGCCGTTTGCTTTTAGAAAGTTGTTGGCATCAGCACCACAGAACACTGCTCCGCAGACGGCAACCTCCCAACGATCGAAGTTCAAATGCACATTGGATGATCTTGCCGAGTACCGTCCAGCACTTGCTAAAGGACTCCGTATGCTTTTGGAATACGAAGGAGATGTTGCCGAAACATTTTGCTATGACTTCGTTGCCCAGACTGACCGGTACGGAGAGATAGTCAGTGTGCCTCTTTGCACCGGAGGCGAGAAGCGACCCGTCACCAACGCAAACCGGCAAGAGTTTGTGGATGCATATGTCTACTATCTTCTAGACACCGCGGTAGCTCGGCAGTACGAACCGTTCAAAAGAGGTTTCTTCACAGTCTGCGGCGGCAATGCCTTGTCGCTATTCCGACCAGAGGAAATTGAACTGCTTGTACGCGGCTCTGACGAGCCACTCGATGTAACCTCCCTGCGTGCGGTAGCCACCTACGATAACTGGTCTCACCACCGTCCCGAATCAATCCCTGTAGTCCAGTGGTTCTGGGACTTTTTTGAGACTGCCCCGCCCCCATCGCAACGGAAAATCTTGTCATTCATTACTGGCAGTGACCGCATACCCGCTATGGGTGCCACAAGTCTGACCATTCGACTGGCTTGTTTGGGTGACGACTCTCCCCGATACCCTACAGCACGAACCTGCTTCAACACGCTGAGCCTTTACCGATATGCTACACGCGAAAAATTCCAAAAACTGCTTTGGGATGCTGTATTGAACAGCGAGGGATTTGGCCTGAAATGATATCTTACTCTCTCCGAGCCCTGCAATTGTTGGACTCGGGTCATTTACGAGCATAGACGCTGGACGTTATGCCCACTGGTGGGCCACTCAGGTCCTAAATAGCTGACGATGCTTTCCAGGGTTCTTTCTGTCTTTCATTTTCCCCTGTTTGGATTTGCATCTCGGATGTTTGGGTTACGCTTGGACGCACTTGCAGGTGCTTTGTTTGCTTTTTGCTTAGTCTTGAAGACGTATATCCAGCTTCAATACAACCCCCGGGCTACAGTCCTGGCGTTTCTCGATTTTGCCCATTGGAGCTTGGCACTAGATTCCCTTCCCCCCAGTCCTAAACTACTGAAAGGAGCATAGACCTAGGTTCTCAGGGTCTCTCGGTTATTCAAATATTGTGGTGTTTCCGCTTGTAGCGGAGAGC
Source organism: Penicillium sp. S1602 (assembly GCA_023626355.1). Classification (NCBI taxonomy): domain Eukaryota; kingdom Fungi; phylum Ascomycota; class Eurotiomycetes; order Eurotiales; family Aspergillaceae; genus Penicillium; species Penicillium sp. S1602. The sequence continues at coordinate 515,062 of JAMAGW010000008.1, read as the reverse complement.
CTGCCATCAACGCGCCTGGTTGGTTCCAATCTTGGGCGACGGCATAATCCAATTCAGATGTCATACACTCACTTTCATATAAGTAGATTCATTTGATTTGCTTCATATAATAGATGATACCAGGAGTGTATCTTCGACCCAGACTTATGTCTGGATGTCTATTGATAATTTTGATGACCAAAATGTGACATTCTTATCCGACGAGAATACCTCAGAGCCATAACTGAAGATACCCATATAGTCCGTGCTAGATGGGTAATCATCTCCGCTAAGCTGGTATAGATCGGTGATAAGAGGATAAATATCTCCAGTAAACGTATCCGTTACGTCACTCGCCACCCAGGTAAGGACATATTGCTCAACGTCGTTCGTACCAGACCACAGATCAAACGTTGTGCCGTTCAATTTCCTCGTGGTCGTCGTTTGGTTTCCATTCGGCTGGGTAGAATCGCCAATTCTTGCAAACCACACCATCACCTCGTACTTGGCTTTGGTACTGTTTTGGGCGACCATCTTGTCGCTATCAAAGAACATATCGACTGCGACGTTGAAGTTGGCCGAGTTGGCGGTTAGGTCGGTTGTGTTTGTTGATTCCGCGGGTGTATCGCCTACACCGTATGTCCATTTGAAATCCATTGCGATCTCTTTCATCTTTTCTAGCTCTATAGGAAGAACTCCGTCAACCATGATGTTGGGGTAGGCATGCACTGGTGCGGTTTCTGGGCCGGGGTCGAATTGCCAAGTGACGGAGAATTCGGGGGCGGTTGTTTTGGTCGGGTAGGTTTCATTGTTGAATGTGGTGATCTGGGTTATGTGTTAGTAGCGCATTCGGATATGTGATCGATTGCGCAGAGTGCTCACATTCATACAAAGTGCACCTGAAGTGCTATCCGTAACACCCCATTGATTAGGGTTTACTAAATTCCCGAGTCAGCCATTGACAACCTCGGCGAATGTTCCAATCCTCAGTCAACTTACATGTGAACTGTTCGCCTTTCGAGGGTGGTGTAATGCCGTAGGATAGCTGGCAGTAGAGGGTGCTGTTCACGCCATTGTTGGTGACGGTACTACCGCCAGAACCTGACGATCCTCCACTTCCAGTGCCGTCAGTGTCTCCGCTGAACAGAGCCGCCTGTCCATGATTTGATCGGTAAGCGTCGATCCCAAACAATACTCCTAAACTGGCACCGATCGGAACAGCGAGGAGAACGCCATTCACCAGTAACCTTGAGAGCGCCACGGCCATGTTTAGAGTAAAACGAGAGGCAATAGGGGCCTATGGGTCTAGGTGGGAAAAAAAGATCCGAAACTTCCGTCTTCTCGAAGGCATCTCGAAGGGTGCTTGAGCGGGTACTTAAGTGGAATCCAATGCTTGTGTATCTAATAAAAGGCGAGCGAATCCGCCTCATTAGTACGAGTGGGGACTTGAGGCTTCACTAGCAGAACCTTGGGAGAGGCAACAAATTGGTCTTTTCCAGCACTAGGAAGCTAGGCGCATCGAGATTTCTCCGGGTGCGATGGATACGTTCATTAGCGCTGTATCGACGCTGTTCGGGCCAGCCCGCAAATACAGAATGCAGTGTGATAGGTGCATCTCGTGCTTAGCTTGTGACGAACCCTCTCTAGCGTCGGTGATGGCCCGGACACTACTTTCCGCGATATCCACATGCAGGTCCAGGACCGTCGGGGCGGATCCGAGACTCCGAGGTCTTTGTACAGAGTACGGATACGTTAGCTCAAATACAGAATCAAGAAGTGGATCTTGGAGCGGAACTAGTCTAGGGTTTCCGGGGTGTGCAGGGTGCCCATGGTGCGCAAGATCAGGCCTAGGGGATGATCAATGTCAAAGCAATGTCAGTGAGGGTATTCAAACACTGTTACACTGATATGTAGATCATGTCAAATAGGCACGATGTCGGGTGCTGCGGCTTTAATAAAATTTAGCGAAAAGTTGGTTCAGCTTGATGGCCCACTTTGCAGAGTTTTTTTTCCAGGGGCGCGTCTTACTGTACAACCATGGAACGCCGTACAATGTGTACAATTTTCCATACTAGTCTACTATAGTCTTTAGCCTTAGGCATTCATATCGTGACCCTTCCTTAGTCCAGTTCACGCTCTCCTGCCCAAATTCTTATTCCAAAATAGAAACCCTGTCTGGATCATACTACTTTCGACACCACAGATCTTGTTATCTTTCTCTCGCGAGACAAGACGGTGTCTCTGCCGGTCACTCCCGTTCTCAGTTTTCTTCAGATCGGGTACAGATCGGCCGTAAATCTGGATGACTTGGCTTTGGTGCCAAATTTGTGTAACTTTGTTGCCCAGAATCCATATCATGCGCTCCAGGTTACCTCAATCCTCTCTGATTGAGACATTCCTCACATACTGCGGAATCTAAAATGACGATACACTAGTTTGAGTCAATCTCAAGCACCACGTTGAAGAATGTGCCGGCAAAATGCCAATCAGTCATTCGGAACATGCCTTTTGCCGAAGAAGGGGCGGGGGTGAAGCCTTTTAAAGGCGGTAGAAAAGAGTCTATTGGAATGGTCCAGACTTGGCCACAGTACCAGATCAGCATTTATAGAACGCCATTTGCTACTTCACATACTTGAGTAGTCAAGCCACTTGAACTAAAAAAATGCTAGCGCTGTTCATCCAATACCCAACTACATAGTCATGCGAGGGGCTGTATACCGTGGAAGGTCATCCGTTACCTCTATATCGATTCAGATCATCTTTTTTAAACTTAAAAAATAATGGCCTTGTCGATCAGCTCCCTTTTTCCTGGTGTCGTTCTGTCAGTGTGAAAATACGGAGAGGAAAAACGGAATATATAAACATACGCTCCCCGGGGCCTATTCTCTCTTCGAATGTCGCACTTTTTACTACTTTCAAGTCGGTTATCCCGTTGTACCACCTTCAAAGATTAACACTCCTGACGCTCAAGATGCAATTCTTCCCACTTATTGTTGCTTCTATATTTGCTGCCGCTGTCACTACAGCTCTCCCAGTTCACGATACCTTACCGGATGGGATGACTCTGCAACAAGATAGCCCTTGTGCTGCTGCAAAGTCGTTAGAAGAAGCTGCTCGCAATAAACTAAACGCCGATCAGACGAATTATGAGACCAATCCAACTGCGAAAGGTCAACGCCAGGTTGCTATTGACGTGCAGGACCTTACAGCCGCTCAACAGGTCGTGGTGAGTGTCGTCATACTACTCAAATTGGAAGAGCATACAAAGCTAAGATTAAATGATCTTGATAGAAAGCGGCTTGTGGCATTTAACCCTACCATCCAACAGGAGACTGGGGATCTCGACTCGGGTGGAATTAGGACTGGTGCTTGTTTGTATGCATCTAGGCCTAAGTTGAGATGTGACTTTCAGGACTGAGGATAGTCCAAGGTATCTATCTGCTTGGTTGGAAAGGGTTGTCTGTGACTTGGTTAGGGAGGTTTGCTCGTTGCCCATGTATTTAGGCTCTGTCTTCCTTGCTGTTCATCTTCCTCTTTCTTCCCTCCTTAATCTTGATACCTTCATTAAATGCATAGGTATTTTTCGGATTGTCCTCTTTGTTGGTGATATAGGAGTTCTGTATAAGCATGACAGCGATGAACATAAAGGATTATATGATTGTATCTAGCTTAACCAAGTATATTGTAGCTACGTACATGTGCCATTCCAAAACTTGCCTTTTTGATGCTATTCAAAATTTGCTGGTCTTTTTCTTCTATTTGACGTTCCAACAGTACTTACCTTTTTGACGCTATTCGCACTTTACTTTGCTAGTCTTTCCCTTCCATGCGTTCCCTTCCAACCTTACTTTTGACACTACTTAGACTTTGTTGGTCCTTCCCTCTATATTGTGTATCCCTTCATGTGTCTTGGCTTGATGTTGGACTGCCGAGATCTATAATAAAGATTTGATATGGTAATCTGCCCAGAGAGTAGAGGAATTCCAAGGTTTACATCAAAGTCATGGATATACGTTAATTAAGATCAAGAAGCAGTAAGAAAGACAGCGAGGCATCAACACTACTACACATCTCAACACCGGGGCAAGTACCTATCGGACCTCCGTAGGTCAGAGATCGGTATTAATTTCGGAGCTCCTTTGCCGATCCTAACCTGCTACAAACTCCATAAACTTCACATACTTTGACACCCAAATAATGCCACAAACATAGACCCACCACCTCGGACATGTTTGTGCTAGGGGTAATTATAATCGCGGATGCATGACGTCTTGCTAAGCTCTGGTGAACTTCGGTAGGCTTCCGCCATGAAACCTTGGAATACTACACAAAATATTAGGGCACAGACATGTATGCCGATCTTTATCAAACGAGTAGATGCGGAGATGAATGTTCTCTTTCATTAATCTCTCAGTCCTACTTACGATGACTTGTAATTCGTACGTTATATCCCTGTAAACCCCGGATTCAATCGCATGGGCCCCACATTCTCCCCACAATGTAGTCGGCTCATGTCCTCCACATGATCTCGCACGGCCTGAGTTGGACTAGTGACTCATACACCCGATAAATGCCCGCGCCTCTTCCTCTCCCGGAAGCTTGTTTGTGTGGGCTTGAAGACCAGGAATGCTTGATTGCAACGACTATCTTGGCTTTCTACCGAATATTAGATGAGGCGGACTGCCGAAGTAAATGTTAAACACAGTACCACATCCTACCCCTCGGGGGTCTGTTGATTCAATAGAATACCAGGATATCCACAATTTCAGAACTTCAGGCAGCAACACGGCTTGCATTCTCCCGAGGTTTACCCAGCCTCTAACCGAAGTAACGTCACTGCCGATGAACTAAGCCCCACGAACAGCACCCCACGGACGTCACCCCACGGGCAGCAGGTCCTATATGAGCACATACGCGGGGTTGGTAGTTTATTGGACTCCCATATATATTGCTGTGGAGAAGCACTAACGCATCTGATCAAGGCTTGTCAAAACAGGAAACATGACCTGGAGATCGCATAACCAGACCGGATCCCACGGAATGAGATCACCGGTGAGCAGGCCGAGCTGCTGTTTACTTGCTAAGGAGATGGGGTAACTCGCACATTTAAGAGGAACGCGGGCCTTCGTCTGTTCCCCTCGCCTGTGGACGCGTCAAAGGATTCGGTCAAAACACCTGCGATTGTGGGCACAATGTTCTTAGAGAAAATTGGCCTGACATTGGCCGTTTTGTCCCTTTGTGGACTTGGCCATGCTGAAAACGAAATTACATCCGATACTTACTTCTATGGAGAATCCCCGGCTGTATACCCGTCGCGTATGTCCCCTCTTTCTCCCCTCGTTTCGTGTTGGTTATGCTGTTATAGAAAGACTGATGGCATAAAGCAAATGGCACTGGAAGTGGTGATTGGGCTGCAGCCTATAAGAAGGCCACAGCTTTGGTTGCGCAGATGACATTGGAGGAGAAGGTAAAGTAATTGACTTCATAGTGCATTGGAAACGAATTGACAGATTGCTAGAATAACCTCACTTTTGGCATTGATTCTACCAGCACGAGCTGTGTTGGAGTCATTGGAGCTATTGAGCGTCTTGGATTCCCAGGCCTGTGCCTTCAGGATGCGGAAAATGGGGTTCGCATGGCGGATTTCGTGAACAGCTACCCAAGTGGAATTCATGTTGGTGCAAGGTAAGAGAAGAACACTATTGTACGTCGCTCATCACTGACATTAATTCATAGCTGGAACAAGTCCCTTTCTCACGACCGCGGGTGGCATATGGCGGGTGAGTTCCGGACAAAGGGTGTTAATATTGCTTTGGGTCCTGTTGTTGCGCCGTTGGGAAGAACCACCACGGATGGAAGAAACTGGGAAGGTATGTGTAATCGCCAGTAATTGAGTTTTGTATCTAACAAACTTTAGGTGTCGCTAGTGACCCATACCTGAGTGGTGCACTTGCGGCACAGATCGTCGAGGGCATGCAAGGACAAGGTGTGATCACGAGCGTCAAGGTGAGCTCGTAATAAGCGTGATGATCCCCAAATTGCGAACTATTACTGACCAGGTGATTCCTTACAGCACTTTATCGGCTACGAACAAGAATTATACCGCAACCCTACCACCAACTCTGATAACCAGACTGTAGAGTCCGTCTCCAGCAACATCGACGATAAGACAATGCACGAAGCATACCTATGGCCATTCCAAGATGCATTAAAAGCAGGTGCTGGAAATATCATGTCAGTTCATGGTCAACATTTACCCATGAAAGTAGCTAATAGGATCTAGGTGTTCATACAACCGTATCAATAACTCCCACGCCTGCCAGAACAGCAAGACGCTCAACGGTCTACTCAAGACAGAACTCGGCTTCAATGGCTTTGTTGTGACAGACTGGGGTGGTCAGCACTCTGGCGTGGGCGCTGCACTAGCTGGTCTTGACATGGCCATGCCCACTGGCGAGACCTTCTGGGGTACCAACTTCACTGAAGCCATCAAGAACGGTAGTGTTCCGCTCTCTCGCCTGGATGATATGGCAACAAGGTATGTCCCTCCCGTGCGGTACTGTCAGTATGAGACCAAGTTTGCTGATTTATGCAAAGAATTATCGCAACATGGTACCAAATGGGCCAGGACTCTTCGACCTACCCTTCACTTGGTGTTGGAATGCCTTACAACATCAGTGCACCCCATAAGATTGTCAGTGCTCTCACTAAAGAGGCTAAGCCTACACTTTTTGAAGGCGCCGTAGAAGGCCATGTTCTTGTGAAGAACGTGAAAAATGCACTGCCATTGAAGTCGCCAAAACTACTCTCTGTCTTTGGATGGGATGCTACCGCTCCCTCTCAGTACATGCCCAACAATGTCCTCGCAGTGGATGCTTGGGAGGATGGCTACGAGCCTGTCCTGTCCTACCTAAGCGGATTGGCTGAGACCTCCGATATCATCAATGAGCCGTACGATTACCAGGTTGCTTTCAATGGTACTCTCAGCGTTGGAGGTGGTTCTGGTGCCAACGCGGGTCCATACCTCAGTGCACCCCTCGACGCCCTCCAGCAACGCGCATACGAGGACAACACCGTTGTCATGTGGGATACCGGTGCCAACCCAGATTTACTTGGTGTGATGGAAGCATCAGATGCTTGCCTAGTGTTTATCAACGCCTTCTCTACCGAGGGACTCGACCGCTCCGGAACATACGATAGCTACTCTGATGCCCTCGTGGCCAAGGTTGCAAAGACCTGCCCTAACACAATCGTTGTCATCCATAACGCCGGAACCCGTATGGTGGAATCATTCGCCGAGAACCCCAATGTCACTGCAATTGTGTTTGCTCATCTCCCCGGCCAAGACTCCGGTCGTGCTATCGCATCCCTGCTCTACGGTGATGACAGCTTCAGTGGAAAGCTCCCGTACACAGTTGGCAAGAATGAATCCGACTACCCGGCCTACTGGCACGACTACGCAGTTAAGCCCTTCGAGCTGTTCCCACAGTCCAACTTCACTGAAGGTGTGCTTACAGACTATAAGTGGTTTGATGCGAAGGGTATCACACCCCGCTATGAATTCGGTTTCGGTCTTTCATACACTACGTTCGGCTTCTCGGGGCTCAAGGTTTCCTCTGTGGAGGATGGTATCGCTGCCTATCCCAGTGGTGTCATTGAGCAGGGTGGCCAGGTTGATCTATGGGATAGTATCGTCAAGGTTACTGCTACAGTCAAGAACACCGGAAGCAAATCCGGTGCAGAGGTTGCCCAGCTCTACGTTGGTATCCCCGGTGGTCCTGTGCGACAGCTTCGTGGGTTTGACAAGGTTAAGATTGCGGCTGGCAAGTCTGCTGAGGTATCCTTCTCGCTGAACCGTCGTGATCTCAGTACTTGGGATGTAACAGCGCAGAAGTGGCACCTCCAAAGTGGAGAGTACAAGATCTATGTTGGTTCCTCGAGCCGGGATTTACCTCTCGCTACGACTCTGAAGGTTACCACCAACTAGTAATATAGATCGCGGTATATATTCTAGACAGGAAATTAGATCATTATTCATTGGATTCAAGGTCCAAACCCTTCTCCCGAAGATGAACTAGCCTCCCAAGCCCTTCCGACCCCAGATACTCCCATAAAACTCTCATATACCTATACCCATTGCTGGGGATAATAAGTTAAGGAATTCATTTGTGTGTAATGGCTAGCAAATGCTCAAGCTCGAAGGTGCTCAAACCTCGGACCCACTTCCGATAACGATAAGCCGCAGCTTAACTTTCTCACCTCGACCCCATCCCCAACCCAGAACAACCAAACCACACACAATGGTCAAACCATTAACATTCAAAGGCGACAAGCCCAAAAAACGCAAGACCCGCACGGAAGACACAGACGGAACAGTCACAAAAACCCGCAAAACCACCACCACAGAGCACGAGAATGAAGACGAAAACCCACCCGACGACACGAGCTGGGTCTCAGCCGACGCGCCGACCGATCTGGGCGGTCCAATCGTGCTAGTACTGCCATCTGATAAACCTACCTGCGTAGCCAGTGACCCGAACGGCGTTGTCTTTGCGAGTGAGCTGGAGAATCTGGTTGAGGGTGATGCAGCGACAGCGGAGCCGCATGATGTCAGGCAGGTTTGGGTTGTTACGAAGGTTGCCGGGACGGATGGGTTTAGTTTTAAGGGGCATCATGGGAAGTATGTTTCCCCTTTCCCTCTAGCTGTGTGGTTATGGTCGTTGCTAATGCATGTTTCCAGGTACCTCGGTTGCGACAACCACGGTCTATTCACAGCCACCGCTTCAGCAGTCGGACACTACGAATCCTTCATCGTGATACCATCCCCCGATATCCCCGGCACATTCTATCTGCAGACGCGTGGCGGTGACGCGGAGACTTTCCTTTGTGTAAAGGAGAATGCAAAGGCGTCTGCTGGTGTGGAGATCCGTGGTGATGCGGAGACTATATCTTTTGATACCGGTGTGCGGATACGTATGCAAGCAAGGTTTAAGCCGCGACTGAGGGCGTCGAAGGAGTCGAAGGCTTATGAGAAGATCAGTCAGAAGGAGTTGGAAGGGATTGTGGGGAGGAAGTTGGAGGCGGAGGAGGTTAAGAAGTTGAGGAGGGCGAGGAGGGAGGGTGATTTTCATGAGGTTATGTTGGATGTTAAGGTTAAGGGGAAGCATGATAAGTTTGCTTAAGATCTTTGCATTAAGATTCAGAATATACAGATTCTGGTGCCCAGGTCGGATGCAGATTCCCAGAAGTAACTTGGATCGTCTAAACGTAAGGACATCTATCTAGGGAGGAGTACTTGCGATGAAAACTGGAGATAAGATCTCTGAGTCGAGTCCAAGCCACGGCTCCACAGTGGGTACCACTGATGGATTGAATCGTGCATCTTGCTATATATCACAAAGGCCCATTATTATGATTGGCTAGTCATAAGCATTAAGCATTGAACAGACTACAAGAGTTATATTGAGTATCCTTTCGAGGAGAATAAGAGGGCTGCCTAAACGCGTGATGAAGGAGATACGCTAAACACATTACCATAAGACTTTCGAGTATCTGCGAACCCTATATCCGACCCATCTTAGCTTCGATTCCTATATCGTCTCCGACAATTTGTATAGCACAAACCCCATCTCGAGCAAATTAAAATAAACTAAAATTAAGAATCATACAATGTCGGAAAGAGATCCCACTTAGTACCAATGTCGAAGGAAAACCTCAATCAATATGGAAAGCCTCCATACGTAGAAGAAACTTGAACTTCAGTGAATCCGAAAGGGGAAAGTAAATCCAATTTTGATGGAAAAGAAATTCATGTCGGAATAAAATGAAATAAAATTCTGCAAATGACTGAAACGACGCGCGCAGCGCAAACCAGTCTTAATGTCAACATTTGTTTTGGTCGTAAGAGACGAGTCTATTAGAATAAAGCGAACGAGACGACCAGGAAAACACAGAAACAGAGAACGTGGTAACGAGTGTGCGGTTGGTTGTACAACCTTGGGGTATGAATTCTAGCTTGAACAAGGTAGTACAGGGTCAAAGAATGAAAGATAAATCTCAGAACCATGGACTAGAAACATTCTTTCGCATAAACTCGCACGGAAAACAAAAGGTAATAAAGCAAGGAGCAAATCATGGAGCAGGTCTAGCGGGTGAATCTCTTTCGTTGCAGATAACCAGAAACCAGAAAACCGGGCAATAAAATCGAAGGCATTCGAATTGTACAGAGAAAGGGGTGGAAATTTAGGAGTTAAGCGAGAGACCTTGGAATCGGCTGGCCCATTCACCCTGTGCTGGGTGCATGCGGGTGCTGGGCGCACTGCCGGGAGGGTAGTCGGAGAAACCAGTCTCCAGGGTTCCGTAGCTAGTGGGAGAGTATGGGGCGAAAGGATCAGGCTGTCCTGCATCTACCTGCCGGGATGACTGGGAAAATGGCTGGTAAGTGTCTGTGAAGGCAGTACGTAGCATGCCCACGGGATTTGCCATTTCACGCCCAGAGTCATCTCGACCTCCGTAAGGCCGCTCCTGCTGGTGACGCCGCTCTCCATGAGGCGCATCTTGGCTGTATAGTGGGTTGGCCATCCCACTAGGCCCAGTGAGGCCAGCAGTCGGTGGCGTCACGAATGAAGCAGGGTTGATTGCGGACATCCAAATTCTGGTCTTGTAGATCTTGAACAGATCTGTGACCAGTGAGTTGAAGTTGATATAGGAGTCAGCGAAGTAGTAAAATGTGAGTTTCTTCCAGTCCCTACATCATAGTCAGTCTCGGCTCTCATAGCAAACCGGGGGAGGTAAACTTACATCTGAAACTCGGCGTCCAATATCTCCATGTTCAGTCGATGTTCAGCAACCTTTTGCAGGCAGACACGCTTGGCTTTGGCCTCATTTCCTTCTTTGTCACGTAGCGTCAGGATCTCATGATTCTGAGCGAGGCGCTTGATGAGCTTGGGCTTGATCTCGGTAGATGCCTCTTGAACGCCATGCGCATGCGGGCCCATTCCTTCGGCAGCACCTCGAGGGTTAGGGCCACCGTTGGCAACACTGGAACCACCCTCAAGTACACCCTGGCGGGAGAACATCATGAGCCACTTGTAGTGCTCCTCGGCGTACTGCTGCTTTAGCTCCCGTGCTCTCTGAAGGGATACATTCGCATGCTGCACTGTGCCCAGATCTGTTCCTCGGTCAGCCTCCACAATCACAAGATCACCAGCCTTGACTTGAAGGCCAGTATCCTCTTGGATATAGAACACGTCCGCACGATGGCACTTGAATGTGACAATGTACAGAAGCTGGTTCTGGTGGGCATGGGACAATGCTGGGGGTTGACGGCCATAGGCACCGGACATTGCGTATTGATTAAGAGCCGCAGGAATCCCAGAAGATCCATCGCCACGCAAGGTCTGCTCACGGGCGTAGTATTGTTGCTGCAAGGCACTGGGGAAGTCATTGACGTTGCCATATCCATCATTCCTATCTCCCTGTCCAGCACGGGGTGTAGCAGTATTGTGGGAGTCAACCGAGCCAACAGAGTCATGGCGCAGAGAGATATCAGCAAAGGAGTGGCGACGGCTCTGAGGAGCTTCAGGAATACCCCCGAAGCCAAGCGAGGTCTGCCAATGAGCCTTGCGCACGTTTTCTAGTGCCCGGTTCTCCAAAGGAGGAGTGGCAAACGAGGAGAACTGTTGTTCCAAATTGGCCGAATGCTCAGAGAATCGTCGCCTGCCATTGCCGCGCATCTGTCCATAACCGGAAATGTCACGTAATTCCCCAAGGTCCTCGCCCGCGAGATCTTCCTCGGGTACACCACCTCGGATACGATGAAGTGGGTGAACACCACCAGTCGAGGCAGATGAGGGTGCACGCTCGCGGTACCGGCTGTCTAGTTGGCCTGCCGCTGCCGCTTGACGGAGAAGTGCGTTTTCACGGGCGAGTTGTTCGATTTGCCTGGCCTGGCTTGCTGAGTAGCTGTCTCCCTCCGCACTGTTCACAATTTCATCACCGTCATCATCTTCGCGAACACGACCGAGCATGGCGGAGTCATGTCCTAACTCACCCAGGACGCTGGGCCGCTGTCCACGTTGCTGGCTAGCTGAGGTCTGTCCGGGACCTCGAGCACGGCTGCTCGGATATTGGCTGCCAGCTCCAGCTCCAACCTTGGCCATCAACCCGAGATGCTCAGGATCCATCTGTCCAACAGAGTATGACTGGGAACGGTATGTCTTCAGGGTTGGGTGCAGTGGAATAGAAAATGGAATGGCCGATTCACCGGAGATAGTACGAGTGATTGGGCTGAGCATTTCATCGCTCATAGGAGGAGGTGCGGGGTTGGTCATGGTCGGAGAAGGGACCATCTCTGCAAGCCGTGACGGTGGTTCCTTGCGGGATTCCGCGTTCCATATACCCGTTCCCCAGGGGAATGTACTGCCTCCGGACTGGTTCCAGTTGAACGAACCACCGATGCCCGGGCTTGGATTTGTCGCCCAGGGCGCTTGATCAGTCGCGGGGCTTGTGGGGTTAGAGGGAGCAGAGGAGAGGGGGCCACCAGGAAGAGAGTGCTTCCTTTGTACCGAGAGTGGAACCTCGTTGAGCCATGATGTTCGACGTCGAGGCTTGATCGGGGACGAAATCATATTCTGTGTCACAGACGCATGGTCTCCATCATCATCCGACGAAGCGAGAGCCTCTGAATCTGGGGTAGATCGGCGCACTCCCGGGTGACTTTTCTCGAGTCTAGCAGTCGCCGCCGGAGGCGTGTTGGATTGGATGGACAATTTTTGTTTTTGGGATGGCGCGGCCATGATGTCTGAATTGATACTGTAATGGTGTCAGTCCATATAGTTCCTCACGGTGTATACAATGCCAGAAAGTGCTGAACCTAAACCCCAGAGAGGTGATGCAGGTAGGATAGGCACGACGACGGATATGCTGACCTGTGATATCTTTTGGGTAGGAAGAGACCAGGCTGTACTGTATAGAGTACTATTGGGTTGTGATGGACACGCGACAAAGCACCAGTCTTTGTTCCCACGCGCTCGACGAGATTGGGATTGGAAGGGAAGGAGGTAATCTCGATCTTTCAGACGATGGACAGCTGGCTGAATGCGCTATGTGCAACACTGCGAAGAAAATGTCAGCTATCCAGGGGTAACCAAAAATAAATTGTAATCGCAACGGTGAGTCGTGCAGAAACAGGCCACGATGCGCGGGGCACGTGTTGAGTGTGGCATGACTGAGGCTCATTATGATAAAAGCGGGGGGACCTCAACGGCAATATATGCGCAGTGGGAAGTGAAGGGTTTCAATGGCATAGGGGATGAGTCTCGGTGATGCGTCCCAAAGTGAACGTGAGAGTGGGAATGGAATGATGGTGATGACCGATAGGGGATGCGGCACGATGAGGCGACAAAAAGGAAAGCGCTCTTGTGAGCAACATACCTAGCGAAAAAAGATGATCTAGGATGCGTCTACTTTGGACCCGTATGAATCCCACGAGACGCCTGATGGAAGTCGGAAGCCGAAATCAAGTATCAATGAATTAAAAGCAGAAAGTGGGCGTGATCGTAATCGTATCTGTAGCACACAGTCTCGCGGATGAATATAAGATCGCGCGCGCAGAATTCAGGAAGAATGACCCGCGACTCACCAAGTCTAAGGGATCTTCAAGAATTCTATTTGAAAAAACAGAAGCGCCGTGAAGAAGATCGTGGGTCTCGTCAGAATCACTCCGCGTTCAGTGTCTCCACACGAGCACCGCGACCGGGGAAAGGAATCAGAGTAGGCCGTCAGAGAGCGGGCAAAGTAAGGGATGCGCGGGTGTCAGAATTGGGGCGGGGAGGGGGGTTCTGTTTGTGATCGTAATGATCGTAATGATCGCCACCCCGGGTTTGAAGGGTGGAAATGCGCTCGGGAGGTTTTTTAAGGGAGCTGGGGTAGCGTGACCACCTCGGGATGACGTTGTGGATCAACCAAATCCCCTCAAGAGCGATGCATGGTTGAGGGGGGATCTAAAGTGGATAGATGATCTCAGTTCAGAAAGTAAAAAGAAGTAAAAGCGAAATTGAGGAAAAGGGGGGAAAGGTTACAGCAGGTAGTATGCTATACAGACTATAAGAGGGGGCAACCGGAATTGGCAACGTCGCCCCGTTCAGGGGACACGGACCATCACGGATGATTCCACGCGGTGATACATATTACTCTACTTCTACTTTGCCCCCCAGCCACGCTCCTAACCGACCTAGGTTGTGCGGGTCTGGAAATTAGGAGGTGGAAGCCGACCCTCATCCGAGGGTTCTAACTGGTTTGTGAAGCGAGAGACTCCATTAAAGCCGCCCTGCAGGCCCTGTCAGCCCACATTGTTACCCGTGCTTTCACAAAAGGTAGAGAACTTAGCCTCGCACGGTCCATAAGGTGGGTTGCACATTTGCGGGGGTTCTACTGGTGATTTGCTTTCCCCGGGATCATGCTGGACAAGTTCAACTTTACGATATGATGTGGGGAACGGAATGGAGTCCCTGGGCCAAGAGGGGCTGATCCTTTTTTTTTGCGGGGAGAGCTCACCTGCATTAACTCCCCCGCTATCATTCGGTACCTCCCGATCTCCTTACTTCTCTTTGTTCTTTTAAGTTTCACTCTCGATACGCTGGCGTAGATATGCCTCACTCCAACGGTCGCAAGTCGTACAGGAAAATCATGTGTGATACACGTGCAAGTAGTGCCAAAGTTAAGCAGGGAATGTTAATTGGAAAGAACACGGTCTAGGGCCTGGGCACGAATCATCGGGCGCTCCGGACACCCGGGTTGAATGTCCTGCACGGCTCATTTGACATGGTTGACGTATGGTGGGGTGGCAGCCGCATGCCCAACTCCACAAACAAGAAAATCTGGCCATGAACCAGACAGATATCTCGTTAGACCGAGCAAATACAAAAGGGTACATGGTCTCGAACAAAGAGAATCCGAGGTCATTGGGGAATCGATGATTTCAGATCCAAATATACAAAGAGGGGTCATGCTTCTTTACCATGGGAAATCGACCGTCGTACCCCGCAATCACTCCTGGCCCATGCTCGTAATAGGTATAGAAACTCTCTAGTCTCGGCCCATGCCTAACCTTTCCTAACCATTCACGACTTCCAAAAAAAAAACAAGGTTCACTTCTATATTGCTCTAGGCACCTCCGCTTTCTTAGGTTCGGATCTTACAGAGCCTCTATAAAAAGTATACCGGGAGATAGTCTTCCGGATGCTCTCCAATTACCTTTGCACATAACAGTGGGTCCATTGACAAAGATCCCTGTAGACTTAATACTTTTCTCACACTTTTCTCACTAATAGACCAGGTCTAGGCAATGCATATGATGGTATCAGCTTGCAGCTACCCCTCCATTACGGGACCAAAGTCGCGCTAAGTCACAGTTCACATTTTGATTATCTATAAACCTCGGCAGAGTGATATGCAGTGAATATTGTACAGTTCAAGACAAAAGACCCAATTTACGGGGCGGAATCCAAAGGAGCAGAGGCCGTGGCGCCGGCGCCCTTCTGCTGTCGCAGCTTCTCCTCAAACTTGGCGAATTCATGCATTGAGATGATCTCCTCCTCATCCTGAACTTGCTCAACACCCTTAACCTCCTCAATCTGGTAAAACCAAAAACATTAGTAATCTGACGGATACAGTCACCAAACGCAGGAAAACTCACGTAGTGCATCAGCATCGACTCAATGCCATTCTTCAACGTAACTGTGCTCGAATCGCAAGTACGGCACGCTCCACGCAGCTTCAGCATAACAATACCGTCCTCAAACGAACGTAGCTCGATATCACCTCCATCCTCCTGGATGGCAGGGCGGATTCGCGTCTCCAAAAGCTCCTTGATCATGCTGACAACTTCGTCATCATTCTCGTTGTAGGCGAGCGAATCTTCCTCGACCTCTTGACCCGCTTCACCTGTGCCCTCAACGATCGACACAATCGTCTCTCCCGAGGTAACGGCCTGTGTAATCAGGCTGAAAACTTCAGGCTTGATGTGCGCCCAGTTCGCGTCACCGGCCTTGGTGACAGTAATAAAGTCTGATCCGTAGAAGACAGAGGTGACCCCTTCAACGTCCAGGAGCTTGGCAGCGAGGGGGGATGGGTATGGAGGGGCGAGAGTGGAGCGGGGAGTAAGGTATTCGAGGAAGGAGGTGGGAAAGTCCTCGGGGAGGACGGCGTGGTTGGGGATGAATTTCAGTGCCTGTCTTGAGTCAGGATTGCGCTCATTGAATTGAATATCTGTGAATGGAACATACATCGGGGTTGGGAGTGTTCTCGGTCTGAATGAAAATGGTCCGCTTGCTGGTCGGCGACAGTCCGTTCACACCGGTTGCGGCCACAGGCTGCTGATTCGGTCTTAGTGTTGGCCGGCGGCGAGTCTCTGAGGCTGTGATGGTGGGCAGGCGCGCAGCGCTCGACACGCTCCTGCAGGGACTGAAGACGGCGGGTCTGATGGACTTGGAGATGGGGTTGGAAACTCGGGCGCTGGAAAGAGCGCGTCGGAACATGTTTGTGGATGTTGAGCTGACTGACATCTTGCTGTTGGAATGTGAAGTTACCAGGCCAAAATAACAATATGGGCAATGGAAATAATGTCTAAAAAGTTGAGAATCGCCGCAGCCCGAACTCTGACGCAATGAAAGTGTCATGTGATCTACAGATTACAAATTGGATCTGTGTTGGCCAATGAGAGAGAAGGTGTTGCAACCAGGATCTGCCGAAATTCGGAAGCCGGTTCGTGCTGATAATAGCGAACTAACTGTTGGCTATACAAGTGTAATAGTTTGACTTCATAGGATTAGCGTGTGATACAGATTAAATTACATGTGAGACACAGTTTCGCGTATATACAAGCAAGAAAGTGAGATCAGATCAAGGCGTGGACTCCTGGTCACTTTGGGACTGAGGTGAAGTCGTGAAAGTCCTTTTTGTGGCAGTTTCATATTTAGGCCAAATGAGATCCTTCATGAAAGATGCCATCCCGAATCCTAGCCGGGGAAGAACCATGAATATTGCTTGGCACCATCGGTGTTTATCGGTGGCTTCCTGGCTATGGTAGAATTGGGTGGCTTGACTAAATGGAGCAAGCATAACCTGAGCACCCATGCCCTTTGTTCCGGGCTGTGCAAGGAACTTCGCTGAGCGGCAAATCAAGTTTGCGTAATGCTCAGCAACTTCGAGGAGGTCATCTGGAAGGTCGGCTGTTCTTGTATAGGATGGGGTGTTTGTGGGCGACGATGATGTTGGGACCGTCCACAAAGTAAAGGAGACATTGCTGCGAGTTCGATTAAGGAAAACGAATAATTGGTCAATCAAGGGATAGACCAAAATATACGTAGTCCACCAGAGTAAGTGTGTCTGTGCACAGCTGATGGAGGGATATTCGATAGCGTCCGGAAATAGATCGCTTGGTATGGAAGCATCCAGTTCACTCCAGAAGGACCTTTGATCGAGAGAAGAAAAAGGGATACCCATTTTCGCTTGCATTTCACAAAAGCCGGTGTCAAGTCTATCCTTCAATAATAGGCAATTGTGACATAACCGCTCGGCGGTATGTATATCATCCTGCAAGCCTGAATTTCCCCGTTGTATCAATTCGTCGACTTGTTCCATGAGGGCGGAACATTCAATGAGCAAGTCTTGGATCTCATCAATCGGTTCCCGCCATGGATTATCCAGAGACGGATATCGCCAGAAGGGACTGTACGAGTAGACAGACTTGCGTCTCCCAACAGCATCACAGATCTATCATCCACATCAGTTATTCTGTTGATGGCTCTAGATAGGAAATAATCATACCGTGGCGAATTTCAGTTGACGCCAAAACAGATGATCTGTCACTGAAGGCGGGCTGGAACTGGCATATTGAGACAGAATCGCATTGCTTCCCTGAACATGGGCCAGCCACGCTTGGAATCCCAATGGTGAAGCATTGATTAACTATACTCCATTTAGCATATTTACCCAAGCCGTATTTTGCTGCCAGGAATAGCTCATACCTCGTACAACTGGAAGATGACCGTAGCAAATAAGAAGTCCTGACTGCAATGGCGTCCGGTCTGAATCCTTCGATGCACGATTCGCAAAGATTCTCCATAGAGCCGTGTGCTGTACGACAGCAGCTGGTAATCTTGGTTCCGTTTGGCCAGAAAGGCAGAGCTCAGCGCTGTCACAGCCTTATCGAGAACCGGAGTTCTCCCAATGAATATTGGGAAGGTATCCTGAAGATGCATGAATGCCCCAGATTTGCCATCATAAACCAGCGCCGATGGCGCATACATATTAATAAAGTTTGCCACGACTTGCGTCCTAACTTGCACGTTGACATTGAAGCGGGAAACATCAGTATCCACTTCGACTGGGGATGATGTCGCTGCTGCTTTTTTGACAACTGTAGCATGGGTCCGCTCTCGAGGCCGCTGAGCCAGAACCTTTGTGTCAGTTGTGTTGTGAATGAAAACATGATTCCTCTCATACCCGGTACAGACGTGGCCGTTCTTCAGGCACCGTATGCACTCTGGCTTATTCTCATCGCACTAAACAGGGGTCAGGATTGGATGCTCTGTAGATTGGGCACTACCCTCTGTCCGGGGACTTTTGACAGTACCTTGACCTTCCGTCGGCGGCATGTATTGCAGCCTTTGGAACCATACGGAACGCCACCCATTTTTGATGTGGATTGATGGATCCATCAACCTCGAACCGGGCCGTCGCGGGAGATCAGCCCTGGAAATATGTCACCCATCAGCTTCGAGTCTCAAGAACTGGCGATCAGAAACCAGGATTATTGTTGCCAGGAATATATGGGGAAACCTCGATGAATTCATGCGATGTCGCTATCACGTGTAGCGGAGCTCCGCAAATGGGATGAAGCGGGTCCTGTGGCCTGAGGCAGCGATCGGAGCTCTATCTCATTTTTCTTATCCTTAATTTTTTTTTTGGTTGTTTGCTGCAGGCAGGAACTTACTCTCCAAATATTGAACCTCGGCGCATCGATGTGCCAAGTATGACGGGGCCCGTGTCTTCTACAGGATCCTGGTCTACCCAATAAAATGCCTGGTTCCTGCGAGGTGTGTTCTTCGGAGCCCTCGAAATACCGATGTCCAACATGCGGTCTCATGAGGTATCAACTTCGCTATTGAATGTACTGATGGAATTCGCTAACTCACGTCGAATCAGCTGCTCGCTTGCATGTACCCAGTCTCATAAGATCTACTGCGCTCCCAAGCCGCAAGCCTCGATCGAGGAACCGACCGAGACCTCAGCCACCAACACTCTACCCCCGGTTAACGGTGAAACCGCGCCAGATACGGGGAAGATCCAAGCTCAACCCAAATCATCCTCTGCAGCTGGCGTTGCTAGCGCCGCACCGTCTGAGCTCCACGATCTCCTCCAGCGCTACCCCCAACTACGCTCACAGCTGCAGGAGATATACCAAGCGGCACAGGAAGAAGAATGGGTCGAGTGGTACACCCCACCGACTAGAGGACGACCTTTTGGCCGAGGAGGAAAGGGCCCTACTCGCCGCAGTCGGGGACCATGGACCGCGGAGAAAGGATTCAACCGTGCCCTCGGCAAGGTACGGAAGTTAAGACAGGATTGCGAAGAAGGGACAGAGACAGGTGTCACGGCCGAGGCCTTCATGCAATTCCTCACCCTGGTCAATAATACCCCGAGTACTCAGATGCCAAACTCGGCATAAATGGAGTCCAGTTATCTCAGACTGTATATATGAGCCTCGGATGCATCTCCCCCGTAGCGGGATCTATAGCGCATCATTGCGGGACAATGAAATGTGGGACCCACCACGAACCTATTCTCAATTTATTTCTCTTTGTAAACTAGAGTCTATAAAAGCCGTTAACTTGGACATATTCCATACGTGCCACTATTGATTTACAAAGACCCAACAATATGGGGGATGTTCGAGCCAAGACCCGTCGCGCAACCGAAGTGCCGGGTCCCAGTGGGTTCAACAAGTGCCATTATAGCGCATCCTTAGCGGACCCAACCAAACCATGCCCCCTCTAGAGCGGAGCCCGAACGCGGCCAGACCTTAACAGACCAGTACAATTGGGGAAGAAGACCACCTATTCAGCAAGGATAAAATGGATTTGGGGGCGGATATAGGGCAATTTCAGGCTTTTCGCACGGAGCATACCCAAAAGTCGACATGTCGACCCCCGTGCGTCTCGTCAGCCTTGGAAATAACTGCAGTTCAGAACAGAAGGGCCGAGCTAAAGCTGCCGATCTCCCTGTTATGCACAGTGAGAGGCCAGAGGCGTAGGGTTGGTGCAGCTTGTAGATTAGCTGTCACATTGAGCGAATCCCACTACGCATCACCACTTCTGCAGCATCATTGGACTTGGGGCTTCTCCCCCTGTCCAGTAGAAACTACCCTATTAGGAACTTTTGGACGTGATGCTGATATTTTCTTGTCTTGGTACCGTAAGCAGCATCCTGACATCCTGTCAAGTTCTTATTTTCATGTTGAGTGGCGGCGCCACGAAGGACAGTTCTACGTCGATCTGAATAACGCATGCTCCATAAAGCAGCTGTGCAATAATGGGTATGGGGTTTCAGCTCAGCTAAGAATGTGAATCCACGAATGGAAAGGCTCGGATGGCTCGAGTTCAGATGGGAACTGAACTGTGGGCTTGCGATCTGGAGAACGGGCCACCGCACTTCGCCGACTCCAATGGGAAAGGAGAATTCGGTTCCCGAGAAAAAATAATTGTACATCCACTGCGATCTGTCCATGAAATTGTGGGTTTCTTATTTATAGAGGACAGTTACGTTTTCTTTGTTTTACGGTTTTTTTTTTTTTCCTTTTAAAGTCGAGCTTGAAGTCCGTTCCACGGTTCGAGTTCGTTGCTGTTTCGCTAACTTCGGTGCGTTATGAAGCTTCCCCCCTCATTATCCCCCAGAGTGTTCAATTAGGTCTAACTAGCTATTGAATGCAGTTGGAATCCCCTACAAAGTGTATGAACTTTCGCCTACGATTGCTTTGTTACGTCAAATGGGTGCCTCGCCCCGCGACCGAATCTGATCTGTTCTACGGCAATAATGGATACGCTGCAGTGCGGGCTCCTTGAAGAAACACAATAAAGATCCCTTGCGCTGTCGCAATTGGTTATCTCGTCATCCACGCATTCTATCCGCCATTAACCGGACGCCATGCCTTCCCAACAGCCCCGTCATGAGCGGGCTTCCAGCGACAGAGCACAAGCAATGACGATGTCCGCGGCAGCTTCACAACGTCCGGGCATGGGTGGCCGTACAGCCTCGGCCCCAACCGGAGGACTTTACAAACTGGATTCGGTTCGAAGACAGGGGTCTGCGGCAAGACTTGGTCAGACATTGGAGGAAGACGAGGTGTCGGGCAATCACACGCCCAAGCGGTCTCGCTCCAGGCAAGGTGACGAGGTGTGTCCCGAGATCCTGCGGCTTTGATAGGTCATGCAGAATTGTAGCTGCAACCCAAGAAGAATCTTAGAATTACTAACGGTAGTCGATTCTCTGTAGGAACTCAAGGCCAGCCTCCCTGAAGTGACCATTGCTGTTGTGGGCTTGGACAATGCTGGCAAGACGAGCTTTATAAAATGCGCATTGGATATGAAAAGCACGCCCTCCTCCATCTTGACCAGGAAGAAGATGTCATTGGATGGATCCGTCTACATCGTACGATTATTGGAGGTTGATTTGAAGAAGGTTCGGTTCGATCATGAGAAGAACATCCTCTGGCCAGGTCTGGGAAAGGATTCTTCCCCTCCGACAATCGACGGGGTGTTGGTGCTGCACGATGCAACTCAGCCGGACAAATTCGCCGAAACAAGCGAACTCGTAGGTAGGTTGATGGTCTTTGCACACGAAATCCCCCGATATAACCCTCCATCCCCGGGCAGGTTCCCCCATACATACCCCAGTAATCCTGGGGTAAAGCATGGACCGCCCACATTTCCGATTTACCGGGGTTGAGTTGACCATTTGGGTGTATTTAGACTCGCTCGATGCATCCCCATTGCCATTCCTGTTGGTTGCCTGCAAGTGTGATCTGCGCCCGGATGACAGTGACCTGGGTGCTATCCATGAGCGACACGAGACCTACCGAACCTCGCCCGAGTCGCCCCGATCCCAGCAAATGTGCATTGCGCTTGTTCTCCGGGCAGTAATTTCCATGCGAGCAGGTGAGTTTTTTTCTATTTCGGTTTTCTTGTCCTCTCTTTGTCCTCTCGGCAACAATGGATCAAAAGGGATTGTTAGTGAGCCATGGCCCCCATAGGTGAATGGTACCATGTGGGTCACGGTACTAGCATTTCGCTACCCTTTTTTCACCCTCCTGTCCAGAGTCCACCGATCGACAGAGGAGCCCCAAACGAGGGAATCCTTAGCAGAAGAGACTTTGAGCAGATTTGTGGCGTTGTCCGCTCTTTGGTACACTTGAGCTAATTCAGTTCTGCCATTTTTTCCCACTTTGCCCAGACCTCGCTTCGTCTGACCACCCTAATAATAATCCTGCGCCATCCGTCCCTCCCCCGCCGCGAACAACGACCAAGTCCTTTCAACCCACCCCACCCCTCGATTGGCACCATACTCGAACCAATTCAGAAACCCCGACCGCTGTGTTAACGGGAGCCGCTGGCGGCTCGACACCGTCGGTTTCGAACCCAAACGTCGATGGGAACGGTGATTGTCCGCCCACCGACCTAGCCCCGCGCTCCAATCTGGCGCAACAGAATGCTCCAAGTTTTGCTCGAAATGCCCGAAGTAATTCCCAGCCGGTGCGACCGCAATCTCCTCCAGAGGCGCGGGTGAATACCCGCCGACCATCAGCGCAAGGAGATATTCTTCCCACCCAAGAACCACAGCCCAGCTTCTCACAACGTATGCAAACCGCCTGGCGGCATAGTGGAGGCCCGGACGCCTTTAATAGCTTTTTGAATATGGAGGACGAGATGGAAGAAGCCCCATTGAGTCCGACTAGTGTCGTGCGGCCCAAGCCGAGTAGCGAGAGCAATCACAGCGCCGAGGCGGGATTGTCTTTTGATGACCTAGTCGACCGTCTCGTCGCCATGCCCATGTCGAAACAAGACGGCAAGTTCGCTACCATTTTTCTCTGCCTCTATCGCAAATTCGCTGCCCCTGCAACCCTTCTCAATGCCTTGATCAGCCGGTTCGACCAAAATGAAACCAGTAATGCGGACCAGCTGGCCCGCATGGCCGATCAGCTGCGGTTACTGAACGTTATCGCCCAATGGGCTTCTGATTACCCGGGCGACTTTGCTTACCCCAAGACTCGCAAACGGGTCAACGAATTCGTCACTACGCTCGAAAAGAGCCATTTTTACATGTTCGCTGCGAAGGAAATCGGATCGTTCCTTGAGACGAACGCCGAAGACGACGACATCGGCTGGGCATTCCGCGACGGAGACGTGGATGACTCAAGCCTCACAGAGACTTTCTTTGATAACTCTGGTCGAAGCTCGCCAGCACCATTCCTGACTGGCACATACGATGACGATGATGACGAAGAAGAAGACCCCATATATAGCATGAGCGCATTGGATCTCAGCGACGGGCCGCATGAATCCACCTCTCGTCTCTCAGGGACTCTCTCCATCTCATCTAATACCGACAAACCCTCCAGTACCCTTAACCAATCATTCACTGTTTTGACCCTGGAAGCTGCGCAAAAGGAAGCTCTCCGTCTGGAACTGCACCCACGAAATCCGCTCACCAAGGTTCAATGGCGGTTTTTCATGGAAACACCAGACGAAGAATTTGCCCGGCAGCTTACCCGTATCGATTGGGTCATGTATAACTCATTCCGGCCACGCGATCTTGTGCGCCATGTCAGTATCTCTGGCGTTGACAAGGAAAAGGTCAAGAGCTTGGCCAATGTCAACCGGATGATCAAACAGTTCAATCATCTGGCTTTCTTCGTGGCAAGCATGATCATACTCCGTGACAAACCCAAGCACCGGGCAAGGTGTCTTGAAAAATTCATGAGTATCGCAGTGGTGAGTGTCTATGTTCTCTGTGCCCTGTTATCAGACGCTAACATATGCCTAGAAACTCCGTCGTCAAAACAACTATAACGCTCTTGGTGCTGTGATTGCTGCCATCAATGGCACACCTGTCCACCGACTGTCACAGACCCGGGAATTGATCCCGGTCCAGACACAAAAAGAATTCATGCGGCTCGTCATCCTAATGAGCACTCAGCGCAGCCACTTCGCCTACCGGTTAGCATGGGAGAACTCATTTTCCGAGAGGATTCCTTTCCTGCCATTGCACCGCCGCGATCTGGTATCTGCAGAAGAAGGAAACAAGACCTTCGTCGGTGAAAACAAATCCCGAATCAATTGGAAGAAGTTTGAGGTCATGGGAGAGGCTGTCCTTGGTATTCAACGAAGCCAAAAGACACCCCATCCTCAGGCTCAAAAGTTCGAGGATATCGAACGGTTGATTCTCGACTGCAAGCTCTCCGGTGATGAAGAGGTAAGACATGCCTGCTGTCCATGTACAACCTAAACCAGACTAACAAAACTAGGATCTGTATGCTCGCAGCTTGCAAATCGAACCGTCCACCAGCGGCGAGCCCGTACGAAAAAAGTTTGGCTGGCTACGTGCCTAAACGCCGATTACCTCAGACTTGGAAACATGCCAATACTCCCCTGGCATGCTCCAACAATTTTGCTCGCGTACCTTGTTTTTATCTCTGTCCGCCATACCCTCCTCACGTTGATACGCTTCTATGATTGATATATACTGCGTTTTGCTTTTATTCCGTCTTGTTCTGTCCCTGTTTTCTGCTTGCATGCTATGCTGGATTGTTTCATGGCATGAATGATGACGCCCGGGGCGGTGATTCAATGGCGAGGCTCCGCCACGACACTTTGTACATAGGAGCACGTTGATGTGGTATGTATCATGATCAACAGCCGCGGTGCGGATGACAATTTCTACCTGTGGTAGAGTTACAAACCCATTTTACCAGTAATTATACATTGCACATCTAGTAGCAGAAAATTAAAAATGTCTACCCATAATGTGTCCCGGGTGTTGCACGAGGTACCAGCTCAATACTTCCAAAACCAATAGTCCAGACCAGACCACCAAGTCACGTGCAATGACCATCCATCGCGATCCGCCAAAAACCGCAGATAAGATCTCGCCAACAACCCAACCTCCAAAACACCACCAAAACCACAAAAATGACATCAAACGCCTCCCAAATGCGGACAGCCTACCGCTCCCTCCTCCGCGAAATTCCCACAAGAAGCCGCACCCTCAACGCCTCCTCCCCGCTCCACGAACGCCTCCGCCAGCTCTTCCGCTCCCAAGAACAAACACCCTCCACAACCGGAAGTCCTAGCCCAGCAACAACACCTAACTCCGCCACCTCCACAGAAACCTCCTCTTCATCTCCGCCTGTCCCGTTCTCACTCCCCACTTCCGCGGAAGAAGCTACTCTGCGCTTCCAGGAGGCTGAGCAACTGGCTAAGTATGCCCGCGCGCAGCGGACTTATATTGAGTTGCTTGAGAGATATAATCCCGGCATGGGTATGGATGAGGAGGAGAGGGTTAGACTTACGGCTAGAAGGGTTGGACTTGATGTTCCTTCGTTGTATGAGGCTGAGGGAGACAAGGGGAAGGGTTCGGAGTAATTAATGTCGTTGACTTGGTCTGGTGATCCATTTGCGCCATTGGACTGGACTAGTGGAGGTCTTTATGGCATTTCAAACTTTTCGATTGTCGACCGTCAAATATCTGCTGCGCTGCGCTGTTCGCTCTGGGCTGAACGGGGCATATTGCGTGAAACAAGGGTCTCTCCGATTTGACTATGCGGGATTGGATTGGCTTGTGACTGCGGTTGAGATGGCCCTTGGGAAAATCTGGATTGGCAGAGAGTGGATAATTGCGATATACTGGGGTGATGTGCCTTGATTGGCAGGATTTGTATACTACTTCATGATCACCTGTACAAAACATAGAGAACTTGTAACATGGATATTATTTCTATCTGAAACTGTTCACGCATTGTATGTCCATAGATATCGTAGACATGCAAGTTTCCCCCTTTACCTGGGGGTATGTCTCCCAAGAGCTAACCTTGTAGCACATGAGATGCCTTGAAATGAAGCTTCTTGGGATCGGAAGCGGCTAGCGTGGGCTTGCTGAGTAGTACTCAGCTTGGAAGTCAGACTTTGTGTAGTGCAAGTCTTGCTTCCTCAAAGGCTCACGGGATGGCAGCCTGGTTGAGAGTTCTGGAGTCACGGTTGGCCGATATCAGAAGCAGGCTTCACCAGATATAGAGCGGATGACGAATATTGTATTTTGAATGCCGTCCGATGTCAATCAGCTGTTGGTCAACTGAGTGCGCTCCATCTGTCTCGCCAACGTCGAACTGCCTTCCTCATCTTCCAGGCTAATTTCGATGGCGGCCTTGGGGCGATTGCGATTCAATCCATCCAAAAGCGTGCACGCCTTGCAGATGCGCTGACTGGAGATATAACCACACTGCTCACAATACTGCAAAGTCTGAGTCTTGATCTTCTTAGCCTCGAGGCCCTTCCTGGGGATTCGGATCTCCGTCTCACGAGAATCGGCAGTTTCATTCGCAGCAAGTTGGTTCTCCATCGCAGCCATCTCTCCACCACTAGTCCGGCCATTCTGACTTCCACAACCACCAGCCGCCTCATCATCAGCAGGCGCAGAAGACTTGCAGCTCTTTCCAGCCCCCCTAACCTGCGATGGCACAAGAGCGGCCATATCCTCGCCGCTCTTGACAATATCCAGAATTGAGCTGGGACGGATCTTCTCCAGGTCTTTAATCAAGGTGCGTGCACTCCCGCGGAATGCTTCGGGCGAATAAATGCACTCCGTGCTGAAATAGTCGAGCTGACGATGATGCGCGTAGAGAACGATCTCCTTTTCATAAGCGTACTTCAACGGCTTGCTGCGCTTGATATCCGAAGCCCCAGACTCAGTGACGATGCTTGTTCCGCGCGATAACCGGGGCAGATCACCACGCAGCAGATTCATCATGACCGTTTCCGCAACATCATCCGCATTATGTCCCGTAACAACATGGTTGATACCCAATCGCGCCGCACCGCGATCAAGAGCCTGTCGGCGGAACACGCCACAGTACGTGCAGTTCCCCTTCTTGCCCACTTGTTCCACCACCTGATCCATTGTCCACCCGTATAACTCGCCGTATCCGACAATCTCCAATGGCATTTCGTACTGTACTGCATTGCGCTTCACGGTTTCCAAACTATCATCGCGATATCCGCGAATACCCTCATCGATGGAAAGTAAACAGAGATCCAGTCCATAGTCGTATCGCTCGTTGAGAGTTTTCAGTACAGCAGCTAGGACGGTACTGTCTTTGCCTCCGCTGGCTCCGATCGCGATCCGTTCGCCGCGAAAGAATAGGTTTGCGCTGGTGATTGTTTCGTGGACTTCGAGTTCGAAGATCTGGATGAAGCATTCGCGGCAGAGCTTGTGGCGGTTTTTCGGTCGGATGATTACTGCGCGTGACGCCTTGCAGTTGTAACATGTTGATGGAGGCATGTTGGGTTGTTGGTGAATGAGGTTTGTGAGTTTTGGTTCAAGGTGATAAGGAAGTATTGAGGGGCAAAAAAGAATTTATTTTCCCCGCGGACCCGCCGCGGCCAACTGGAGTATTCCGATTACTGCCATAGATCGATCATAGTGAATATAGTATTGAACATAGTATTCGATTTCTGCATATACTTGAAAACGATACCAACATATATTCTTGAAAGTAAATATTAACATCTCAAAGTGAAGTCCTGCTTGGCAAAGACCTGAGGTCTTATTGAACAGACGAACATTTGCAGCATTTTCACCAAGTCCTCCGATATATCATTGCTTTTCCAAATTCCTCCTCATTGCTTTATTTCACAGCTTTCTCATTCACAGGGTTCATCTGTAATGGAGACGGACCCTTCCGACAAAGGAACCGCACTGAACAAACGGGCCACCGGGTCTTCTTCGCCAACGATCTCGCCGCATGATGAATATGATGCCGTTGATGAACCATAGAATGATGATACGGTTT
Organism: Penicillium sp. S1602; assembly: GCA_023626355.1. Taxonomy (NCBI): domain Eukaryota; kingdom Fungi; phylum Ascomycota; class Eurotiomycetes; order Eurotiales; family Aspergillaceae; genus Penicillium; species Penicillium sp. S1602. The sequence continues at coordinate 486,960 of JAMAGW010000008.1, read as the reverse complement.
CGATCGATCCGCATAGAGGATCAGCTTTTCACAGTCTTCTGCACCAATCCTCTCCACTAGTGCATCGGTCTTCTCATCAGAAAATGCAAATGAAGTCCCAATGATCTTGAAATCCCGCGCCATATGATGCAGATTCGCAGAGTGCCAATCCTCAGACGTCCAAACAGGTTTCACATTCCAAGGAAGTCGACGCTCATTTTTGAAGGCGTGCCACCAGTCCTCAATCCGAAGTCTACCCTTCTCCCCACTGACGGCATGAACACACCCGCTTGAGCCCATGGCTACATGCAGGAGTAGTCTGTCTGCGACAACATCCACGGGGACTTCATCAATGGTAACCTCTTGGTCTGGATTCGGACAGCGTGAGGAGAGCATAATCTTCCGACCCGGATGCAGTGCATATGCAGCAGCACAGGCAGTAGACGGGGTTGCGTGTGAGGTTGTGAAACCCGGGTATGGTGAGTGATCCGCTGGGCCCACGACCGAAGGGCGAATGATAAGAATCTTATTCAATGCATTTTTCTGGGCGGCCTTTTCTAGAACTAGCCGCTCGGAAAGGTGTAAGGCATAGGCGTATGGCCAGGGAAAATCGTGTGCGTCGTACTCGTCCGATGAACCTGTCTTCTGTACTTCTTTCCATATTTCCGGGGCTGTCCGATAGGGTCGATCATCACTTTCGCCTCCCAGCGGGTATACCCTCTCCTTGACTTGAACATCGGAAGATTTGCTGGTTTTCCACAGGTGGGCATTGGCGTATGCTGTCGAAAGGAACACGAATCGTTCCAGGTTGGCGAATTTCAATGCATACTGGGTCAAACACAAGGTAGGCGCGATAATTTTGTATGATAACTCTCGGAGCGAGTTTGTAACCTCCATCGTGGCACCAGCGTGGATGATGATGTGTACAGTTCTTTTCAGCATTTGTAGATCGGCATCGGATAGATTCATTGTTGCCGTGTCTCCTAGTTCGCCGTCCATAACGGTCATACACTTGCTATCGTAAAGGACTTTCGCAAAGTGAGCCGGCATCAAACTGGACCATTTTGCCTTTGCGTTTCTGATTCGTTATGTCAGTGGTTGCACTTGGAACCTCTGCTGATTTTTTCTAACTCACGAGTAACCACCGCGGCTCAACACATAGACCCGTTTTGGCGCGGATTGGGTCAAGAGGCGGTATAGGAGCGCAGTGCCTATGACTCCAGTCCCGCCAGTGATGAACAAGATCTTGCCGTTATAGTAATCCCATACCATCGTGAATGTCTGGAGATGTTATCTCTTTCGAAAGGTTGAGCTTTCTCGGAGCTTGGAAGCGAGGGACGAATTATGCCTGAGCTGGGGACCCATGTTTGCAGAAGCTTCCAGTGGGTCGCACCGAAGAATAAATAGCTGCGAAAGCGCCCCGAAATGCGATGAAAGCAGGAAATGTAGCAAAGATAAAACTCTCTCCTCGACACCCAAAAATGCGCAGATGCAGCACTGTGCAGGTCACGGTGAGGGGCAACTTCATGTTGTGTAACCAGTTTAACAGGGACCACCCTGGATCCACGAACCATTCATGTTTACCACTGCAATCAATGACAGCGGTAAGATGTGCAAGAAAGGCAATTGATTATCTTCATGCAACCACCTAGATTGTGGTATTGCCGCCTTTCATTGATGGAACCCTTTCCCCGATGCTGTGTGTTACAACCTGACCAAACCTTGGAAACATCTATCGGCCACGGATCTGTACTGGGATCGACATGAGACAGTGCTTGGAAATACAAACGGATCCACGTGGGGTGCCCATTTGACAAGATTGAGTCGGCCGATTGTTTATCTTATGCACACCGCTTCATGTATCATCCCGGTCTGAACAGGATTCGCTTATCTTGAAAATTTGAAAATGGGCCAAAGCACGATAAAGGCTTGCTTGGATGCTAAGGTCTCGGCTGTTCCAGATGCTTCTCGGGTCTTTCGACAAGCCGAAGATCTACGGAGTTGGGAGATCTTAACCCTTTTCGCTTTACGGCTCGCGGAAAGGGCGTGCATGTATCTGGCCCACCCACATATGCTCGACGGTTGGAACATGCCGCTCACATGTTGCGGCCCTGATGTAATTGACCCCTCATGTTTCAATGAGTTTCACTGAGTATTGAACAATATCATGATTGTCGATTGGAACCTCTTTTGGAGATTTATGCCTTCCGTGAACGAATCATGAACAGATATCACTATGTGAGAGGAATCTATAACAGAGTATAATATGGAGTTAGTGAGTGGCTATTCAGAGTGGCAAACTTTATATACTACCTCGAATCAAATTGTCATTCTTTCTATCATTCATTATCCATTATCTTCACCGAGTAATATGAAAACCGATAAGCTCCAAACCTTTTCTCAAACTAAGGGCCCAGCCCACGTCCACGAGTGATACTCACATCTTAGGCTCTAATTGCATGATCTTTTCGATCTTATTTTTTCTCAAGTGTAAAGGAGGCCTTGTCTACCCTTCGAGGCTTTAACTGCCGCTTCCGTACATTCCTGCACCCTCAGTCCCAGATTCTTGTTGATACGAGAGAAAAGGCCTATTGCAGGTCAATAAATGCCCTTCAATGCTGCAACACATTCAAATAGACGAGAAAAACATACCATAAGCAGCACTGCGCAACGACTCTTCACACCCTTCAAATGGGCAACGAGATTCCCTACAAACCGATCCTGGTGACCGGGTTCCCGACCAATAACCTCCCACAATTCTGCGGGCTGAACAAAGTCCTCATCGGTAATATGGCTGGAGTAGCTCACCACCTCGCCCACCCACTTTTCGTGTTCAGTGTGTAGACTCAGTGCTGCCGGAACCGTATTTTTAACTGCTGGGTAGAACCTGGTTGGGTGGAGTGACGAGTTAACGTAGTTGGGGTCAGCGCCATAGTTTCCATCGAATCTCATCGCGCCATCTCTTTGGAAAGGACAGTAGACAGGGACTTTGGCTGCATTGGTCGGAAGCTGTTGATAATTAACGCCGATTCGATAACGAGCAGCGTCGGGATATGCAAACAGCCTGGCCTGCAGAACTGTATCTAAATTAGCTTCATGCACACGGAGACATGTATAAGCATCGTAACTTACCAGGATCAGCCGATGCAGCAAATCCTGGAACCATTGTGGATGGTGAGAATGCGGCTTGTTCAATGTCCGCGAAGTAGTTATTCGGCTATTCGTGATTAGAACCAAGCATAGTGACAGGGGTAAATAAAAAGGATGGCAGCTTACATTACGGTTCATGGTAAGACGACCGATTTGCATTAGAGGAAAATCCTTATGTGGCCAAACCTTGGTCATATCGAAGATATTCCATCGATAGTTCTTAGCCTCGTCGGGAGTCATCAGTTGGACGTACACATTCCACACGGGGTAGTCACCTCTCTCAATGGCTTCAAACATGTCCTGGATGAGGTAATCCGGATTTTCACCAGCTATTTCGTTGGCCTCTTCCTTGGTAAAATTCTCAACTCCTAGCTGCGTTTTGACGTGAATTTTGGCGTACTTGAATGAGCCGTCCTAGATAGAATTAGTTACAGCACAGACATTCCCCGGATGAATTTTACCGATTTAGTGAACTTGTATGTATGTCCACTGTATGCATTCATGTGACGGATGGACTTCGGAGTACCGCGGTCACTAAAAAGATGTAGCAGCTCATGCATACCTTCTGAATTGCCAACGTGGAAGCTAGATTGGATGAGAATGGAGCTTGGAAATCAAGAATCAGAGAACACATACTCCCAAAACTGTTCGGTTATCAGACTAGTTACGTTGACCCGGAGTTGGACTGACTCACCATATTGGCATCAGGAAGATGGGTCCGAGGATGCCGTTTGTGAGATCGGTTAAGGGACGGGAATTTGATTGGATCACGAATGAAAAAGACGGGCTAGAGAAGGTGATTCAGAATTAAGTTCAAACATTATGGCTCTGGAGACCGACACACATACCGTGTTGTTGAAAACCCAGTCCAGATTACCTTCATCCGTATAAAACTTCATCGCCCACCCGTGGACATCACGAGAAGTATCGGCAGAGCCTGCCTCAGGGCCAACCGTTGAAACCCGCTGAAGCACTGGAGTTTTCTTCCCGACCTTATTGAGGAAGCAAGCGGAGGTAAAGTCGGAACAATTGCGGGTGGCCTCGAATTCGCCATACGCTCTACACATAAGTCAGCTATTGAAGCCCACGAAAGGACCACCTTGAGCAGCACCCGGCCTACCCGGAAGCTTTAGAATGAACGACTCTGTTTGAGTGTTAGATTATTTTGATGTGAAATTAGGTTTGCCAATTGATTAACCAGGCAAATTACCTCTCCGGAATCCTTTCGCGTGAAAAATGGGCCAGAGTCTCAATGAGCTGAGTATCTTGAAGCAACCCTAGCCCACCCCCTTCCCCATTACGTAGCTCAACAGTTGTACTGCTGCTTGCGAATGGACAACCTGTATATAGTCAGACTTCAGGGAGATCTGGATGCGAAAGGGGTTCTACCTTCAGCTAATGTGTAGTAGTTTACCATGGTGAATGGAAATCTTGGTGTAAGAGTGTAGTTTCGGGAATGTTGGAAGTAGGCAAGGATCACACAATAGCTTAGCTTAGCTGGATCATATAGAGTTTAAAGTGTGTTACCGCATGTTTACCTCGTGGTCCTGGATTGGATAAGGCTTCGTCAGCATTACACTTACACTCATCGAAAGACCTTGCACTCTCAAGTGATATTTACACGACAGTGAGAGTCTGACCGCAATTGACCCATGTCATCGTCCTTCCTATCAATGGCCACCCATGAGCCGACAGGATTGTGGAGTCGGATGGGACAAATTTGAATATCAATTACGAATCTACAAGTATTTGCCGGGTATTCGGCGATACCAAATGATTTGAATGGTGAGTCGTTTATCGCGCGTAAACATCTAAGCAAACAGAGCTCTCCACTGTGGCAACGGGTGATGCTATTGGTGGTTACCCCTACCAAATCCGTCGAAATTGTCCGCCGGGACCCACAAGGGCCTATAGATCGGGCTGTATTACATTATAAAGTTTGAGACACCCCAGCTCCAAGGTTATGGCTCTTGTGGGAAAGACGGTCAAAGAAGATCCTAAGAACCTTTCTTCTCGGTGCAAAGTTATGTGAGCTTCCAATCAGAGGCTCTATCTTGTCGATTCCGGACCACTTATTATTAGAACCAAGCCCTAGACAAGCTTTGGCTAGGTACATGGTTCGGGCAAAACGCCGACACGGAGATATCGTTCGGGTGGAGTAACCTCTCATGTTCTAACCTCGAGCACCGGAGTTTCGGTCCGCAAGGATGAACTACTGATTCAAGTAGTCTTAGGGATAACGCTCATGTCATACTCCGCGCAATCTGGATGATCCAGCCCACCATAGACGTTCCATGGCGTAATTTCTGACCTCAATTCGTATCAGTTTCCTGAGGCCTCGAGAATCAATGACTCTTTCTCTCCGAAATGATGTGTGCCACCTCTTCAATATTTGTCTCTCCAGCGCGTATTCAAATCAATGACGCTTATCAAAGGGGCAATTAAAACTGGTAGATTATTTGTCCAACACTGCATGATCTCGGTCTTCCCGAAATCCTAGTGGGATCACATATATAAGAGAACCAAAGGGTCCTGGATGTCTTTGCTATTGTGAAACAAACAAACCATTCAAAGAAATCCGAATTGGTTGATTCTTATACTTTTTAATCATGGTTGTCTCGGACAATAGCAAATTTGACTTCATCATCGTTGGTGGTGGCACCGCCGGCAACCTTGTTGCTGGCCGCCTGGCGGACTGTCCCGATGCCAGAATTCTAGTCATCGAAGCCGGCGTTGCCAACTCCAAAGACATCGACGAGATCAGAACGCCCTGCGAGGCTATGGAACTCCGCAATAGTAAATATGACTGGGCTTACAAAACAACCATGGTCAAGCGAGACGACTATGAGCGCATCGAGAAGCCCAATACCCGCGGCAAGGCTCTTGGTGGCAGTTCATCTCTGAACTATTTTACTTGGGTTCCTGGATCCAAAGGCACCTATGATATGTGGGAGGAATTTGGTGGAAAAGAGTGGACTTGGGACCATCTTCTCCCGTATCTGCGGAAGCCCGCCACTTATCACGATGATGAAAAAGCGTATTCGGAGGATTTGAAGAAGATTGGCACATCTGGACCGATTCCGATTGCTCACTCCGAGCTCATTCCTGAGATGCAGCCTTTCCGTGATCTTCTTACCCAGGCGTGGAAGTCCACTGGTCAGCCGGTCACGGAGAACATCTTCGATGGTCAAATGAATGGCCTCACGTATAGTGTCAATACGATTTACAAGGGTCGACGGTCAGGAAGCTTCCTTTGTGTTGCCGACAAGCCAAATGTCACCATTCTGGGCGAGGCTCACGCGAAAACACTCATTATCGATGATGATCGCACGTGCAAGGGCGTGGTAGCTATCCTTCCTTCTGGAGAGGAGCTGAAACTATATGCCACTCGAGAAGTCATCGTCTCGGAGGGTGTCTTTGAGAGCCCCAAACTGTTGATGCTTAGCGGTATTGGACCCGCAGCAGAGTTGAAGAAGCACAATATCCCTGTGATAGTTGACTCGCGCCATGTTGGTCAACACCTCTTAGATCACCCCGGTGTTCCATTCGTCCTTCGTGTCAAGGACGGCTACGGCATGGATGATTATATCCTTCGCAAGGGAACACCGCATCACAAGAAGGCTCTTCAAGCTTATAGCAACGGCAACCATGGGGGTCCAATGGGCTCTGGATTCCTCGAAATGGTGGGGTTCCCTCGAATCGACAAGTACTTAGAAAAATGCCCCGAATACCGGGAAGCAAAGGCGTCGAATGGACATAAGGATCCATTCTGCCCCTACGGCCAGCCCCATTTCGAGCTAGACTTCGTCTGTCTCTTTGGCAGTGCGTTCCAGTGGCATTATCCGACTCCAAGCAAGGGAAACTATATCACTGTGATGGTCGATCTTGTCCGCCCTATTTCTGAGCCCGGAGAGGTTACCCTCCACAGTGCCGACCCGCTCCAGCAGGCGAAAATCAACCTGAATTACTTCAACAATGATCTTGATATCATCGCTGTTCGCGAGGGCATTAGGTTCAGCTACGATGTTCTGAAGAACGGAGATGGATTCAAGGACATCATTTTGGATGAGTATCCTTGGGAGATGCCCCTTCACGACGACGCTCTCATGAAGAGGACTGTCTTGGACCGTTGCCAGACTTCGTTCCACCCTTGTGGAACTACCCGGCTTTCCAAGAATATCCAGCAGGGTGTGGTGGACCCTAATCTTAAGGTTCATGGAATCAAGAACCTGCGGGTCATTGATGCTTCCGTGATTCCTGTGATTCCCGATTGTCGGATCCAGAACTCAGTCTACATGGTAGCCGAGAAGGGCGCAGATGCTATCAAGCGCGACCATGTCAATTTTTACAAATAGTGGACAGCCCTGGAGATAAGAACCTAGTGAGAAGATATGTTTTAATGTGTACTTGACCAAGAAATTGCCATGAATTTGTTCAATATAAACCTACTACTCTTATCTTGGCTCGACTTCCCCGCAAATGTCGGATCCGAGTCTAACCCTGAATGTCAAGTCCACCCGAGCCTTATCAGACCTCCGCATTATCAACCACATCTAAGCTGCTGACAAGATTTATCCTATGCATCGAGTTCCATGCTTATCTGACATCCTCAAGGCCCATGTGAAGATCTATCACCGCGGTGATACTCGTAGCACCATGCCTACTAGCTGCCCAACCAAAAGAGCTTGCGACCAATGTCATACGCTGAAGGAGAAGTGCCGACGGACCAGTAGTACTGCTCCTTGCCAAAGATGTTCCCGGCTTGGCCAGTCCTGTCAAACAGCACGCACTACTGCAAAGGCGGGTCGGAAACCGCGAGGCACACGGAAATTATCATACACACTACCGCAGCTCACCAATAACTTTGATCCTTCAACACAATATCCCACACCATACAATGCCGGACTAGGCAGCAACTCAGTTATCTTCTCCGACCTGGATCAATGGGAAAGACATTTCTTAAATCTCATGAAAAAAGAAGACACCAATCAACCTTCACCACTCGATAAATTCCTAGTCGGTCCAAGCTTCCACGAATCACATCACATTTCCTTCATCCAAACCCTCATCCAACCTACACCTGAACTGAGGAACGCTTCAGTAGCATGCGCCGCCGTGCTCTTCGGAGAGCAATCCACAGAAAGGTCAAATACAGTTTCCGCCATCGGTCATAAACGTGCGGCTTTAGCCGTATCCTCCCTTCGATCATTCCAATTACGCGATGAGAGTGATTTAACTACTATACTCGTCCTCAGCGTGGCGATGATCACGTTTGCGATGCATGTTGAAAATGGACAGCAATATCTCATCGCGCACTACACGTTGACTTTGATTAAATCGCAAGCTCAGAACTTGATCGATTTTGAATCGCCTGTGATGGACCTTCTGATGTGTCTTGTCTGCACGGAGACATTTGAATGTCTGCTCAAATGCAAACTTCCAACTTGGAGAGTTGATGCCTATCGTCGTGGAGTCACTGTTGATCGCTATCTTGGTCTGAGCTATCCGTTATTCTGTCACTTTTACGATATCTGTGAAATGGGTACTCTCCTTCGGTGTGGCCCAGGCGAGAATCGGTCTGAAATCATGGTTCGGTTAAATGAGATACATGCAGCTGTGGATCAATGGCACCCGTCAACCCCTGTGGACTTTCTTGAGAGGTTTACCCAGGCTGAAGTCGTGGCATTGTTGGCACAGGCCAAGATATTACAATTGTCTGCGTTGCTAATTATTCACCGGCTACGATTCCCCTTTGGACAACGCGATTCTGAAGCACAAATACTGTCTCAATCTATCATATATCAATTCCATTCTGTCATTCAGCTAACAGGTCGATCAGTACCTTGTACTGCGCTCGCATATCTGGCGGCATGTTTCGAGGTGGCAGGCGAAGAGTCAAGAGAATGTGCGTTGACTAGAAGCTTGGAGATCATCACATTTTCAAAACAAGCACAGATAAAGTTCGAAAGCTCGTTGACTTCAATCTGGAAAGCTCGGGATTCTAGAAACCAGTTCTATTGGTTCGAGATGGGAAAATTTCTATCGAAGAACGCGGGTATCTGTAAATGATTTGGAGGGATTATAGTATAGTGCATTGTGTATAGTGCATTGTAATCTGTTATAATACCAATAGAAGAGAATGAAATACCCAAGATTGGCTATACCGCACGGTGAGTAACTTGTTTCTCTGCCATCTTCTTGTAAGATGCAGCTGTATAAACCCTTGCTTTCTTCCCCCAGATCAAGAGAGGAATGGGGATCAGATAAATTCCAAAGGCTACAAAGGCACAAAGAATGTGAAGGTTTTGCATACCCATGCCATTAACCCATGGAGTCAATACGAACAGCACAATAACGGAAATGATATTGCGCATAAAGATCACACCCACCAGAGCGTTACCGATGATCTGCAGGAAAATATTAGCCTTGAACTGGAGTAGAAGGCTGTTCTGTAGAAAATTTACTCACGTCCTGATAGCAATCCATAAGATATGACAGCGCGATGCCGCTGATTGCGGAGAAAGCAAAACCGAAGACTCCAAATCCAACCGCGAGCAGAGACCATTGTACGCCCTGGGAGATATTAGCACACTGCAAAAATAAAAGGTGAAAGAACTAGGATACTAACATAGGCAAGGCCCAGCCCAAACATCAATATCGACCCGGGGATAAGAATCGCACAAGGCAATGCAAGCCAGAGACGCATCTCCGGCTCATAGATACCGCCATTTTTCTTAGAAAGCCAGAGAATATGTTTATCGCTCAGCCATCCACCCACTGGAAAACCCAGCATGGCTCCAACAAACGGTGCCACATTCATAAGACCAATACCGATCGCATCGAAGTTGTACGGGGGGTAAAGCATATATGAGGCCTGGAGCGAAGTCATGATCGCGAACCAGGCTAATGTGGATCCATATGTGAGGGCAGCGTATGCCACTGCGGGGAAAGTAAACAATGTCACGATTGGCTGATAGAAATGAGGCCACATGGACTCTGGTGTGACTGTGAGCCAGGCCATGCGTTCACGATATGATTTTGGGGCGATGTCGGGATTAATTGTCACCATGCGAGCGATACCCGGGTTAGACTCCAGTGCATCGTGGTCGGCTTGCTTTGCGTCTTTGGAATCTTGGTTCAACTCCTGTTGGGCCACCTGGAGTTGCGGGATGACCGGTTGACCGTGTATAACAGGGATGTACTTTGATTCCTCAAAGAGGAACATAACACAGATCAAAGTCACCCCGAAAAAGATGACACACCACCACCACATCCACCGCCACCCCTGGGAATCGACGATATATCCAGAGGCAACGGGACCTAGAAAGGCGCCTGCGGACTGGAATATCACGAACCACCCGTTCATCGTCGCATGCTGGTGAACGAAAAAGAGATCGGCAACAGTAATCTGGACAACAATCTCGCTAATTGCACCTCCCAGACCAGAGATGAGGTTGGAACCAATAAAACCACCAACTGTAGTCATCTTCGCTTGCCAGATGCAGGATGCAAGCTGGAGAGCAACGCTGAAGATATAGATCGGACGACGACCATATTTGTGGACCAAAGGGATGAAGAAGAAACATCCAATAGCAAGACCGCCATAATTGACAGCAGCTCCAGCATTCAGGATGTCCACCGAGAAGCCCAATTCTGTTTCCATCGGGCCCCATGCTGTGAAGCCAATATCCAGTTGTACGAACGTCCATAACACGAAAAAGCTAACCAATGTGAAGTTCAAAGCTTTGCGAGCCGTCGACCAATTTAGAGGATCATTGGGATCGTCCGAGGGGGTCGGGAAGAGAACGATTTGGTCTCTGGTGCGATTGACTAGAAAGGTCAGTCTCGGACTTTTTCAAGCGTCAATTGTAACTTACTATCTTCCAAAGCGACCGTTCCAGGAGCCCAGAAGGTCTCATCCCGATCCTGTTCGTCCATCATACCGGGTTCCATCTGTGAAAGTAGGGGCAATGTTCAAAGCTCCTCAAGGGGCACCTTGCCCTGTCCACACGAGGTGATCCATGGTTATATGTATACTCAACGCATGGACGTGCGGAGGCGCCGACGACCGTGTTATCTGGGTCACTCAAGGGGTGTGGGGTAACAAAGAGAGCGATAGTAGTCGAGCGAATCAAAAGCGTCGAAACATGCCGGCTTGGCGTTGTTGACGGGGGATCCCTCCACTCTTCACCCCCGCTTATCTGGCTTGTGGGTCTCGTAACTAAGTGGCAATTCTAGCCATTTAGCTAGTCGTGATTCACTATCACAACCTTCAGCGGGACAAAGTCCGCCAAAGAAAAGGGTTTGGTCTTTATCTGTTCCAAAAAGGAAAGGCCGGTTCAACCTAGGCTGCGGCATGGAATCAACGCGCTGCGCTTGCCGACCCAACTGAAGCGGAGATCCTTTGGCGAGATACAGGTAGAGTTCTCCGCCTCTAAATGGCTAGCCCATTGTGACCTATCTCACTGGCTCTACGTAGGCCTCGACGCCTATGAATGGCCACGGAACGATGCTCTACCATGTCGCCCAATATTTTACATACACCGCCTTTACGAGACATCCTCCTTATAAAAACGTTCAACTAATCATGTTTCTTAGCTGGCTCCTCAGCACCGAAAAGACCGCTGGTCCACCGAGCTGATAAAAATATGCCTCGTTTGGATCCTGAAGAAGATTGGGCACCTGATCAATGCCATTCCTGGGGATTTACCTGCAGTTATCTACATCGACTATAGCGCGACCACCGCTATTTCACGGGCCAATAGCCTATAAATGGATGCTTTGGAGAGACGAAACGTGCGGCTTGTGCAAGCTTCGCAATAATTCTAACAGTTATGAGTCTTTATCTACAAATGACCTGGTAAGGGCAACAATATTGCTGATGCCCTTTCTCGCCTACTAATCACCAACCCATACCTGCCGACGTAGGGCGATGACCTCGACTCGGCTCAAGCACCGTATATTTCTTTTGCCTCGACCTTACAACTGAGCAATGATCTCACTACCCAGGTTAAAGAGGCTTGTTCTCTTCACGATCGCTAGCGGCAACTTATCGAGACTCTAGAGCTCGGTAATGCGGATTGTATGAATGCCAAACTAACCTCCTGACATGAGGATGAGCTCCTGTCATTCAAGCCAACTAGTGGCGTAAAGCTTTTGACCGCCGTTATCTAGACGTCAGACCGCCGAAGTTGAGAAGCTTGCAAATCAGTGCTCCCCGTGAGAAGCCGCTTGAACAAAATAGAAGTAGAAGGCTGCTAATTTGCTATCTGGTGCGCTGAGCAGACTAACTATTTTCATGGATTGCTGGCTAATCTTTGATGAGCTATATGGATGCGAAGAGCTGATTGAGGAGTTTGAAGCCAGAGCTGTTGCTAGATAGCGTACCTCGGTAACAACATTTTCATTATTACACTTCAGCGCTCATGAGGCTTATATTATATCAAATCTCGTATGCTAAATACGAGATTCTTGATTTCCTCACACTATAAAGTCTCCTCCTTTTCTTACTTCCTTACTCCTCCTTTCTTCCCCTCTACCTTCACATGTTCTTTTCTTCATAATTTTGATATTGACACGACGTATGCCTCAGTTCCTGCTCACGTTCCTGCTCATATCCTAAGTGATTTTCAATTCTTTCCCTCTTATGTTACCTATCAGGACTATCTCCTTACTTCGCTCACTTGACTCTCACTTGACCATAACGATGGATAATCCCTAGAACCCAACGTTGCCAGGAAGAAAGTATGCCTCTTACTGCTGACGACGTTCTTCATGCTTTTGTCAACGAATAAACCCTTGACATCAAGATGGGGAGCGATGCCTTTCTGGTTATTACCGACAAAGAGATTCCTAATACCTATTTGGTCAACCCACACTACACGAAGGCCGACACCGATGGCCAACACAACAATAAGGCCACGGAGCCTATTGACTATGAACACCAGCCCACCAGTATGACCAACCTTGATCAAGGCTTCGATAATCCAGCAAGTCGGGTCACTGAAGAAATTCGCGAAGGCGGCTTCCTACATGGATTCACCTATGGCAAGAAAAGAGTCATGACGATTGACTTTGCTTCGAACACCGACCTATCTGCTTACCTGGGAAAGCGATGAACCGTTTCAATGACTATGGTTTCCACTTGCTGAAGGATTCCTCTGCCATCATTCAAAGAGAGGTTGTTATACACAGCCGATGAAAAGGAGCTGAAAAGGGTCGCCGTTGGCAAACTGCCCCTGTGAAGAATAGTCATTTTTCGAGTTTTATACCACTCAACAAGTGTTCAGGTTGTATTGAAATACAATAGAGCAAAACATTTTCTTTCAATTATTCTTCGCCCCCAGATTTGAACTATAAAAGTGGCGTGGATTCAAGTGCTTTGTTGTTAGTCCGATTAGTCCGAGCCTTAGTCCGAGCCGCGATTTTACTCCGATGGGGACCAATGGCTTCAATAGAAGATCCACCTGGGGTCTGCTTATTTGCATTATAGTACTCCCGAGGCCCGTAATCACCCGTTATTTCAAACGATGTGGGGAGAAGGAAATATAGGGAAGGAGAAAAAGAATTAGGAGAATTTAAGGGGAAAAAAAAACTGAAATAAGTAGAATGAGATCGACCGCTCTCAATCACACTGTTTGGAATTTGAGACCGCCCTAGGTCCCCTATCATTCAATTGATAAAACACCGGAATGATGGTTCAGGATCACGAGACTGCTGAGGAAGGACAAATGGTCTCTCAAGGCGAGCGCAGGGCCGAATTTCGTATGGACGGAGGACTTCAAGCTTGGTTACAGGTACTAGGCAGTTGGATCCTCTTCGCTAATACCTGGTTCGTTATCCCATCACCCTAAGTTTAGGACTATTAAACTCACTGATAGGTGGCAACCCTCATGTTGTGTATAGGGGTCTTACAAATTCTTTTGGGGTTTTTGAGACATTCTACACCGAAGACTTATTGAAAACGTTTTCGGCTTCGGCCATCTCATGGATCGGTTCCATCCAGCTTTTCCTCACGATGGTCATCGGGGTCTTGGCGGGTTGGATTCTCGACGCCGGCTATCTACAGGCTTTACTCCTCACTGGCACCTTCCTTGAGGTCTTCGGGATGTTCATGACCTCCCTTTGCACCAAGTACTGGCAGGTTCTGTTGGCGCAGGGGATCTGCGTTGGCCTGGGCAGTGGCCTGCTGGGGGTGACTTCCGTGGCTGTAATTCCGTTGTATTTCAAAAAGAAGAGAATGATTGCCACAGGAATCGCAGCTACAGGAAGCAGTCTAGGTCAGTCATAATTCAATAGTAATGATTAAAAGTCCCATCATTGCGGTCAGCTGACTCACAGACGACAGCGGGAATCATATACCCTATCATGATGCGCAGTCTCTTTGTGAGTACGGGCTTTCCATGGGCGGTACGTGCGCTGGCCCTTCTCATGCTGGGATGTCTGGTCATTTGTTGTGCTATTATGAGGCTTCGCCCACGCCCTCGTCCAACGGCACTGGTTGATTTCAAACATTTCCGCGATCCGTCATACATGGCTTTTGTTGCAGGTAAGTTAGTTCCGTCCTGTTATCCCTTATGAACTTGCCAGTAAAATTTCAATGTACTCACCAACCATAACACGCTCAAATAGCATTCACATTAATGATGGCATCCGTCTACGTTCCATTTTTTTATGTTCAGAAATACGCTCTCCAACTCAATATTGACGATAATATGGCTTTTTACCTTTTAAGCATGATGAATGCTACGAGTCTCATTGGACGTATTGGACCCAATTTGCTTGCAGATCAGTGAGAAGCCTTCCTTCACAAAGACCTATTCAAGCCCCCTTTTCCTCAACTGATTCTTCTTGCTTATTCTATAGCTTTGGTGGCTTAAATATAATGGCTCCAGCTTGCTTCTTATCGGCTGTCGTTCTATTTTTCTGGCGGTTCACACTTGATCTACCCGGGTTAATCGCGATAGCGCTACTCTATGGCCTAATCTCTGGAGGCATGGTATCTCTTCCAGCTGCCATAATCGCAAATATCAGCAGCAAGCCGTCGGAACTAGGTGCACGTATAGGTTTGGCCTACACGATAGCTGCATTTGGTGCACTGATTGGAAATCCTATTGCTGGTGCTTGTCTACGGCCATCTGGGTCATTCAGCTCTGATGTTCAACAAGAGTTCCAGGGAACCTGGATCTTTGCGGGAGCCTTTATGTTACTCTCAACTGCCTGTGTGGTCTTGACTCGGTGCCTCAAGTCTAGAACTTCCAAGGGGAGCAGAATCTAACTTTTAGAGAAGGAAGGTGGGATACATACGCTGGATAGCCCGAGTTGATCCAATTTTCGATATGATTTGATCCCGAAGGACCTATCCAAAGAGCATCTGCTAGAAGTATTCCGCGAAAATAATTGGACTACAGTATGTCTTGAAACAAATTTCTTGTCAATTGATTGGCTCCAAAACAATATAGAGTATGCGGTGACGTCATTGGTCAACCGATAAACGAGTGGATTCTGGAATCTTGTTCGAGATGTATGCAGTGATTTCTTGTATCAAGATGCATATAAGCTTGGAAATGGGGCGCATTAAAATGGGCGAATGATCGAATCCAGTGGTTCCGTAAGCCCCGCCACTGATTGCGGGGACTAACATTGACCCCCTCAATCCTCTCACAGAAGCGTACGTATAGTGCGGTGACGATGTGGGTCCCAAGGGAGTTCAAGGATTTAATGTCGTTTCAACCACCCACCGCAATATTTTCGGAAGTACGACGATTCAAGATGGAGAAGATTGATCTTCACGCGCACTGTGTTCCTGCTTCCTATCGCGAGTACTGTCTTGAGAATGACTTCGCAGGAAGAGGCCATCCCGATGGGATGCCGGCGATTCCCGTGAGCTACCACCTAGAAGTTTTGAGGATTGAGAGAATGCGTGCTAACCTTGACAGGATTGGGACGCCCTGTCTCACATTGAGCTGATGAAGCAACTCAACATCAAAAAATCAGTCCTCAGCATGTCGTCACCAGGGACACACCTGACTCCGGGCAATGATGAAGAGGCCCGGTCCCTGACTCGCCGAGTCAACGAGGACATGTCAAAGGTTTGCTCCGAGCACAGCGAATACTTCCTGTTCTTTGCATCTCTTCCACTGCCCGATGTCGAAGGCTCTCTAGCCGAGATCGACTACGCCCTTGACCACCTCGGCGCCGTGGGCTTTCAAATCTTGACCAATTCACACGGGATCTACCCCGGAGACCCACGCTTCGCCCCAGTCTTTGACAAACTCAACGAAAGAAAGGCATTTGTATTCTTCCACCCGACTAGCTGCCACATACAGAGCCCGGAAACTGGATCTGTGATCCGGGTAACACCGAACCCGGGAGTACCCAGCCCCTTGATGGAATTCATGTTCGACACCACCCGCTCCATCGCCAGTCTTATCACTTCTGGCACAGTCACTAGATGTCCCGGAATCACATTTCTAATGTGCCACTGTGGAGCGACACTTCCGCCAATTATTTCACGGATTGCGGAGTTTTCCAAGTTCCTGGGCGGGAAAGCCGTGTCAGAGGCGGATATTAAGAATGTGTTGCAGACTCGTTTCTATATTGATCTTGCTGGAGTTCCATTCCCGGATCAGATTCATGGAATGCTGCGGGCTGTTGATACGTCTAGACTTGTGTATGGGAGTGACTATCCATACACCCCGGCTCCCGCTACTGTATCTTTGGCTAAGAGATTGGAAGATAATCTTGAGAAGAGCTTTGGATTGGAAACAGCGCAGAGAGTGCTCTCCAAAAATGCGGAGGAGTTTATGTTTAAATTCTGACTGGCTAACTAGTTCTGGGGTACATAGGCACTTAGTATCTAGAATCTTAGTTATATGCTTGCTGTCCAATATGATCAATAACTTTGAATGAGCTCTGGAGCATGAATTTTAACTGAAGCCAACAAAATGTGTAAATCGGTATTACCTTGTGGCTAAGACCCCTTTTGCTAGAACATCCTACCCCTCATCTTCATCCCCGTATTCAATAGATCCCACAGGTCTATGACCCTGTAGATCCTTGGAGGCGGGATCTTCCCCATGATTTAGCTTGTCTGATACTACAATGCGGGGACGACTATAAATTTTGGTTCCAACGCGTAAATATAAGAAACCTGCTCAGCACAAAGCGCAAAGTATTACCTAAACGTGGAACTCTCCGGATAAAATATCCACGCCATGGGAATTCTATCAGAAGCTAAACACATTTTGCAGGACAACATTTTGCCAGCAACTCTAGTGCTGATTTTTCTCTTTGCAGTTAAATGTATTGTAATTGCCTTGAAACCAGGTCTGAGGTCACTCCCAGGACCAAGTATAGCCAGATTCACCCCTTTTTATCGCGCGTGGAAAATCGCCAAAGGAGATGCCCCAATATTCTACCGCAACCTGCACGACAAATATGGCCCAATCGTTCGTACTGGACCGAATACTGTCGACATCTCCGATCCTAGCACGCTTCCCATAATATATGGGATTGGAAGCAAGTTCTTAAAGGTATGCTCCAAGAATATTGACCAACAACAGAACTGACATGAAATCAGTCCGCATTCTATGATGTCTTCAGCCCTTTCTTCGAGGACAATGTAATGCCTAGCATGTTCACCGTCCGTGATCCAATCGCACATCAGGCATTGCGGAGACCAGTTGCTCAAAAGTTTTCTATGTCATCTATCAAATCGCTTGAGCCATTTGCGGACGAATGTACCGCGATATTTATCGATGCGATGAGAGGCTTGGAAGGAGAGCAGATTGATCTGGGTGCCTGGCTCCAGTGGTACGCGTTTGATGTTATCGGGGCCATCACATTTCAACGCCGTTTTGGATTTATGGAAAAGCGGGAGGATGTACAAGGTATGATTGGTGGGTTGGAGGCTGGGCTACGCTATGGAGGAGTTGCTGGCCAAGTCCCCTGGCTTCATTCTTGGACGATTGGAAATCTTTGGGTTGGAAAATTCTTGGCTGCTCAGCCATTTATCGATGCTCCTGATCCCCTTCGAACGATGGTCCAGGCATGTGTCCTTTTATTAGATGAAGATGTTCTGATCTAATCTAAATACAGTTCACTCAAACATGCATTGACGACTACGATCGGCAACCTGCTCAGCAACATGGTGATCGGCCAGACTTCCTCGCATGGCTCAGAAGTGAGGAGACAAAGGGGAAGCCGATGTCCAACCGTGATATCATGAATCACCTTAGCAATAACTTGTTAGTTCCAGAAGATCCCATGTGAATCTGGTTGTTGCTGACACCTATAAGGCTCGCCGGAAGCGACACGACGGCAATTTCCCTTCGTGCTATCGTCTACTTCCTCGTCCAAAACGAGCCAGTCTATAGGAAACTACAAAAAGAGATAAATCAAGCTGATGCGGTAGGAAGACTTTCCGACTACATCACTTATGCTGAGTGCCTCGAGCTTCCTTATTTGTGAGTGACACCGTGGAGAAGTTTGGCTGTATGAAGCTGACTTTCAACAGACAAGTGGTCATGAAAGAGGCAATGCGGTGCCATCCTGGGGTATCATTCCCCCTCGAACGTATCATTCCCGAAGGTGGAGCTGTACTATGTGGAGTCCATCTAGAAGCAGGGACTATTGTCGGAATCAACCCAGCTGTTATCCATCATGATAAATCTATTTTTGGAGAAGATGCGGCAGTCTTTCGACCTGAAAGGTGGCTGGAGTCTAGTGAAGATGATGTGAAACGTATGGACCGGCATCTCATGACGGTATGTCACCTGAATAACTCAAACCAATGAGTGTGGTACTGATACCTGTTAGTTTGGATATGGGTCTCGCACATGCATTGGAAAGAACATTTCCATAATGGAGATGGGGAAATTGGTTCCACAGCTCATTCGACATTTCGAGATTGAATGGGCGTCTGAGGATCCTGAATGGAAAGTTGAAACTTTTTGGTTTGCGAAGCAGCATGGGTTAAAGTGTCGTTTCAAGTCTCGTACCTCGTTGAAACATGATTAGTGACTTCGGAGTGTATCGGTGGCACACCTTATGTATCTGCACTCTTAAACATGCTTTCTTAATTAACTCTTACCATCACCTTACAATGATCGCTCGTCTCAGTCCCTAAATTGGTTTTATCACATGTATAATCATTCAATCTTCTTAAAAAGAGCTCCTGATAGAACTCAACGAGTAGTCCATCTTGAAACCTTATCATCCACCCATCATCGCCTCCTGGGTAATACGAGTCTCCTCATCATAAATCTCCGGCATCTCAACGAAGTACCGATTCTTCCCAGAAATCAAAATGGCCCGCGAATGCAGATCCTCCCCAGAAACAGCCATACCCTTCGAGTCAACCAACTCATTCCCAGACATAACTTCCATCACCACGTCCGTGACACTAGAAATTGGAACAAGGCTCTTACCGAAAATAAATTTCAGTTCAGGCGTCAACAAGGGTGTTTCGACCACGCCCGGACAGATAGCGTTCACTTTTATGCCTTCCTCCCAAAGCTTCTTTCCAATGGAGCGCGTAAATCCAACCAATCCATCTAGCATAATCAGCTTTAAGTACCAGGCAGACACATCATGGCAAAATAGACATACGCTTCGTCGCCGATCAACCGGTGTCTGCATACAAGGATACAACCCCCCAATACTCGACGTAAGAACAAGATGTCTACTCCCTCTACTCTCCGGCGGGGACCGTCGAAAATAATGCATTGCCAGGTAACTCGTGTGGATAGCCCCACTGAGATTAGTGTCCACAAGGGCATCTATATTAGGTTCCGGTGGGATCCCAGTTTCGTGCACGGAAAAGAAAGCCCTGGGATCCTGTGCGATGCCGGCATTTGCGAAGACAAAGTCTAGACGCCCGTTTTCGGTGAAAATCTTGTCGAAGACGGCAGCTTGCTGTTGGTAGTTGCTAACGTCTGCTTGGTGGAAGGTTGTATTGATGAGCGTGGATACTGCGGCTTCGCCACGTTGTTTGTTGCTGCTGATTATGTGGACTTTCCAGTTTGCGGTGCTGTTGAGTCTTTGGGCGACGTCTAGGCCCATGCCGCTTGCTAGTTGATGTTAGCTTGGACCTCATTTGGGGATCTTTTTATTTGTCTTTGTTTTTTTGGGTACTTCTTACAGCCACCTGTGATTATTGCGATCTGGACCATGGTTTTACTGGACATCATATACGGGTCGAGCTGACTGAAGTACCGTGCAAAGTTTGATATCCTGCGCTTGAATGAGGGGTAAATTATTTGTGGGGTTTGATATCACGCTAAGTGGTAATTGGATATCGCTTTCATATATCATTGGCAGAAATCTGTGGATATACTATTGAAAATTGCTAGAACGAATCCCTCTATTACATTACCTCAATTTGTCAATTAACTCTGTGGAATAACTCTATGGAATAGTTATCAATCAGCCTCCAACTTTGTGCCAGAAAAGTCTTATATATTCACGATTCAATCCAGATAGTCTCGAGAAAGATGCAACGGTGGAAATTTAGGCAGGTTGTAGCACAGTATCACTTATGTGTATTCAAGATCTTCATTGGTCAAAATGTATCCACTATGGCGTGTGTAACTATGGTACTCCTCTACCCGAACCATGATCCATCATCACATAACCTCTATCCCATGTTTTACTTTAAATCTATAAATTTTCCAATAAATGCTGCGTTCTAGTAAGACCTCGGCAGATACTAGTTTGTTGCGGGCCGAGTTAAATGACCCGTCACATAGATCAACGTACGGGTACGTATGGGTCTCAGTCCAAGACACTTTCCAACCCAGCAACATCACTCTTCAAAAAGCATATGCAGTCGAAAGTAAAGCCGG
Organism: Penicillium sp. S1602; assembly: GCA_023626355.1. Lineage (NCBI taxonomy): Eukaryota > Fungi > Ascomycota > Eurotiomycetes > Eurotiales > Aspergillaceae > Penicillium > Penicillium sp. S1602. The sequence continues at coordinate 465,985 of JAMAGW010000008.1, read as the reverse complement.
GCTTAGAACCACCTCAATATTCAGAAACTTGCCCCCACGTCTTTCAGACACTACCAATTGCTTCCACCACACACAACACACCAAGTCCACAACCTTCAACCAACCGCCCCCTACCCCACACCAAGAATGTAGCCCCACCAGTCCAACTCCAATCAACCCTTGTGGCAACGTGATCGACCAAAAAAGAGACTGATCGTTGGACACCACAAAATTAGTTGAACACCTCACTAGCCCGTGTCTGAACTAGCGCGGTAATTGCAATTCAGACCAAATACCACTGCGCACACTGTACATACCTTGAAAAACCAGGTATTCAAGGGCGTATGACCTCTCGAAATCAAGCCAGCATGCATAAGACGCTCCATTCATGCCGCGGTATAGTTAAGAAAAGGTACCGTGTCTGCAGACATCACTCCTAATCACCTTCACGTTCCTGGGTAGCCTAAGGTGAATAAAGTAGGTACCCGGGTATGTACTCGATATGCTTACTACTGAGTATTGCAGTTACTGCGGTATTCCAGATGTGGGCTAGTGAGGTGTCCAACTAATTTTGTGATGTTCAATTATTGATCTCCACCAAAAATGAGTTCAACCCCCATTTGGAAATGGACCTCGAATTTGTGTCGCAAACACAGGTGATGCGAGTCTGTGCGACCACTCGGAGTCCGATCGGTGGAACGACGGGTTCGGAGCGAGAGATCATATCCCGCTTATTTTTGATCTTCTGGCCCCCTCAGCACCGAATCTTCCTATTTGGGAATCTGTTGCGCGGGCGCTGCTCATATTGCTGGAACGGGCTGGTTCCCTTGAGGTTCACGAATTTGAGTTGGAGGCCTATTACTAGGTGGGTTAGCCTCGGATCCAGCAAGCCGGGCGTTGAATGTGATAGCGATCGTTTCATGATCTGATTATATTGTGTTCGCTTCCACATTCAGCCTTGCCTTTAAATCCTATCTATCATATCCTATCTTGCAATTTACACTGCCTGTACTGTGGTGTATCTATAAACGATCTGCGATACACGACAATCGCACATTCCACAAACTCCTTTAATCATGGAAATCATATCCGTCTCACCCGTTACTCGTTGGATGAACACCGTATTAAAAGCGACCAGTGTCGATCCATTGCTATCAGTAAGCAGATTCCAGTATAGGTGTCCAAAGCAAGGCATTCATTTTTACTCACGTTTACACCACCAGATGCAGCTCTATGCGCTCGTGCTAGGGGGCCTATGGCGTGGCGTTCCATATGTCTTATTATATCTCCATAGACGATTAGCCCGGCTTCCGCGAATGAAGATCTAATAGATACAAATGTACATGTCTTGGATACCTACCGATCGCCTAGGCAATAAACAATATTAAATTGGTGAGTGAGTAATTTCGCCTGCGGACCGGTGAGCCGTAGGGGAACAAGGTATGTGGGGCATCCTTACCCTTGCAGAACCGTTGAAACAGAACCAGTTGCCTCGAGTCTGCAACATTGAGTTGCGGAGATATTTGCGGGACGGAAAGACGGATGAAGCAAGGAATGTACGTTATGTCATGTACGAAGCAGTTATGTACCAACGGAGCGGGTCGTTTGTTTCAATTTCACGAGATCCATTATGCGTACTTTGTACTGTACAAGGTAAGGATTGGGTAGAACATTTGAATTGACAGGATAAATACATCCGGTAGATACATGACACAAGCGTCTAATGGACATTCCATCATCCCAACCAACCCCAGAAAATGATTCAAGAAAGGAAAACCCGTAGACCAACCAGACCGAACCGAACCAATAACCAGTAACCAAAACGCCATGCCAGGATGCAGTGTAGCGTAGCGAGTGTAAGAAGTGAAAGAGAGTAGCATATCTAATGAAGGGAGTAACAAATTCAAGCTGGGGAAATGAAGGGTATTGTCAAGGCGTATCAACGGGTGAAATGCTTTTAGCCAAGCAGTAATAAAAATGTAGATGTTGAGCTGGAGGGAAGGGATGAAGATACAAAATCAAACAGGCAAAATGAAGTGCATATTGAAAATGACAAGATGCAGGGGGTATTAGATTGGCGCCAGTCACGATTCGAGACCAGCTCGATTAAGCGTGTGGCCGACCGATGCGGCCATAGGAGCCTGTAGCAGAGGCGAGGAAGCGGGCAACGAAGCCGCCGGAGTGCCCGTGGGCTTTCATCTTCTTGCTGGGTTGGCGGACCGGCTCGAAGGGTTGCTTCTCCATAGCGCCGACATTGACGTAGCTGTAGGTCAGAGATGCGGTGGATGGGCTAGTGTTCGAGTCGGAAATAGCGAAGTCATCATTCCCGTGGGACGAGATAGTGCTGATGCTTCCTGGGGTGCCGCGGGAGCTGGGGGCGACACTGGACGAACGAGAGCAGAGAGAGTTGAAAGTCTCAGTGTGGGAGAGACCGGGGACATCACGGATAGATGGGGGAGAGATCGATCGAGCAGGCCTGTGAGGCGATGTTCGATTACGGGGATATGGGTTATAGCGATCGGTTTCGGCAGCGAACTGCGGAGATTGGGTGGTGTTGATGCTGGGGCAAGAGACATGGCTCGGGAGACGACGAAGAGAGTGATCGGGAACCCGACGACCATCGACTCTGGCCTCCAGCTTTTGACGACGAAGACGGCTGGCCAGCAGATCCGCCGAAACATGCAGACGGCGCCTGGAACGAGTGTGAGTAGAGATATCATGGATGCTAGTGAGCAAAGAGGCATACCATTCACGGTGCTGCTGTTGCTTGCGCTGGTGCTCCTCCTGGGCTTTTTGTTCGCGCAACTGAAGCTCACGGCGTTGACGAATTGGGGCGAGGAAGGGCTCCATGTATGTGAACAAATCTTCCTCGGTCACGCGGGTGTCCCAATCCAGCAGGAAGAGCAGCTGACGTTCCATCAAGTTTACCTCGGGTAGTGAGAAGCCAAATCCTTCGTAACCCTTGACCGCAGTGTACCGAGCCCAGTGCTTGTTCTTGGGACTCGAGTCGTTGAGGTTCTTTGCGGAGAGAATCAGCGAGGCGAGGAAGATCCGGTGCACAGTGCAGCGCATGCCCTTGGCGACAGGGGGCAGGCGGGCACGCAGACGGCCGAGGTACACGAGGGAACTCATGAGAGTGGGCACTTGGACCTGCGACCGAGCAACGAGAGAGGCGATGAAGACTTCAGTAGACGGCAATGGGGGCAGGGAGGGGTCTGCCGGGTCCATAGGAGGTGTTGCGGGGGGTGTCGGTTGGCCATGTTGGCTGACAGTGTTGGTCACATGAGCTTCGCAGCGGATAACGTGTGACGCTTGTTGAGCCAGATAGCTAACCATCTCCCGAGTGACTCGCTGCGTGACGAATTCATCGAGGGCAGCTCGGTTGAGAGCCATCGTTGCTGTGTTGTTCTGCATGATGTGGGCAGGAGAAAGTGGAAGCTACTAAATAGCCTGAGGTGTCGAGGGGTAGAACAAGCACAAGTAAATGCAAGTGAAAAAACAAGTCAAAGGTGCGTTAGAATAGCTTCACCTAAATGAAAGGCTTTGTTTGGATTGTCGAACAGACAAATTGCTTTGTGAAAGACGGGAAACAAAGCAACAAGTACAGTTGTAAATGAGATGACAGTCAAATTCCTGACCAGCAGGATAGAAATATGAGCAGTAGTGCCAGTTAAAGGAATGCAGCAGTAAGGATGAGGTTGTCGTGTCAACCCTTATCGATAGCCCTAACTGAGATGAAGTGTGAGACCTGCCGAAGCGGAGATTTTTATCAGGAGAGACAAAGTCCACAGTTTTATGAGTTCAAATAGAATCGATAGTTTGGCGACTTCCTGCAGGGTGGAAATGAGAGATTATAATAACGATTAAATGAAATAATTAGAGGGGTGTCAAAAGGAGGGTGACGACGTTGAGCATGTGGATGAATCCCGTGAAGAATCCGAGTGGGAATCTGGGAGTAGATATAGCTCCGGCATGCGCCATGGGAAAGGGGAGCTGGACTAGGCGGCTGGAGGACCTGCAAGGACCCAGAGCCAGTCAGAGTGTACAGGGGATGCATAGTTGGATCTGAGATGAACCTTGGCTGAGACTCTCCCCTATGGAATGTAGTGGGGATTATGCATTACGAGATGTACAAGCTCTGCCCAATCCATCCCTAGATTCATTCAGGTAATTGTTTGATTCGGTCTGTGCTTCATCTCGTCCCAACCTCCACTAATTCCCTAGTTGGAGTATTCCTAGAATAGGTAATGTGTACAAGCGCTGGCTACTGTAACAGAAACAAAAAGATCCTAGTGATTGAGGGGCGATCGCCCAGCTGTAGACTTTCCACCCTGCGAGGAGATCAACCGGGGGACCCACCACAACCAAGAAACGAAAAAGTGTGTATCTGGTGGAGTCTTATCCAGCTAACAAAGTCCAGCCTCCTCATTCGATATACTTTGAAACTCGCGACCGTCTCAAGTTACTCCTGTCCAAGACGCGGGGGAACTAGTTATCCCTCAAAATGCCAGGTCAGATTCTCCACCCTCTGACACGTCCCTAGTAAACCTAGAGAATGAGGGGTGCTCTATCTGACAACTTTGTACTCTGAATCCTGATCCTGTAAACCTTTGAACACCTGAACTCCGAAGGGTACAACCCTTTCCTTTCCTAGGTACACACAGGGGGGGCCAAAGGATTTCGTCCTGTCCGCAGCTGAAGGCCAAGCTAGTGTAGCATATTAACATAACCAGAACCTATGGAACAATGTGGCAAGTTCGCGTTTCAATTTGGCGCGTTGCGATCATCCAATCCCATGTCCGTGCGGAAGATTTTCGCAAAATGACCCCCTGTCACACGGCGCCACGGTGGGTCGAAGCGTGTTAACATGCCAAATGACTGATCCAATATGGAGGAACGCGACCCGTGGATTTCGTGTAATAGTCTGGCCACCTCGCATGAGAACAGTCAATTATCCTCCCGGATTCCATTATTTGGGGCTGGGATGGGGGGTGGCCTTACACGCATGGACTCGATTTATCGATTTTAGAATTCAAATCTGAATTCCGGATCTCAGGTCCGTCATTTCTGCATCTGCTATCAATGCATGCAGTTTCCCGGAGCCTGCAAGTCCTCGATCTAGCCTGGGGTCTAAAAAAAGATTCGTGCTTTTCGGTGCTCTATGTATATAAGCGCCCTCCCCCACGAGCGCTTAGAGATCTCCGCACCAGCGTTGTTGAGCGTCACTGTTCCTAAATTTATTAAAGCTCTACCACTACGCTAATTCTATTGATAGCAGGTTTATTCTTAGGATGCATACGCGCTCGGGTAGTCCCTCGTCGGGTCCACGTTACGGATGCTACATTTAACGTCGAGTGGTGTGAGGGGAAGATCGGATTGCAGTGAGAATGTGCGACGTGAACCTGGAACTGGGAACTTGGGGGGCGGCGTCTCGCTTGCAAGTTCCAGATGCCCCATTGTTGAGCCGGGCTGGTGGTGGAGAGAATGCGCCATAATGCGACCGGTGGTGAATTATGTACAATGGTGAAACGAGAGTCTGTTTCAAAGGCACTTGGCGCTTGGTTTCAGGAACTACAGTGCCAAGTTTCAGCGCTTAGAAATGAGGATCCACTGGTTGCGACCGGGGGCTGAAACGGCCAGTGCAATGGATCTCCAATGGCGTCACTTCCGAAAAACAACGTTTGCTAGATGTGCAACTATGCATGCACTGCTACAGTTTCAGTCTCAACTATGCTACACTCATGGCCAATTGTTCAACGCAGAGGATTGATTCCAGATCTTCCTATACAAATGACTATATACGAAAAAGCTCCAACCCCTTCCTCGCCCCCGACTCAGCGCCTCGGACAGCTTACTCGACCGCAACGGAGTACTTGGAAGTAGTGAGGGTGGCACTACCGGTGAAAGGCTCAGTACCAGCCTGCACATCAATCAAGTACAAGCTCGAGCTCAATCCCTCGTTATCAATGAGGTAGGTGAAGAAGTCCAGCATATCACCCGAGAAGCTAGTGGTGGTCGACTCCGCAACGAAGCTGTACACGGTCGTGGATCCGTTGGGACCAGAATACAACTTGAAGGTGACATCATTGATGGTGGTAGTCGCGATCGCAGAGCCGGTCGAGGAGATTGGGCCCGCACCGCCCAGCGCCGCAAGCCAAACCATGATCTCGTACTCGTCGTCGCCATCAGCGGTGGAAGACAGGAACATATCATACGCGACATCGGCGACGATCGAGGTGGTGGAGTAGCTGTTCAATGTTGTTAGCTTCTTCTCATCGTCCTATTTCATTTTCTTTCGCTTGCCTCCAGTCCCAGGTCGAGTCGATGCTGGTAATGCTGCTCAGCTCCTTGGCTGTGAACACCAGCGACACATCGGCAAAGCTCTTCACGTCCGAGGAGCCTCCAGCCCATGTCCAGGTCGTGTACCAGGAGATATCGGAACCGCTCACTGAGTCCACACCGACGCACTGCGAGCCGCTAGTGGCCTCAGCTTCGCCCCAAAGGTCGTTGTAGACAATGTAACTACCAGTGGTGATGGTACCCCACTGTTCACAGGTGGAAGTGGCACGCTTGTCCAAAGACTTGGTAGGGATGGTAGCGGCATTGCTCAGACCAGCGAGCGCAAGAGAAAGGAGCGACAGCGGCGCAAAGAAAGACTTCATGGTGCCAGGTGAAAGGTGACGAGATGACTAGTAAGGAGAGGAAAGAGGTCGAGGACAGTCTCTTGTTTGACAGTTTGACAGGACAAAATGCACCGATAACATGCTTATATACACTTCGGAGACAATGATTTTGGAAGTTCGTCCGTGGTGGATTCCTTATAGAGCACGGAGCAGTCCTGTCTCAGCTTGTCTCCTGCGGAGCTCCACCGGCTTATTTTAATCGGTGCTTCATACTTATCCGCGACGTCAAGCCTCGGCCTAGGTGGTCCACAAAGATTTTCCACGACTGGGCTTTTACCTGAGACGGGATTTGAGTTTGGAGTGCTCTGCATTTGTGGAAGATCTCCGGGCGTAGACTGAAAATCTGAGACGACGGCGCCGGCCCGCTCAGCGGAGTATGATACTCAAACAAGCTGGACCAAGGAACGTGGGCAAATCGACCCATGGTTGACGTTCGAGAACGATCCGAGAAAGGATTTAGAATGTATTTCAAGAAACACTATATATTCCGTCCATTCCAGACAACGTCTATGATCCATATAGGAATCAGGGGCTCATGGTCCAGTGCTCCTCAATGCCCCTTTCTTAATCTTGACGGACAAGTCTCATGAGGCCGTGCACAATAGTACAGAGATAGCTAGATGATAAATTATCCTATTGGAAGAATTGGGTCTTGAAGAAATCTACTTCCAAGGTTCAAGGTTCAACCTTGAAAGTTTCTGCGGCTTGGCTCTTTTTACCCGAGAGATCGAATGATGATTTTTCAAGCCACATTTTCATGAAGACTCTTAATATGCACCCCGCATTGTGACTTCGAAGTATCCCAGGGCTTCGCTCGTAGGTGGCTTTTGTGAAGAACCTTGGAATTAGGCTGTATTCCTTGTGGGCGCGCGTCCGGAGACAGGCCCGTTTTGCAGTGGGCGATGATCAGCACCACGTCATGGACGATAGATTTTATAGACGATCAACGGGGCCTTTGATACCTATATAGAGCAGGATAGAAGGAAAAATCGAGGTCACTAGATCACTAGATCATACCTAGTCATGGACCGGAATCATGACCATGGTGTTTTTATGGAGACGGCTGTCGTCGGCTACGCGGAGTTATATATTTGTGCCACCGGAGCACAATTTAGGATAAAATTATTCAGAAGCATGTCTCCGTGCACCGTCATACACACTGAGTCTTTTAACTTTGGAAGTAGAATCAAAATATAGCTAGGTAACTAAACATATATTCCTAAGAGGAAAATGGACGCTTCTTCCAAGCTATGAAGGCCAACTAAAAAATTGTTTGATGAGAGATTGTATCAGTGATTTGTATTTTAGTACGCCGGCCGGCTTGAATATAGTGACCGAAAACAACTTTCTTAGGTGCTCAAGATACCCGTCTCATATATCTCAAGGAGATTTGGAAATTAAAGGGGTTGTAAGGCTCCAAGGGGAGTTCTATTGAAACGAGACCAAATCAAGAAGTTCAACAGGTTCCAACCACCGATAGGCACCAATGTTTTCAACATAATATTTATGCACAGATATTCATTAGACTATTTATGTGGGCTAACGGCCACAGCCCTGGAGGCGTTAAAAAGAGAACAAAGCTAGATCAGTTGAAATACCCTATTCGCTGTAAGAGATGGCTCAGCTACCCCTTAGACTATAATCAATAATTTCGGCAGACATCGCCCGACCTGGCAAATAGTTTAAATAGTATTGAACACTAATAAAATGTGAGTTCACTCTTATATATGTCAATATAGATACACAGACTGCAAGGGGAAACCGATCAGACGACCAGATGAACTTTGGATCCAGTCGGCAACTGTATACACCCGAGCCGACCGAGGAAAAATCCACAATTGCTCTCGCATTGTATTCTCAGCCTCTTAAGCTGTACTCCAAGTGAATTTCATGTCTTACTGTAGTATAATTTCAGAGCTATGACCAATCAGCGCAGATATGATTCGGATTGGGCCGATCCGATATGGCGTGTGGGATGGTTCGGGGTCCGCGGGCACATACTGCGATAGCTATGATTGTTCGAGACTAAATAGCTAAAACTATATAAAGATCAAATACTCAGATACATGATAACCAAATACTCAACTATTTTATTCATTTCAGCTTCATTTCCATTGTGCATAAACTTGTCCTGGTTCTTTGTTGTGGACAGTGCAGGCTCCACAGTGGAACTCCGGGGTTCGCCAGGGGCAGATATCTTCGCGATTTAATTTTCGGGTTTTCACTTTCCGCATCTCCCACACCTCCCCCCAACATCCCTCCCAATGCCTTCCAAATCCTCCAGCAAGAAGCCTACCAGCTCCGGCTGCGGCTGCCGCTGCTTCTCCCTCCGAAACCTGAGCATCCTGGCCATCTTCCTGGCCCTATTCACCGCCGTCTACAGCTACCTCGACGCGCGCCTGGAGCAGTTCTACATTTTCGACCCGGAGCACCTGCACGATCTGTCGCAGCGCGCCATTAAGTCCCATGGCGAGGACACCCGCTCCATCGTCAACTTCATTGTCTCCGAGCTGGAGGAGAAGGTTGGACCTAAGTACCTGAGCGTCGAGGAGGAGTGGGTTTTCAACAATGCCGGTGGTGCCATGGGCGCGATGTACATCATCCATGCCAGTACGTGAATTCTGAATAGCGCATCGCGCCGTTCCTAGCGCTTCCTTTATTTCCACCATTGAAGGGCTCAATTGACTAACAATTCTTTCCTAGGTATCACTGAGTACCTGATCATCTTCGGCACCGCCATCGGTACCGAGGGCCACACTGGTCGCCACACCGCTGACGACTACTTCAACATCCTCACCGGAACCCAATTGGCCTACGTTCCTGGCTCCTTCGAGGCCGAGACCTACCCCGCCGGTACCGTTCACCACCTGCAGCGCGGCCAGGTCAAGCAGTACAAGATGGATTCGTCCTGCTTCGCTCTCGAGTACGCTCGTGGCTGGATCCCTCCTATGCTGTTCTTCGGCTACGCCGATACCTTCTCCAGCACCCTGGACTTCCCTACCCTGTGGGCGACTACTCGCATCACTGGCCGTGAGATGATTTCCAACCTGCTGCGCATGAAGCTGTAAAGCGCACATAATGAGTATTGAAACTTGGATTGATTGATGTATGGATAATCATGTGGGATGTATAATACCTGTCCGGGTTATGGGGATTGGAGTCCAATTGTATCTTCAAACAAATATAGACTGGAGATTGATGGGATAGACATAAAGCAAGAGCCTAATCGACTAATGCTTGACTTGACATGAATTACCACTCGGGACACAAGTAGAATAGCCTAAGTTTTCTTAGCCTGGAAAAAAGCCCCCATCATTCTCGCCGGCTCCGTTGTCTCCCCCTTCTCGGCAACAAAAGCCTCCCTAAACGCAGAGACACCGGCCTGAATTGCTTGATCCATCGAAACATTCTCCCAAGTGCGCATCAATGATTTCTGTCTCCGGACAGCAAGGGGTCCATTCTTATCTAGTTGAGACAACCAAATCTCCACAGCATCATCCAGCTCTCCCGGTTCGACAAGCTTCTCAACAAGACCCCACCGAAACGCTTCTTTAGCATCGATATTCTCCCCAAGCATGAGAAGCTGTCTAGTCCGACCCCACCCAATAAGTCCAGGCAGAAGAGCCGCCTCAACGACACTTGGAATCCCAATACGAACCTGGAATCAATCAGCAAGGAGATAATGTAATATGAATCATACAGTAGTAGAATACATACTTCCGGCATTCCAAAAACTGCGTTTGAGCTTGCGACCCTCAAATCACAGGATGCTGCCATTTCTAATCCTGCGCCGAGTGCGTACCCGTTTATACGCCCGATGACTGGCACAGGACAGTTGCGTATACTGTTACATGCCGTGTGGACTTTCGAGATGAATGCTTCTGCAGCAGGAGGGGAGTTTAATTGTGCCATCTCGGATATATCTGCTCCGCCGATGAAGGATTTAGGTCCTGCGCCTGTAAGGACTATGCCGAGGAGATCTTCATTTTGGGTTGTGATTGATTCGACGGTTTTTGGAAGCTGTTCGAGGAGAGGGGTGTTGAGGGCGTTTAGTTTAGCTGGGCGGGAGATTGTGAGGTGGGCTATTGTTCCTGTTGTTCTGCGGGTGATATTTGTGAGAATTGTGGCGTTGGAAAGCATCTTTATCTTTTAGATCGGGTTAAATAGATCTGTTTGAACTCGAGTAGGTCTACAGCTTTTTATAATATGGGGTTAGACCGAGGATTGCCGACTCAAACGCGGGGAAGGAGAATCCTCGGATGATCGGTATATGAAAATGAACGTCTTGGATTGACAGACTTGACTTTATTAGATAAAGGAAACATATTAAAACAGAAACACAAAGTAACAAGGGTATAAAACAGTGGCCAACACGATCAAATGCAAGTCTCCTAAAACTCGTCCACTGTAGTTCCCAGATTGCGCTCCCTCGCCAAACGCACTAGATCACCACCCGTGACGAGATCCATTAAGCCTAGTCCGACGCTCTTGAAGATGACATTACCCTTCTCCACCCACTCCGTCAGACCCTTCTCTTCACTTTGGCCATCATCATTGAGTGTGGCGTGGCGCACCATCAACAGCTCGCCTAATTCGACCAACTGCTTCGGCTTGACGCCAGCTTGAACAATCTCACCAGCCTCCTTGATGGCCGCATCGAGACTGTCAACAACCACAACTCCACTCCGGCGAGTGTGTTTGTGGAAGTGCCGGTGAGGCGGGGTGACATTGACCTCATCTCGGAGGATATCAGGGTGTAGCTCTGCCATGTGCGCCTTGTATGATCCAACGGCGATAATCAGCCGACCCTTTTGACGACCTTCACGCGAAGTAAGGAACTCAGCCGGGAACAGAGGAGTAAGAGAGGGCGTGCAGCAGAAGATGACATCCGCTTTCCGCACATGCTCTTTCAAAATGCGGAGATAGTCGCCAAAATCGCTGCTCACAGCAGAGAATTTCACATCGCGGCGCCAATCCGTGTTCTCAGGTAAGTAAATATCCTGAAGAAGCTTGGCAGCACGATCAAATGATCGGTTCACAATGTAGACGCGACGGATCTCGTCGCCGCGAAGGGTCAACGCGAGCCGAATATGCCAATAGGCCTGAGTGCCTGCTCCAAAAACCAACAGAGTGCGCACCTTCTTGCGCTTGTTGAAGATCATCAACGAGGCCAACGCAGTGCGGAAGGCTGTGAGTTCATGCGCGTTGATTAGCGCAAATGGAAGACTCTCCCCGTCGAGGAGGGTTACACTGCCCCGGGGCGAAGTGTCGCGGGTCCCCGCTCCGGGCCAAGCGCCAAGAGTCTTGGAGATGACTGGTTGTTGGTTCACACAGCCGGTGAGAAGAGTCGAGCTATCGGTGCTATCACCCCCGCTATCCTTGGTGGCCGTGGGGCTTACAGAACCACCATCTTCTTGGGAGGAGCCTACCGATAGATCGCTCATCTCGGAGGAGATCGAGGCTACTGAGTTCCGGGCAGAGGAGACTCTTCGCCGAGAGCTTGAATTAGAATCACTTTCGTCGGCGTCATAGCCGCTCCGTTCAATTGCGCAGCCCGCTTTGGCTCCATCCTGGAGGGAGATCATTTTGATGCCTAGGGTCTTGCCCGTGGTGGCAGGCATAAACAAAGTGGTACAGCCATTCTGGCGTGTGATCGCTGTTCGTTGTGGCTGATAGGTAGCCGAGCAACCTTTATCTTGAGATCCAGTCGAGTATTCCCGTAACGCTTCGGAAAGGTTGGCTTGGAGGGTGCGAATCTCGTCACGGGTGAGAGAGTGCAGGAGCTCGCGGAGGTTCGATCGGGAGAGGATAGTGAGGGGCATATGGGCGGTTTGTCGAATCAGCGAGGGTAAGGGTTAGGTTGAGAAAAGCGAAGAGTAAGAGGAGGAATAGTCATAAATTAACTGTTATCTCCGTCAACAAAGCCGCCACCCGGCCGCGCACACTTGCCAAGATAAGTGAAACATACTGCGTACTGCCCCGGTCCACTGGATATTTTATTGCGCACAAGGTCTGGTGCCTGGTCACGCCAAGGGTAATCGGGCACAAGCGTGGAGATGCTCCAGTTTTAACAAGGCCGGTCCGACGAGACCAAATCGATTTCTCTGACGATGACGACAGCCGCGTTCTTAGGGCGGGGAGCGGGGCTGATCAGCGTTGACGGGTGCAATAGGAATCAATATCCCCCACCCTCAAGTTGAAACTTCAGATGACTATAGAAGGTCTGTGCCAGAGAAATGACAGAAAAGAAAAAGAAATAATCAAAGCATATATGTCGATCGCCTTGACAGCAACAGATCCCTGCTGCATTCAGCTGCATACTAAAAGCGGAAAACTGTGTATGCCGATCATTATGGCCTGAGGCAACCAGATATCGGCTAAGCCCTACAGCCACAAGCTGCTTTTGAAGCCATGCCGTGGACCATTCCAGAACTGGCCAGAATTCCAAAAATAACTACCGAAGCAGGGACGTATCCGCGAAGTGGAGTCAAGTGTAAAGCTAACTCCAGCCGTCCATGAAGATGCCCGAATTTAGCTATTCGAACTATAGTCTATATTTACTCTAATTTCCACCCTTTCTGAATCCTCATCTCTTCATACCAGTCCTTCACGTACTTCAACGCACAATGAGGTCCATAAAGATCCGTCTCCCACTGAGGAACCGGTGGTTCAAGTCCCGTTTCCTGCAGACATGTCTGTCTTAGTGCCTCAATATCGCCACCACGATCATACGTAGGAGGCTCTTCCAGCCGAGCCTGCTCAAGCCGCATTTGGGCCCGCAGCTCCTCAGTCTCGTGGCGGGAAACGCCGAGGTCACTGTTCAGAACCACACCATATCCTTTGCGGGCCCCATCTACCGTGACAAGTTTGCGGCGAACTTCTAGCGCGACCTTTTCAGCTGGTCTCGTCAAGGGATCTCCAAGACCGCCTCCACCCCAAGTAATCCACTCGAGAAGATCGCCCGGATCAACACGGACGTGATCACATTTGGACGGTAGAATCTCTGTAGGAGGGTTCTCTGCGGAATGGGAATAGCGGTAAAGTACCTTCCGAGATCGCTGCCCCGGCTTGCCTCCCTTGAGACCCCAGGGCTTGGTGAACCATCGGTCATCATGAAGGCTGAACTCTCCCCGAGCTAAAAAGCGGTACAAGGTTCGTTGAGCATTACCGCCTCGGAAGAATCCTGGTCCGCCACTGTCGGCGACACTTTCATTCGCTTCGATACGCAGAGGATAATTCAACTCAATACTTTCAGTGGGGATGGACTTGATTGCTGGGAAGAGGCAGTGGCAATCTGGGCCATCGCCAGCCTGCCGGGCTGGCACACCTCCGAAGCCGATCTGGTAAAGCTGGTACCATTCGCCAGTAGGTTTGAAGCCGGAATAGAAGAAATGAGGTGAGTCGCTGAAGCCAGCTGCAGCTTGGTATGCATCGTTCTTCTGGCCGATCAATGCTTGTACGATGTCTAAAGTTCGGCCCATGAGGTGGGTGCGACAAGAGATAGGTGCAGGCCTGACGGGTTTCAATACACTGCCCCGTGGGATGGACACGTCGATTAGATCATGGAAACCATCGTTGATGACAGTTCCAGGGGCGGCCGCGGCGAGAAGATAATATCCGATGAACATTTTGAACATGGTCTCCGAGAGATAAAAGTTGATGCCGTGTTGACTCTGCGGAGAGCTTCCATTCCAATCAAAACGCAGTCGCTCACCATCGATCTTTTCCATGGAGCAACGCAGTGCCCACGGACCAACGCCGTGACCATCATCGTCAACAAAATCGGTGAATACACTCTTCTTATCATCAAACTGGCGCTGAATAATCTTTGCGAAGCCACTGCGGTTTCTGTATAGCAGCTCATCACATGAAGCTAGATAGACCTCGCGGCCAAACCGAGTCGCTAGCTCGCGAACCCGTGTCGCAGCCATAGAACATGACGCCACAATGGCCGTTAGATCCGAGCGATACCATGCTGGTTGCCGAGAATTACGACACAGAAGCTCCACCAAGTCATTGTTCATAACGCCTCGAGCGTATAGCTTGATACATGGAATTTGCACACCATCATCAAAAACAGATGTGGCATTGATAGACATACTGCCGGGCACAATGCCACCCACATCTGTCAGGTGGCCAAATTGTGAGGCGTATCCGATCAGGCGATGCTCATGGAAGATAGGCATGAATACAATCACATCGTTGAGGTGGCTGATAGCACCCTGGACTTGGTAAGTGTCGTTGGTAACGAACACATCTCCTTCCTCAATGGTGCCTGTCCAAATCTTGAGGAACTCAGTGATGAAGCTTCCAAACTGGCCAACAAGCATCTTTCCTTCGGCATTGGTGATGACGTTGAATTCATCCTGCTGTTCGCGAATAGCAGGCGACATACTGCATCGAAGCATCATGGTATCCATCTCGCCTCGAATAGAAGCAAGAGTCGAAGAAATCAAAGTTGGAATTGCAGGGGTCGTTTTGACTAACTCTGCCGCCTTCTCAGTTGTATGATCCGTCCCAACAACTGGCTTTTCTTCCAAGGGGTTGATCAGAATATTGCCAATGGTGTCGATCTCGCCATAGTAGCCGGGCAAGATGAGTGTGTTGCTATCCATTTCGGAGATAATACACGGTCCTTGAACTTTCACTCCTTGCTGGGTGATTTTCTCTCGGTCCCACAAAGTTGCGAGCTGCTCTCTGCCTTGAACAATAATATTCTGTTCTCCGATCTTCGCCTCGGGAGGAGGGTCGGCTGTCATCGATTTGGGAACCTCCGGAATCTCAATGCTCGGAGAAGAATCTTCCAAAACAACGCCAAGTCGCATTAGCTCTAGCTCAAAGTCGGCTAGGCAGTAAGTGAACATCTGCTGGTGCTGTCGGTCAAATTTCTCCCGAAGCAGGCCATGCCATTCCGCTGTATCCAAAGAAAGCTCGTCGACATCAAGGTCTATGGTGATCGTCAAAGCTTGCCCCTTATATCTCAGATCTGCCTGATATTGGGCTTTCCATGTCACTGGCCAGGGATCACCAGCTGATCGCTGGAGAGTCTCTCGGCCCTGTTGTTCCAGCAAGTTATATTGTTTTCGAACTTCGTCCACCGTCGTTTCAGATACCATGTGGATGAAAGTGGCAGATTGTTCATGTCGCAATTTTGTAGTGACATCACCCTGTGCGCAGAGAATACCAGGCGACGGGGGAATAATGACGGGCCAAGCGCCAAGTAACTGACCAACAGCATTGGCATGTAGAGGACCGGCACCTCCAAACGCCACAAGAGCAAACTCTCGAGGATCGTATCCCTGCTCGACAGACACCAGCCTCAGAGCACCATACATGGTTTCATTGATGATGGTAATGATATCCTCCGCTGTCTGCATTACAGGAAGCTTCATTTGGTCTGCAATCTCAGTAACAGCCGCCATTGCTGCATTGGCATCTAGTTCAAACTCTCCACCGAGCAAGGTCTTTGGAAGGTATCCGAGAACAAGATTCGCGTCTGTGACAGTGGCTTGTCGCCCGCCCTTTCCATAACATGCAGGCCCTGGCAGTGCGCCTGCGCTTTCAGGACCCACCCGGAGGGTCTCGGTCAGTTCCATGTATGATGTTATCGAGCCGCCACCAGCTCCAACGGTCTTGACATCAACTGCAGGTGCGCGAACCGAGAGGTCTCCGACAACCGTTTCGCGTCGCAGTTGGGGCTGCCCCTTGTAGATGACAGCACAGTCCGTGGATGTTCCGCCCATATCAAGGGTGATGAGATTCTTGTAAGGTGTGCTATTTGTAACCACGTCTGCCACTCCTTTAACACCACCAGCAGGCCCTGACATCAATATGTTCACCGGTAGCTCGGAAGCAAGATTCAAACTGGTCAAGCCACCATCGCTCTTAAGAACCCGGATCGTATCAGTATGTTCTGCAAGTCCATCCGAAAGGTTTCGTAGGTAGTTCTGAACCACCGGCTTCACAAGTGTATTGGTACACGTTGTCACAGTTCGTTCATATTCGCCGACTTCGCGAAGAACCTCAGCAGAGCAAACGATCGCAACATCCTCACCGAGCACCTCACGGACAATTTCCTTGACAATTTTCTCATGTGCGTCATTACTATGAGAATTCAAAAGTGAAATAGCAACAGCCTCGGGATCTTGGTGAGCCAGCTCTCGTAGACTTTGCCGCAGATCCTCAATATCAACATCGGTCACCGGCTCGCCATGCACAGACATGCGCTCCTTGCACTGCACAACTCTTTCAAGCGGCACAATCGGCTCAGGTGGTGTGAAATTCAACCAAGCACCCAATCCACCAGGGATTTGAGAACGGCGCAACGCCAGAATATCTTTGTGCCCCGCTGTAACCACAAGCGCAGTTCGAGCACCTTTCCCCTCTAGCACGGCATTTGTCGCGGTTGTAGTGCCATGGTGCATGAATTGGAATTTACCCGACCAGCCAAACTTCTCTTGAAGTAATTTGCGGGCCTTCAAAATCCCATTCTTGATGCCAATACTCTGGTCTTCGACAGTAGTGGGTACTTTAGCTTGCACAGTTTCGCCATGCGGGGTAAAGACATAAACGTCCGTAAATGTGCCTCCAACGTCAACTCCTAGTTGATAGCCTTGATTGGCCTGTATGTCGCCCATTTTGTCAATTTGAATACTTTTTTTGGTAGAAGAAACAGCGGTCGACAGAAGCAAGCATTGCTCGACTTGCAGCGGGAGGGCGGGGGAGGGGCAAAACGTACTGTGCAGTGTGCATTTTACGTGGACTTTTGTACAATAGACTATACCAAATTGGTTTTTTTTCGCGCGATTCCGTAGCACAAGTGGCCAGATTTCTTATCACGCAGATTCGAAAATCGAAGGTGTGGAGATCATTTCCTAGAAGGGGTTAAATGGGTCAATCTATGCCGCTATAGTGAAGTGGAGATCTCAGACGGTGTGATAAATGATAATGCTTTAAGTGGACACCCATAATCATACGCGACTTGAGATTGAGAGTAAAGTGAGTGGTTTATTGCCAAGTAGCCAATGTACGGAGAAATCAACAGGAATAAAAAGAGGCTTTAAGGTACCAATATCCATGTGGCATAATATGCAAGTGAGGTGACCATAGCTGATGTAATTTTTCCTTCGAGGCTGCAGAGTACACCGTTTGCGGTTTCGGCCACTGTACTTCTGTGCGTCGCGTCGCATTTTGTGCAACCAAGCTTGAATTGACGATCGGAGACTAAAAAAAAAAAAAGCACTCGAAGAAATGGTGGTAGGGTTGATCAATATCCATGGATGTCGAAAAGTGTGAAGATGGCTCACCATTCAGCCAATGGGATGTCGATGATAAAATAAGGCTTCTTCAGGGCACTTTTCCGGCGACCAGACGAACGAGTCAGTTCAGCCGCGACGCAGAAGGATCTCACCTCGGAGGATCGTGGCTTGGACCCCTGGAAATGACCAGTCATACTCGATCGCTTCTGCGATCTCAACAAACATCTTGTTTAATAATCGATAACTCGAACCTTCAAATTGTTGGCTATTTAGCCGAGTGGATCACCGTGGGCCAACGAAAGGCGCATAAACTTTAGTTGACAAACCAGAGATTCTCATCGAGGGACAATCACTTTGCATATCACGATAAATCCTTCCACAATCCATGGGTAGAACATGGCTGCTGATCTCGGCTTTATATCCGCCAGAAAGGGTATAGGAGTTCGTCACTTGTGCAACTTGGTAGCTTTAACATTAACTGGACTTTCCTGTTCAAGCGTCCAAGCAAGATACACTTGGGCCTACACCCTGTGCAGGTGGCGTCGCTGTCGTGGATCGACTAGTGATCATGATGACCCCCAAGGCTGATGTTGCACGTGTGATACCTCGACATATACCGCTTGCATGCTTACATTTAAAAGCCATCCATGAACCTTGGGATTGTCCGATAAAATGCATTTCAAATCACTTCGAAGTTACATGCGGGAGTAGCCTTTGGACCTGATACCTGAATCTCCACCAGCTAGCTAACAAGGTAGTAAGCTGTATCGGAAACCATGTCAGACTCTGAAGGTACAAAAGGGACGGATACTGCCTCTGCTGGTTCTTCAGCCGGTGAAAAAACCCCCGATCTTGAACGGGGATTGGACGAGCCAAAAGATGCTTCCATAGAACAGGCTACATGGAACTGGGATGATGATTCCAGTAACCCATACAACTGGCCAGCAAAATTGAAATTGCGACAAATTTTGATGATCGCAAGCGCAGCATTCACAGCGTGAGTTTAACCTGAAGATCCATGACTGATCTGCTGAAACTAATGCCATCCTCAGTTCCCTTGGAACGTCTATCTTGACACCAGCACACGCGCAATTCATGGAGAGATTCCACGTCGGCAGTACGGTTGCAATTTTGCCCTTATCGCTCTATGTATTTGCCCTGGCCTTAGGCCCAGTGGTCGGAGGGCCTCTATCAGAAACCATTGGTCGATACCCTGTATACGTCGGCTCGATTGTATTTGGGGGCTTATTCACTTTAGGTGTTGGATTCAGCAATACCTTTGCAGGAATCTGTGTATTGCGATTTCTCGCGGGGTTTTGCTTTGCGCCGATATTGGCAATTGCTGCAGGAACTATCAATGAAACATGGAAACCTGCCGAGCGGGCAATTCCAGCAATATGCTTTATATTGACACCATTTTTGGGTCCTGGTATAGCGTTAGTCCTCTATGAGCCCATAATTTGGAATGACTTGCTAATTGTTACGCAGGCCTGTTATTGGTAGCTTCGTTGTCGTCCGGAAAGACTGGCGTTGGACGCAGTGGGCTTTATTGTTTTTCGCGATTTTTGCTTTGATCACAGCAATGATGGCTCAAGAGACCTATCATCCAGTTCTTAAACGCCAGCGCGCAAAGAAACTAGGATTGCCTTTACCTCCGTCGCAACCGCTGTCTTCGAGGGTCCACCTTTTCTTAACGATGGCTATCATTCGGCCGGTCCAAATGCTTTTTACAGAGCCTATCGTGGCTTTTATCTCCTTATATGTGGCGTGCGAATTCGCCACTCTTTTCTCATTCTTCGCTGCGATCCCTCTGGTGTTCGAAACTGTTTACAGATATGACCTTGAAAAATCAGGCTTAATCTTCTTGGCCATAGTTGTCGGGTGTTTCCTTGGTGCTTTCACGGTCTTGCTATGCGACATATTTCTCTACCGTCCAAAGTCGGCAAAGTACCCACCACATGAAGCACCTCCGGAGTTACGTCTATACCCAGCTATGATCGGCAGCTTTGGATTGCCCATTGGACTGTTCTGGTTCGGTTGGACATCCAAAGCCGACATTTCATGGGCCAGTCCGGCTGTGGCAATTATGATTTTTGCATGCGGCAACTTGTGTGTCTTTATTAGTACATCACAGTATATAGTTGACACTTATCGTGGCATCACGGTAGCCAGTGCTATGAGTGCAAACAGTCTGGCTAGGTATGGGCTTGCGGGAGTATTCCCACTATTCGCAATTCAAAGTAAGTCCCTGCTCGATTATGGAAAAAGCATACGACTAATTGCTCTAGTGTATACGAAACTTCACTTTTCATGGGCGTCGAGCTTACTTGGATTTATCGCCATTGCACTTCTGCCTGTGCCTTGGGTGCTCTTTATGACCGGAAAGAAATTGAGAGCTCTGAGCAAGTTTGAAGGGCTTGAGGGTTCTGAGTAGCAAAAAGTCCTGCATAGGATTGTCCTTGATAGTGGTTCGAGGCTGGAAACATGCATCAGAAATTGTCTATCTTAGGCGTGGGCCAATATTGATAATGTGTTAAAAGCCATGGAATAATGTATATATTGGCATTGAATTGAAGTGAAGCATTGAAACAAGACCGATAAAAGTAGAACATTGTAGTTTAAATTCGATGTGAGGCTTAAAACGACGTAGACTGGCGTTGCGGGAATTGGTGAGGAATGGGTGTGGGGACGTGGTCACTAGGGGTTCACTCCTTTCCCAACAAACTTCTCGGCACGATAATTTGGATGGTTGGGTATGTTCACGATGACTCAACTCGCTATTGATACATAATCAAAAATTGTACTTATGACTATATAGACAATTCGAAATCTTCAGTCTTGTACAAGCAAACAGCACATGGACATCATGGCGTCTCCTCGCATTACCCTTTACTTTGACATTGGAAGCCCATTCAGCCAGATCGGGTTCCATATTCTCAGGGTAAATTCAAATCAACCAAGACACACACGAGTAGACTCCTTAACTGTACTAATTGATCTTTCTGCAGAACTCCCCTGTCTTCTCGAAATGCCAGATCGACTACGTGCCGGTTCTACTTCGTGACTTGTTCCAAAAATGCAATAATACTCCGCCACTTGCAGTGAAGAGTAAGTATGGAATCCATAATTCTAAGTCTCAGCAGGCTGATTCAGATCACAGACAAGCTCCAATGGATCCAACGTGAGCGTCTGTACTGGGCTCATCGATTTGGAGTTCCAATAACAGATGCCGTGCCCGAGGGATTTCCCGCCTCGACGATCGATATCCAGACCGTACTGTGTCTCATTGCCAAAGAGTTACCCGAGAAATTTGTGTCTATCGCCGAAAAGTTCTACCATATTTTCTGGGCTGAGGCGGACACGAAAATAGCTACACCTGAACGATTCTTCGCTGTTCTTGAGAATGAGTTAGGCGAGGAGGCTACAAAGAAGATCCAGAATATGGTACGAATATTTGCTGTTGAAGTTTCGTCAATACTGTTGCTAATATTGGCTAGTTGACAACGTCGGATGTGAAAGCCATCTTGCTCGAAAACACACAGCGAGCCTTCAATTCCGGAGCCTTTGGATTGCCGTGGTTTGAATGTGTCAACACGGATGGAAACCAAGAAGGATTTTGGGGGATTGACCACTTGGGTCGTTTGGCAGACTTCTTACAGCTGGATACCAGCCTTGACCAGTCTTTTCGTGTTTTGCTGTAACTGTTCGGTACTTCCTACCATAATGGGTAGGAGTCCGGTATGAGGGTCCTTCGGTCTGACATTCCAAGGAGTAGACAGATACCTAAATCACTGTTAGATAGACCACTTAGATTCGCATCTTCGCACACAACAATTCAATGTACTATACCTACCTGACAGCTCGTGAACTCTCTTCCAAAGCTAACTCTGCCAATCGGTTGATCACATCTCCTTCACCCCTCCCGGTCCAGTGCTTAATATACACGACACCAAATTACGCAAACAGCTCAATTCAATCCAGGCGGAGTGGAATAATGATCTATTGTTGTGTTCAAACAATTAAGAGAATAAAGATGGTATGATGTCAGCATTTTCCTATTGAAGTTTCACTGTCTCAGTATGAGCGCATTTTGACACCGGCCTCCGTAGTCATGTGTCACAGTGGTAGCAGGTCGTGAGAGTACATCTCTCCTCCCCGGGATAGTCTTCTTTTTCCCTTCGCAACTCTTTCCTCATCCCGCATTTTTGATGGAATTGATGAAAAACCGGCGCAACCTTGAGAAGTTCAAGATGGCCAACAAAATAGCAAATACGACGCTGGAGGAAAGTACGAATCCTTCCAGAAACACCGGCCAGGATCAGATAATGGAGATGACCAACAAATGCACAGATGCAGAGGTGGAGGAAAGGACTAATCCTTCCAGAGACACCGACCAGGACCAATTCATGCCTTTTGGTACGAAACTGGTATTGATTACAATCAGCTTGATGCTGGCTGTCCTCTGCGTTGCACTGGACAACACGGTGCGCTGCCCTGATCCTTCAAATCTGTTGTGGGTGGTTTTGATTTTACTAACAATGACCAACAGATAATTGCGGTTGCCATCCCCCGAATCACCGATCAATTCCATAACCTCAACGACGTAGGCTGGTATGCCTCGTCCTACCTTCTGACCACTTGCTGTACGTATCTTTTCATTGAAAGTGGCGTATGCTGTCATTTTAATACCAGAGCTAACCACGCTTTTAGCATTTCAACTACTCTATGGCAAATTTTACACTCTATTCAACATCAAATGGGTCTTTCTTGTGGCGCTGTGCATATTTGAACTTGGCTCGTTAATCTGTGGTGTTGCGCCAAGCTCGACAGTTTTGATAATCGGACGAGCCATTGCTGGGCTGGGAAGTGCTGGAATCTTTACCGGGGCTCTCATTACAGTGGGCCATATTGTGGAACTCAAGAAACGACCTATTTTCTTCTCTATGATTGGTGGGGTTTATGGAATTGCCT
This sequence comes from Penicillium sp. S1602, assembly GCA_023626355.1. NCBI lineage: Eukaryota > Fungi > Ascomycota > Eurotiomycetes > Eurotiales > Aspergillaceae > Penicillium > Penicillium sp. S1602. The sequence continues at coordinate 443,094 of JAMAGW010000008.1, read as the reverse complement.
CTGTTGCTGGCCCTTTGGTAAGTGAAGCTTGAGTCCCCTCCCCTGTGCTATGACCCTGTGCAGAGCATTGACCAAAGCCTTTTAACAGATGGGCGGTGCGTTTACTGATCATGCAACATGGCGCTGGTGCTTCTATGTCAACCTTCCGATCGGGGGCATCACTGCTGTCGGTATTTTAGTCCTACTCAAATTGCCTCCACGAGCAATGACCCAAAAGCGTTCCTGGATGCAAACAATGAAGAGTCTGGACCCTCTAGGAACCATGGTATTCGTGCCATCGGTAGTCTGTCTATTGCTTGCACTGCAATGGGGCGGCGTGCAGTATCCCTGGTCAAATGGGCGGATCATCGCCCTTTTTGTCCTCTTTGTCATTGGATTGATCATATTCATCGGGCTGCAGGTAGCCTTGGGTGAAAACGCAACGGGTAGGTTTGGGTCTAAATGTCGAAGGCTCAAAGCTGACTCCAAGCAGTACCTGTCCGAATTGCCAAGCAACGCTCGATTACATTCGCCTCGATTTTCGGTTTCTGCATAGGTGCTTCTTTCTTCATCATGGTGTACTATATCCCCATATGGGTAAGTTGCTCAAAGCTATGCTCAGTCTGCTGAGCCCGTAGGCCCTATCGCTGATGATTCACCTCTAGTTCCAAGCCATCCGCGGCACCACTGCAGTCGGCGCGGGTATCGACTCCCTTCCACTGGTTCTCGCCCATGTAGTCGCCATCATCGTATCTGGCGCTCTGACATCACGTCTCGGTTATTACACCCCATTCTTCATCGCGGGTAGTATTATCTGTTCAATAGGCGCTGGGCTCATCACTACTTTCACCGTCGACATCTCTCAAGCCAAATGGGTTGGATTCATGTTCATCTATGGAATAGGTGCGGGCTGCGGGTTCCAACAAGGTGGAGTTGCCGCTCAGACTGTTTTGAGACTCGGAGATGCATCCATTGGCACCGCGGTCGTTATGTTCCTACAGATGCTTGGTGGTGCGCTTTTTACAACGGTCGCACAGACCATCTTTACAACAAAGTTGGTGAAGAATCTGACTGCGCTGAACATGTCAGGGTTTGATCCATCGGACATAGTGCATGCGGGTGCGACTGGCTTACGGAGAATGGTGACTTCAGATCAACTGCCGAGGGTGCTTGAAGCTTACAATGACGCTCTAATGCATGTTTTCCAGCTGGCACTGAACGTCGGCTGTGTGAGCATTGTGGGTGCATTGGGAGTTGAATGGCGCAGTGTCAAGGGAAAGAAGATCGAGGCTGTCGTTGCTGCGTAAGTAACCTTGCGTACCACTGGACGTTACTAGTTGACGGTGGTTTGTGATTTCAAGAGTTCTAGAAAGTCATATTAGTAGCTTATCCATATTTCGTTAGACATAGGTCTTTTCAATTCCATGTCACTCCACGTCTTCACGGTGTGCATTTCAAAGAAAGCGTCATCTACATAGCTCTAGCATTGTGGGTCCACGATTTCCTAATTGGGTTAACCTGAAGATGTCAAACTTGCTGAGCATCTTCACATGTCAAAACCTGACACGTCAAAACATCAATTCTTTCAATTTTTACATGAACGTAGAGGAGAGCCTCTGCAATTATCAAAACCTAAAAATGGCCCCGAAAGACCCACCTCAGCCTCAATCCTCGATAAGCCGGACTTATCTTCTGCTGTACAATGCCACCTGTGCCGCTCTATGGCTGTCCATCCTAATCAAGACGGTGACTACCTGGTTCCAGTCACCCGACATTACAGCAGTATACAGATCTGCGGAGCCCTTGACGAGATATACTCAGACTATCGCTGTGGTTGAGATCCTCCACGCCGCACTCAGTACCTACCCCTTACCCCAGCATCCCAACCTCGGTCGCGCGAGTACTAACGCAGTATGGCAGAAATCACTCGCTCGCCTGTCTTTACCACCTTTACTCAGATTTTTGCTCGTTCCGTGCAGGTGTGGGCTATCAATTATGCATTCCCTAGTGTGACAGCTCCCTCGGTGGCGTATGCAGCCATGCTCTTGGCTTGGTCCTCGGCAGATACAATTCGCTATTTGTATTTTGCAATTATGCAAGCTGGCTATCCAGTCCCTGGGCTTCTGAAATGGTCTAGGTGAGTCGTCCATTCTTGTTCATTTTGATGTTTCATTCAAACTGCTAACATGGAGCTGGCTTAGATATTCGCTATTTTTGATTCTGTACCCCATTGGTATTAGTAGCGAATGGTGGTTGATGTATAAAGCGACTACAGTTGCGACCAATTGGGCTGTGCTGGGTATTTTCTATTTCTTCTTGGGGCTTTACGTACCTGGTAAGTATCTCTCAGTATCTCTCCCCTCTGTTGGTGCATGTAAGCATTATCTAATTGGCGATAGGGTCGGTGATGATGTACTCTTACATGCTTAAGCAGAGACGCAAGGTTTTGGCAAAGCAATAATTATGGCAAAGGAAAAAAGTCCCATCAAATTAATTGGAAGTCGGAAGCTACAAATCACCATTTCTTGCTTTAGATCCCTTCGGCGCCGAGCACTCCAGGTTGGAACGTTTGGTATAGAATCAGCATAAGTGGGCCACACGATAAAAATAATTTTCTCTAGACTAGGAGATGAATTTTACGTAGAATAAGAATCTAATCTGTACTTAAAAACTACTGACCTTGGAAAATATATGCTTCTTCTGCGCTCGGCGCCGAAGTTCTTCTCGGCACCGAACATTCCAAATGCTTTCTTTCCCGACACCATTATAAAGAGGTTTGCCTCTGATAAGAATGTTACTAAACTTCTATCAAGCCTTCCTTCCATCTGTGGACATTTATTGACAAAGAATGAGTACCAAAGGCTCAGTCCTCATCACGGGTTGCAGCAATGGCGGCATCGGCTCAGGTCTCGCACTTGCTTTCCAGCAAAGAGGGTACTCAGTATTTGCGACAGCCCGAAACATCGAGAAAATGTCAGATCTCAAAGGCCTTCCGAATCTCAATTTGCTGCAACTAGACGTTCTCAGGCCTGAGGATATTCATACGGCCTTAAAAACTGTTGCGGAAAAGACTGGGGGCACACTGTCAGTACTGGTCAACAACGCAGGCAGCTTCCACTATATGCCTTTACTAGATGACGATATTGAAGCGGCTAAGAAGACCTTTGATACAAACGTTTGGGGCCCGCTTGCTATTACGAAGGCATTTGCACCACTTTTGATCAAAGGCACGGGTACGCTGGCTAACATCACCTCTATCGCTGGACACAATGCTATGCCGTACTCGGGTAAGAACGGACTGTGCAAGTTTTGATGAGGTATTACTGACAATGGTTGAACCAGGGGTGTATGGGGCGTCTAAGCGATCATTAGAGCATCTATCAGAGGTTCTTCGCCTTGAGCTACACTCATTTCAAGTCAAAGTTCTTTCAATCGTGACCGGGGGTGTCGCGTCCGGTAATCAGGCGTCCGGTGATTTTGCCCTGCCACCATCATCGCTGTACAAGCCCATCACAGCCACGATTGAAGGATCGCGTGGGCATGGCGCTTACGCTCGAATGCCGGTAAAGGTATACGCGAATCAGGTCGTTGATCACATTGAGATTGGGTCAACAGGCAAAGTATGGGTGGGTAGCCATGCAGAAGATGCCAAGAAAGCGTCTTTGAACGCCGAGGTGGCCACGCAATGGGTGCGGAACTTTCAAAGTCTCTCAAACTCTCTCTTTTCAAACACAACCTGCTTACCTCTTGTTAGGAGACTATCCTTCTAAAAAACATGGGATTGATGGATTTGTCAGAAAAGATTGGGACACAGGTGCAAACTGGACCATCCAGTTGAATTTTCCATGTGTCCATGTAATTAATCGCTCGTTTGTACTCAAGTGTACAGGGGCTTATAATTAAAGATTTGTGCTGTAGGTTCCGCTAAATTGTTTAATATTTCCCGATGGCGCAGTTTGAATTTAATGATGGACTTCCAAGAGTTTTGCGCCATTTACACTGGGCAATGGATTCTAGGTCAAGCCTCAATGCCGTGGCAGTACCGCCACGTATATATCCACTCGTAATCGTATAAATTGTTACCCTTTACTGTCAGTGGATCCATGGATTTAATGAAAGAACCTGAGACGAATGGAACGCTCCACATAGACATCATCGAATTAAGATAGCTTGAGCTGCAAATTAAAATGGGGCAGGTACACAGCTCTGATCTCATCTCCACACAGTCGGCAGATGCAGTCTTTGCTGTCGCATTGCTCTTGGGTCATGGTGTGGCAGTGCACGTCTTGGCCCTGGATCGGAGCGAATCACAATGCGGTGGAGCAAATGAAATGTGGAGAACGTGGATGTGAGATCAGCGCCCAAGCTCCGTGCCAAGGTCGTGTGCTGTTGCAGCGAAGAGAGCCATCGAGGCTGTGCTTGTCACGGATCCCTTGATTTTCATTTTCACGCCATTCACACAACGGATCTTCTCCGCTAATTCACTGATTACGTCGCGTGAACCACGGATCTTGTGGCTGGAAGACCCCCGCCAATTTCGCGTTTTCACTTTCCCAAAGCTTGGCTCGTAGTCCCAATATGTGTACGTGATGTGCCTGCTGTTCTTCCGCTCAATCCCGGCTTCTGCTATTCTGCTCTGTTTACGTACTGACTACCACAGCTTCCGTTCACTTTCGCAAAGAATTTCGAAGCCATAGCTTCGGTCCTGGGAAAAGAATGAGCTCTGGTAACGGGTCTTTGGAGCCCGGTGAGCAAACCTCACTTCTTGGTCGTCGGTCCCTCTCGGGCTTGTCTGGCCACGAGCATGAAGATCATGGTAGCCACCATCATCATCCCAAGGACAATCGTGCCTGGGTGCGCTGGCCGCTGCATGTTGTGCGTCTGACCTGGTTGACCTTGATCCGTGACTATGTCAATATTCTTCTCATCTTTGTGCCGCTGGGTATTCTCGCCGGACAACTCCACTGGGACTCTACGGCCATTTTCGTCCTCAATTTCTTTGCTATCATTCCTCTCGCTTCCCTCCTGAGCTTTGCCACAGAGGAGCTGGCAGCGACCATGGGGCAGGCCCTTGGTGGTCTGATGAACGCTACCTTTGGTAACGCGGTCGAGCTTATTGTAAGAAGAGCCATTGGCTGTTTCCCACTCTTTAGTCTAGAAAGCTAATTAATGGTGTTTGATTGGTTGAACAGGTCAGCATCATCGCGCTCAAGGATAAACAGATTCGGGTGGTGCAAGCTAGTATGCTGGGAAGTATTCTGTCCAACATCCTGTTGGTCTTGGGATGCTGCTTCTTTGTCGGGGGCCTCCGTTTCTCCGAGCAATCCTTCAACAGCACCGTAGCCTCCACTATGTCATCTTTGATGGCTGTCGCATCCGCCTCGCTGATCATCCCGGCCACTCTGTATGCCGCGCTGTCGCAATCCTCGCAAAACGCCCAAGACAACATTCTCATATTGTCGCACGGCACTGCGATCATTCTCCTCATCATCTATGTGATGTATCTTTACTTCCAGCTGCGATCCCACGCCCACCTGTTCGAAGAAGCCAACGAAATTGACAACGAGAACGTTGCGGGCACAGAGGGAGAGGAGGAAGAGGAGCGTCTTCTGAGCCCTTGGGCTGCAACCGTTGCTCTGATTGCCGTTACTGTTCTTGTCTCGATCTGTGCAGACTACTTGGTTGGCAGCATTGACAGCATCGTGCAGAAAACTGGCATTAGCAAGACGTTCATTGGTCTGGTCCTGATCCCGATCGTCGGTAATGCTGCAGAGCACGTCACCGCTGTTGTGGTTGCATACAAGGATAAGATGGACCTTGCTATTGGAGTTGCCATCGGCAGCAGCTTGCAAATCGCCCTCTTTGTCACGCCTTTCCTGGTCATTCTCGGCTGGATCATGGGCATCGAGATGACGCTCCACTTCCAGACCTTTGAGACTGTCGCTTTCTTCATTTCTGGCTTGGTTGTTACTTTGCTGATCCAGGACGGCAAGTCGAACTATCTCGAGGGTGTCATGTGCTTGGGACTGTATGTTGAATTCGAATTTTCTGCGATTTTTCCTGTTACTAACTTGGTTTCTCAGGTACTTGATTCTCGCCCTTGCTTTTTACGTCTACCCTGATGATGCCTCCGATGCCCCAGGTATCCTGGCCAACCTTCTCAAATAAGTTGTGATGCGTTGGTAATGCGATAGCGCCTAGGCATCCTGCTAGTGAACTCGAACTCACATGCTTTATCGCCAGAAGCAACCCTGCTGGTCAGAGTTCTATTGGGCTTGAGATGGTCTTCCAGATAGCAAGTTCCGTTTCGTTGTATGTTGTCATTGCCTATTCTTTGGCCTTTCCTTATATACTCAAAATTCGTCCTTCCATGTATATTGAGCCACCAATCTGGACATCTCCATGCATGACTACTTTCCAGGTTCAAGGAATCTCCTAGGTAAATTTCAAATGTAAATCAGAAAGACGATCGGGTTGAATATGCCATCGGCAATCGGAGATCCGATCACCTATTATGTCATTGATATCTCCGTCCTTATCGCGTGTTTATCAGTATCGCGGGGAGAGAGAAAGTAATATCCACAATCTGGTTGGACAGCATTTAACCCCAGTACACCTAAAAGCCACAGTCCCACATCATCGGCACAGTATCGTTTACCACATCGGGTCCTTATCCGGCAAAGAAACTATCCTCGCGCGGGGTGTAGGATTCAATTACCTAAACCGAGGAACCCGCGGAAAGAGATAAGTGCCCGTGGGTTCCCACCGAAAACCACATCGCACAAGCGCGGAGTGAAGCCTATACAACTGGTTTTTATACTGAATGCTTTGATTTCAACCATGGCAATGTCGGCCACGTCTTTGGTGGCTGTGCTTGTCGCGGCCGTTGTGCTATACAAAGGAATCATCTACCCAGCCTTTGTGTCGCCACTTGCCAAGATCCCAAATGCGCATTGGAGTGCCCCCATTTCGCCAGTATGGATGCTTTGGAAACGCTTCCGGATGCAAAATAACCGGACTATTCAAACTGCACATGAAAAACTTGGTCCGATAGTCCGGCTTGGTCCATCGGAGATCTCCGTTAACTGCGTTGATGGAGGCATCAAGTCTGTGTATACTGGTGGATATGAGAAGCATGAGTGGTATCCTCGTGTCTTTGGATCACTTGAGTGAGTCAACGTCGATGCTTTTAAAGAGATGTCAACAACTAACAGTCGAATCCAGCACCGTGAGCATGTTCACGATGGTCGGCACGAAGACCCACTCCACTCGCAAGAGAATGATGTCCAACATCTACTCCAAGTCCACGCTGCAGTCATCGCCTCATCTTAGCATAGTCTCTGATGCCATAATCTTTGATCGTCTTCTGCCGATTATTCAGGACTCAGTGGACGCTGATGAAACCATGGATGTTCACGATTTGAACATGGGACTTACCCTCGACTTTGTCTCGGGTTACCTCTTTGGCCTACGGAATGGAACAAATCATTTACAAGATCATGCATTCCGCAAGCACTGGCTGCACCTATACCTATGCCGCAAGCCATTCGAGTTCTACCACCAAGAAGCTCCCAACTTGGCTCCATGGATGAAATGTATTGGTCTCCGAATTATCCCGAAATACTGCGACTCCGCCAACGCAATGCTCGACGCCTGGGCTTTGGATCTCTGCGCCAAAGCTGGTGACTCAATTGACTCAACGGACCCAGCGTTCGAACCTATTGTATATAAGCAGCTGAAACAGGGTCTTGATAAGCAGGCGTTGAAAGCAGGTATTTCCAAACCAGATCCCGTTGAGCAGCGAAATGAGATCGCCTGCGAAATGTACGACCAGCTCACAGCAGGATTTGAAACAAGCGCTGTGGGTTTGACGTATCTATTCTGGCAATTGTCGAGGCACCCGGAGATTCAAGAGAAGCTGCGTGAAGAACTAATGACTCTCGATACACCGATCTCTTTCCCCAAGTCTAACGAGCTGCCCTCGGCGAAAGCAATCGACTCCCTGCCTCTTCTGGAAGCTATTGTTACCGAGACATTGCGTCTTCATGCCCCGATCCCAGGTATTCAGCCTCGGGTAACGCCCGCACCGTCTTGCTCGCTGGCGGGATATGACAATATTCCGGCGAACACGCGGGTCAATGCGCAGGCGTACTCATTGCATCGCAATCCGGAGGTCTTCCCTAACCCAGAATCATGGGAGCCGAAACGATGGTTGAAAGAAGAGAACTCGGCCGCCGAGCTCGAAGAAAGGCGCCGCTGGTTCTGGGCATTTGGTAGTGGAGGACGGATGTGCGTGGGCAGCAATCTCGCTTTGCAAGGTAATATATCGCAAACAACAATTACCGATGAAATGAAGCTAATCAGTGTGTTAGAAACGAAATTGGTGGCAGCTGCCATCTACTCCAATTTCCGCACCACGATTGTTGATGATACCGACATCGAAGCCATAGATGCCTATACCGTGCACCCCAAGGCCGAGAAGTTAGTTCTCAAGTTCCATGCTGTTTGACGCAGCAGAAACCGAAACCCATGACGAAGTCGATGCAGAATATCCAGAGTAATGATACAATCAATTTTCAAAAGCTATGCCATACTCGACGTAGTTAAATACTGTACAAATGTGCGATTAGAAAAGAACCAACTCCCATGCAATACCCAAGGAGTCCAAGTCCAGACATGCAACGTATTGCATGTCAAAGTCTTTGCCCTGCAGGATTCATCGCAAAAACATCCCAAACTCCATTGAACGGTTGTCGCGACAATTTAGCCCAAAACACCGTCCTTCTTCCGGGGTCCGACGACCTTGGGGTACATTCTCATCAGGTGGTAGTTGACGGTGTTCTTCTTCTTTTCTTGCGGTTTCTGGATGGTGAAGTAGATGGTCAGTAAGGGTGCTCTGTTGATACGGATCTGTATCTGGGATTTTGGAGTAGGGGAGTTCTGTTGGGATAATCGTACCGGTTGGTCCATGCACTTGCGCAATTGAGCCTCGAGGGCTGCACAGCCCTCGGAGCCATATCCATGTGAAGCCCAGCAGTCTATGAGAGGGATTGTTAGCTGTCGGGTTCATTCAAGGTATGGGGACATGAGATGGCATCGGCAATGGGCGATGCGCGATTGCGCAATATTCGACATGCGGACAACTGATTGATTCGAGGGAAATGGGTTGTGCGACATACTCAGCATCGAGGACATGACAGTCACGCAAGTGTTCTGCTCATTCTGGTTCGGCCGGCGGACGCGGAGGTGGTTGATGGTGTTCAAACGCAGCGGGTTGAGCCGGGTAGTGACGTTCTTGGGAGCCATGACGAAGAACTAGGCGAGGGCCCTCGGAACTGAAGGTATTGAGATGTCGCGAGGTGGTTCGTGGACAACAATCGGGAAGCTGACGCCGACGACGGAGAAGCAACAAAATCACAGGAAGTTTCGACTCCGCGGAAGTTGATGACATAAGCATATCCGCCGTCAACTTGGAAGATGGGGTTGCCACTTCTGACGAACTTAGATTGAATATCTTGTCATTCTGTGTTGAATTTTTACAGACATTTGGTCTTTGATTTGCTTCTCACGGCGATGTCGGGAAAGCAGATTCTGAGGTCCCAGGTCGGATCGTCGCTACATACATCACGAATTACGGTAGCTCCCGCATCCAAACGGTTTCCAGCGGCGCAGCTATGCAGACACAACACCTCTTCTGCCTCGACGAAAACGAAAAGCCACGATGATGCAGAGGATACAAAGGACGAGGAGAAGGAGAAGGGTGCTATGGCCCGTCGTTTGTCCCAAATGGCAGAGGATGCTCTGCTCGAGGGCGGGAGCTCAGCACGCCGCAACATTGAGCACGCGGGTTTCTCAGAGGAGTTAAAGCAACAATTGGAAGAGCGAGTGAAGGCGGCATCTTTCAAAAGCGAAAACCCCATCGCTCACTCTATCCTTGACATGCCCGTATGGCCACAACTTGACCCACCGCTAAGAGCGCGGCGACTAACCTGCATGTTTGCATTCTAGGCTAGCGCAGGCCAAGGCACACGAGAAGCTGCCGCAGCTCCTGCATGGACAGGAACAGAAAGCTTGCAAGACTCAGCTCTAAGAATGCTCGATGACGCCAGCAAACCGATACGAACCCCCTACAAAATCCCCCGTCCGGTCAATCTCCAGCCTGCCCCGAAGCCGAAGCTCTCCCCCGGTGCTCGTATCGCCAGGGCGAAGGAAAAGACCTCCAATTACGCATTGAGTAAAGGCCCTGGTTTAACGGAAGAAGAACGGGAAGTGATTCGCAGTGAGATGCGCGAGAAGTTATCACCCGGCGCGATGTCCATGCCCATATCCATCCAGGGCCTTTCGTCGCTGGCGAACGAACGGATAGAAGATGCGATACGACGAGGGCAATTCGAGAAGATTCGTCGAGGCAAAGGTGTCAATACCGAGACGGATCACAATGCTAATAGTGCTTTTATCGACACCACGGAATATTTCATGAACAAGATCATTCAGAAGCAAGATATCATTCCGCCGTGGATCGAAAAGCAGCAGGAACTTGCTATGGAAGTTAGACGGTTCCGGCAGCGGATACGTGCCGATTGGAGGAGACACGCCTCCAGACTCATCGCTAGCCAGGGCGGGTCCTTGGAAGCCCAGATGCAGCGAGCGAGAGCTTATGCTGCTGCCGAGTTACGTTTATCAGAAAAGGCGAAGCTGGAAGCTGCACTTCGCGACAGCAATTCTGCAAGCTCAGATGAGATTGTGGTATCGGAAATAGCAAGCGATGGCCGAATTGTTTCAAAGGTTGGTGCTGTGGACCTCGCAGCCGAACCCAACCCGAGCGAAAAAGAGGAACTTCCTCATCTGCCTCCGTTGCGAGACCCAGAATACATGGGCAACGAAAGATCTTACCATGAGCTTGCTGTCAAACAGCTAAATGCCATCACACGCTCCTACAACCTCCAAGCCCCTCGCTCTGCTCAAAAGCCGTATACAAACCTTGACCGCGAGTTGAAGTCTTGTTTTGCGGATGTTGCACCTGAACTGGCTGAAGAGATACGACGGCGAGCAACAGAACGAGCTCGTGTGTCAAGCTCGCCTGTTAGGGCCTCAGCCAGTGCATTCGGGTCGCTTGGCCCTGGACCGTCGGTGCGCGTGTATGAAGAAGACAAAAACAAATCTTACGGCTGGAAGGAAATGTGGCGGGATCTCTTTTCCAAAGAGGAAAAGCGATAAAATACGACATTGTACGAATACACCCGGAATGTATATGCCTTAGCTACAGAGACCTGGAGAAGTGTAACATAGCAGCAGAACCTCCATTGGCTGGAATGAATTAAGGATAGTATACATGTTCTGAGCCTCTTTCGAATATGGGTATCACCGAATATCTCTAAGAGAGATTGCCACAGTCAGGCCTGATCGGCCATCCCATGGCATATAAGAGCAAGACAGCATTATAACAAAAACCGTACGGCGAACCCAGGTTGTGGGACTTCGCCTGTCGGGAAGCAAGTCCACATTCTGTGAGATTGTTTTCAAGCTTCTTCAGCTTTCGGTTCTTCAATCTTCATGGTTTGAATAACAGTCAACCCGGGATCGACCGAGGCTTCAATTTTCAAACTTCTGAATCCGGGATTCTGCTCACGTTTTCGCAGACTGTCTGCATCCTCTCTCCTTGGGTAGCGCCAACAATGATAATATAATAGAACGATGTTGATGAGAAACTGAAAGCCAACATTTGTCCAGATCGCGATGGCCATCCCCTTCCAAGTTTCGAAGAAAACCTCAGGACCTGACCGATCTTTCATGGCCAGCATAGCGCCTGGGACCCCACACACCACAAGGACGGTACCAGCCACAAACATGAGGAGTATAGACAAGCAACGTCGCCAAAGCCACGGCTTCATGGAATGCCAGCTTCCAGCGCGGATGGGAGGCTCCATGACTGCTTCACCGAAAGCAGCGTTATCCGGCATAAACCGATGCAGATCCATGACAACCTCATTCCATTGGAGCAAAAAGAGAAGAGATCCCAGAATAACAATGCCGAAGGCCATAGTCACATTACCAAAAAGTGCAGCAGTGAATGGGTTCCAGTTCTTGTACATCCCGAAGTATCCAACCTCCGGATAGGTTTTCAGACATGGGCAGCAAGTAATGCTTTCTGTCATCGCAAGGGTGCTGTTGGCACTGTTGATGTTGCTGATGGAGGTAACGTCTCGTTTCAGAGGGATAATGAACTGATGCCACGGTATTTTCGGCCAGTTGCCTGCAGGCCAACCGGCTTGGCCCAGGTCTGAGTCGCCGAACGGCAATCGTGAGATCACTTCCAGGTCGTCCACCCAGATCTCATTGATTCCGTTGCCTTGTTCATAGAAGTTGTCAGACTTGACGCCGTTGACCGACGAAATGTTATGGCCCATGTGGATGAAGTAAATGTGGATGATAACACTAGTGAGAATAAGTGGAGGAATGTGAAATGGTAGAGCCGGAAGGGAGCCATGGTGTTGGATGATGTGAGGAACATTGGAAGGAACACGACATAAAACACGTGCAAAAGGAAGCAGCGATTCTTCTATGCTGATGCAAATATGAAGCTGCCATCATCTTGTTGCCAATCGTCTGCTCTGGAGTTTGTATACAACTGGAGTCTGGAAGTATACTCCGTTGAATGGTGCCAAGACCTCAGTGGAGACAGCTGATCCACACTTTGATCACTTCCAATCACACCCATCTATGACCCCTGATTGGTCCCCACCGAGTGACTATCGTGCATGACGGCGCGTATTGACGACCAACGACAGGCTGTATTTCATTGCAATTGCACCTGCAGCCCCGAAACTGCTCTTCACCTCATCACATCCGATGGCTCACAACGTTTTATACGAAGTGCCCCTCTCCTGCCGCCCCATCACTTCCTCACGATGTGATCCTCGCCCTCTCCAGATTCGCCATTCCCACGCGGCGACATGTCGATCAGAGAATAGTGACTGCGCCGGCACTTAAGATTGAGCCCTTTTTCTTTTCCCCGCTGCACTTCCCTGTCACAGGAACTGGCGATGACTTCTCCCGTTGCCTCGCTCTCCCCCTTTCTGTTTTCCCTCTTGGTTGTGCATATTAGTCCAGTGTCCGCCGCAGTAGAAGCACACATCCAGATCCGAAGAAGTGCGGAATCACGTCCTGCTCTGGATAGGCCTCTACTCGCCATTCAGATTGGAAGTATCGTTGCATCCTACGTGATATTTGTTGCTTTTCTTCTAGCCTTGGTCTTGTTCGTTGGGCGACGACTGCGTCGGACTGTCCAGTCATCCCAATACTCGCTGCAGATGGAGATGCTAAAGCCAGTGGGGCCTTCAATCAGCATCGACCCCAGCCCTATCACTCCAATTACGCAGAATCTTCCTAGTCCGAACAGGTCAACTGCTTTTACCTCTTGGGGCAGCATCCCCAGAGGATCCCGACCTTCACAGCCCTCAATCAACGGCAGTATGGTGACTGTCGATGAGTCTGTTGTTGCATCCGATCGGCAGAGGGCCGAGGATGAGATGGAAAGATTATATGCGGCGGTGATGGAACATGATGCGCAGAAGGCTGCCGGCATCAATGTGGCTTCCGTGAGGGATTCGGATTCGCTGGCTCCATCCCCAGACAGCCAGTACACCAATCCCTTTACCGACCGTGCAGCTTCACAGGTCTCCGTATCAGCACCACCGGTACCACCAAAATCCCCCAGATATTCCAATCGACTGTCCAAATTGTTCAGCTCGAAATCAGCCACCCCTTCCGACCTTGATGCGGGAAAGCTGAAGTCCCCAAAGTTTCCCATCCGAAAGTTGGGCATTTCATCTCCTCTACCCTCCCCAAATGGCCAAGCAAGCCAGTCATATGGCCAAGAACATCCCCCCATGTCACCACGATTCTATACCCCTGGTCCCCCTCCAACTGCCCCCCGGGCAGCACCAGCAATCGGATCGGTCATGGCCCCTCCGACCACCCGTGCACGCGCCCCTGCTCCCCTTAGTCTGGCCACTTCTGCACATTCCCCATCTTCATCGTCGTCGTTGCCATTCCGTCAGGCCTATCCCCAACAGAGTGCACCAGCGACGAAGACGACTTTCCTGGAACGGCCCGCCAAGAAGAACGGGCCCATCACTGGCATGCCCACGCCCTATAGCCCATACATGCCTTTTACTCCCGTAACCCCGTTCACACCAGGACGAACCGTGACTAGACGTCAAAGGAAGCGCGAAGAGCGAGGCACCAACCTCCAAGCTCTGAATGAAGATGATTTGGTCAAAGATGAAGGCGATATGTGGGGGTAGGCTATGAACTAAACATGATTGGATTAATTTTGCGTGGAGAATTGGATGCCATTTGAACCGCCCTGGGGGCGCACCGTCATTTACATACACTGGCTGTATTTTCCTTGGCATATTCAAGCTTCTCAAGCTTCTAGATATCTCAACTTTTAACTATCTGGATGAATTTACACAATCAAGCTTATTTCTTCAAATGCTGAGTCCCCTTGATAATTGCGTCGGCGTAATCGGCCCTGCTTCCTGCCCTCTCAAGGGACAGAAGTGCTTGTATTGTACACCCCCGTGGAGAGGAAATACTTTCGCGCAGAACAGCAGGGTGTATGCCTGCCTCTAGGGCAGCTGATAATCCCCGAATACCCCGCAAGACCATCTCCATCGCATCAGGACGCTTAATGCCTTCAGCCACACAGCCATCCAGGATTCCCTCGATCGGCACCGTCAGGGTGGCCAAAGCTGCGCCCACAAGCACAGATCCCACATCCATTTGGCTTTCAGGAAGATACTTGATCCAGCCAACCTGATTGAAAATCCATTCCACGATATCTTTCATCTCAGCTGGGAGTGGAGTTTCAGGTGTTCGAATAATGGTCATTGACTGGCGGAACTCTGCACCCATATTCGGAATAACTTGAACCACCGCCGGAAGCGCAAATGACCTGGCGTCTGAATTTTCAATGATTTGAACGAGATTTTGCGGTGTCTGTCCGGCTAATAGGCTGATCACTAGCTTGCCAGCAAGTGCTTCCTTTACGCCCTTCATACTGAGAACGTCATCTGCCATGAACGGCTTGAAGCCAAGCACAACGACATCGCCTTCTTGCATGCTCTCGACAATTTTGGAGGAGACCACTTTCACATAAGATTTGAATTCTTCTGGGAGGGTTGCTTGAATGCGTTCGGCAGACCCTGCACTCTTGGTGCACGCTATGAATTTTGAGATAGGTCGCGATTGTTGCTCCGAGTCAGAAGACTTGAATGCAGCGTCAAGGACTCCATTGAGGATTGCGCCTCCCATGTTTCCTAGTATCCTTTAGCCCGTCTATCCTGGCCTGCCAGGGGCTAGAGTCACTTACCGCATCCAATGAACGCCACTGTCTTTTCTGCTGCCATTGTGAGGGTGTCGTCTGTGCACAGGTGTGTATGTACGTGCGTATGTACGTGAAAGTTGAAGAGAATTATCACAATTGAAGAATGTGATTGGAATTGTGAGTCGCGATATCGGAGATAGATGTCCTACAGCGTCGGTATGGGCACCCGAGCATTCGGTAGGTGTGTCCGCGGGGTATCCCAAGTTCCAAGGTTGAGTCATGCACGCTGCCCCACATATAAGCGACTCACTAAGTACAATTGTACAGTATATCTTCAAATATTATGATTCTTGTGTTTCTCTTCAGAAAATCACTTAGGGAAGGACATATGGAACGAAACATACTCAGTGACTCGAACCGGACTCGAACCGACGTGGCTCCACGCCCCCGCAAGCTGATAAGATAGAGCCCTGGGGACTGTTCTCAATCAATTCACATTTCGGTGCCATAAACTAGCGACTAGGCGTATTTAAATGGAACAATCGGCAATTCAACAAAACTACCTTCCATGAAAATGGTGTGCTGACCAACGTTGCAACCAGTTCCAGCGCGTGGCACTTGGCAATTGGGGCTATACTCATTGAAGTCCCGGCCTTGAACAACAACCCGAACAGTCTCACCCTGGCGGAACAGGGTACCAGTTTGTTGAAGATTAATATCCACTTCCACCTTCTCACCAGGCTTCAGTGACTGTACGTCCTTCTCAAGGAAAGTGTGCATAACCTCATCACCGTAAGGATTGTCTGCTCGCTTCCGCTTAGAAGCTCGTAGCCAGCCCCAGGCCACATGTCCATCGTTCACAAAAGAATGGTATGGGAAATTGACGATCTGGCCATTCCGATTAATCTTTTGGAGAGTTACAAACAGGTCTGCATCTGAGCCTTCAGAGATGGAAAGCGACAGGTGTAGACGAGATGATCCGGTAATTTCGGTAGGCTTGTCGAATGTGTGCTGCCAGGCGACAGACCCTGTTTTTGTGTCGTATGTGGCGGAGTCACTGCCAACGAGAGAATTCTTCAAAAGAGTTTCGTTTGGACCAAGGAAGAACTTTGTCCGCTGGGTTCTCGCTATCGGGAATTCATTCTCACTGCGCCAGCTACCGGAGTAATGTTTGTCTGTAACATGCAGCCGAACCGGTGGCCAAAAGTCTACTGCACCAGCAGCTTTTTGATCCGGACCATTCAAGACCTTATTGAAGAAAGCAAGTTGACGCTCGAGTGATTCCGCGGTGAGCTGCCACTCCCATTTCAGATAACTGTTTCCAGTGTTAGCTTCTCCCACGCAGGAATACAAAAAGAAATAAGACACTCACGGATGAAGCTCAATATACTTAGTTGATGATTGGGCAGCGAGATAACCTCGAATAGAGCCAGGGGTGTGAACACCTTTGTCGGCCAAGCTGGTAATCAGATAAAGAGGACAATTCATCTGATCCAGATCCGGCCTGAAGATATCCCAAAACTCGCTATCGTGGGGGTTCTCTTCAATAGCTCTCACAAGATCGAGTTTAGGACAACCTTGCTCATTTGACTGGGCCATATACATCGTAGCCAAGAGCTTAATGAAATTCATATGAGGGACACCTCCCTTGCACACAACCTCGCGATAGAAATCAACATATGCATCTTGCACCATGATTCCGGCCAGATGGCGCGGACGGTTAGCAGCAGCATGCCTATCACAAAGGTAAGAAGCGGCTTAGTAGAGATGAGTGACCTGGATATCATACCATTGAATATGTCCCAGTCCACTAGCCCCAATCATCCCAACCCGACCATTACTCCAAGGCCGCTCACCAAGATACTCAATAACATCGCACGCATCGCGTCCGTCAGACTTAGTGATAAAAGAAAAGAACTCTCCCTCCGAAGCAAAACTACCCCGAGAATCAACAGCGACATACGCAAAGCCATTCTTTGTCCAGAAAGCCGGGTCACTAGCTTCAAAGATGAGGTACTTGGAAAATGTCACACCGTGATATCCCGGATCGAATTCTTGGGAGGTTGGTAGCTTCGAGATGTCATATGGCGTCTTCTTGCCAAATGGCGTGAAGACGAGGACGATGGGTAACTTGACATTCTCAGGCTGATTTTCTGGGAGGTAGAGATCTGCTCGGAGCTGGACTCCATCGCGGAGTTTGATGGGATGGTTATACTCGATTTTCATTCCTTCGTCGATGAATGTCCGGGGGGTGGGGTCAAAGCCGGGGAACACGTCTTTCGGGGCAAGACCCTTGGTGCAAGGGACTTTGTGGTTCTCATGAATAACATGTTGGATGTCCATTTTCGCGGTGAATTTTGTAAGAAGGGTAGATCTACCTTGTGTTCATGTACACAGGGATTACGATGCCTTTATAGTATACTTTTTTCATCGATTACGTACCGTTGTTGATCATCACTAATTGGATATTATGCATATCTACCGGAAGCTAGTTCTTCGAGATCCGAGACGTGCACAATATTCACAGGTATTGCTGGGTACCTGCCTTAATAGTGATTCGCCCCACGTAGCTTGCCGATCATTGAATGGCTAAAAGGAAAGCCGTCATAAAATGTGGGGAAACCCATCTCATGGGCGCTACGCGCTCTGCAACAATGTGGGCCAATAGACCCATAGTAACACGAGAGGAGTTCCGGCGTCCCGCTCGATCATTCTCGGCGTTAAGTTAGGGCCGAGGCCGAGATAGTAGCCCACATTGCTTCAATCTCGTTTCAATTAGATCGTGTGCGGAAGGAGTGGGGCGAGCGCGGGCTTGGGAGCAGAAGGCCATTGTATTCTGTCGTCACTGAGCTTGGGTTTATACAAGTGAATTCAATGAAAGCGCATCTCTAACAGGTGTGAACGGATCGAGACGTGGTTAATTCGAAACATAATAATAATTAGATCTTAGACTGACATGAATCATGCCAAACCAAAATAGGCTTGATAGTCTTCCCATCCTCCATATCCTGGAATGCTCGATGGTATTCCTCCGCAGGATAGAAACTGGCAATTCTTTCCACTGGAAGCTTCCCTGCTTTATACCATCCTATCATCTCACGAATATAATTTTGAGGAATAGCATCACCTTGTATGCATCCAATGATTTGCTTTCCAGAATTCATATGATCCGCCATGGAGATATCCCATTGATCTAGAGGCTTTGCAAGACCGACTTGCAAGACCTTGCCGAGAAACCGCACAAACTCCCATGAAGCCTTAGCCAGCTTCTGTACTCCAGTCGTGTCCAAAGACACATGAACACCTCTCTCTCCGGTAATCTTGCGCACCTCCGCGACTAGGTCAATGTTTGGATCGGACGTGTCAATGGTGTGTGTTGCTCCTAGGGTCTTTGCGAGTTCCAGGCGAGATTTGGTGTGGTCGATGGCGATGATTGTCCGACATTGACGCATCGCAGCCGCCTGTATGCCATGTTAGATATGCATGAGTAAGAAATGGAAGGGATAATACCATAATTGCACTTTGGCCAACACCCCCTGTTCCAAGGATAGCCACGTCGTGATGGGATTTGACATCAGCGATATTCGTCATCGCTCCAGCTCCAGTCTGGATTCCGCAACCAAGTGGTGCCAATAGCTTGAGTTCCTCGGTCGTCACGCCCAGACCTGAAACATTGACAATGCTGCGTGCTTTGACAATCGCCATCTTGGCGAAACTCGACTGTCCAAAGAAAGATGCTGCAATGTCAAAGTTGCCGTTGGTTGACGCAGAATACATCTCCTTCTCCCCAATAAAATTGTGCTTAAACCCATCTACACAGTACGCAGGGTGGCCATCGTCACAATTGTAGCACTCTCCGCAAGATGCAATGGACATGATAACTGGATCATTTATCTTCACGCTCGTCACCGCACTACCAACGTCTTCGACAAATCCAGATCCTGTAACATCGTTAACATTATCAAACTCCAGAAGTTAAATTGAGCTGGTCACTCACCCTCATGACCCAAAATGCGAGGATAATATATCCCCGGGTTCGAATTTCCTTCTGTCGCAGCATCGCCAAAATGGATATCTGCACGGCAAATTCCACTGGCTACCAGCCGCACTAAAACTTCGTCTGATTTAATCGGGCGCGGAGTAACCGGCTGTAATTTCCATTGCCCGCGACTTATGGGGCCGTACGCAACAAGCGCTAATGATTCCTTGGACATTTTGTTCGAGGTGGATAATTTTCAAGGAGACAATTGTAAAAAAGAGATCAGAATGACCGATGGTATTCACGAATTTTCACGACTTGAAATCTATAGAATTAGATTCTCTGATGAAGTGCATTTGGATAAGATTGCACTGAATCCATTTCCCCGCGAACGTGGGGCCGCTGCTTTTGGGAGGGCGGGGGGATTGACCTTACCATTTTGGTCTGAGAGCCCCGTCCATGAGCAGTCCACTCTGTACAGGTACTAAGTGTTCGATTATCACAATGTGTATGCAATGTAGTCCTGAAGTTGCATCTAAACTAATCCTCGAGACTCCATAATCGTATCACTCCATGATTTGGTTCAAGGTTTCGGTATAATTGATTATATCGAAGGGAGACGAGAAGAGCATACGAGATCATATGATAGCAAATCCAGATGACTTTCAACTCTGAGCCTGCCTGGGGTGATATTAGTGGAATAGTCTCCACTTACTGTTCGATTGTACCCATTTCTATGGATGGACTCGGCTCTAATATTAAGATTTGCCTAGAGCCTTACGGGGGATGCCGAGGCTCGATCAAATATGGCGTTTTCTTGGGAAATCTGATCCAGGGTTTCTGCAGGAGTATGTTCTCACGTTTCGGGGCTATTAAAAGGCATGAAGTGGATTGAGTCAAGCTAAAAAAGAAATCAAGGTGTAGATCCATAGCCCCCACTGCGAGAAATAGAGTTAGTCTTGGCTCGCATTCTCGCATTCTCGTATCCTCGCACTCTAGGGTTCTCGCATTCTCGTATATTTCAAATGTTGATGGTAGAATTTTCATGTTCAGGGGATGTCCGAAGAGCGTAGGAAGTATTGATATATAAGATCGCTTGCTACAATGGGCTTAAATCCAATATCCTATTGTCACTCTCTTACAATTCTCTCAAGCCGCCTAACATGTCTGCAACCACTAGCGATGGCGGAATTGATTTCGCTCTTTATCGGTATACACCATCCATACCAGCAGCCGCAATATTTGCTGGAATTTTCCTTGTTCTTTCCATCCTCCACTTAATTCGACTGATTCGAAATCGCACCTACTTTTTCATCCCATTCATCGTGGGCTTATTATGTGAGTTCCAAGCTTCCAATTCATTGTTCAAACCACTAACGCTGCTACAGTTGAATGCGCCGGTTATATTGCTCGCATATTTTCCCACTTCGATACGATGGCACTTGGCCCATACATAGTCCAGACCATGCTCATTCTGGTCGCTCCCCCTCTGTTCGCCGCTTCTATATACATGACTCTCGGACGGATTGTTTCCAAATTGGGCGCCGAAGACCAATCTATCGTTCCAGTTCGCTTTCTCACGAAAACGTTTGTTGTTGGGGATGTGATATCCTTCCTTATGCAATGTGGAGGTATGATATCCCCGGTGCCTACCGATTGATCGCAGTACTGATTGTCAATAGGTGGTGGTTATATGGCTGCTGGAACAATTTCCGCTATGAACACTGGAGCCAATATTGTCGTTGGAGGGCTGGTGGTTCAGCTTCTCTTCTTTGGATTCTTCGTGATCGTCTCCGTTCTATTCCACTGGCGTTTCAAGAAGCAGCCGCGGTATACCCATGTCTCAAGCACACGGTCGCATGGTCCCGAAACTCGTATGACATGGGAGGCTGTGATGTGGGCGCTCTATATCGCATGTCTGCTCATTCTAGTGCGATCGGTCTTTCGAGTCGTCGAGTTTGTTGAAGGGAACAATGGGTTCATTATGCGAAGAGAGTATCTCTTGTATACTTTCGATGCGTGTCTCATGTCCTTGACAGGCATAGTATTGGTCATTGTCTACCCTGGTTCCTTCCTACCGCAGGGTAGTAAAAGGGATAGTGAGCTTCAACTTGTGTCGACGGAGGAACAATTCGCTCACAGAGTACCAATGTCCAAGGCTTGAGGAAGTTGAACGGATACGGCATGGATGTGGGCTGATGTCATTTCCTAATAAATTTCATATTAGACATATTGAGTAAATAAGTTTGTGGGTATGTACCCGACCATATCACTACTCTGGATCTCGATAACTATGCCTTGCCTTATACCGTTAGGTTGGTGTTCAGTTAACATTGTCTAAAAGTAATAAAATGACAAGCATCAATCCCAAGACATTAAATTATTTAGAAACATCGAATTTAATGGATACCTCGAAGATAGTCGTACCATGGCAAAGTAGAGTAGACAGAACCGCGGTAGAGTTTCAACCAGCTAGACCCGCACTTTCCAGCCACATCACTTCGACTTCCATTCTACACGTACCTGAGAAAGTTCAATCCAGTTCCTTGGCCATTCCTTCGCATTATATACCTACCATGCCAAAGTATACCTTCCACATGTGAGGCTATTGCTTGCGCCACGTCACCCATTTAAAGGCCCCACCCCCTTGTTGTCCAATGTCGAATTTGACAAGGCGTCCGAAACATCGGATCAGCCACACAAAATCCAGAAATGGGTGTTATCCATGCAAGAATCGCCGTGTCAAGGTACCAAGAGAACAACCCCACCCCTCTCAACAAAGACTGATCGCGATAGTGTGATGAAGAACGACCAATCTGTGGTGCCTGCTCTGTCAGAGGAGATGAATGCATTTTTCCACAACCACATGAGACACGTGACCAGACACGAAGACAGCCTAGGACTCGTCGCTCTCTGATGCACCATGATGGGGTTGTATCGGGCATACCGTCAAGCTTGCCTGAAGCTTCCATTCATCCGCTAGACTTTAGTGTACCTGAATCCCGGGCAGCCAATCCTGATCTCGGTACCAGAGATTTGAACATGCATGACCTGAACCTACTACAGCACTATATTTTGCATACCGCAAAAAACCTAAGTCTCCATCCTCGCAAAATTCCGGTCTGGGAACGTGTGATCCCGGAATTCGCTTCTAATAACCCCTTTCTCATGCACCTGCTTCTGGCACTGGCAGGTCTGGATATCTTGACAACTCAAAAACCGGACCAGCAAACAGCAATGACCTCGGATGCAATTAAACTGCAAAGTTTGGTTGGGCATCACCAAAAAGGCCTACAGGGTCTTCAAGAGAAGCTAACTTCTATTGAGGAAACTAGTGTGGAAGTCTTATTTGCTGGATCGATGTTGATCGTCGGCTTTGCATTCGGCTCGCTGCGGATCAATAATTTGGATCTCTCTACCCAGACATCACAAGTCTCCACGGAACACATCCCTCCAGATTCGCCCCATCGCTTTGAGGGGCCCCGTATAGAGTGGCTGCGACTAGTTCGCGGCGTCACCTCCATTGCGCGGCACTCTTGGAAGACGCTCAAAGTGGGGCGATTGAGACCTCTCTTGACATTTGACAATGCCAACGAAGACTGGAAGCTACTCGGCCCAGCTCATGTCCCATCAGCTGTATCACCACGCTATATACGATCAGAAAATCTCTCTGCATTTGCGCTGGGGGCACGTCAAGCAATTTCAAGTCTTAGGGGATTTTTGGGTACCCTGAAAGCAACAATGCTTGAAGTCGATGATGGTCTTGGTCCATCCCAAATTTCTGGTTCCAGCCCCGAGTCTGATGAAATCCATCAGCTAGGCGACCTCTTTGAGGCACAGAACCAAGCAATTGATGTTGCTGAACAAATGTATATGCGAGTCATATATGTGCTTGAGCTTCAACGTATCGAAGTGAGTTCATCTGATCGTGATATTCAAGCTGAGATGGAGGACGCGGCTATTACATCCTGGCCGGACCTTGTTCCGGAAATTTTTATCTCGTCACTTGACTCGAACAATGGTCCGGAAATACTCACTGGCTTGTCTTTTACCATTCTTGCCCATCTATATTTGTTGCTCACTCTTCTGGATGACCTCTGGTATCTTGGGAAGAACTTTGGTGCTGAAATCACGAAGATTGAAGCTCTCGTAGCGGGGCTCGGCGATTCTAATATGTTAAAATTGATGGAATGGCCAGTGAATGTCGCGGGCTTCAACTCGAAGTCTTCAAATATGAATCATGATTAGACTGAAGTTCCTTTTGCTATAGCCAAATAAGTTACAATTGACCCAGTACTATGTATCTATAAGTCCAGGATTTCGCTTTCACAGTGAAGAAAGGGCAGCTTCAAACTCGGGGGGTACTCGAATATAGCCATAGAATCGACCCTCTGGATCGTATTTTTGGCGCAACTTTTCCAATCTGACATAGTTTTGCGTACGCATGAACTTTCCAGGATGACCCGGTAGGTTCTCATCAGCGAGTTGAATTCCCTTTCTCAAATGCTCCATCTTCTCCAAAGAAGAAATCACGTATCCAGAATTCTTAGTATCTTGCCCTGCATCCGTGGAAATCGCATAGAGAGCAACGTAGAGACGTGCCTCCATAGAGAACGCCATCTCCGGGCGGCCTTTAATCGGAAGCCACCACATCATGTAGAGATGGGAGGGTGCTGCAGGAAGCGCATCGATGATCTTGTGGAAATTTGGGAGTAGATCTGTGACAGGTAGATCTGTCCACAGGTTATTGGCCTCGTATCGTCTTCCGCGGTTGTCGAGAATATCATCGAATCGCTTGAGCATTTCTCGTAACGTACAACCAACGAACGCAGCGGACGTGATCGCTTTCTTCATCACGGGTAGATCATGTAGAAGATTGAGAGCAGTCCGAGCCTCTTCTTCCGTGTCCGAAAGTGCATCGGCCGTGATTGCCAGTGTCGGCCGACCCATGATACCATCCTGATCACGCGCGACAAAGAACCCGATTTCAAGATCGGGGGAAACAGACTCGGAGACGGTGTCGATAGCAGCAAGAACTTCGTCTAGGTCGGTGGTCTCGAAGATATACCGTGCGGTCATGATACCCTGAGGAAGAGTATAGAGTTTAAGATAGAAGCGCGTGATAAGACCAAAGTAGCCACACCCAGCACCACGACTAGCCCAATAGTACTCAGTGTTCTCGGTTGGGCTTGCACGGATAAGCTGACCATCTGCCGTGACCACGTCTATCGCCATGACACTTTCGCATGCGACACCCCATTTGCGAGAGTTCCACCCAAAGCCTCCCTGTAGCAGAAATCCTCCCAGCCCAACAGTTGGGCAGTGTCCTCCAGGAAACATGAGGTTGTGCGGGACGAGGGCAGCATTAAGGTCCGAGCCATACGCCGCAGGCTGGGCAACTGCAGCACGAGCTTTCACGTCGAATGAGAAGGTGTTCATTTTCGCAAGGTCGACCATGATGCCCCCATCTCGGAGAAAGGATGCTGTCCAAGAATGACCACCTGATTTGGTTCCGATGCTCATTTTCTTTTCTTTCGCATAGCGAACGATCGCTTGGACATGGGCGTCATTCTCAGGGTAGGTGATCAGTTCGGGGTATCGATCCGGAACTCGACCATTCCAGACTGCACCACATCGTGCTGCTTCATATGTGGGATCACCACGACGAATGGTGTGAAAAGTCCAAGACTCCATTCTAAACTTTTTGCTTAAGATGGAGGAAATTGGAAGAAGAAAGAAAAGAGGGAGTAGGCTAATATTCAACTTTCTAGTCTGGCAACTGGGAACAAATCAGAATTTAGATTACACTTAAGATTACATCTAGACCTTATGATACCGATTCAGTCCAAGTTCTTCATCTGATGGATTGTCGCATAGTTGAGATACCCACTAACCCACAGCGTGGGGCCCCGATGTTACTAAAGCCCCTATAGCGGGGGAGGGGAACGCGGGGAAACGACAGCTCTACTGCCCCCCGCTCCCCCAAGGGTCCCACGTCGCCCTTCAATAGCTTTACCCCACGTTGCCGGCTTTTCCGGTCTTTCACCCAGCCACTGAAGGTATACGTTCGTGACCGATAAGCAGGTAACTCGGCTTTCAAAAGGGCCCTCTGGAACCCGACATCACTTGAACATCAATATCCTATCCCCGAACAAGCATAACGATCAACTTTCACATTCCAACAT
Organism: Penicillium sp. S1602; assembly: GCA_023626355.1. Taxonomy (NCBI): domain Eukaryota; kingdom Fungi; phylum Ascomycota; class Eurotiomycetes; order Eurotiales; family Aspergillaceae; genus Penicillium; species Penicillium sp. S1602. Next base: position 417,620 of record JAMAGW010000008.1, on the reverse strand, counting down.
GTCTCAAACAACCGAAAGCCTTCCTGTTGTTCCCTTGCTTATTGGCGGCGTGGAAACAGCCGGATCACCAAGCGACGCTTTTCCAGTTTATAGCTACGCACAGAAGAAAAACGTGTATCTTGCCGAATCAGCCAACGCTGAAACCGCCGCAGCTGCTGCTGATGCTGCGGCCGTTGCCTTTAAGACTTGGAAAAAGACTTCTGGCAAAGATCGACGAGAACTCTTGCTAAGATACGCCGATTTACTTCAAAGTCATGCAGACGAATTGGCCGATATTCAAATTGCAGAGACTAGTGCGGCCGCGCTATGGGCGAAGAAAAATGTACAGCTGGCTATTGGCTTAATTCAAGAAACTGCCGCCTGTATCACCTCATTGAAGGGTGAGATACCGCAAAGCGAGTCGTCTGATGTCTTGCCGCTCGCTTTCACCGTGCCAATTGGTCCGGTTTTAGTTATTGCGCCGTGAGTATATTTAATTTCTCGGAATAATATTGTCGCTAATACAGATGCTTAGTTGGAACTCACCCATTATTTTGGGTGCGAGAAACATTGCGACCGCTGTTGCGGCTGGATGTTCTGTGGTGTTCAAAGCCTCGGAGAACTGCCCCAAGCTGCATCATATGCTGGTCAAAATCTTTGAAGAGGCAGGTCTTCCCAAAGGTGTTGTGAATGTGATCCAGGCGAGCAGAGAGAAGGCTGCCGAGGTGACTGAGGCTGTTATTGCGCACCCCGCCATTCGCAAGGTCGAGTTTGTTGGAAGTGCAACGGTAGGACGGATTGTTGGCCAGGTCTGTGCGAAGCACCTTAAGCCGATATTTATGGAGCTGGGTGGAAAGGGGCCTGCTATTGTTCTTGATGATGCGGATCTACCTGCTGCCGCCAAACGTTGTATTGCCGGAGGTAAGTATCTCATTATTCAGCTGCATAAATTGCTCGGTAGTAAACTGACGGTTACTATAGCTTTCCTCCACCACGGACAACTTTGCTTCTCGACTGAACGAATCATTGTCCTAGAGAGCGTTGCCACGGAATTCCAACAGCTTTTAATCAAAGAGGCAGAGTCTTTCCACGTCACCGATGGTGTCAGCCCCCGTATCGTGGAAGCATGCCAAGAAAAGCTCCTCGATGCAAAGGAAAAGGGAGCGACATTCCTCGTGGGCAAGCCAGAGATGATGGGCGTTGCGAAGTTGCATCCGACAATCCTGACGGGTCTCACAAAAGATATGCTCCTGTGGAATGAAGAATCATTTGGTCCTTCTGCCGCATTATTCGTTGCTCGCGATGATCAACACGCAATCGAACTGGCCAACGATAGCAAGTACGGCTTAAACGCTGCCATACACACTAAAGACTTCAACCGAGCTTGGTTGATGACACAGGAACTTGATTTTGGTCAAGTTCATACCAACAATATGACACCACATGATGAGCGTGAGTAGATTGTCTTGAATGCTTTTGCACGGTCGCTAACTCGGACACTTAGCTACCTTCCCAATTGGAGGTGTGAAGGGTAGTGGATGGGGGCGCAATAATGCCCTTTCTGGTCTGCGAGAATTCTCTGAGACTAGATTGATGACATGGAGTCTCGAGGGAAGCAAGTTTATCTGAAATTTCGAGATTGAAATTTGTGACTGGTAGCTCTTCTGTCTGTGATGGTATGACCGAAATGGTATTCTTGTACACATAATGAAATATCACTAAACTCGGATATCATGATTATCGGATACAAAGACAGTGGAAGCCCTTAGAATACTGGCGAATTTGCGAGCAAGCTCCCAATGTCCAATGCGGTCCAGCAGGTCAATAATAGAGAAGAGAAAGGTTTTCTGGGAGAAAGCACCATCAAACCCACGCTCACCTATCCCGGTAATGGGCATAAAATCAACCATACCATGGAAAGCAAACTCTGGGAAGTGATGGTTGCTCGGAGGTGAAGATTGGGGTGAAATATTAGACTTGGACCCGAAACGCATGTAGCAGATTAGTGCCAATCCTGCCCAGAAGAGGGCGCGCGGAACATGGATCGCAAATTCCGAGACAACACTCATGGTTTGAACATGTTTTTGAATCATGGATGCATGGAGTATGGATCGATCGGCATCTTGAGAAGTTGCCCAGGCTATGATAGCTGAAAGCTCAGCTGGTTCTAGACGGGTACCTTCACGACCGATAGTCTTTTCCAGAAGATCGAAATCTGCGGATGTTTCCATATAGACAAGATGCCACAGAATCTCCAGTTGAAGGGAGTCGTGTCTTGGTTGCTGTTCCCGACGGTCCAGGAATCGGGTATAGAATGCAATGAGAAGGTCATCAAACTCTCTAGTGGCTGAAATGTGTTCGTTGAGAGATTTCCGCGATGAAATGACTCGCATACTGATGCCTTCTAGCATGGCATAGGCAGTAAACCGGCTATGTGCGGGGATTCGGCGAAGGCTATCCGGATCTGATAATAGAGTTCGACCGTCAAACGAAGATGGCTGGTCCTTTAGTTGGCGAGTCTCTGCTAGGTATTTATGTCTCCAATCGATGGCGTTCGGTGCCATAAACACACTCTCTGAGCATGTGGGGGAGAATGTGTAGGATTCAAAGTTTTGAATGGGCTCATGGTGTAAAATGCTGGAAAGTTCGGCGTCAACGATGTAAAGTGCATGCATCACGCGAATTATCTCTTGGCGACGGGCCCAGCTCCGCCATTGTTCCTCAAGCAGCGTGCCCCCTGTGTCGGGCTCAATGAAGATATCAACCGTTGGTTGATCAAGCTTCAAATTTCTAGCCCATGATATTGGTGGTCCATGGAACGCGTCGACATTGAGCAGCGTTTTTGCGCTACCTGATAGCATGCCGAATACCTGTGCCAGTGATGCACCGTAAATTATCGAGACTATCATTTCTCGACTTTTGCCAACAGAATTCTCCCAAGATTGTAGCGAAGCCTTCTGGATCCTTTCAAAAAAATGAAGACCCTGCTGCAAACCATGATCAGAGCCAGTAAATAGGATCCCAAAGGCGCACATCACGATTATGAGATTCGCATTTGCTTTGCATGGCATGAAAGTGGCCGGATGAACGATTGGAATCACGGGTTGTGTCTTAGCAAAATAACAGTGTATACACATATTCAACGTGTCTGCCGAGGGTACTGTGGGCTCATATGAAGCTATTTGCAATTTTTTTCGGATGCTCTGTCGATACTGTTCATCGAGCGTTGCATTTCCACCCTGTGCCGAGTCTTCAAGACTTGAATGAGGTGTTTCGCTTGATGATGGCTTCCAGACATTAGTAAACCACAGAGAGCTCACGTGTTGAAGTTGATGGAGTTCTGGATCCATAAGATCCCCATTTGTCTCTTGCGTCATTAGATCAGAGCCTGAGAGACAAACGTCCATTCCATATTCACCACTGTTAAACTCTGAGCCAAATATCCATGCAGCAAAGTCATCATTCATTAGATTTGGACCGGGCGGAAAGGTAGGGCCCAGGTCGCCTGGATAAACTTGCTCTATTCTTGCCTCCGGTGGATTGGTATGACCAATCGGGGCTTGTGGGCAAATTGCGATTCTGGGCAGAGGAAAATCGAAAATATTTGTATTATCTGTTTGCTGGGAGACTGGACTTCTTGGACCCAATGTTGGCGCATCCATGTCTTGTCTTGTCTCCGGTGTATGGACGAGCGGTACTGGCTCATTGAATCCACTCGCTGGTTCGCTAGCATTGACGGGAACTTTGCAGCGCACGTCACGTCGATGTCGTATCAAAATATCCCTTTATGAAAACATTAGCAACGAAATCAGCGGTCCAGCATGGTGAGCCTTACTGTCTGCTGTAACGGTTGCCGCAGTCAGGACACTTGAACGGCTTCTCTTTGGTATGTGACCGAACATGACGCAGCAAATGTTCGCTTTTGGTAAAGCTTCGCGCGCAGATTCTGCATTGAAAATTGCGCTGTGGGGGCTTTTTAGGCCGATTACCCATCTCGTTTCCCAGGTTTTCAGACATCAAGGCTTTCCCTGTCCAGTAACACAAGGATGCGACACTGTGAACCTCGGATGGGAGAGCTGATGGTTTCGCGAAAAGGGGAAAACGAGGTTGAATTGAGAGGTTCAGCTATCCGAGGCGTGGTGGAGACAGATATGGCAGGATCTCCGTGAGTTGTTCAAATATGGTGCCAGGATTAGTTGATGTGCCAACCTAGGAAGTCAGAGAAAACGGGAATCATAGCTTGGCGCTAGAGGTTTGCGCGTACCCCATACCCCGCCCTTCACTCCGCTCTCGGTTCATGGGACATGTAAACCTTGAATCGTGGTTACGACTTTTGGATGAAGCTCTATCATACTTTTTTAATGCCGGTGGCTTCGCCTCATGAAATACCCGGTATTCATTGGTCGCCTTCACACTTGGCCGTAATTTGTGTTGATATATTTATTCTGATTCTTTGCAGAGGACTATCTACGTTTCCGAGGTTTGTTTTTAAACAGAATATGTAAATGCATGAAATCCATATTCCCTTCGCTTTAAAATGAAGGTTTTCCATCGTATTCCCTCCGCAATAAGGAAGATCGGATATGGCATCCGTATTCCCGGGCACTAAGTGCTTAGGTGGAGCCCGCCCGCAGTAACCATACCAGACATAAACAATGCATAATCTTGAGAACTCTTTCCATGATAATATAAAGGCTTAAACCCAACAGAAAGCATTATTGCCCAGGCGTCTCTCTGAAATGTTCTTTTAAACATCGGCTAGTGAATCAGGCACCGCTTGAAGTTCCGGATATGCATATTCCAAATGTTCTCTGCTTCTTCTTTCCATTGGTTTTGATGGACCTCAGATAACGGGGCTTGCAAAAATGAGATAGAAGTGAATAGGGAAGAATCAGGTATAAAAATAAGAGAAGGTTTGGAATCCGGAGAAGGGGGAAGGGGTTTATAGTCGACTGCATCGCGCCTTTAAGATGGAACTAATCGTGCCTACAAATTAATATGATTTCACAGATTCCGCATCGATCCCGGATTTGACTTGTCAATCTTGTCGAGCTTTTTAAACTCGTTCAACCCGCCCTCCTGTGTTTACTTCGTCAACATTATCCAACTGAAATGAGTACTCACTGACGTCTGTCTTTACAAAGTCCCAAGCTGGGACTTGATGTTTGACGAGAAAGTCGATCTCGGCAAATGACCTTACGGCAGTCTCTGTATTTCTTCGGTGAATCACTCGCATTCACTAGCACTGTTGCCCCAGAATTCCCCAGACTTGCCCCCGTGTGGCGGATTCTTCAACCCATTATTAGCTGCATAAGCGATGTATGGATTGCGGAAATATCAATAAAAAAAAGCCGAGAGCAGAAGTGGGGGGTGGGGATCCAATCAACCGCGCGGGGCTGCAACCTTTCCCGACGTATCCGTATCCTGGCGACTAGGTAGTGGAAGACAAGAACGGCCGGCTGATCTTCGGGATAGTGCATGCACAGAACCATATTGGGAATCATGGGACTGTCGGCTATTCCTTTTGAGTCTGGAGGGCTCCGAATGCACAAGCCCCGTCTTTGTATTTCCATCTCTATGTTTGCGTCGTCACGTTCTCAAGTTGCGGGGCAGCCAGTGTGGAGAACTCCTGTGTCAGGTGTGGGACCACAAATCATAGTTTGCTATACATACCAAGGCGTAGGAGCGGAGTTTGAAATATCACTCTCCAGTCCCCACAGCTGTGATTTATACTTTGAATGCCAGAAAGAAACCGGCGGTGACATTTGCAGTCCCACATTCCTAGTCAAACTTCAATTTTAGTGCCCCCCATCAGGCTTAATATATGACTAATGACATTAGACGCCAATGTATTTCTACAGCTCCGGTTCTGCACTTGAAACTCCCTGTTTAATTAGTAACCTCATTTCCATATTTTCTACAGGGCCGAGACAATATGAGTGACAGTTTACTTCTGACCCAATTCCAAATCCAATCCCTGGTGGTTCAAGAGCGCTACTACAGGGACACCTCGCAATGGGAAAAACTGCGTCAGTGCTGGCATCCAGACCCCACACAAACCAATGTGAAAATCAGCTGGTATGACTGTCCCATCTATCCCCCACAACTAAAGTACCCCAGCGTTTATTTGTTTCTAATGCCATGGAACAGGTTCAATGGAGATATTGACGGCTTTGTTTCGGGCTCGCAAGCCATGGTTAAAGGCGGAACCAAGGCCCTCCACACGGTCACTCCAGTGGAGATCCAAGTCGTTGGCAAGAAAGCCTTTACGGAGTCTGTCGGCACTATACAGGTCCGTATACGTCTAGATGACCAGGAATACGACTGCGTGTCCAACAGTCGATTTATATCCCGCCTTAAAAAGACGGATCACGGATGGAAGTTTGTTTCCCTGGTCGTTGTATATGATCGAGACTCTTTGGTATCGACAATGCCCTCTGTTAGCTCTTTGGACTTTGCGTTTGACTTTCAAAAAGTCAGAGAGAGTTATAAATGTTTGTCCTGGGTGATGTCCCAGAAAGGGTTTCAGGTTGATCAAAACCTCCCTGGTACGGATGACCCTGATTCCGTTACTGAATTGATGGATGAGGGTCATGCCTGGCTTTCCAGATCAGATACCTAATTTATATATGAATGCACCTGCCTGCCTCGGGCCAAGTGTCTAGCAAGAAGTCACCGGGTGTTCTTTTTTTGGCCCTGGTATCTCCACTCTTTACTTTACTGAGGGGAAATGTAGATGGATACCCCCAGGGCTAGCATATTAATTTTGGCAGCTTCATTGGCTTGTTTTTGGCCATAGTGTACCTAAAGGAACGACAAGCTTATACCACAGGCTCTGACTGGAGTTAATAGACCTCCCACACTTTTTCATTCCTTCTTCTTTTATTCTTTTATTCTTTCTTTCTCATTCCCGTCTCCGCTTCATTAAAGGCCTATAACATATGCTTATGCGTGATTTTTACACTGTTTCCCCGTCCCTTAGCAAGTTCAAGCAACTTTCATTGTGAGGCAGGTACAGCTCCCATGGTAGCAGCCCACAAGCATTCCAGTTCCTCAGACTCGCAGTCAATATTAGTGGCATCACCACTACTTGAGGTCCCAAAATTCCTACCCGACTGGGGGGTATATGAAGTACGCGATCGTTTAGACTGCATAAAATCCTCATGCAAGCCTAAAGCACCCATAAATTGAGATCCTGCCCGTTTACCAGCCCGGTAAGGCCGAATTTGGATGTCCCAGAGCCCTTGAATATGGAGAAGAAAGCTTTGTGCGCGCTTAGCACTCTCCCAGGCCGATCCAAATTCTTCCAGTGCGCGGAAGCAGATGTTCAGGTTTGCCACGGTTTCTTCGTCGTCGTGAGCACTACGATGAAGAGCTTTGGCGAAGATGAGCATCAGTGCTGCTGAGCAGGTAATTGCCACGACTTGGATGTTCATGCGGCGGAATGTATAGAACTTCTCGTAGATCTGGAGGAGTTTAGCTATTGCGGTGCCTGATTCCACACACATTTGTCTAGCGTGGACGTGACCGGCGCCTTGTTGTGGCTGGGGCTGGATTGAGCTTTTTGACATCCATGGCCGGTGAGCATGAATTATCACTTGATGATAGTATAGACTAGAATATGTATTAGTTCATGCGTGGCAACATAAGAGTGCAAAACTTACTGGAGCAGTAATGCATGCGGTAAATAAGGAGTGTTGTGCTCGTCGATATTAATTTGTAGGAATTCTGGTAAATTGGCTTTCCAGTGCAAAAGCCTATTAGTAGTCTCTGCATTTAACTTCTGGAGGGCCTCTCTGGAGATCTTTGAAGATCCATATAGAACATGACCCAGTGGTGTCATTATTTCGCAGAGTATAATGCGATGCAGATCTATTGAGGAAGCATAGTTGGCTATTGACAAACCAGGAGGAAATTCGGTAGGATGAGGGAGCCCATACGGGTACCACCGTTGGGCCGGGTCCTTTCTAAAGCCGACGCCGGGCTTCTGGACAGTGACGTCTTCGAAATTGATCCTAAATGGGCGACCCAGAAGAAATCCCCAGCGGCTGAGAAGCAATGTTATTTAGTAATGGCTTCTGATACAGGGAATGAGTGACAACTTACTGGTCCAGCGTATAAGCGCCCCAGAATACCATCCGTCGCACGTCAGCTTCAACCTCGCTAATAGATCCATTCGCGACCATAGGCGACATGTCAATATGCAATCCCAGGTCAAATGCGAGGCGCATTGCCATGCCTAAATGAACTCATTTTAACCCCCGGGCTATCATTAACCAAAGGGCTTGGATTATGACCTACCACTATATAGCCACCCCCGAGCATCACGCTTGCAGCCAATATCATGCCCACTGAGAACTACCATCGCCTGCACAGTGGCCATAGTGGGAGAGTCAAGCTCCATATCAAGAAGCACCTTCGCTCGATCTGCAAAGAAGTCGGATAGAGATCTGGGATATGTGATGAAGTTTGGGTGGTACCGGGGCTCGAAGGCAGCGCCAAGGCAGCACCTGAATGTGGTCAGACTCATGTGCTCAGATCCCCACATCATTTGATTGCACCTACATAGCATTTGTCAGAGCTTCGGAATAGTAAGGCGTCTCTTCCATGTGAACCTTCCACTGTTGCTTTGCCAAGTCGTACATATCCCGATTCACCACATCAACGGACGGACTGTGCCACGTAAAGTAGAGATTGATCAAGTGCTCCTCCATACTCTTTGGCACTTCTTTGTCGAGCCCCATGCGATTGAGGTGGTCTTGGCCATCCTTCCATATGGTGCGATGTATTGTCAAATTGTCAGGAGTGGGCATCCGCAAAAGATTAAAGTGGGATGTGGGACCGTAGTATCGAACCTGCCCATCTGATCCGATTTGAAGACTGCCCATGCGATCTGACAGTCGATCAACGATATCTTCTGTACCATCATTATCATTAAAATCAGGTTGTGGGAGGTTCTCGTCTTTCCTAAATGCATTTTCGCTGGGGGGTATAGGGCCAATGTGTTGTTCTGGTAAAGAGCCATGTTGTTTGTTGTGGTCCTCGTCCGGGACAGCCGAGTCTCCATCCCAAAAGGGCTGAATTAAATCATCAGAGACAAAATTTAGTGGAGCCACCGCCTCGGACTGAGCATCGTATGGATGGTTGTCGTCCAGAATCATGAAAGACTCCATAGGCAAGCTCATGTCCGGATCCAACTTTCCAATGTCCAGATACTCGGCAGCACCGTCATCGTTTGAAAATTTTTGATCGGGATCTGCAACTTTGGTCTGTTTGTAAAGTATCTCTTTCCTTTCAGCTCCCTCCAAAGACCTCTGAATATGGTGAAGTCCTAAGGTGTCCAATGCATTCTTCAATGTTGCCTCGTTGTCGTCAAGCGTTGGTGGTGGTGTGAAGCCCTGGTCGATAATGAACTGAGTGAGCTCATTCACTCGACTAGTGAGCAGATCCACTACGGATTTCCAAGATATTCTAGTGGCCTGTTAACGAGGTTGTCTTGATTGTGGGGGAGGGGGAAGGCTACTTTCGTCTATCCTCAGCCTGGTAATGACATGGCCTCATTTTATGCTGGCAGTTTGAGCAAGCAGGCCGCGTTCCATCACACTGTAAAATTTAGAATCTCAAGATTCTTCCAATGATATTTTCCAGCTACATATCGTCACGCAATGGAAAATGGATTCCGACCTTGACTTTGCTCTCTCTGCACGTGTCGCAAGCAGTTGTCACATATTTCCGCTTAACTGGGGATTTTGTCGACCCCATGGCAAATCCTCACACAAATTGGTCTTCAAATTGAAATTGAGGCAAATAGTATCAAGGAAATTGGATTTGGAGCTCGTCAAGTCAAAATCTTTGGGGCAGATCTATGGAACTCGGTGGGGTAATTTTTGGGCCAATAGGCACTCGCTACCGGAAAATTAGTCCCGAAGTATGTGGAAGAATAGCCAAATTCCTATCAAAAATCAATAGTCATTAATTGCGGATAGGCTTAGCATTCAAAAGCTGCTGATAGTGTACAAAATCAAATCAAAAGCCGTATAGACTATGCGGAGATAGGAGTAAAACAAGTGGTATCTATCTCATAACACCAATTTGACAAAGAAATCTCCCTGGTCCACAGGTGACAAACTGGAAATCAAATGAAAAGGCAAAGGCAAAGAAAAGAGGTACATCAGGGAATAGTAAATCAAGGAGTAGTAAGTCACATCGAGAAGAGTAGAAGAGTAGAATGGAAGAAAGTGTTAAAGTGTTAAAATGTTAAGATCAATGAATGCATAAAGGAATGGCAATCACTCCTCTTGCAAGGTGCCGTTGGCTTTAAACTCCATACGGCTGGTTTTGCGGCCGACACCCTTGAGGAGACTGAATCGACGGAAGACAGAGTCGCGTACACCAGCATTGGGCCCGGCAGGTGTGGATGAGACACGTGTAGTGGTTCCAGTACCGCTTCCGTTGCTATTCACCGACAACTCGCGTGGAGCATGGGAACTATCGCGCGTCACGGGGCGGGAGTAATCGCGTGTGGTGGGTAGTGTGGACCAACCGCCACTCGCAGCAGGGGCAGGCCGATCAGATGTTGTGCCTGTAGTGCTGGAAGTGGGGCCACGATGTTGTGAACCTGCTCGACTACGACCGTCGTGGGATTGGGCGGCGGTGTCGCGGGAGGCACTGCGTGAGGGTCTGTTCTTCAAGGCGGTTCCGTTTTCATCAACTGCACCGGCAATTGAAGGAGAAGAGCCGTGCTTCTTGTCGCCGCCGAACCAGCTTCGGCGTTTGTCACTCTTACCACCTCGCGAATGCGTTGTTGTTCGACTGTGAATTGTTGCTGCGTCGTCATCGACATCATCTTGTTCAGCCGAGGTATTCTGGGCTTTAGGTTCTGCTTGCTGGAGGGTAAAGATCGAGTTCGAGGCACCGTGGCGCTTGAACGGATTCATGATACTGATCCGGTGGCTGACTGATTGACGTTCCGATCGCTTGTGAGTATGGCCGTTGGTCCGGGAAGCCCGGATGAGCTCCTGCTCTGGACTGACAGATCTGTGACCAGTCTGGTTTCGGCGGCTTCCCGAGTTGAAGGATTGGCGGGCTGTCTGAGTAGGGGTTGGGCTTTGCATATCCGGTGGTGATGAAGTAAGAGAAGCCAGTTCGGGTTCAAACACATTCTCGAAGCGCCGGAGAAGTTCCGCCTGGGTCGCTTGCTGGGCAGGACGTTGGTATAGGGACAACGCTTGTTTGATTCCCAGAGCATGATCAATCAATGCAACGGCAAGCGCATTCTCCATCGGGTCCATGGTCTCCTGTAATTCCTCTTCCTCGTCCTCCTGTTCATCTAGGTCGTCTTCATCTGCCTCGTCGAGTTTGTCCTTTGCACCTTGCGCACCGCTCAGGAACCCACGGTACGAAGCAACACAGTTCGAAGATGCCGATCGCGAATCCAATAATTGCTCCAACGCTTCTGTGAGATTCGACAGGCCGTTATCTTCGCCCGACGTAGCCCGACGTTCCAAGAGATGCAGTTCCTGGGTCTTGCGGCATGTACGCTCAATGGCAGTCTGCAGGGGAGACAAGGCAATTTCTTCAACTGCAACTATTTCGCTTCGCCGCAGGATGTTGGGAAATTGTTCCGCAGTGGTGAATATCAGCTTCTCGACGAATTGCTCCCGCACATCTGGGCTGGAGGTATGCCTCCTTGAAGTGGCGGCAAACCGGATCGGGTTGGAGATCAAAAGATGATCCCGAACAGAAAGAGGAATCTTTGGCCTTTGATAAACGGGATGAGCAATTTCACGATGAGCAGTGACGCCGCTGATTTGAAGAAATTGACCCTCATAATCAGGAATCTCCCCTGAAGACATGATCTGCGCAGTGGGGTTTTCACGCTGCATACGGTCAACAAACGACGCCATTCGTTCTGTCGGCGATCCTTCGAAGATGAACTCCTTGTCACGCAGGCTGGCAGGGAAACCAAGACCCTTGTAAGCGACACGGAAATAGCGCGGGGACTGCTTAGTGCCCTTGGCAACGAAATCATAGATCCGAGCCATGGAGCTCTGGGCCCGGGAGAGCTTAGCGAAGTCCATTGTCACGGCTTCATAGTGGGCGGATAATTCCTTGTAGCAAGCTAGAGCAGGTGCCCAGGCCATAGCATTCTCGAAGTGTTGAATAATTGAAAAGTACAAAGACTCCTTCCGTTCAAACGCAGTTTGCGCTGGGAAAGCAGGGGTCATTGTCTCCGGCAGCAATTTGACAGCATCCCATTCGTAAAGATCGGCGTGGAACTGAAGCGCAAGTCCAGCTTCCGTGAAATTGCCAGCATCAGCTTGACCATCGGCGAGTTCATGCACATAGCGAATGAAGATATCCTCCCGGCCCATGTCCTTCATGTACTCCATAAGCTTCAGGGCATGCAGACTTTGGATTGCAGCACTACCCTGAGAGGCCACCAAGAGATCAAGAAGCTCATCCACGGTTGATATGAGGCCCTTGACAGCGTTGAACAGGCCCTCGTCAGATTCGGCATCTGCCTCAAAGAGATCAAGCAGTTCACCAATGAATATTTTCTGGCTGACACTCTCGCTCATGTGCTTTGACTTGAACAGAGAATCCAGGCTCGAGATGATTTCCGTTTCGATGATAGAAATATCCTCGTTCAAATCCCATTCACTCAAAATCATAGTGCGGAGAATATGAACAGCGACGTGACGGAGGCCCTCGTGCACACTAAGACACAGCCCGATGATTGGAGGTACCAAATTCGGCACGTACTGAACCTGGTAACCACCCATCCGCTTTAGGTTATATCGTTCTCTTTCATCGTCGGTGGTCTCCCAACCGATAGCTTCCCAAGTTGAGTGCAACAAATCTGCGCCTTGCTCACGAACATCACCAGCAATCTTCCAGACAGCTCGTCGCTTCTGCTCAGGGAAGGTCTCGAGAGCGAGGGCGTCACTAGAAATAACCTTCAGTAATGTAGTGAAGAATGACTCCCAAAGCTTCGTATCGAAGGTATCGGCATCATCGGGGGCGGGAAGGAACTTTTCAACCAAGAGAAGAGCCAGGTGTTCAAGACCCTTGATAGCGGCACGATGGTTGTAGACATGAATGCTGAACCAGCTTTCAGGGTATGCCTCACAGTCGATGATAGAGTTGTGGGCCTCGAAAGCCTGCGTGATAAAGGTTGCAAGCTCCAGTTCTTTGAGATTGGGGGTCTTGGGCGACACAATCTTAGACAGAGCGGCCATGATAGCAGAAAGCTCCACCAAAGATTCATCGAACTTCTGGGGTGTCTTGGACAGCTTGACTTGGAAGGGGAAAGACTTGCTAAAGAGAAGGGACAGATATTCGGTATCATCCACACCCTCTGTAACGATAGCGCAGTAAGAGGCGACAACGCATGGCATAAAGTCATACAATTGTGCATCTGGCTGAGTAAGCAGTTGGGCAACGATCGCACTGCTCAATCGAACCTGGTCGCGGTATTGGTCTGAGACGCCCGCGCCAGAACCCCAGTACGGCTTCAACCAACCAACGCAGCTGGAGATCAGAGTTTGTCTTTCCTCGCCAGATGAGAAGATCTCAAATTGGGTATAACTTTGGATAAGCACCAGCTTGTATAACACTAGCATGCCTGTCACTTCTTTGCATGAATCCATGAAACTCAATGCAATCATAATCATTTCGTCACGGCCAAAGACCTTAGAAAGCTCTGGCAACCACGTGTGGAAGTGCTGGACAATCAATGTCTTACTGCCGACCAATGCCGGATTGGAATTCTTCATCAAATTCTCCATTGACTTGAAGATAGTGTGTAGGTCTCTGTTAAAGGTCGACTGCACGGAAGTAATGCCAATGCCCTCTTCCTTGGCCTTTTGTTGTTCACGAGCATTAATAATGAACTTGAGCAAATGGCGGCCAACTTTGAAAGCAGCGCGAAGGTTGCGAGACTGCTTTGGGTCCGTAGGGGCATTCAAGAGTCGTAGGTAGCTTCGAATAAGGCATGGCGTGGCAAAAGGGAAGTCGAATTGTTCATCGGCATACTGGTCCACCAGAGGACCCAGGTTAAATCGTCGATCATGAACAATCCCTAGTACTGTCACTAGGTTGTGAAAAATCAAATCTTCGTACTCCTCATTGCCGGCATTCTCTACCAATATTCCGAACAACGCATTAAAAACGCCGCGCAGCTGCTTGACAATTTCAATCTCGGGGACGAAAAGCAATCGCTTCAGCGTATCCAGCACCTCATCCACTGGGCGTTCCTTCCAGTTCAGCAGACTCAGTATGACCTGATCTTGGGAGTATTCAGTACTGCACAGGTGGGTCTCAAGGCGCAGAGTTGCTAATGGACCTGTAAGTGCTTCATCCTTTGCAGATTCGTTTTTGCCAAGTGCACTCCAGGGTAGACTCAGGTAAGCGCCCTTTCCATTCTCCATGCTTGATGTCTGTTTATCATAAGCATGGAGCAGTAATGAGTGGTTTCCATCGCGAATAAAGGCATGTTGGTCCCAGAGAGGCATCCAAGAAAGGGCAAATGGGAACTCCGGTGCATCTGCAACACTCATGATGATGTGCGATCCAGGGATCTTTTCAGTTGGGATCTTTAGACGAATTGTCTGGTTCCAAGGCGAACCACGTGCTGCAATGGTAGTCCGCCAGGCCGTCTGTGACGTGTTTGCTGAAGATGGGAACACACAGCGATCGATCCGAGCTCCATTGACATCGCGTACCTCCAAGGTGAGCTGAAGATTATGCAGACCAGTATTTGTTTGCAGAGGAATTTGACCAGCAGTAGGATGAGAAAGGAGAGCATCTGTTGGGAACACAGCCTGCGAGAGAGTTATGTAGATGTCGGAGCGTGGTTTGGTGGGAGCCTTCGAGAATCCGATGCGCCTTGTCTGGACAACATCGTGCAGGATTGTGGGGTTCTCACGAACAAGGTTTTCGGGATCAGTGCTGGCAAAGGGGTGGAGGTGGACGTGTAGGCGTGCGGCATAATCGGAGCGAACATAACGGCCAGTGTGGCTAGGCAGAAGAACATGGAGTAATTTATCAAATCCATCGGCGTTTCCTTCACCTTCATCGCCGTCACGGGAAGGCGACCAAATATTAATAACCTGCTCGGCATCTCGATCTTGTCGAAGAATGGGTGAAACCTCTAATATACCAACGCCAATGGTCCGTATAGCTGAGGATTCTTTTGTCGATGTGGGTTGAGGGGCAGATGGTTCCTTTACGCTCGAGGCACTGCTCGAGGAGCGTGGGACTCCCTGGGCAGTAGTCTTCGGTGTTACAACATCGTTGGGACCCCGAGCCTTTGGAGACCACATCATGCTGCGCCGCGTTCGCAAGCTTCCCTTTGCTGATGGTTGTATGCCTCCAGCTGCATTTGTTTTGGGGGTGGGAGGGCTCTCTCTCGACAGGGAGGGTCGCGAGGCAGGGGCACTCTCAGCTGTTGGGCGTAATTCTGCGGCACGAACTGTTGTGGCAAGGTAAAGTTGACGCCCATTTACAGAGCCATCTCCGATATCCGTAGCCGCCAGTTCGGTAAACAAGGTCTTCAGCTTGTTGCTCTGGGTCAGGCTGACAAACTTCTCGGGAGATGGAATGTCCAAACAGAACGTCTCAGAAAGTGGGCTGAATACCCCAGAGTCGGACCGGGAGTATAGTTGAATAGCCAACGACACGGGCCCAGGAATGTTTCCAGATACCGCATTGATTTCCAAGAGCATGTGATGCAGAGCAGTGGTGTCTGAGGCGGTGGTAGGCCGGCTCTCCAGCATAGACATTTCAGACTGCAGCTTTGCTAGTTGAATGGCAGAGTCCTCGCCAGTCAATAACCGGCCTCTCTGGTCTGGGTCGCGAACAATAATGTCTCCACTAAGCATCTTGTTCGCTTTCACAAGTTTCCAGACCGTTTCATCTCGCAGCATCTCCTTCTCCTGACTAGTCAAGACATTATGAAGTAATTGGCGTCTTGCAAAATCCAGCTCTTGCACAATGGTCGACATCTCATCCAATACATCATACTGCTGGGCCAGTAGGAGCTCGTGTAGGTTAGTGGAATGCCATTCACGGAGGCAAGACGCGATTTCGTCCACCAAGGGCTCTGTCAAGGAAGTTGGCGTCTCATCGCCAATTTTAAGCATAGGTACGGGCGCTGCAGGCTTGGGCGCATCGGGATCTCGGGGCGCAAAATTCACTGGTGTGTGAGGAATTGAACCGATTCCATAGGTCTGAATGGATCGCGGACTGGCGAAGTCAAGCTCGTCTGTCTTATGGATCATAATCTGGGCGGGCTTGCCCTTCTTCGCAACCACCACGTCCGAAACTTCGCCCAGTTGGGACTCGGCCATCGAATATGCCACGCTACTCCGCGATTGCCCCTCAAGATCCAGTCCTGGCAGTGTCAATCGATCAACACTCTTGCGATCACCATTCCCATTTAGGAGAGCCTTGTACCCTTCACCATCGCCCAGAACTTCCCGGATCTCAACGCAGTTCCGTGGAAAGATACCAGAGAATACACGCGCCTCGAGGGTCTGACCCTTGGTGCTCGTTAACCCCGCCAACAACGACGGCGGCGCAACTAAATATCCCCGACACCATTCTCCATCCAAACCTCCCTGTTCAATAATATACAGTTCATCGCCCAATTCGAGAGGCAGGTCCGCGGGGGAGGACGGCTGGAAGGGGTATATGGCCACCGCAAAGGCAATTCGAGGCAGCGGCCGCCAGGGCATAGCTGCGGTATGTGAGTTCAGCAGGCGCGCTGATCTGAAGTTTAATTGGGACAAATCGCCCCGCGCGCGCTATAGTCGACGATCCGATCAAAAGAATTCCGGGGAAAGAATGTAGGGAATGCAAGTCACGAGGAGGAATGATCGATTGTCACAATCGCACACAACATGCGGTGTAGCGTTCCAAGTTGTCGGGCCCGCGGGGAAGGAAAGGAGAGGAATGCGCGTGGTCAGGGAATGCGACAGCTAAACCGTTTCAAGATTCGAGATTAGGCAGATGCTACAGCAGGAGGGTTTGCACAATGGCGGTTCTCGGGGGACAAAGATTCCTCATTCGGAAAATGCGAGGCAGGGACCTAGCCACAGTCTCTGATTATACAGATGCAGACGGCAATCTCGGAGTCTCAAGTCGCGCGATTGGGGTATCCGTGCCCCCCCCTTGCGAGGAACTTTCGCGCGGTGGAGTCCGTTGGCGAGAACAGTGGGGAAACAGGGGCTTGTGGGCAGACTCACCGTTAGAAAAGAAAATGGTACTGATTAGAAAGGACAGTCAAGAAGTAAGGATGACGAGAAGAAAATTAAAGGATGGGGAAAGGAAGCCAAATAGGAATACGAAAGGAGGAATTGGGCAAAGGGGACGATCAAAGAGCGAAAATCACCGAATCTTAAGGTCTGGCTCCCCACACCGCTGAGATAGCAAAGTCAATTTGTTATATATTAGTTTCAGCTGAAGGATAGCTACGTCTTTGGATCCTCATGAAATGCATGACGTTTTCTTCTGGTTTATTTACAGTCCCCTTCTTTTTCTCCTCTTTTTCCCTAGGATATACCGTGGTTGAAGCTTAAGCCACTGAAGGTAAGCATATCTATCCCCGAGATACGATGGAGCTCTCCAAGTGGTGGAAAAGACATTGAGGAAACACCCCAGGTACCATCACGCAAGAATTATCTAGCAGATCTTTACCACCGTAGAAATAATGGCAATTAAAATGTAAAATAAAATAACACTGCGATCCTCGATCTCGAGCCAAGCACAGACCAGAGCGTGCCCCTGAGTTGCTGTTAAAATGAACATCGGCCTCGAACCAGTGGGTCGGGGTCTCACCGCGCCAATCAACGAGGAAGATCGTCCGAACCATAAGGAAATTTAAAACGGAAAAGAACCACTGGCTTTCCTGAATACATGAAACTACATGTCAATGCCGTGAAACCCACAAAGCGCCTCAGTTGATGCTTGACCATAGTAAAGAGTCATAAGAAATTAGAACATTGAATTGATATTCGCTCATTTCCGGAACATGGCCACCACGTCCTCCTTTCGCCATTCCAGCTCCAATTGTCCTTCGTACACGGTATCAATGATGTGTCGGGTCCGGTCGTAGGCTGCCTCGTAACGTTGCTCACATTCCCGTAGCACCTTCAGCACCAGGCTGCGGCTAAGACCAGGATCATCGGCGTCACCAAAGTGTTTCTCTACACGCTTCTTGAGCAACTCCACACCACGCTTGACTTCTTTCGCATCATAGGAAGACAGAACCTTCTTCGCAACCATACGGGAATGGCTGGCCCGTGTTGCGATGTCGGCGCTGTTGCCGGATGCCTGCAGGGTCTCCAGGGACTGAATGAAATCGAGAAGCTTGCCCAGGGGTCGGTGTATCACCGCATCCAAATAAAGCTTCATGTGCTCGTCAAAATCTTGATGGGCCCGACGCATCCAGCGTTCGAGCACCGGCAAGGTGTGCACATCAACCTCCTCGACATAGTGGTTCATATTTTCGATAAGTAGAATGTGATAGTTGAGCACTTCCTTGTCCTCGGGATCTCCGGCAGTAGCAGACACACCAGGAGGTTGACCGGGGGCTTCCTTGGCAATGAACTTGAGTGACTCCCACATCGCCCGGTTGATGCGGTCATAGGCATCATTGACACTGATTCGAATATCGCAGAATTCACCGCCTGGGTGAGACAACATATTCTCAACGGCGTTGGAAAAGTGGGGGAAGACTCGCATAAAGGAGATGACACCCTTGCGCTTGTTAATCTTTACTTTAGTGTCCTCGATACCTCGGATCTGTTCATCCACAAATCGGTTGTAGAGTCCCATCAGACGAGAGTGGACTTTCTGGAGCGAATGGAGGATGAATTCTTGATTGGTATCGTCGAGATCAGTCATGGCCGACTCTAAAGCAAAGAGGATGCCAATTCCTTGCAGGGGATCCGAGCCAATGGCCCAGTCAACCATGCTTTGCATGTCATTCGGCCAGAATGAGAAAATATCATCCATAATGTGCTCGACACGCTTGGCCATGTCACGATCTGGATCATGCGACTGCTTGGCCGAAAAGTCAGGGCATTGCCGACTTTCTGGCTCAGCAGCAGCCACCAAGTCGGAGAAATCAACGTTCACCAAGGAATTAAGGTGGAAAAATTCAACCACAAAGTTTTGTTCATCAGTGATCGTGTTAAGAGTCTCGCGCAGCGTCCCTGCAAAAGCTTCACATGGCTCGACCCTGCCTCGCTTTTTCTCTGCCTTTTCACCAGAGGCCAGTCGAAACCCGGCCGCAGCGCGAACGGTCTTGCCTCGTCGCACCGTAAGTTTGCGAGCCGCCATAGTAATACCCTCGGCTTCCTTCTCCTTTTCTTGGTGAGTAAAGAGAAGCTCTTGCTCCTCTCCAGTGGTCTTGCGAGCTGTTTTCTTCCAAGTCGCGTTATTGTCGCGGAATTCGGTTTGATATGATGGCTTGGACTGCTGCTCATAGAGGTTCACCAGCGCATGCCACTCCGACGTGCTCACTTCCTTGGTAAACAGCATCAAAGGATTGTATCTCCACACTTCAGCTCGGAAATGCTGTCGAGCAGCACTGTCCAGCTTCATAGGATCCCTGGTAGTGGCGGTCATCACATTTGCGCGTTTTTGTTCCGCCGTTTTGAAGGCCAGAGCCATGAACGGCTTGAGACGCTGCTGCAAGAATGTCACGGCAGCACTGTGATATTCTTCTTTCTTTTCTTTGATGGCACGCATTTGGCCAATCTCTGTGTTGGCATAAACCCCGACACTGGCATCGACCAAACGCTTTTTGTTTTGCCCAATCTCAGCATCGATCATGAGCATCGCCTTGTACAACGTAGACAGAGCATTCTCGGTATCCTTCAATCCATCGGGATTGTTTAGAGAGGCTTCCTTGAGCGGCCGAAGCTCGGACGTTGAAATTGACAATGTCTTCAGAAGGTTCTGGAGCTCGTTCTGCAAAAGCTTCTGGTTTGCTGTTTGCACTTGCAAACCCTGGGACTGAGCTTCAATGTACGACACATCGTCATGCAGAGTCTAGTGGCTCGATTAGTATCCATATTGAGCAAATTTAGCTTGTGGGGTGTCAAAATGACTTACATTCAATTCGTGCGAGTATAGTGTCAGAAGACCCTCCAGCTCCTCACACTCTTCAATTGTCTTGTCGATGAGGACAGCCAGTTGCTCCACCTTCCCTTCCTGTTGTTCAAGATTACCAAGCCAGCTGGTAGCTTCAACACGACCAATTTCGCGGCGAACATCGGCTTCCAGGTCCTCAATCTTCTGCTCGTCATTGAGGCGTCCATTCCACCCAAGATCAGTTAGGATATCATCAAAGTCAAGTCCACGGCCATCGAGCACACCTGGGTCGATCCCAAGAGCCTGGCAGTATTTGACGGTATGATCTTCCCGTCTCCGGCGGCGACCCCTGGCAGCCGGAGATGGCGATCGTGAACGTTCGTCAATGTTTACAATATCAACCAAGGAATCTTGGCTCTTCTCTGGAAGAGGTATTGAATCAGGTGGGGGTGAGGTCACCTCGACCTCGGGCTGGGTAATTTCAACTGTGGGTGTCGTAACAGTGGGAGCTTCGGGGGTTGGTGCCGTCACCATGAGCTCCCTCTCTGTCGGCTCATCTACTGGGCTCCTTGGGGCTTCACTTGCAGATTTGCTAATGGATGGGGCCGGGAAAACACCTGTAATACCATCCGCTTCCTGTTCTGCTTGCTGCTTCTTCGCCGCTGCCAGTAGACGCTCGCCAGCACCTCCAGGCCGTGGCTTGAACGCCCCGTAGGCAGTTGCAGCCTTTCGAAGGACACCTGCAAGCTCCTTCGGCCCCTTCTTCTTCACCATAGGACCCAAGCCAGGCCGATGTGCCTCACCATCGTCCTCGGCTTCCTCCGCGGCAGTTGAAGGCTGCTGTTCTTGTGCATCCTCTTGAGGTGGTTGGGAGAACTGGACCACGGCCGCTGCTACTGCAGGGTCCACAGACAGTGGCGAAGATGGAGTTTCGTCTTTCGCTGAAGATTCGTCGACTGGCGGTGCGGGCTGGGCTTCTTCGGTTACAACCTTATCCTGGACAGGCTGCGGGAGTGGTTCGAAGTTTGGCGCCTTATCAGCCCGATATGGTGTATATTGACCTACACTGCTACCAGGACTTGGAGGTATCCCTCGAGCTTCACTCGTAAATGATCCTGGGGTAGTCGGCCGTAGCCCATCCACACTTCGCTTTTGGTTCAATGACAGAGTTTCAGCGGATTGGGCTGCCAGCTCGGATGTCGGGGTCTTTGGAGCACGACCATCCCCGCGGGATGACGATGGCCGGGAGTCATCTTGCAAGGGGAATTTCACCGGTGGCTCTCTATTTTCTGGCTCTTTTCGCGGCGGGGGAACGGCAGGCGGTGGATTGGATGGTGGGTCGAAAGGAGACGGAGCAGGCTTATTTCCAGTTGACGGCCGGGACATCTGTTCGCGGCTTTTTTGGGACCGCAGTGTCGGATCCTCAGATGCCTTCCGCCTTAACTCGCGAACGCCATCCCGACTGGGTTCACGATTTCCGTATGAGGGTGCCGGTTGAGGTGTTATCGACTGTGGAGGGGGGCCCAAACCGGCACCTCGTGAAGGTGGCGCGGAGGGCCCAGATGGTCCCGGAGTAGCTCCTCCTACGAGCGCTTGTCGTTGCTTCTCCTCAAAACCAATCAGATTCGGGACTTTGCCTCCTGTATACTTCTTGTAGATCTTCACCAGGCTGCCAATGAAGAACTCCTTCTCCTTAGCACTGCGAGCATGCCAGTAGTATGGCTTCCCCACGGTTACCACGAATCCAACATTTGAAGCCCATTCCTTGTGCTGTTGCTCGATCGGTGTCTTCGGTACCAGAGCAGTATAAGATTGGATTGCAGATAGATCGTCGAGCATCCAGGTTTTACCAATGGAGAACGTGCCGTCACTATTTTCGCGGGCCTTGTGCATCCGGACTCTACCTGATCTCCGTACCGAAACGATAATGACACGGGGTTTCTTGTTCTCGGGAGCTGAGCTGGGCGGGGAAGGGGCAGAAGGGTGTGATGCATCCTCGGTGATTCGGACGTGTGTGATATAAGACTCGACCACTACGTTGAATGCCAGTTAGTAGAAAGCTCTTAAAAAACCTGGATTATCTCCATTTGAAATAGCAAAAGGAATGGTAGAATATCTCCGGTCCACTCCACCATCCCCTAGCTACGGGAAAGCTGGGACCTTCTGGCAAGGCATCAAGGGGCAATTGAAAGGTTTACACACAGGTCCCATCATTGTCTTTTTTCGAATAGCAACTTTGAATGATGCGTTTCTTCTCGTCCTCGAATTTCTCTGCCCTGCTCAAGGAGCCGTCTCCGGAGCCATTGCGGGCGTCATCCCCGCGCCGAGGGTCAGCGGACGGCGGTGGACGTGGGCGGTCTCGACCGTTCATAATCACGTCGTTTATGCGACAGCAAAATCACTGAATAGAATTGGTGAAATCAAGGGATCATGGTTGGGTGCGATGTGTTCGGACAGACTAAATGAGAAGGAGTCCCACACGATTCCGCTGCCTGGATCTGAAGTGACGTCTGTTGGAAGGTCGAGGAGAGGCAAGCACCACAGACCAAAGAAAAGGGAATTACAACCGCTAGCGAGGTAATTCGTGGCAATGCCAAATGGCCGTTAGCAATCAGAATGCATTAGCTCATCGGTCTGTTTGGGGTTGCGGGTAAGGCGGAGAGCTCGTGGGAGCGGAGTATTGAGTTGATCCGGGAGCAACGACTGGATGTTGTGTCTTCAAACAGGACAATTGTATATCATGAGAACACTTGTTTCGGAAAAGACTCCCCTTCTTCTCTGATTCATTATATTGGCCACTATGCGTCTGATTTCACTGATTTCTACTAATTTATACTATCGAGCACGGTGGCCGTTGTATTGCCTGAGGCATCATAGGCTGACCCACGTGAACGTCAGAGATCACATGACGTTGTCACAGGTGGAGCGTACTAGACCTTCCAGTAATATACAATATTTCCAACTATATCTTACCGTATACACCTTATCTTTCCGCCATAGCCGTCACGCATCTGTTTGTTAGGATTTAGACTATGGCGGCTTCCATTCAAAGCCCATTCACAAGACGCTATTGCTATTCCAAATTTTATAGTCAGCAGCCCTCCAAGAATATAGCTCAGGCATTGTAGTCTTTCTTTCGAGGTTATTTACATCATTTCCTACTTAGTGGATATAATACCGATTACCGTCACGTGGACCGCGAGAGTTTGCAATCTGTGATCGCTCTCATCCAATGAAAAGCCTCCTTATTCTCACCGCCTTTGCTATACTTCCAGACTTTTTTTTTCTGTTCCTGGATGGCGACTTCTATACACAGTTGACTTTTCTCACTCCCCGGCCTTCTTGCCTCCCGATCACTCCAGTAATTGCGAATCTACGGTTACTAGAACTCACACCCACTGCGACCATGGCTAAGAAAACGGAGCAAAAGACGACCCCTGTCAAGAAGGAGAAGGTAAAGCTGCACTGCCTATTTCCACTCACGGGCAGAACTGTACTGACGATAATTTTTGATTGACAGACTGACGCCCCTAAGAGCACCACCACCGCTCCTCCGCAACTTCTCGCTTCTATTTCCTCTTTCCTGTCCAGCAATGGCTTCACCACCACCAACACTGCGTTCGAAAAGGAATTGAAGAAGACAATCAGCAAGGCTGACGCAAAGACTGCTCCGTCTTTGCTGGAGATCTTCCAGGCTTGGGAGAAGAATGACTCTTCCAGCTCCAGCTCCGAAAGTGATAGCGGTAGTAGCGCCGATTCCAGCTCTGACTCTGAGAGCGATTCTAGCGACTCGGACGTTGAGATGGAGGATGCGCCCAAAGCTGTGAAGGACCAGAAGGCTCGCTCCCCCTCTCCTTCCTCTTCCTCTAGCTCTGAGAGTGACGCCGACGATGAGGACGAGGATGAGGCTGCTCCTACACCTGCCCCTGCTGCCAAGAAGTCCGCAGGTGTGAAGCGCAAGGCCGAATCCAGCGACGAGTCATCGTCTGATTCGAGCTCTGGTTCCGATTCTGAGAGCGATGCCCCCAAGGCCAAGAAGGCCAAGACCACTAAGAAGGACGAATCTGAGTCCGAATCTGAGTCTGACTCATCTGCCTCGTCCTCTGATTCCAACTCCGACTCGAGTGACTCCTCTGACTCCTCCGAGTCGGAGTCAGAGTCGGAGTCTGAGAAGGAGCCCGTCAAAAAGGAAGATGCTAAGGCTCTCAAACAGGCAAAAAAGACCCCCCTCCCCGAGTCTTCTGACTCAGGCTCATCCAGCTCCTCATCGGACGATAGCTCTGATGACGAAGAGACCGGAGGTGTCACCGTCTCTACCTCATCCGACTCCAGTGCCACCGTTGCTGCTTCTCCTGGACCTTCTGCCGTTGGTAACAAGGCCTTCGACAACGTGCGGGACTCTTCGTCGAGTGCCAGCCCCGTCCCTGGAAATGGCTCCGCAAAGAAGCACACAGGAGCTCGTCCCACCCCGCTTGCTGCTTTGAGTGCCCTTCCTTTCGACGGCCCTAAGAATGAATATATCGCCTATGCCTATGCTGACCGCGCCTACGCGGACCTGTCAATCACTCGTGGAAAGGGTTTCACCAAGGAGAAGAACAAGAAGAAGCGCGGCTCCTACCGTGGTGGCCCGATCGACATTGCTGGGGGCAAGTCTTACAAGTTTGACGACTAGATGATTATCGACATACCTCTCCACTACTTCACCAATGGCACCTTTTGCTCTTATTATCTGAATAGCGTCAACATTCTCAGCTTGCATAGCGATTCGCTGGACTTGCCTCTATTGGGAATTAAGATTTTCTTTTCTTTGGCCTATGGGAGCTACGTGGCTTTGGCGATGCCTACTTTTGCTCATCTTGTTGATGGCTCATTGATACAAAATATCTTCTCCATCTTACCCCTTTCACTCAGCATGGCGCATACGGAGCTATGGCGGTTTCACTGTGATTATCATTTGCTTAGATATTTGCTCTTTTAAATACCACAAAAGTTTTAAGTTTATTTCTTTATCTTCAGGGGCTTTTCGCAACTCTTGCCAATTGCTTCTTGGCTAATTCAGAGAGTTTCTGGGTCCATGCTTCTATTTACAACTATCTCTTCTTCTCCAGGCACCGGGCTTCTCAAGAGGCTCCCACCGCCGATCCCAGCCAGCTCCTGCCCCGTTGTTGATGTGCTTCTGCTCCGGATACCAGAATCCATGCTGATGCCTCAGCTTGGAAGTTGTAGTAAAATCACCTGGATCTGGGCGCTCATACCCTGCCATTCTAAACACATTCTCCGTCTCAACAGGAACCGATGGTTGACCCTTTTCCACCCCAAGATCTAGATTATAATCGTACCAATCGCGTGTTGGTCCCGTCAAATCATCCGTCGAAGCAAAATCCAACCTAACCACGGCATCGACAATTCCAGCATATACTGTCGGCGATGATGGAGATGGTGTAGACAGCGTATAAATCGGGCCACGATACGGCCGACGTTTGTTGGCTCGGGGATTTCGCGGTGCAGCAGCAGGAATTTGGGAAGAGAGAAACATTGAGAAATCCTTCCGAGGGTGCTGAGCACTGTTCCTTTTCACTGGGTTAAGTGATATTTGGTTTTTTATTGGTGGTAAGTGTGCGTCCAAGTAGCTGTAGGCATTGCTCATACGAAGATCAAAGATTTTCAGAATTGCGTTACCGGCGGCTCCAGCCAGAAAGCGATCGTGACCGAATGGCTGTACGCTGTAGATGAGGTTTCCGTCGGTTGTATCTTGATACGTTGCTTCATATGAATTTGGCGAGCGGAGATCGTGAAGTCTAGGAAGAAAATCAGTTATCTCAATTCTGAATTATTAATTTGTTTTTGCCAGCATACCTTATTGTGCGGTCTCCCCATGTTGCTAGGAACACATCGCCTGGTGAACCAGCCAATGGATGAGTATTGAGAGGAGCGATAGCGGTAACAGCTGCATGTACAGATCTGCCGACTTGATCGCCAACATCAAGGGAATTCACGCCTATTGCTCGATCGAGGTATACGCCATCGGGAGACACGGTGTTGATCGATAGAGAATCTTCGGTTTGGCCAGTAGCCACTGCGATTCTTGATGATGATAACAACTTGGAGTATCTGCTTCGCCTCGAGCCATCTACTTCAGCACCCACTGTGACCCAAGCAAACGGCTGAATCTCTTTATGATCATTCTCAAGTTGGTACAAAGCAACAGACCCATTATCGAAATGGGCAGCCATAGTATGAGTTTCCAAGTCTGTTTTCTCGAGCAAATCTCCACTAGTCATGAACTTTCGCTTATATTCATGAGTTGCATTGTCGATAGAAAGGGCAACGTGCACAAGATCGCCTCGCATTCGGCCAAAGATCATGTGTTCGACATCAGTGTTTTTGTCAGATTCTGGCTGGAGAATATGTAATCCGCAGATATCATCATAGCTGCTTGCTTCCTCCACGTCATTGAATGAAACCCATTGCTCTTTCGGGCGAGATCCAGACTGTTTGGTTCGCATGATTATCTGGTGGCCTGCACCCCACGCAAGCACTTCTCTTCGATCAGCCCATCGCTCGCCGTTCCAGATTTCATAAGAATCAATAGCGGGTCTATATCCAAGCGTGGGATTGTCGAGTCGCGTTGGTTCATTGAGCCCAATTCGGACTGTGGTAGCTGGCGGAATGACGAACCGGCCAATGATCCCAAGTCTGTCCAGGGCCCGTGACCGAGCAGTGAGGACACGAGCGGCATCTTTCCAGAAAGCTGGAGTTTGGATGGATGGAAATTGATTTTGAACAAATGACCGA
The DNA here is from genome assembly GCA_023626355.1 of Penicillium sp. S1602. NCBI lineage: Eukaryota > Fungi > Ascomycota > Eurotiomycetes > Eurotiales > Aspergillaceae > Penicillium > Penicillium sp. S1602. The sequence goes on along the minus strand of JAMAGW010000008.1, from coordinate 390,743 downwards.
AATATTGCTGATTCTTCTGCGTTGAGAATTTTGTGGAGTCGCTGACATGTTTGTGCCAGGTTTGCTAGGTCGCTGATGGTGGGAAGATATATTGTGACATGGACGATAATCTCCGAGGGCAGTTCGGAGAACATGATAGCAGAAAGTTGTGGAGAAAGTTCCTTCTGAGGTTGTCACCTGGCTTGGTAGATATAAACTTCCACAATATTTCATTTGTTTGCTCCGATAGTCTCCATATTTGAATCAAATGGGTGCTTCAATTTCAACGATGTTCCAAGGTTGTAGCATAGCAGGATTTCCACCTTTCTTAGGGTTGCTGCCTCAGGTATATGAGACTGGTTAACCGCGCTTGTGGTGGATATCGCAGAACGCAAGAAATTCAAGCACGCTTCTATGCAGATCAAGTATTCTCAAGGTGACACTATGCTGGCAAATTAAACTGTGACCTTTATATAGTTCAATCTTGTCGTCAATCTCCATGGGTGCGGCGAGGGTGACTAATCAGTGTGGAAAACGGCAGAACTGCAGACCGCTTCGAACTTGGCCAAGATTTCATCATTCATCTTGATCACCACATTGCCTTGAAACAGGGACTCAATTACACATAATGCCTCCTCGACTCAACCTCTTTGCCGCCAACCGGGCTGTCACTGTCCTCCGCCAGTCGGCCGTGTCCTCTGTTGGGCCTCGCGCTGCCGCTTTATCTCTCCGATTCCGGGCTGAGCAGTTGGCTCCCGTCCAGAAAAGATGGAACTCGTCCAAGGATGGTTCCAAGAACATTCAACCCGATGAACAGCAATTTCCTACGCAGGATCCGCTGCCTTCCGTTCCCGAAGAGGCCGCTGAGATCTCGAGAATCATGGAGAAGGAGAAGAGCTGTGACGGAACTCCCTCAAGCCCGGAGTTGGAGCAAGGAACTCCCGTGGAGCAGATTCTCTCCCGCGATGAGCAGGCCCGGAAACACATGCCCAAGGTTATGCAGGATCAAATTAAGAAAGCCCGTGGCTCTCGTTCGTTCTCAACATCTGCTCGCACCCTCTCGCCGGAAACGAAGGGCTTTGAATCCAGCAATGACGCTTCAGTTGCTATGCTTGCCAGCATGATCGATCAGGTCAACAGCCAAGCCGCTGAGCGGATTCCTGGCCTGATCTTTGAGGAGCCCGAGGCCCCGACTAAGACGCACAATTTCCGGAAACGCTACGATACTATGCAGGACCAATTCACCAAAATGCTGATGCAGGATGGCAAGTTGGCTCGGGCACAGAAGGTATGCCATTTACTATCGAAATCACGCCCGTGTGGAGTATGGAATCTCAATTACTGACATCATGTCCGTTAGAACATGTCGATTATTCTTGACCACCTCCGCACCGCACCTCCTCCTAACATTAACCCCCGCCACCCCCTACTTAGCGGACCTCCTAGCTCTCAGCTTCCTCTCGACCCTGTCCTTTACCTCACCTTGATTGTCGACTCAGTCGCTCCTCTCTTCCGCATCCGCCTCATGAAGGGTATTGCTGGTGGTGGTGCAGCCTTGCAGATGCCACACCCGCTGACCCTGCGTCAGCGTCGCCGCACCGCAATCAAGTGGATTATTGATGCGTCAGACAAGCGACGGGATGCTCAGTTGGCTCATCGTGTCGCCAATGAGCTGGTCGCTGTTGCAGAGGGCCGCAGTGGTGTGTGGGAACGGAGAGACGGACAGCACAAGATTGGTATTGCTGGTCGTGCAAACTTGGGCATTGGGCCTCGCCGCCGGTAATCGATTCATTCAGTGGATCATTATCCTCTTTTGTATTTTTTTGTTTTGTTTAACTGGGTTGGCGGAAGGATCCTTATCCAGCACTTTCTTTCAGCATCTGTACATGTATATCTAGTTTGCCCGCATTGATTTGACGTGATCCATGTATACGTTTTTGACACAACCACATGTGTAGGCTTTTACCTATCAAATCAAATCTACCGTTTTATACCATGAACCATCTCATTTGTTTATGTTCTTTTCATAAATGGCCCATGATTTTCCTTGATCTTGACTGGACCCTGGACCCTGCTTGTTATATCCACAGGCTGATAGGCTGCTTACCTCAGCGCATGACAGGCCATTCCCGATTGAGCAAGCAACGGTTCCTGGGATCATCGCGAAACGTCAAGCTCCAAAAGATTGTAACGCGGACGACGGTATCCCAATTAAGTGTGTCTCAGGAGATAACACACCTAGCTTTGTCCCAGCTTTACCCTGCCGTGCACTACTTATTGCCAGCCTGACCACCAGTGCAACCCACGCAAGCGGGCCCCAGCTGACCAACACGTCCATTTGCCTGGCGCCCCGCAATACCTCCCCATTTCATTCAAGCGGGCCCCTCTCGTTGCGCAATTGCACTTACCCGAGCATATTCACATATACGTTGCGACAGTGGCTTCCCCCACGAGTCGCGAATCTTTCGAGCTCGCTGATTATAACGTCACTAATCAGTCTGGAGACCGAGTCCAGGATTCCGCATCCGCTCTCCATCGATCATTCCAACCCACCTCGCCGCCATTCGAGCCTACTCCAAACGCACGGCCGCTAGCGGGGTTTGGGATTGGACAGCACGCTGCGTGGGAAAAGACACCGTCGTCTGCAAAGCGCCCTAGTGGTATCCGTTCCACCCCACTAAGGTTCTGGTCGGAGGCCCTCCGACGTCGGGCACAAAAAGCAAGTCAGAGCAACACTGCCCTTGATCCTGAGATTGCAGACAAGATGAAGTTCTCGCATAGCATTCAGTTCAATGCGGTGCCTGACTGGAGTTCCCATTATATTGCATACAGCAACCTCAAGAAACTGTGAGTTGAAAAGCCGATTCTGGCATGGTGCTTCAAGCGAGTGTGTCCTTTGATTTTGGAGTCGCGTGCGCTGCGACTGCACATCATGTGCGGGTGCTACATTGCATAGGGCTTGGGTAGACGCATGGTCGCGATGCATGGACTGAAAATCCGAGTGGATTGCTGATTCGGAGATATTTCATTCAGAATCTATACACTCGAAAAACAAGTCAATCGTCCCGATGCCCCAGGTGGTCCGGATGTCGAGTCCGCACCCTTACTGGGCCCTCAGATAACCAACCCGGATGGAATCTTTAAGCGTGCCTTGGACGCGGAGCTGGAAAAGATCTGTACCTTTTTTGAGCAAAAGCAGGTGGAGATCTTCCAACTCACAGATCAATTAATGCGGGATGCCACCGTCTACCTGAACGACACAGACGGGGTCAACATGGACCCTGTTAGTGAGACTGTCATCAAGGCTAGTTCTCGTCCCTCTCGCAATGGCCTCGGTCAAAGGCGTCGATCCAGTGCTATCAGCGATGAAGATGGGGACAGCGACGATGCACAGTCTGCCTCACTGGGAAATCTGCGACACAGACCCCAGTCGACAGATGGAGAGTCTACGACAGATGCGCAACCGGGTGATATGGCAGATTCTGCATTCTTCGGACAGGCCAGCAGTCGGGGACTTCCTGGCTCAGAAATAGGCGATCAAGATTTCCTTGACCTCTATAACAATGGGGTAGAGCTGAAGAAACGGCTCGTTGAAGTCTATGTTTCCCTCTGTGAGCTCAGGTCCTTTATCGAGTTGAACAAGACCGGATTCTCCAAGGCTTTGAAAAAATACGATAAGACCTTGTTCCGCAACATGCGTCGAGAGTACTTGAACTCTGTCGTCTCCCGGGCGTTGCCTTTCACGGAAGAGACGATGGCGACCGTGGACGCTCATATTGACAAAATTGAAGGTCTCTACGCCGAGATCGTCACCAGAGGCAATCGCTCTCTGGCCAGTCGCGAGCTGCGCCTGCACCTACGTGAGCAGTTGGTGTGGGAGCGAAACACCGTCTGGCGTGAGATGATTGGCATTGAACGCCGTGGTCAGGCCCTGAACGTCGGTATTCGTCAAACCCTGCTTGGAGCGGATGAAGATCCTGAAACTGCGCGGCGGCAAGGTGACAAGCAAGAGATTCTCACCACAGAGGTCTCAACACCCTTTGGGCGAATTCAATTCCCCTTGTGGTTCTGCAGCTTGAGTTTCGGAACACTAGTTCTCAGCTTTGCTGTCTTTGGCGCCCTGCTTTCTTTGCGCATTATGGACACGCCGGAGCAACAGAACTGCCTAGCGATGCTGGTACTCGTTAGCATTTTGTGGTCCACCGAGGTGAGCCCCCTTCCCCCACCTACTTGTAAATGACTGTTTGTTATTGATCATCTTTCCTCTTCATTCTAGGCCATTCCCCTTTTTGTTACATCTCTGTTGATTCCGTTCTTGGTTGTGGTTCTTGGCATCATGCGATCTGAAGACAAGCCCCACAAGCGATTGGGCCCTAAGGAGGCAACCGGCGTGGTCTTTGGGGCAATGTGGACTCCGGTGATTATGCTTCTTCTGGGTGGATTTACCATCGCTGCAGCACTATCCAAATACGATATTGCTCGCCGCATGGCCATGTTTGTGCTTAGCAAGGCCGGCTCGAAACCGCATGTCGTCCTACTGACCAACATGTTCGTGAGTATGTTCTTGAGTATGTGGATCAGCAATGTCGCATCCCCCGTACTCTGTTACTCGATCATTCAACCTCTTCTGCGTAACTTGCCACCAGAGTCGAACTTCGCCAAATCTCTCGTACTAGGCATTGCCTTGGCAGCAAATGTTGGCGGAGCGGCCTCACCAATTGCATCCCCGCAGAATATCATTGCCTTGCAGAACATGTACCCTAGCATTAGTTGGGGTACCTGGTTCTTCATCTCGCTTCCCGTGTGCATAATTTCTATTCTGTTGATCTGGGGCCTTTTGTTGGTGACGTTTCACCCTGGTCGCAACCAAAACATCGTCCCCATGCGTCCTGTGAAGGACCGTTTCACTGGTATCCAGTATTTCATCAGTGCAGTGACCCTTGGAACCATTGCACTTTGGTGTGTGAGCCACCAACTCGAGCATGTCTTTGGCGATATGGGCGTCATTGCTATCATTCCCCTTGTGCTGTTCTTCGGTACCGGTATTCTCAATAAGGAGGACTTCAATAACTTCCTCTGGACCATCATCATCCTCGCCGCAGGAGGTCTTTGCCTAGGTAAGGCGGTTACATCGTCCGGTCTATTGCACACAATCGCTTCCGGTATCACGGCTCGTGTCGAGCATCTCAGCTTGTACAGTGTGCTCCTCGTTTTCTGCGCTCTTATATTGGTTATCGCCACATTCATTTCGCATACCGTTGCCGCATTGATCATTTTGCCCCTCGTTCGCCAGATCGGCGTCAGCATGGAAGATCCCCACCCGAACTTGCTTGTCATGGCGAGTGCTCTGATGTGCTCTGTCGCGATGGGATTGCCTACGAGCGGTTTCCCCAACATGAGTAAGGCCCACAGGTTTCCATATGATCCAATACGATACTGACTATTTCTCTCACCAGCTGCGATTATGACCGAAGTCCCTCAAACAGGCCAACGGTATCTCCATGTCCGCCACTTCCTCTCTCGCGGTATTCCGTCAAGTCTAATGTCCTTTGTGGTCATCGTGACCATCGGCTATGGACTGATGGTGGTTGCTGGGCTGTAAATTGCCTTTGGATCGTGTGAGATTTCCTAATTCAATGTATGGTGCCTGTGTGTCAGGCGGGCAAGATTGCCGTAGACTTTTCTTGTGAGATAGCTGTTGTCTTTTGGAGAGAGGTATAAAGATGAGTCATCTGGATAAAGGGGAAGGGGTTTCGGCTCAGTTGATGGATACTCTGTCTTTTCTTTCTACATGGGCTGTTTTATTACTAACGCTGGAGCTACAGTGGTCGGTGTTTGTTATTTACGGATTCAATAGATTGATGTGACCCTACTGTGTATAAGAATACACTAGGTCTACATTTGAGAATGATATTCCAACAGAATAACTATAGAGTAATTATTTTAGGAGAAGGAACTCGCGGAATCTACTCTGCTTAGTGTGACATGGCCTGACGATGGGTATCACAGCAGAAGTCCTGTTTGCTTGACCTAGCCACTATTACTAGATGAGCAGTTGCACAAGACCCAGAAGTTTCACAGTCGGGAAGAGAAGTCTCTACGAGTATTTCAAGTTCAAGACCAAATATGGACCGTGTAGAGTTTTCATTATCCCATTCGCCGAATCCAGTTACTATACTTGGAAAGAATAATTATACTGTACATTCAACATGAGGCACAGACCAGATCTAGGGAATGGAAAACCCCAAGAATACCAGGTTATAAGAGAACATAGAAAAGCACAGAACAAGCAAGGTCAATTCAAGCAAACCCTGCATCTTGCGTTACCAAAAGCGTAAGAGTCGTTTCGTCGCGGGAATTAATCGAATTCGGATGGAAAAGCAAGGAACCAAAGCAGCAGAGGGGAGCAGATAAAATGCTGCTCTAGGAGCTATAGTCAAGACAGATTAATTCCTAAAACGTTAGTCAGTGAAAGAACTGGTAAATAGAAATTGAGTGTTTTCGAGACAATGACGTAGGCAACATGTGATAAGAAAAAGGGAGATATAAAAGGACAATACTGACAATAATCCGATGGTTAAATCACCGTGGATCTTGGCCTTAAGTTGAATCTCAATATCCAGATTGAGATCCAGTCGCAGACGCAGCTGCTCGTCCTTACCACCGTCATCTTTCTCTTCTTTCTGGCCTCCACCAAGGACTCCGCCGACGGCCTTGCCTGCTGACCCTGTCACACCGTTTAGGGCATTACCTGCCGTATTCTGGACTAGCTGACCGGCTTGGTCGACGCCGCCGAGGCCACCGATGCTGTCGAGTGGACCACTACCTTGCTGCTGCTGCTGCTGCTGTTGTGGCTGGCGTGAGCGACGAGTGCGCTGGCGCTGCTGAGGTTGGGCATCCATGTCGTTACGTGGAACGGACTCGACGTCTGAATCTTGTTTAGGGCGGGGCCGTCTACGACGAGGACGTTCTGGCTGAGGTTCCGGAGCGGGTTCAGGTGCAGGTTCAGGTGCAGGCTCTTCTTCTTGCTGGTCGTTGTTTTCTTCGTCTGAATCGGGCTCTTGCTTGTGAGGTTCAGGTTCTTGCTTTTGCTCTTCCTGGTCCTCAGTGCCTTCTTCCTTGGACTCTTCTTTGTCGTCTTCGTGTTCTTGCTCTGATGCAGGCGGGGTTTGTTCTTGCTTGGTTGGAGACTTCTTGCCTAGCTTGGGAGGAGAGCGCTTTTGCTTGGTGGGAGTAGATGCTGACTCCGGGTTCTGAGATTGAGGATCTTGATCGGCCATGGTGGAAGGAAAAGAAGGGAAAGAAGAGGGGACGAGGGGCGAATATGAAGTGATCAGTCGCGGAAGATGTGGGTTATGAGGGACAAAGCGTCACTGGTGCGAGGGAAGTGGGCTGCCGGATTACAAAGGAATTAGGATAAATTGACCCTGAGGTATGATGTATGTGGGAGCCAACACGGGACAAGGCTTGTACGCTTGTCATTTATATGATGGAGCCACCTAGTGGTACAAAACCGGTGCTGATGAGCGTGTTTCCAGCCGCCTCCGACGTCAGGAGCCGAATATCTGGGCTATGACCCGTACGAACGAGGTACGACGCTCCAATTGTTCGATACCAGGGAGACCATGGAAAGGCGGGTTTGTGATTGCGAAAATGTGGGGGGAAGTATGACGTTGGGGCTGACAGGGATTAGGACCTGGAACACCTCCGTATGGAGCAAGTCACAACTAGAGGTCCGGGGGTAATAAGAATCTACATGTACTGTAGTTGCAAGACGATCAGCGCTTAGATCGGAAGTGCTTTAGGGTAGCGAGGCTGCCTGGCGTGCAAACGAGGGTCATCGGAAGTGGAAATTATCACAGTCAAGACTCCACTTGCATCGGATACGCCAATCATGCATGATCTCGGACAATTTTGGCACTGGCACCAGCCCCTCCATGTCTCCACTTTTATAAATTAAGTAGACGTAAGGCCGTTGCAGGTTTCCGCCAATCTTCGCAAATAAGAGGGAAGTTGGCAAATGACGCAACTAATCCTGCTTTTTCTAAGGGTGTACCACGTTGTAAGCCTCCGAATACGTGTTCAGCCACAGTTGCCACGGCTGTCATGGCTGCTTGACTGGTTCAGCCCACCCGAAAAACCGTTGTTGCCACGGGTCCAGCCAGGGACCGTTGAAAAACTAAGTATAGCAGGCGTTGGTCTCGTCTCTACCGGGGGTTCCCTGAAGTCCACGGACACTATGGACACGCCCTTGAGTGGGACAATGTGCCATCCCGCATGACGCGGGTGGTTCTAGTCTTGGAAAAATTGACTATGACGGAGCATCTTAATTTCCCATAGTAAGGTGTACAGCCGCTAACGTCATTCTCCCTCTCGAGTTGATTTACTCCGATCGCTCTTCTATTCAATTCATATCACCACTTGCTGCTTCCACTTTACTTTTATTTCCGTCGACTTCCTATTTTGGTTCATCTTCGGTATTCTAATTCGATCACCAACTATATACACTCGGATCACATCCCCATTATCCATCAAATACCAGGGTCATCGTCTTCACTATGGCCACCGCCGAAAAGACTCGAGAGAAGCAGAAGCAGTTCCAAGTGCCGGATGACGTTGAGTCTGGCGAAGACTACGATAGTGCCGATGATTACTCCGACGATGATAACCAGAACCCTCCCGTTCAGAACAAGCAGCTTCAGCGCCGCCGCCAGCCGCAACAAAAGACAAAGCAACAAGATGAGCTCGACGAATACTCCGACGAAGATGACTACTCGGACGAATACTCGGATGAATATTCGGACGATGAGGAGGTTATGCAACCCCGGAGGGCCATGCAGCCATTTAATGGGCAAAATCCCGATGGGATACCGGACGGTGACTTCAACGTGATTGACGAGAAGGCAAAGGAGATCGATGAGGAGGAAGGCATGAAGTTGAAGATTGAATTGAATCTGGAGATTGAAGTGGAGCTCAAGGCCCGCATCCACGGTGACTTGACTTTAGCTCTGATGTAAGTTGTGTTACTGATACCCTACCCTTCCCTGCCTACAATGAATTACGCTCAACCGAGATTAGGAGTTGATCACTTTTGCCACAGTGCGTAAATGGCATGACTCTAGTGCTACCGCTTCGGATTTCACATTCCTCTCGAGTGTACACTGCTTTACTCTATTGATACAGAGTATCCGCCACTCTTGGATGCTCATGATTTTCACGATCGATATCTCGTCCTTATTTCTGCAGCTTTTTTACCCTTCTTTTCATAGAACCTCAACTTGGTCGTCTAATCCCTGTTATCTCTGACTGTTCTGGATCTCGTGGTCTGTGATTGGCGTGGCGCAGGATTTCAGTACTAGCATACCGGACCCTGTAACTACTTAAATGTACATATTTTCCTCCCCAAGTAATTCAAACTTGATATTCTACCTGCAGTTTCTTGAGGTCCTGGGTGGCCGTCGTCTCGGCGTGCTCAAGCTAGGTCAGCTAGGCTTTCAGTATCAGCACACCGCGTTCATACTTTCATTCGAACATTTCTTTAGTATATGGGACGAAAACCTTCACATTTGACGACCTTACCTAGGCTCCCCTTTCTTTCAGCTGCGAAAACTTCCCGGGCTTCTACCCCGGCCCTCCGCGCCAATTGCCATTCAAATGCTGTGGCTCACGCAGTTCTGGGCCTAAAGAAACATCCGTCCTTACGGTCTACAGCCTCAATCTCATCTGTCATAAAAGCTTCAACGAAAGTATGTATTTCAGCCATAAAAAATCGTAGACACCCTCGAAATGGCTTGGGCCTACACCTCTGACGCTCTACTTGAGTCAAGATTGTTTTCCATTGTGCTTCGAATAGTCTTGATTTCGAACATGTATGGGGGGGGGGTATTAGTTGATTATTCATGTGTGTCCTACATAACTGCCAGTTATTCGTAAGTGACACTTTTAACGAATCAAAACCATTCCTCATTTCCCCCAAATTCAATTCCCGCCCAGAAAATTTTGAAGTCTGCGTGATAAAGCATGCTGCACATGTATGGAGAGTGGGCAGTATAGCGTGGGGCCGAGGGATGCTCGGGCTTGGCACGGATCGACATGGTCTGCCACGTTCAGCACGGGACTGATCAAAAACCAACAACTGCGTTTCAGTAGTACAGCATCTCTTTCATTTGTTCCGTGGTATCTGCATAGGTATCCAAGCATTACCCTGCCACCATGTCCAAAGACTTCATTATCAAGCACATGAACGCCGATCACGGCGACTCCCTCCAGCTCTACCTACAAGCCTTCAACAAGATCAGCGCTCGCGAAGCCCGCGGTGCCCAAATCGAAGACCTCACCCTCTCCAACCTTGTCATCTGCGCCAATGGCACCCGCTACAACGTTCCCATCGATCCTGCCATGAAGGACTTCAGTGAATCTCGTGGCCGCCTGGTCGCACTGCATAAGGACAGCCTGCAGCGCCTAGGCCGCTCCGACATCACGCTGACCGAGTACCGAGCTCCACGGGGAGTTGTCCAGAATGTGGTATTCGCTCTGTGTCTCTTCACCTACGTGAGCTGCTTCCAGCGCAGCAATCTGCTACCGGGCTCATTCGTCTACGAAAATCTCGGATACAAGTATGTTCCGGACTTTGCGCACTGGGTCTACAATATCCAGCCGTTACTGTTCCCAGCTGTGGTAGGTATTCATGTCTTCGAGTCGGCTCTGTTGGCCATCCTCAAGTTGAAACCGCATGGAGTTCCAGTCTTGTCAGGGCTGTGGTGTAAGTGGATGGCTTCTTGCTTTGTGGAAGGGTTTGGGTGTTTCCAGCGGATCGCGGAGTTCGTCAAGGAGGAGCGGGCGAAGAAAGGCGAGAAGAGCAAGTAGGAGGGTAAATGGAACTATTGAGATAAAATGATTTCTTAATTGAGTATAATAAGAACCATTCTATATTGTGCATACTAAACTTTGTCCATTGATCGTCTACGTATGTATGTGTTCGGTGAAGCTGTAAATACAGAGAGGCGGGACCAGAGATAAGATGAGTCAGCAGTCTCGCCCCTCGAGTCACGGGACCAAGAAGCACTTGATTATATAATTATCGGCTAGTCCGCTTCCAGACTAGTGTCAGTTAGGGCAACCGCACAAGCGAGCGACACAGTGCGCCCTGCGAAATTCGACGGACTCCACGACCGCATCTTCCAACGACACCCCATCGACAACCGTTCTGCTTTTGGTGAAGGGCTGCAGAACTAGAGGTGAGTTTCCCTCCTGATCGCATCGCTTTCTCTTTCTCTCCCCTTCTGCTTCGTCCGAGTCAACAATCTGGTACCATTCGAGAAAAATCCATCGGGAATTATTCGATTTCGAGATCGCCTTCACTCGTCCTTGACAACCATTTCAACACATCGCTACACCGTTCCTATCATTCGAATTGGACCTTGCATTATCGCTCGAGACGAACCAGAAGTGTTGGAGAAAGGATTTTGGAAGCACACATACCAAAGGACCCGAGTTCTAATTTTTCTATTGTGATCAACAGACCCCCTCATCAACCGCAAATATGGGTATCTCTCGTGATTCTCGCCACAAGCGCAGCGCCACCGGTGCCAAGCGCTCTTACTACCGCAAGAAGAGGTACGGTGCACCTGTCAATTCAATTGGATATTTTCCTTCCCATGTGTTGTGTGGGCAAGGAAAATGAGGGCGACTGTGGTGTATCAGTGTGTCTGTGTGGCACCGATGAATTCACAAACGCCTGAACGGATCGTATTTTGAACACCAAATTCTGACTTGACATCTTCCAACAGAGCTTTCGAGAAGGGTCGCCAGCCCGCCAACACTCGTATTGGTACCAAGCGCATCCACCTGGTCCGCACCCGTGGTGGTAACCAGAAGTTCCGTGCCCTCCGTCTCGAGTCCGGTAACTTCTCCTGGGGCTCCGAGGGCGTTGCCCGCAAGACCCGTGTCATCGGTGTCTCTTTCCACCCCTCCAACAACGAGCTGGTCCGCACCAACACCCTGACCAAGTCCGCCGTTGTCCAGATTGACGCTGCTCCTTTCCGTCAATGGTACGAGGCCCACTACGGCCAGGGTATCGGCCGCCGTCGCCAGGTTAAGACCGACGAGGTTGAGGAGAAGAAGAGCAAGTCTGTCACCAAGAAGCAGGCTGCTCGCTACGCCGACCAGGGCAAGGTTGAGGGTGCCATCGAGCGCCAGTTCGAGTCCGGTCGCCTCTACGCTGTTGTGGCCTCCCGCCCCGGCCAGTCTGGCCGTGTCGACGGTTACATCCTGGAGGGTGAGGAGTTGGCTTTCTACCAGAAGGCTATCCGCAAGTAAACGAAAAAACAAAAGGGAAAGCCATACGGTTGGGCGCCGCATGGGTTGTCGTTGCACGGGTGGTTATCGGAGTTTGAGCTATGTTTACCAGAAAACTTTCATGATCTGGGCATCCACGGATGTGATGTCTGTAGAGCTCTGAGCCGTCCATTCTATAGGAATGATTTCCTGTTTACGTTATTTTTTTTCTTCTTCACTGTTCCTCCTAGTCCATTTCCAAATTTTCCCTCGTAGGAGTATTTCACTATCTGATATCTGATGGGGCAAGAGCGGGCTGTGAAGCGGAGACCTGACGTCTTCCCCCGCGAACCATATCAGCAAGACTGCATCGTAAATATTTGATCCGAGCTCTCACTTCTTCCCTTTAATTCAACCTCCAAATCACCTATCCAATTCATCCGAAGTCTATTTACTCACCATGGCCTCGCCTGCGCGGGTTAAAACCCGCATCTGCATGATCTCCGATACCCACACAAACGTGCCTCTCCCTGCCGACGACAAAGAGCACGCATTCCGAGACCCGCTTCCAAAAGCCGACGTCCTTCTCCATGCCGGCGATCTTACTAAAGTTGGCTACACAGTCGAGTACGAGGCTACGGTCTCGATGCTCAAGGCTGCAGACGCTGAACTGAAGCTCGTTATCGCCGGCAATCACGATATCACCCTCGACGAAGAACACTTCACAACTTTCGGCTACAGACGTCACCGCAAACCCATTCGCCTCGGCTCTGCACCACCGGTCCTCGAGGATGACGAGCAATCACTTATGCAAACAATCCGCGCTGGTGCCATTCCTTCCACGGAAGACATGAAGGCCTACGTCCGTCGCGTCAAGGACCTCTGGACCAACCAGTCAGCTCGGGACGCTGGCATTCGCTATCTTGAAGAAGGCGTACACTCATTCACCCTATCCAATGGCGCAAAACTCACCGTCTACGCCTCACCTTACCAACCAGAGTTCTATAACTGGGCTTTTGGCTACCCCCGCAGCGAAGACCGCTATAATCCTCCCTCCCAAGGCGCCACCGACTCAGACCCACCTGCCAATCCGGTCCCTGACCACCCAAACATCGACATCATGCTAACACATGGTCCACCGGCAGGGATCCTCGATCTAGTGGGCACCGGCGAGGTCATTGACCGTCATGGAGTTGCAACAGAAACCCATGTGGGATGTGCGCATCTTCTCCGCGCGGCGGAGCGTGCCCGTCCCCGCATCTACCTCTTTGGACATATTCATGAAGGTTGGGGCGGGGTGCGCGGTACGTGGAATCCCCTAGCCGATGGTGGTGTCAAACAGGAAAACATTGTTGCAAATGAAGAAGAGATGCTGAAGAACCGCGGTGTGTTCTACGATATGAGCTCAGAAAGTGGCGAGAAGCCGCTCGAATTCGGGAAGGAAACGCTTTTTGTAAACGCCAGTATTTGCACTCTCTCCTACCGCCCCAAGAATGCGCCTTGGGTTGTTGATTTGGATCTCCCTTTGGCTGGGACTGAAGACCAGAGCATGGAGCAAGCGCAAGAATAGACTGGATGAAACGAAGCAAGAATGAGCTGGTCTATGGCTTGCCTTCGACTTGGGAATTTAGTTTTTGCTGGGCTTTCTCTGGGGCGCTGGTTTTGCTATGAATTGATATGAATTAAATAGGCTTCGGCCTAAAAAGTCGAATACACAAGACAAAATTTGGTATAAACCTTGGAAGTTTAAGTAAAGTTTTGAAAGCTGGAGTGGAGCATGTGGGCGTACAGCTATGGATATATAATGTCAACCCGCTCTCCAGGGCTCGAGGTCGGATTCTCCGACACTTGCTGAGCAAGATAGTTATTTGTCATATTTTGTCATTGAATAAATCGAGGCTACAAAAATTAGCCTTTGGTTGAAGAGTGTGAAAGAAAAATAGATGTATAACCTCCACTTAACTATGGTAGTTAACCTTGGAGGTACCAAACATTGAGGCCTGAATCGCGAGGCAGAATTGTCATGTCTGCGACTTTCCATAGCTCACTCAAGAGCTAGGCAAGTGATGCGATAGCCCTGGAGGCACGTAGGGAACGACAGACTCTTCAAGCCACACACCATCGCGGACTGTTTCGCACAGATCGGCAACAGTAGGTATCCGAGAACGAGTCATGTGTCTACTTAGATGGGTACTGTTACATGTTTCAAGCCAGGAGATTTTACGGCCCGTACATGGACTTACTACCTACTAGTATTGTCATTTCTGGGTTTCTCAAAAAGCATTTTGTGAAATGAGCACAATCCATGTGGTATTTTTGACTGAAAAAATAGCAATGCAAAATATCACTCCGAGGTATGGAGGACATGCCAGATAAGAAATATACATGAGGCCAAACGTGCCGGGTGCTTGTCGATCGTTGAATCATCACATCATGGGCTTCTCCATGGGCTTGATGATGCCCTGCTTGATCATGACACGAGGCTTGGTTCCACTTTGGAACGTTTCCTTTGTAGACCACTCCGGACCCAGAGGCATACGCAGTGAGCGTTCGTACTGTGCCTTCGTCTCGTACTGGTGAGGCAGTGAGCTTGCCATGTACTTGACATTCTGGGGAAAAGTCAGTATATGTGAATGAAATAGTTCTGGAAAGAGTGAACATACCTTCTTTACCCGCTTCTCGTTGATGATGACACGAGAGAGCTTGGCATCCTTGCGCTTCTCGGGCTTGACACCTTGCTCCGTGCTCAAGAAGCGCCTCTTGTTCTTCTGCTTCTTGCTGACACCGTCGCCGGCCCAGCTGCCCCAGCCTTCCAGAGTGTTGTCCACGACCTTGTCACCTTCATCGTCAATGGTGTCCATCTTTTCTTGCTCGAAGTCTTGGACGACCTCGTCGCCAGCAAAAGCTCTCGCAACTAGGTCGTGGTTCTTCAGCAGGACAGGGACATTATCTTCATCGTCGCTGTCTTGTTCGTCACGAGAACGCTTCTTGGCAGGAGCTGCCTTGGCTGCTTTGCTCTTATTAGATGAAGCAGGCGCTTGCGGGGCCTGTGGCTGCTCGTCGTCGAGTGTGATATCCATAGACTCTTGAGCATCTGTACCAGTCCGGCGACGGTTGGTGCGCTCAGTTTGAACCAGCCATGGGTTCTCTTCTTCAATATCCTCCTTCGGCGGTTGACTGAACATCTTGGTAGAGGGCTTGGCGGTGGTCTTCGGGACAGAAGCGGCAGGCTTTGACTTTAGCGGACGATCAACCACAATGTCAACATCTTCGTCCTCGTCATCCGAGCCAGGCTTCTCCTCGAATTCGTTCTTTGGCAATGCTTTCGCCTGTGACTGAGCTTCGGTCTTTTCAGACTGGCCAAACTTCCGCCGGCCAACTTCCGACTCAGCCTCTGACTGTGACTCCTCGCCATGCAGCTCACGGTTGAGGCGTCTGAGTTCTGCATCGTTCGCCTCTTTGCGAGCCGCATCCGCATTTTTCATGAACTTCATTTCGAAAAGGTTGGAATGCGGGCCCTTAGGGATCTCAGCAGCCTCGTCGTTGTCCAAAGCGCGCAGCTTCTTCTGTATCTTACGCTTCTCCACATCAGAAGCATCAGAAGCCCAGGGATCATCATCCTCAGACTCTGAGCTAGATGATTCCAGATAGGCATCATCACCGCGGGAGACGCTCTTTCCTTCAATTCGTCTCCGGAGCTCCTCTTCACGGAGAGCCAAGTCGGCCGCATTGTTACGGGCATCTTCATCCCAGGCAGTACGACCGGTCTCTTTCAGGCTCTTAGCCCACTTGCTGTCGCGGTGTTTGGAGCCCATACGAGCTTCAGCTCGCATCCGCTCATTCTTCTCGACATCCATTGCATCCAAGTCCACGCCAGCTTCCAAAAGTGCTTGTTTTTCTTGCTGTTCAAGACGCTCACGCTCCTTGCGGTGAACACGGCGGTAGGACTTGCTCTTGATCTTCTTAATTCGCTTGGCACGCACTTCTTCGCGGAAGAGCAAATCACGTCGTTTCCGTAGCTCGGCACGACGGGCTTGAATCTCTTCAATAGGCAATGTGCGAGCTTGGATATCCTCAAAACCTTGGACTTGCTCCTCAGCGGACTTGCCGTTGGCTTCGGCCAATCCACTCTCAACGAGAATGCTCTGGATAGTGCTTTCTAGATCGTTCGTCGGCTTTGCAACGTCCATGCGGTGGACTTGCTCGCTATTCGGGTCGGGGAGAGGGAACATCAGATGCTCGGCTCTGCGGTTGTGTTTGACAGTGTCAATCCAGCGATCCAAGGTCTCTTTACTCTTTTCGTAAGCTGCAGTACGGTCGAGCTTGTCTTGCTGGCGTTTCGCCAAAGGAGCATCCAATTTGCCCGGGATGCCAGCCTTGGATGTTTGAGGAATAGCCTCTACATGCTTCAAAGAGCTCTTGAGGCGAGAATCTGTGATCGAGGGCAGAAGATCGGCGACAGTCAATTTCTTTGAAGAAGTCAAGCCATACTCAGTAGGCTTGCTCTGTTCTTGTGATTTCTGTGTGGATTTCGTACGACGTCCCGTCTCCATGGAATTGACGAAGTCTTGAAGCTTACTCAAGCCGTCGTTCTGTCCATCAAACTCTTCATCCTCAGAAAGGGATAGCCCAGTATCGTCACTCTGGTCCTCTTCGCTATCTGCCTCTGAGCCTGAATCCTCCTCACTGTCATTTTCATTGTCATCGGCTGCCGCCTTTTTCGATTTTGCGGCAGCTTTCTTGGCTTCGGCCTCTTCCTCCGCAGTGTTCATATCCCAGGCAGTCAGAAGATCCACGGCATCTTCGCCAAGGTCATCGTCTTCATCTTCATCTTCATCTTCGCCCTCGGACTCAGATGCATCAACGTCCTCGGATAGACTGATCTCGGCACGCTTCTTTGTAGATTGTTTTGGCTTGGGTTTGGACTTGTTGCTAGAGCTTCCACGGAATGTATAGCCCTCAAATCTTTCTTCGTCGCTTTCTCCAAGAGCTTCGTCACTGTTTAGAGACTCATCGTCATCGCTGTCCACCTGTCCTAATTTCCACTCGTGGCCCTCGCTGTCACTGCCACCATTGAGGCTGCCATCGTCGGGGGCGGTGTTGAATCTGCGGCGCTTGTAGTTTGGAACGTCCCCGTCTTCGTCTTCGCCGTCCTCGTCCTCATCGCGGTTGTTGTTGAATTTGCGTTCGGAGCCATCATCGTAAAAGCCTAAACGATTGCGGCGTACACCGAGTTTGGTAGGGATTTGTTTCTCAGCGATAGAGAGAGCATTAATGGCGCGACCGCTCTTGCGCTTTGGTGCTGGTCTGCCTTTGGAAGCACCCCGATCTTTCGGACCCCGCAGATTGGTTTGCTGGCGAGGCATGATTGCGATGGAGCGGAAAAATCGCAAACTAAAACGTGCAGGAGCCTCGGTTCTGTACAGGAATGTACAAGAACGACCAAGTTCCCGTGTTGGTTGGGAAAGGGTTTGGTTTGAGTGGTCAGTTCAACTTTTTTTTGGCTGCGAAAAAAAAGTTCTCGGCGTGGAGATTGGCGACTGACCGCCCGGACCTAGGATTTCTCAACTTCAACTGCTTCCCATTGTTGCCCTCCCTGTCTCGCTCTCAGTTTCACAACCCTTGACAATATGTTTAAGCCTTCACCTACTATGATGGCGCGCCTGCGCTTCACCACGAAGCAGGTCAATGGCGGCTACTACAAGGGTACGCGAACTGGATCGATGGGTCAGTTCGACAAGAAGGGCAACTACGTGATCGACTGGAAGAAGGTCCGGACCTATGTGGTCCCTGATGATCTGGACGAATTCGATGTTTGTGCAACTAAATTGACGCCATCTTTGAATAACCACTAACCGGAAGACAGCTCACTCCTTTTGTCTCGAAGAAAGTGGAACCCAAACGTGACCAATACGTCAAACAGATCACCCGCAACGGCCGCACAGTCACTGTGGTTGATAGCTTGAAGGGCCAGGACTACATTAACATCTGGGGTGACAAGAATGCTGAGGAGGTTGTTGCTCGCGAGACTGCCGAAAACCAGAGCCAAGCGGACTCATCTCGGTCCAGTCAATAACCGCGTTTGAAGCATACCATTATATCCGACTGTTAGTGCATGCATTCTACCCAAAGACTCAACCATTGCGACCTTCTAACAATTCTTGCAGGCTGCTACCTACCCCAGAAATACAGCTTGTCGCCAACCTATTCCCCTCCGACGGCCCACCTCCTCGATCTACCCCTCTACTGCTCGCTGGCCGATCGCACCTCTATGTATTATATGTACAGCATACTTGAATGAACACAGGCCCTGATCCGGTCTATCAGCATAAAGCGCAGTGGATGTCGACATTATGCATGTCCCGGTCACCAGGCCTTGGGACGAAGAGTTGGAATGCAATCATTGAGCATTCTGGACCGATTTTTATAGAAGATACTTGTCAGATAATTGGATTTGATCTGTTATATGTTCAATTTAGATATATCTTTTTTCCGTACCTCATTCCAATCGTATAAGCCTAGCGGTGCCGCAAAAGAACTTTGCCTGGTGCGTGGAATTAGCGTCGTATTAGCAGTACTCAGTCATCCATGGGCTGATAACGAGTGCGTGTGCCGTGTGCATATCACCGATAAGGTCGCCATGCGCTCACGTATCGTAGCCCGCGTATGTCATAGTTCTTCACATTTACATTCATTGCCCAGCGTTGCGAGATGGGCTTGTATCTCTTCTCTTTTTCTGCATCTAAAGCGACTTGATTTGCATAGACCAGCCTCTCAAAGACCTTTCCCTTACCTCCGGGTAACCAGGGCCTCACGATGTTCCAGTCCTTTACCGGAAGCTCTCGTCGTCCACGACAGGTGAATCTAAGTGGCCGCACCAATAATCCTTTCGCTGCATTCCCCGGAAACTCTCCTTCCCGACCGGCTCCCCATGCCTCGAACCCACAAAGTGCTGTTGCCATTGCACAGCAGGAGCGGATGCAGAGACAGCGGGACAGAGACAAACAGAATGCGGTCCGGGTCATCCAGCGAGTGTGGCGGGGCGACAGCAGCAGGAGGGCTACACATAACGCGTGGAGATTGGAGTGGGATGCCAATGAGCGGCTCATGACAGATGCCATGGATGTCGCTGTTGGAACCGAAGCTGGCTCGGAGAATGTGGTGTTCTCCTCACGTCGTCCTGCACCATATGCCACTGCTGATCAATGTCTGGGTCAGCTTCGGCTTCTGGTTCAGTTTGTATCAGCAAGAAAGCAGGATGATGTCTTGCGGCTGGTATACTTCGTCGATGCATTCGAACAGACTTTGCGAACTTTACCTACTATTGCTACTGAAGGCGAATGGACTAAGCTCCTCAAACGACTGGCTCTAGCTGTGCTGCGTGCGCTGAACTCTGCATCGAGTTCATGTGTCCCAGTTGCTACTATTGAGCCTTTACTCCGAGGAGCGGTTTTACTCGCTGAATTGATCCCTAAGCAAATGGCTGTTATCGCTGATAGCTATTACGATGCTATGGCTTTCTTGACAACTAATTTGTCAAATACGGATTCGTCCAATTCACAAAAATTCACTCTCAGCCCTGAGAGTATCAAAGACGCTGTCCTGGCTCTTTTGAGGCCCATCACTTCGGAGACTATGTCGGCATACGAATCCTTTGCTACCTCATATCTCACCATCCCAGACCTTGAGAGACACCTTGGGAAGCTAGATGACTTGGCCGACCAAATAAATTATCGCATGCTTGCATTAGCTGTGTCATCTAGGCTCAACTCAACTGCCAAGGGTTCTCGCACCTTGGATGACATGCAGGCTCGCACTTGGTTGTTTTCATACCTAATCTTCTTTCACCGATATGCTTTGGGTGGAGAAGCCTTTGTTCGACCACCGGAGCTGGAGTTTGTGAGTGTGATCTCTGATCTGCTGACGTCCACGGCGACTCATCTCATGCAAGGCCTGGAGGCGGAAGATCCAAGTGACTTGGAATCCCCAACAGGCGTGCGACCCTTACACCCATTTATCAAGGAGCAACTTACAGGCCTTGTGAACCAAAGTAGCGTCACTGGACTACTTTCTCCTATTCGATCATCCCGCCTGACACAGTCTGACATGACGAGTAGCGAGTCTGATGTATCCAAAGAAGCCCAGGTTCTTGCTACATACGCATTGAACCTGCTGAGAATCTTTCCTCGCCGCGGAGATGATATTCGAATGTGGTTATATCTGGGCTCAGCCCCATCTGGGCAGCAAGTTTCGGGTCAATCAGATGCAAAGGTACCAGCGATCAAATATTTCTGGCAAGCATCTAGATCCAGTCGCGTCTTTCAGATTATTAGCAGTGACTCTACTAAAGTGCTTCCGTTGTTGCAATCATACCAGGACACCAAAGAGCCTGCCCAGTTATCGCGAAATCAGCGGGATCAAGAGTGGACCACCATACTACTTTTCCTTGAGCTTTATACATTTGTTCTGAAAGTCATGGATGACGATGAGTTCTTCTCTAGCACATCATCCTTCACATCTTCAGATGATGCCAAAATTTCATGGACAAGGGAGAGTGCCTTGCCCCTGGAAGATGTCAAGGACATGACTGTTTTTCTCAAGAACCTGGCTTTTACTCTTTACTGGAATGCTGTCGATTTGAGTGAGCCAGAGCTTCGACCCACCGCAGTCAGCCTTAGTAGCTACTTCAGCAACACTGGTCAAACCTCTATTTCTAATCCTTTCCCGAGCACAAAGGAGCTGGAAGCAAAAAGCCAGACGACCTACCTTCCTGGCGTTACTGGGATTCCACTTGAGTACTTCAAAGGGTTGGTAACAGGCTTGCTTCGAATGTTACATGAACGAGAGTAAGTGGAGAATCGTGAACCGAACTCTGATGATCATTGTGATACTAATGTTGGCTGCCTTGATAGCTCTCGTCGAAAGTTCCTTCCCAAGGACCATTGGCTTATGACCAGTCGTTTCGATATGGAAGGCTTTATATCCTCTGTTGTCGCGGAAGAAGAGAGGAGGCACGAATTCCAAACGCAGGCCGACGACCCGGAGGACATTGACCTTGTAAACGAGGAGATCGATCGTTCCAACGAACCATCCGGGCTAGCAGGAACTGGTCGTGCTCAACAGACCATTCGAATTGAGGCATTGAGAAGAAACCAGCAACGAGCTGTTCGTGGACGAATTCTAGCGGCTATTGCACCCAGGCTGGAGATTCTTCGAAACATGCCATTTTTCATTCCCTTCACTACCAGAGTCCAAATATTCCGCGAATTTATCTACCATGATCAGCACCGCCGCCGAAATGGGTTTGTGGAACCAGACGCTTGGCGCGTATCCGTCGCCCAGATGGCGATGATAAATGGTCATCAGCAAGGCGTACAGGACGTCCTTGCCCGACACCAGGCGGAGATTCGACGAGAGCATATCTTTGATGATGCATTGAGCCAGTTCTACCAGCTGGGTGACGGTCTGAAAGAACCGATCCAGATCAGTTTCATTGATCGGTTCGGATCCATGGAAGCGGGCATTGATGGCGGTGGCGTTACAAAGGAATTCCTGACCAGCATCACGAGTGAAGCATTCAAAACGGAGGATGGCTTCAACATGTTTGCAGAGAATGATCAGCACCTGTTGTATCCCAATCCCACCGCTGTTGAACAGTGCAAGGAACAAATGCGAGAGAATCAGGTGATGGAGCAGAGCACAGAATGGACAGGAAACATTCGAGAGCTGCTTCGCCGGTACGAGTTCCTTGGACGTATCATTGGAAAATGTCTCTATGAAGGAATTCTTGTTGACGTCAACTTTGCGCCTTTCTTCCTTCTAAAGTGGGCGTTGACTGGCGGCAGTGGATCTGCCATGAAGGAGTCGTCCTACCGGGCCAATATCAATGACTTGAAGGACCTTGATGCAGGCCTGTACCAGGGCCTATTGAAACTAAAGAACTACCCTGGCGAAGTTGAAGATTTCGCTCTCGACTTCACCGTCACTGATACCATTCCGATGCCGGGATCAAACAATCGTATGGTCACAAAAGAGCTGAGACCGGATGGCTCAAACATTCCTGTCACGAACCAGAACCGCTTGGTTTACATCTCCTATATCGCACGATACCGCCTACAGGCGCAACCAGCGCAGCAAACCAACGCCTTCCTTCAGGGACTGGGTCAGATCATCCAACCGTCTTGGCTGTCCATGTTCAACCAGTCTGAACTGCAAACTCTAGTGAGTGGAGAGACGGGTGACATCGACGTGGAAGATCTGCGACGCAACACGCAGTATGGCGGAGTATATGTTATCGGTGACGATAACCAGGAGCACCCGACCATCCAATTATTCTGGAAGGTGCTGCACGAAATGAACACCGAGGAAAAGCAGAAGGTGTTGCGATTTGTGACCTCTACTCCACGAGCTCCGCTACTTGGATTCAGCCATCTCCACCCGCGATTCAGTATCCGAGACTCGAGCGAGGACCAGGAGCGATTGCCAAGTACGAGTACGTGTGTGAACTTGCTGAAGTTGCCACGGTACTCGAATGCCGAGAGGCTCCGAACAAAGCTGTTGTATGCGGTGAGTTCGGGAGCCGGATTTGATCTGAGCTAAGTCGTTTTTTTTTGGGGCTTTACTTTTATTGAATTATACTCCTTTTTTACTCTTCTCATTTGCCGTTTAATCTTACACTTATGTGGTTTGTGTACGTTCTATGCATAGCATTGGCGTTGACTAAATATGGGGCAGCTCATTGGCTGCGGAAAGAGGATCTGCCGAGGGTAAGGAATGCGAATTGTGGACACAACAAATCCGCGTATCTCCTCTCTATCTTCCGTATCTCCCGAGTGTTGTGTTGGTGGATTCCAAAGAATTTACTGTGGATGGCATTGCTTTGATTTCCCTCCTTCCCAATAGTATTATCTAGACGTAAAATAGTATGATCTAACCATCAAGTACCAATTCCTACTGCAAGTAGAGTATCATGTGGCTAATCACCTGATCCAGTACAAAGAAAAAGACAAAGTGAAGAATCATCCACCGCCTTCCACATCTGGGCAAGTGGGGGCACTCAGTTACGGACTGAGTTTTCTGGAAAAAAACCGCCTTCACATTAATTTTCTTTCTCCAACCCTCGTCTGCCTTTCCCCTCCTCTCTTTCTTAGGGAACCTTTTTTCCTTTCGAACCTTTTATCGAAAGTCATAAAAAAATTACAAAAAAAACCCAGAAAACCCTCGAAAATTCAAATCCCTATCTTATCTCCCCCTCCATTGTGCGGTGTGTCGAACTTCTTTCACCCGTTCTTCCAGGTTGGTCGCGCCCCTCGAAACAATCCCCTCCTGCCCACGTTCTTCCCCACTACGCACTGCTTTGAATTGGAGGTGTTTTTGTTTGAATTGCATCATTTCATATTTTGTCACGGTTCTGGTCACTATTGTGAACCGCGTCCTCACCGAGAACACAAACACACTTTGTTTTTATGAGCAGGGTGTGTCACGGTGTCGCTTGTACGGCAACTTCTCCTTTCAAATTCCCCCATCATTGCTCTTTCATCTCGACAAAATGCCTACTCCACAAAGAGAGATTTTGCGAATGTTGTGTAACGATGAAAAAGAACCTTTGCACACCCGCACATCCGGATCCCAGTGAATGCCTGCTAAAAGTTTATCAGTAAAAAAGAAAATCAGTCAATATGTCTGCCGAAGCCACCACTACCCCCCCTGTCGCTGACAGCAATGCCAACGGCACCACCCCCGAGGCCAACGGTGCTCCCGCCGCTGCCGCCGCCGCCGAGACCGCCGGCGAGGGTGCCAATGCTCAGCCTCACTCCGCTTCCCTCTACGTTGGTGAGCTCGACCCCTCCGTGACTGAGGCCATGCTCTACGAGCTGTTCTCTTCCATTGGCCAGGTTGCCTCCATCCGTGTCTGCCGTGACGCTGTCACCCGCCGTTCGCTCGGTTATGCCTACGTCAACTACAACAACACCGCCGATGGTGAGCGTGCTCTGGAGGACCTGAACTACACCCTCATCAAGGGCAAGCCCTGCCGTATCATGTGGTCCCAGCGTGACCCCGCTCTGCGCAAGACTGGCCAGGGCAACGTTTTCATCAAGAACCTGGACAACGCCATTGACAACAAGGCTCTGCACGACACCTTTGCTGCCTTCGGTAACATTCTGTCCTGCAAGGTCGCCCAGGATGAGTTCGCCAACTCCAAGGGTTACGGATTCGTCCACTACGAGACCGCCGAGGCCGCCAACAACGCCATCAAGCACGTTAACGGCATGCTTCTGAACGACAAGAAGGTCTTCGTCGGTCACCACATTTCCAAGAAGGACCGCCAGAGCAAGTTCGAGGAGATGAAGGCTAACTTCACCAACATCTACGTCAAGAACCTTGACACCGAGATCCCCGATGAGGAGTTCCGCATCATGTTCGAGAAGTTTGGTGAGATCACCTCCGCTACCCTCAGCCACGACCAGGACGGCAAGAGCCGTGGTTTCGGTTTCGTCAACTACTCCACCCACGAGGCTGCGCAGGCCGCCGTCGACGAGATGAACGAGAAGGACATCAAGAGCCAGAAGCTCTACGTTGGTCGTGCCCAGAAGAAGCACGAGCGTGAGGAGGAGCTCCGCAAGCAGTACGAGGCTGCCCGTCTTGAGAAGGCCTCCAAGTACCAGGGTGTCAACCTCTACGTCAAGAACCTGACTGACGATGTCGATGACGAGAAGCTCCGTGAGCTCTTCGTCTCCTACGGAACCATCACCTCCGCCAAGGTCATGCGCGACAGCCTGACCGACCGCTCTCCCAGCCCCGACTCCGAGGAGAAGGAGGCCGAGCAGGAGACCGAGGCCAAGGAGGAGAAGACCGAGGAGAAGAAGGAGGAGACCGAGGAGAAGACCGAGGAGAAGACCGAGGAGAAGACCGAGGAGAAGACCGAGGAAGGCGAAGAGGAGGGCGAGAAGGGCGAGAAGAAGCTCCTTGGCAAGAGCAAGGGCTTCGGCTTCGTCTGCTTCAGCAGCCCCGATGAGGCCTCCAAGGCTGTCACTGAGATGAACCAGCGCATGGTCAACGGCAAGCCCCTTTACGTCGCTCTCGCTCAGCGCAAGGATGTCCGCCGCAGCCAGCTCGAGGCCAGCATCCAGGCCCGCAACACCATCCGTCAGCAGCAGGCCGCCGCTGCCGCTGGTATGCCCCAGCCTTACATGCAACCCGCCGCTGTCTACTACAACCCCGGCCAGCAGGGCTTCATTCCCGGTGCTCAGCGTGGTGGTATGCCCTTCCCTCCTCAGCCCGGTATGGTTATGGGAATCCCTGGTGGACGCCCCGGCCAGTACCCCGCTGGTTTCCCCGGTCAGCAGGGTGGCCGCGGCATGGCTCCTCCCCCTAACTTCCAGGGTATGCCCATTGGTATGCAGGTTCCCGGCGGTGTTCCCAACGGTATGGGCTACCCCATGCAGGGTCAGTTCGGTCGTGGTGCTGGTGGCCGTGGTCAGGTCCCCGGAATGCCCATGGGTAACATGCGTGGTGGTCCTGGCTTTGGTGGCCGTGGTGGTCCTCAGATGGGTCGTGGCCGTGGCCAGCCCGCTCCTGCCGGTCAGCCCGCCCAGGAGGCCGTTTCCTCCAGTGGTATCAACCACCAGACCTTCGCCGCTGCTCCCCCTCAGCAGCAGAAGCAGATGCTTGGTGAGGCTCTCTACCCCAAGATCCAGGCCCAGCAGCCCGAGCTTGCTGGTAAGATCACTGGTATGCTTTTGGAGATGGACAACACTGAGCTCCTTGGACTGTGAGTTTTTCCCCTTTTCACCCCAGTTTCTACCTGCCATGTACTAATACTTTCTTTTCAGGCTCGACGAGGAGGATGCTCTCCGCGCCAAGGTCGATGAGGCCATTAACGTCTATGATGAGTATATGAAGAACAAGGGTACCGAGGGTGAGTCGGCTGCCGAGACCAAGCCCCAGGAGGCCCCCAAGGAGGCTTCCTCGGAGGAGAACAAGTCCTAAGGGACGTCTCTCGCAACGGTCGAGCGCATCAATGACGGCTGTGATTGGATACCCAACCCACATACCGCCTCTCGGAAACTTGGATGCACGTTTTGATGACCTTTTTTCTTTCTTGTCCCTTTCTTTTTTACATTAACACCCTGTTCTGGCTCTTTCCCTCTGTCCCATCCGATCCTGATATCCCTCGGTTTGAAAAGTTCTTTTTTTTTTGTGTTAGGCAGTGTCACCTACTGGTGTCTAGGAACGCGACACGTTGATTCTCTCTTTCTTCCTCTTTCTTTCTTATCTACCTAGTACACACTTCCGATCATTGCGGGAAACTTTCGGATGACAAGCACGTACAGAGGGACTGGCATTGTATTGGGGGGTCGGTAAAAGTTATCTTGGGCGCCGGATGTGGCATTTTTCTATCTATCCCTTTTATTGTCTTCTGGGAGGGAGTTGTGACGTTTTTCTCTTCCTATCCCCCAATTTCTGCTCTTTTTATCAGTTTTCCACGTATTTGTTTTACTGCTACACGAGTGTAACATAGAGTATGCCTTCCTCGCGGATGGGTATCTTGTGCTGTCTCTACTGTGCCTGGGTTCGAGGGTACAGTACCTTGATAAGAATGAGATGGTCAAGAGCCCACTTTGCTTCAGTCATTCGTTAGTCAATTTACGTATTTGCGTCTGTACCCGATGACTCCTTAAATTAGCGCCGAGTAGGGTTTGTAGTATGTACACAGGGGAACAGTAAGAACCACGTTGCAGCGTCTAGCCCCTAAAATAACGTCAGCATACTAGCCACAGCCTCAGCGGCAGCACTTCCTTGCCCCTCAGAGAGGTAAATATCTCTAAGACTGCTTATTGATATAATGTGCTGACCCATTCTATCAGCATTCACAAGCGAGAGACACTTGTACTGGGCCCGTTGTCTCCTCCCCCACGACATACTGACTTTTAGAACAAGACCATACTGGTAATGCTCGTGATTATGCCCCCGAAATATCGAATGCAAACTACCCCGTTGGCGCAATGTGCAGGACTACTCTGCCGTCGCAGACGGCTCTGGAGACCAGACGAGCGCCTTTCAAAATGCATTTAACGACGACGGATCAAACGGCAATCGGAAGGGTCAGGGCATGACCAAGTATCCAGCCGAAGTGTTCCTCCCAGGAGGAACTTACCAGCTGGGCAGTACTTTGGACCTACGTGTCGGAACGGTCAGAGATCCCCATCAGTTCACGTATTATGGGTGAAGCTTGGGCCGTGATTTCCGGTGCTGAAGACGCCTTCAAAAACGCCTCGAATCCCAAGGCTTTTGTACAAGTTGGACAAGTTGACGACGAAGGCATCATCGAAATCCAGGATATCCGATTCAGCGTTGCAGAGATTCTACCCGGGGCGATCATCCTTGAGGTCAACGCCGCGGGCACAAACCCTGGTGACGTTGGACTGTGGAACACCTGGTTAACCGTACTGGATCTGAGCACAACTGGCTTTACAACTACAACTTCCACTGAGCACAGAACGTCTATGCCGGCATGTTGCAGACTGAGTCACCGTATATGCAAGGTGATGGAGCAACACAGACTGCGCCCGCACCATGGACTGCAGAGTCGGCATACGGTGATCCAGACTTTTCGTGGTGTGCTGGCGGCGATCAGAAGTGTCGTACCTCACTCGCTACCAACGTTGATTGTGGGAAAGATGTGTTCCTCTATAACTGTGCGGCATGGGCTTTTTTCAATGGAGAGTGGACGGGTGACTATAGTACACAGTGTGATGGGTCTTGTCAGACGAACAGCGAGTGGCTAATAGTCCCGAGAACCTGGTTTGGTACTCGCTTAGCACGCGGAAGACGGATACTATGATTCTTGATGATAAGTCCAATCCCATTTAAGAGAATCACCTGGGTGGGTGGGAGGCTATCATACAGGCTTATGACCAGTTTTCTTCTTAGATGGGAGGAAATGAGGGGATGGATATATTTTCAAGTATGTTAGTCTCTGGCCGCAAATCTTACATATGATCTTCTGTTAATGTACGTTTAGATGTAATTTAAAAACTAGGATATTGTTGACCGATCAGGTCGAACAGGGAATCAAAATCCGCTCCGTCTAGGAGGTCAACCATGTTCAAGTCGAAGCTGGATCCTCCGGCCAAGTATCCGGCATCCTCACTTTGAAAGCCCAGATCCTCGGCTAGAATAGAATCGTTGCCAGACTCATTGTATCTGGAAGGCATTGGGTTGATTTCTGGCCGTGGCTCGGGATTGACGCCCCGATACCCAGCCTCTGTGCGATGACCATCGGCAGAAGTTATGTCTTCTTGTTGAGATCTCTCCCTGTCAAGGGAATTAATAGAGCTGTCGTTCCTGTCTGGTGTTCTCACAGCGTATGCATGGGGATTCGCTAGGCTTTGCTGCTCATTACCCATTTGTTTAATCTTGGTAGACAATAAAGACAAGGCATGGTGACATTGTCTAGCAGTTTCCCACTGACTAGAC
The DNA here is from genome assembly GCA_023626355.1 of Penicillium sp. S1602. NCBI lineage: Eukaryota > Fungi > Ascomycota > Eurotiomycetes > Eurotiales > Aspergillaceae > Penicillium > Penicillium sp. S1602. Next base: position 362,009 of record JAMAGW010000008.1, on the reverse strand, counting down.
ATGCGACGAAGAAATTCCGAACAGTCATCGATCTCCCTAAGAAGAGTCAGCATCTGTGCGACAAAGCCCCGTGTAACAATATTGACTCACTGTAGACCCTTTGTGAGAACATACTGCTTTAACTGACAAGCAAACGCGAGGACCAAGCCCGACATCCAGGCAGCAGATAAGAAGCCAGGCCAGAATAAAGCCTGTCGACTATCCAATTGCGTCTTTAGCGCAGCAAGAATTCCTCGTGCGGCACCAATGCATGTTTGTAACCCCGAGCAGAACTCCGCAGTTGATGGATCCAAAGATAGAGATGGTCGGTGGATGATCAAGATCAGGTGCTGATATAGCACAGTGAAAAAAGGACCAAAGTCAAACGGGTCATCATTGCCACCTTTCTCTTGAATTTCCTTTCCGTAGCCTGACCCCTTTCCTTGGAGTTCAAGAGGTAAGCTATTCCACCACTTATGCACATCAGTTACTAAGAACAGTACTGAGCTGCGGCGTACAGAGCGAACCAATATGGATTTATGAAATAGCTCCAGCGCGCGACCGGTAAGTGTCCCAGAATCGACATAACTTGCTATGACACTTTCTTTATTTCCGTGATTCGCTGTTTGACGTTCGCCAGAGCCCTCCACAAAAGAAGGTGACTGAGCGACAGCTGTCCCACGACGACCTATATTCGCAGGATGCATACTCAAATTCCTGATAAGTCGTGGGGAATGCATTTCAGGGGCCGCTGGCAAACAGACATCAATATCCGAGTCTTGGATCCCGAGCGGTAAGCCGAGTGCCTGGCTCAGATACCGGTCAATTGCATACGCGCACCAGAAAATACGCTTCCTCAGCTGTCGGTCGTGAGATGAGAGCTGGCTGTACCGAAATGGACATCGATGTAACCCTGCATGGAGCATTGAGCGCAGAACACATCCTCCAAATGTGGACGCCAATCGAAGAGACATAGTCGCAACAAGATAGACCTGAATGGCCAACAACGCTTGCAATGAGACTATATCGTGTCTAGATGCCAATGTCGAAAGGAGAGGTGTCATGCCACCGGGTGACTGGATTTTGCAGGAATCCGGGAGTTGGAGATCAGGATGCAAGAGACTACCTAGGTTGAATATGCACTGCAGAATAATTGTCCAACAGGTAGCTCTGTGCTCCGAAGTTGAGTCATCAACCGAGTCATTGGGTGCGGGACTGTTGGAGTATAATTTCTCCATGGCCTGGAGGAAGGTAGGACCATGGAGGAACGGAAACAGCGGGTGCCACACTTTGAAGTACGACATCATGAACTCCTTTGCTAGTTCGGGAGGTGGTGCAGCTCCCAGAGAGGAGGTGAGAGCTGGATCATATTTCCATGATACAGAAGGTTCACCTCCTAATGAGGCTGGTCCATTTCTTGACTCGGTGCGTCGACGCTTGTGCCGTGATGAATCATCCACACCAACAAGGGTATCTTCCGCAATGGGGAAATCGGCCTCTCGGGATCCAGATTCATCATGTCCATGTGAAAATGCTCGTTTGACAGTGTTGATGAAGTAGACGCCGCTGGAGCTACCGACGAACTGACTGTCCTCATTGGAATGGGCGGTCAAGGAGCCAATCTCCGACGTTCCAGGTGCATATTCAGGAGGCTCCATCCTGAGCTGGACATCTCGATATTAAAGAAATACGCATGAATCACCGAAGTATAGAGTTTTGCGCCATGAGAGAAAACGGGGTTGTTGGAGCAGATTACTAAGCAATTTCTAGTCGACCGACATCGGCATTGTACAGTTGACAGTGAACATTTTCCCTCCTTTTGCATCTGTTTAGTATAGCCAAAGACTCTACAATTTTAGTTAATACTGAAGATCAAATTATCTTGAGTCATACCGACCAATGCAAAAAAGTAGTTGCATGAAAGTTACTCTGAAATGTATGATTGCATCTATTGCTTATTTGCCTAGTTCCAAGCAAAGCATGGGCCAACGTTTCTTGAAGCCGCCGGCAGCTGGCCGCAGCAAGATTTCAAGACCTAAAGTCAAGCCTTCAGTTTCTCAATCTCAGCACAAACTGCATCGACCACGCCCTGGGTATTCGAGCTCCCACCCAAATCAGGCGTCAAAATACCAGCAGCGCAAACATTCTCAATACACTGCATCAACTTAGCCGAGGCATCCTTCTCTCCCAACCAAGTGAGCATCTCCGCTGCAGACCAGAATGTTCCAACGGGATTGGCAATGCCTTTCCCAATGATATCGAAAGCACTCCCATGAACGGGCTCAAACAAAGAGGGATTCTTGCGAGTCGGATCCAAATTACTAGACGGTGCGATACCAATAGAACCAGCCAGCGCAGCAGCCAGATCCGAAAGAATATCCATATGTAAATTGGTGCCGACAATGGTGTCAATAGACTCCGGTTTCCATACCATCCGGACTGTCATTGCATCCACGAGCATTTTATCCCAAGTAACATCGGGGAAGTCCTTAGCAACAGACGCCGCGATTTCATCCCAGAGAACCATTCCATTGCGCATGGAGTTGCTTTTTGTAACGACCGTCAGATGCTTCCGAGGCCGGGACTGCGCAGTCTCAAAGGCAAATCGAATAATGCGTTCGATTCCGACTCGTGTGAATATGGCTACCTCTGTGGCGGCTTCCCATGGCTGTCCAATGTGCGAGCGGCCTCCCTGGCCTGAATACTCGCCTTCAGAGTTCTCACGTACTAGCATCCAGTCGATACCGCCAGTTGCGGTGGTGAGGGGGCATCTAGTCCCTGGGAAAGTTCGCACCGGTCGAACGTTGGCATAGAGCTGTAGAGGACCTCGGATGGCAAGTAACAGGCCCCATAGAGAGATGTGGTCCGGTACATCTAGTATATGTAAGAATTAAAGGCTTGAACATAAATATCGTTTTGATTATGCGCCATACCTGGATCTCCCACCGCGCCGAAGAGTCCGGCATCATACTTCCGCAGAGTGGTCAAGGCATCTTCCGAAAGGTATCGTCCATGTTCCTTGTAATAATTGGTCCCCCATGGTATATGGGTAAAATTGATCTGAAAAGTTCCGAGTTTCTTGGCCAATTTTTCAACGACTTGAATGGTAGCACTGACAACCTCGGGACCAATGCCGTCACCCGGAATGGATGCGATTTGATAAGAGGCACTCATGATGGAGAGTAGAAGAAAGAAAAGAATCGGGGTTGATGTGCAAAGAAGAGTGAATGATATCGATTTTATCAAAGTGTCATCTAATAAGACGAGAGCCAGTATATGGGCGTGAAAGTACTTTAAATACATTCTATAGAGGGAAGCTTCCCAGAGTGGAACGGCGGTCGGCAGAACTTTCAGGCGATTCAATTCCCCGCACTCACAGCTTCATCTCTCCCTCACTGACTTGTCATATCTTCTCTTGTATTTCTTACCATTTTTAAGAATTGCTTTCGGTTATGTCACTTATTCCTATGTATATTTGGATTACCCTTGTACCCTTCCTTGCACCACTCTTCCCCAGCGAGCAAAATGCCAAAACCTCAGAAAGGACCACCAAGAGCCACGACGGCATGTACCGCCTGTCGATCAAGGAAACAGAAGGTAAACTTTCTTTTTGTTGAAGGGGGTATCAGGGTACTAACCTGCAACGTAGTGTAGTGGCGAAAAGTGAGGAATAAAAAGAATTTTTCAAGATCGTAACTAACATCGCTAATTAGACCGGTATGTGGGCAGTGCCTAGAGTACAATAGGCCGTGTGAATGGCCCGAGCATTTGAAAAGGTAGATGCAATCATTCGTGAGTATATAAAGATACATGCTAAGCTGTGGTGAAGAGGTCCGGCAAAGGGTTATGTCGAAACACTAGAGCACCGCCTCCAAGTTACCGAGAACGCTCTTTTCAAAGTGCTGTCTAATGTTCCAGATAGCCAGCTCAAGGCAGTATTTCCTGAGGATGCAAGGTCTAGAAAAGATTTCGAAACTTCATATGCACCTTTGGCGAGGATAGAGAAGAAGGGTATCGATCATTGGACTCAGTATCCTCTGGATACTGCAGAGAACATTCGAAAATGGCAGCAAGTCTGCACAGGCTGGAAAACCGACGATTCAAGTAATCCAAGCCCCATCGAAACTGCTGTTTCTTCTCCAAACAAGAAGAATTCTAGAGGTACAAAGAGAAAATTCGACGACACCGAGGATGAAATCACGCACAGACCAGAAAGTTTGCCTGTCGGACAATATCGATCTTCAATATCATTGGGTTCAGATGAGCATTGGGAGAAATACCCCCGAACTTCTCATACGCTTCACTGGGGCCTGCTTGACGACCAAGAAGAACCCTTAGAAGGCAGTATACCCGCACCTCCGCAAATCAGCTGTTCCTGGGATGGTGCACCTTCCGTCAATTTTCAACAGCAATTTCTTTGGTGAAGAGGAGACAGAAGCTCAGACCTACAAGCTAGACTCGCTCATGATTTGATGGACCACATTACTATCAATGGTGCAGCGGGTTCTCGGGATTCCCCCCGGACAAGCCCCCCACTCAGTCCTCCCCCGCATTGTCGCCGGACCACTTAAAGTATAATGGCTATTTTGCATGGCAATAGCAGGCAGTCCAAGTCTGGCCCCACGGCGGGGGTGGAATACCTGACTCCACTAGAGGGGCCATCTTTGACCCATTTAACTTTCTTGAATCAGATAATTGGCTTTTTAAACAACATTCTCACCCCTTCTCCGCTGAGCAAAATTCAAAGTCATGGGGATCAAGAAGGTACTGTGCATTTTCTGGGGTTGACAACTGTGACTAACTCGTTCTAGGTGATCATAGTCGGAGCAGGACCGTCAGGTCTAATCCTCGGCCTCTTACTCGCGAAACAGGGCATTGAAGTCGAATTGCTAGATGCTGGTTCTGAAATTGACAACCGGCCTCGAGCTGCTCACTATGCAAGTCCAGCAGTATACGAGTTAGGGAGAGCTGGGGTTCTCGAAGATATCAAGGAACGAGGGTTCCAGCCTGCTGGATTTGCGTGGCGGCAGTTCGATGGCACCTTTATCGCAGGCATGAACCATGCCATACTTCCTGATGATTATCCCACCAAAATGGTTGTACTTCCATTGGATCGGTTGGGAGAGTTGCTCTACGAACATATCCAGCGGCAACCAACGGCGCAAGTTAAATGGTCCCATCAAGTCGTACGCATAGGTCAGAATGGGGGACAGGCGTGGGTCGAAGCCGAAACACCGAATGGTCTCCAAAGGTCTGTGGCAGACTATGTTGTTGGCTGCGACGGGGCCAGTAGTACTGTGCGCCGAGAGTTGTTTGGGCCTGAATACCCAGGAGAAACACTGAATGCGCAGATTATTGCAACCAACGTAAGATCCGTTTCTACGACTTGACAAGGATTCGTTACTGAACACAGAATCAGGTTTACTACGACTTCGACCGCTTTGGGTACTGGGACAGCAACTTCATCGTCCACCCTGAATATTGGTACATGGCAGCCCGGGTCACAACAGATGGTCTCTGGCGCGTCACATACGGTGATAAGCCTGGCCTGAGCAGAGAAGAATATATTGCTCGACAGCCCCAGATCTACGACACTATTCTACCTGGGAACCCTACACCTGATCAATATCAGATTACCAACATCAGCCCGTATAAGCTGCAACAGCGATGCGCGCCAAGTTTCCGGGTTGGAAGAATCCTCCTTGCAGCAGATGCAGCGCATCTCTGTAACCCATTGTAAGCACTCTACTACCCAGTCAAGCTGGCACGATTCAATACTGACTTAACATTTAGCGGTGGACTCGGTCTAACAGGCGGCATTGCCGATGTGGGCAGTCTCTTCGATTCATTGATGGGTATCCACAAGGGTCTCGTGGACGAAACCATCCTCGATAAGTACAGTGAAATCCGCAAACGCATCTGGGCCGAGATCATCGATCCCATGTCTCGTGAGAATTTCAGACGACTGCATGATCAGGATCCGACCAAGGCTCGCGAGAATGATGAATTTTTCCAGCTTTGTGTTAAGGGGGAGACCGATGAGGAAACTGCGAAGAGTATAGTTTTGGTAAGTTTATTTATCTCGGTAACCTGGATCGCTTGTTAACCTGCGATGTAGGGCTTGGATTTGCTTCGGCATGATATGACGCAGTATTACTCAAACCCAAAACGAGTTGAGGGGGCAAATCTATAGCGAGGGATAAGGTGGCTTTTTGCGAATCTAGGGGCTGATACTCGAATAAATTTCATCATCTACAGTATTCTAAAACTGGAATGCATGATGCAGTAAGGTGTAGCTGGGGCATGTAAGCTTGCATTGATCTTGTATGAAGCTATTCAATTGACATAGAATGCACACGGAAACAGAAATCGATTTCTTTAGCACACATGGGTACTCAAACACTTGCGCACTCGATGCTTCCTCATCGCTGTAGTCAATGGCCCTGCAGATTGTGCCTCCACGCTGCATGCAGTAGCTGCCATTGACCATATAGAATCACAGTATTGATTCTCCATCCATGAGAGAACCGTGTATGTTGTTGAGCACTGATAGTCGGTCACCAGTATGGCGCTATATTGCCCTTGGTTCTCGGAGCTTCCTCTCCGCTGTTCCGTGTCCCGGCAGATTGTGCCACCACGCTGCCTTGGTATTTGTTTTGTTTTGATTTTGATTTGGGATTCTCTCTTCTCTTTTCTTTTTCCCTTTGTTATTGTTTTATTTCCGGACACGTCCCCGTACAGAATGAAGCGCCGATCATATATTCCACATGAAGGATCCATCATCAAAGGTGAAGAGATCGCTCTGGAAGGTATCGAATTCTGCAGCGAGGGAGGCAGATTGTTGCAGGAGGTCAGGCATGGAAGGGGAGGGATGGTTCAGTTGAGCAGAGACGTTAGGTGGTAACACTGCATCCGTAGACTAGAAAGTTAGCAAAGAGGTATGTCATCCTGGAGTTAGATATACCTCGTAGTTTGATAGCGGGTCTGGCTCATTGAAATGGAAAGCGAAGATGTTTTCATTCGCTGCAGATAGAAGATTCTGTCGACACGCGGACAAGGCTTTCTTTGCTCCGTGAGACATGCGACGGTCTTTTTGTTCTGTGGGGCCACGAGCGCGGACGGATTGAAGGACGACTGATAAGAGAAGTATGTCTTTCATGTTGGTGCCTTTCTTACCAATACGACGAGTTAAACTGTCGATGGTGTTCTCGACCAAACGAGTCAAACTTGCTTTGTTGTGTGACAGAGAGTGGTTGATAGGGTTGTCGTTAGTGGGGTGGGGGTTGATGGTATTGTTTTGATTTTGTTGATTGTTGTTGTTTTGGAATTTGAAATCATTGAAGGAAGAGTGGATGGAGGTTTGTTGATTAATGAACTTCAGATAATCACAAACAGTGAGAGCGGCCAAAATGATATCGTTTTGGCAAAAGGTTTGGAAGATGTTCCAATATGAGTTGATATTGGGGATATCAAGATCAACAATGTTTGGATCGAAAATGTCTTGATATGCAAGAAGGGCAATGGATGAATCAAGAGAAGCACGTTGGATTTCAAGGAAAGAGGGGTCATCATGTGGGTGACTGGCAAGGAGGACAGGTCTGTAAAGCGAAAGCAGTGGACGGCGGATGTGAACATCCAGAATAACGCGATTCAAAACATAGGCGGGGTCACTGTTGTCAAAATCGTATAATTTGAGCGAAGGCGGAATTATTTGTAAAGACTCTTCGATCCGTTGGCCTTGTCTGAGGCGTTCTTCCATGCTTTCCTCGGGATTGGTATGCTGGACCAAGTTCATGGTTCTTATACGCAGTGCGAGAGATTGAGCCAGAGTGATTTGTGCTAGAGAGTCGGTTTCTTCATCCATAGGCCTTGATAGCGGGAGTTCAGTGGTTGACTCATCAAAGTCAACATCGTTGAGGTTGGAAGGTGTGAGAGGGGAGAAGTCAAGTGCCGGTGTCATGACAGGCATCCCCGCAGCAATAGAAGTCTGCAGATCCATCTCCACAATTGAAACCCATAATCGACGTCGACACTCAGCTTGAAAAGGAGACAGGCTCTTGGATTGTGATAAGTTGACATGGAGCCCCATCACCATTGCAGAGCGCACGAGCGAGCCACTTTCCTTCCAGAGCTCGTCGAGCGAGACCAGTCTCAGTTGGCGGGCCAGTAAGAGAAGCGTCCTTACTTGTAGTGTTGAAATGTCGGTTCTTGGCTTTCGTGGCAGTTTCTGCATCCAAGCGTGAACCGCACCGACTGCATGTTGCGTCAGATAGTTCCATGACGGGGAATACTCCGGCGAGGGAGGTGCGGTGTCAATAATGACTGAGATGGATAAAACCACGGTAAGAAGAGGGATAAACATGGAAAGAAAGGATGTGTCATGGTCCGAGGTAGCCCAAAAGGCATCGTAGCGTGCAAGGAAAGAGGGAATATGTAGGATTCTAAGATTCTTCTCGAGATTCTTGGTATACACGAACAAAAGTTGGTCACAGATAACCTTCGAGGGCAATGAACCTAGAAGACTCTGGAGTTCAGGAAAGTTTTCCATGCCCGAGAATGACTCTGGTGAGTCATTTGGTGTCTGGGACTTGTTCTGTAGGAACTGAACCTCTTTGGCTAGTTCAACGAGACTGGGGTTGTTCAAGGATTGATTAATAAAGGTCTTAGCTTCTGCAAACTGAAGGCTGTCAGCGCATGGAGTTTGTTGCACTCCAAGAAAGACAAACCTGATTCAACAGAGTGATCCTATCGTTCTGTCCATGATATCTCGATCGAGATCCCTTGACCACCAAAGTCCCCAAGTACGATGAGCTTGACCGGGAGATCTCTGGTCGTGGCCTATTGTTCCAAGTCAGCGAATAAAACAGACAAAAAACATCCAGGTATTAATTTTGCCTTACCAAGAATTTTGAACCGATGCATCTCTAATCGGACCGTAGTTGTTAGCGTGAGGTCTAACCGCGTGGAGAGACTCCAACTTCAGGACCCGCTGCTGCAGATCCTCAATGATGCCGATACTCGGGCCTATCCACTGTGTCCGGTCTGGTTCGTTGGCTTCGGCTGTTTTGGCTCGCTTTGGTTTTGGCTGCGAGTGTGGGTCAACGGCATCGGGTTGTTGGTGATAAGTGCATTCCGCCTCATACCCCCCTTTTACACAATTCTGACATGGCGCCACCCGGTCACATTTCAGCTTCTTCTCTCGGCATCGCAGACACGATACCACAGGTCGCGGTCTTTTACGGGATTGGGATTCCATTGCTGGAGTAGACATCAAGGGATCGAAGCACAATGACAATGCCGAAGAGTACAAGCAACGCCAAGCCTTCAGCCCCCAATGTTGGATCTGACTTTTCCACGCTTTTCCTGTTTGGATTTCCAGTTCGTGCACGTTTTGGAGCTAAAACTTGATTTTTCGGAATAGATAAACAACCTGTAATACATTCACGAATCCAATGTCGACGAAATAGGCTTTCTGTTCAGCAGATTTAGTTTGTGATCACCGGCGCCGTGTTGTCCCACTTGGACTCGGTCGCCGCATCGACCAGGAAATGAGCAACGCTTTTCCGACTGGAACTCGCCATCATCGAAACGCCCTTGCCATCTCCGGGCCATTCACGAACTTCCAGCACATCGCTTTCCACCAGCCGGGAAGGACGGACAAGAACGAAAGTCACTCCGCTCGCACGGACTTCACGGTCGATATGGTTGTGGTCCTCGTACTGATGTCGCATGTTGGACTTGCTCATCAGCAATTGTAATATACAGGGCATATTTGACCATGAATCGCCAACCCCGAACGCTTGAAGAACAACCACTTTGGGAACACCGGATTCCTTCATAGCTGCCACTACGTTGGCATTGCAATCGGCCATTAGGCGCGGTGGGGAAATCCGTGCGGCGAAGGGACTATCGCTGGCTCGAGGTGCGCTCAGGGTTACGATAACGACTTCCGGGGTATTTTGTTTGAACGCTTCTCTCATATCGGACATGTTGGTGGGCGTGCCTGTCATTTGGTTAGTCGGCGTAACTTGCAGATATTGCCTTCTTTCCATACCTTTGACTATATCCACTTGATATCCTTCCAATGCTGCTGGATTGCGAGCCAGCACTGTAATCTGATGTCCTGCCATTCGTCAGCTGCTTTATCTCAGATTGACATCAAGCTGATAGAAACACACCTCGATTGTGGAGTTCGTCGAGGACTAGCTTGCCTGTACGGCCACTTGCGCCAATAACAAGAACTCGCATTTTTGCGTTTGTGTACAGATTTTGAGATTTGAAATGTGATACTAGAATCTCATGAAAGCCTCAACTTGGTTTTGAAGAGCATATAGCTATATTTTTGCCTTTATATTTACATGATACTATATCGGATCCGGGCCGGGGGGTCCACGCCCGGATCCGAAAATCCATGTCTTATGCACGCAGTTTAGTAATCTTGTTTCGAGAAGATTTATGCTAAAGATAGAATTCTCTGTGGGCCTCAAGAAGATACCAGGCAGCTACAGGATCGATGAACGCGTTATACCACAGGATCACTCCTTCACTCTCAGGATTGATCTCTCACGCGAAGGGTCACAACTGCAAGATCACCCCCCAATTAGGCAACTTTCGCTCAGGATCACGTTTCATATTCAGGATCGACTAATCACACGCTCGAAAACTTCCTTCACACAAGATCAGGAATTTCATGTATGATTGAGCACCGTCAAGATGTCACACAAAGTGGCTCACTGCCAGGACTTGTACCATAAGGCAAAGCCTTTGACAGACATCAGTTTCATTTTTCCCACGTCGTCGTCACAGAAACCCGCATTTACTCCCAGTTATAAAACCAAGAGCTGGTATTAGTGACTATATACGCACTCGAAGCTTGCTACCATACCAGTAAATCGACTTCTCCATCTTTCTTTCTGTAATGCTCTAGATATTGTATACATGATCGTACATAATGCCAGCTATGCAACGACGCCTTTCTTCTTCAACTCTCCGATTCGAGCAGTATCTAATCCAATAACCTTCAGCAGCTCCTCAGTATGCTCACCCAGAAGTGGCGGTGGGCTCCGAATACTGGGCTCGGCATTCGAGTACTTGACGGGAGGGCTGATGACCTTGATTGGTCCGCAAGCAGGATGATCAATGGATTGAACCATTCCACGAGCACGTACTTTTCAAACAATTATTAGCACCGTCGACGAAAATCCTGCAAGAACTTACCATGTTCGTGATTCATTGTTCCTTGAACATCATTCACAACCGCAAAGGGCAGCCCACTTCCTTCGAAACGATCCTGCCACACTTGCGTTGTTTCCTTCATCAACTCAGCCTCAATCAACGGTTCGAGCTCTGATCGATTATGGACACGATCACTGTTGCTAATAAAGCGTGGGTCGGTCTTCCACTCCGCCCTGTTGAGTTTGTCGCACAGAATGCCGAATAGACGGTCGTTAGCTCCCCCGACAAAAATATCCGTATCAGCCGTCTTGAAAGCTTGGTATGGAACCACAGAAGCTAATTCTTTATTAGTATCTCATCAGAATACTAAGAGACTTTCTTTTCTTACGGTGAGCAGTGCCCCACCTCCCAGAATCCTTCTTCCCACTAATCAACACCGACTCCCCCATATTAACAAGCGTCGCCACCTGGCAATCACTCAAGCACACATCGAGGTGCTGTCCCTCTCCCGTGTTCGCCCGTGCCAGCAAAGCCGCCATGGTAGAATTGCACGCATACAGGCCCGTCGTCAAATCTGTAACGGCAACCCCGACTTTCACAGGTGGTCCATCTCGAGTACCAGTCAAGTGCATGAGTCCAAACTCCGCTTCAACCATCACATCAAAGCCTGGTCGGTTGCTGTAAGGACCTGTCTGTCCATATCCCGTGATACTGGTATAAATAAGGCGCGGGTTTATCTGGCGCAATGTTTCGTAGTCGAGATTGTATTTCTTGAGAGAGCCGGGAAGATAGTTTTCTACTACCACGTCACAATCTCGCACGAGTTGGTGGAGGATCTCGACACCTTCCGGGTGGGCGAAAGAGAGACCGAGTGACTTCTTGTTGCGGTTGACCTGGAAGATTTTAGGAAAATTGTGTAGGCCAACGGATTGATCATGTACATACGGAAAGGTAGTATGCGCTTTCGCCATTGCCAGCTCGACCGTCTGTGTATGCTGCAAAGGGTGGACCCCAGGCGCGGGTATCGTCGCCTCGAATGGGGTGTTCGATCTTGATTATTTCCGCTCTATGCGTATAAACCATGAGCTTTTTCCTTTCTCGATGTCTACTTTCCTACATACCCTAAATCACCCAGAATTTGTGTGCAGTATGGCTGTTTAGGTATCAGTCCAAATTCTCGCTTCCAAATAGGCTTTCGGCATTGATACGTACCCCTGCGAGGACCCGGCTCATATCCAGTACTCGCACACCTGCGAGCGGGAGCTTCTTGGTCTCCACAGCATTGGTTCCTGTAGCAATTCCGCGAAATATACATTGTGAGTTTGGGCGACCGAGCAGGGAAGCCGTCCTCCCCAGAGTAAATGTGCGTTGTAAAGAAAAGAACAACATTGCAGCTACCGTCACTGTTTGACGATTGACATCAAAATATTACACCAATTACGTAGGGACTGCGGTACTAAATTCTCCAATTAGCACCACTTCCATCACACACTGCTCGTGGGGAGCCCCACTGACTGATCTGCAGGTGGGTTCGACCCCACATAAGCTCACGCATGCAGCACAGGCTAAATTTTCGTGGCTTTTTGTTGGGGAAAAATTGGAAGGTTTTATTGAAATGGATTGTTTGGTTAACATGTGCGGTTCTAGCGGCTTTGAAGGTCATTACACGAAGGTCTTTACAAAGGAGATATAATGTTTGTGAAAAATAAAACTCAATTCAATCTACCACTGGGAGTATTGATATTCGCAAATAAAACAGGACACCGGTTCCAGACCCAAATCTAATGTATATATTCAAATGCAAGTTTACAGCTGCATGGGCTTCAGGTGGGGGGAGACCTTGAAGGGAGCAGCAGTCTTGCTGGTGATCTCCTCAACAGTGACACCCTCGGCGTGCTCGATCAGGGTCAGACCCTCGGTGGGGCTGCAGTCGAAAACGGCGAGGTCGGTGATGATGGTGGAAACACAGCGAGGACCGGTCAGGGGGAAGGTGCAGGCTAGAAACTAATTGTTAGCTGTGGCTTCAATGCAGGGAATGAACGTAAACTCACTAGGCAGAATCTTGGGGTTGCCCTTCTTGTCAGTGTGCTCCATGGTAACGACGACCTTGGTCTTCTCGGGGTTGGCGACCAAGTCCATGGCACCACCGACACCCTTAACCTTTCCGGGAAGCATGAAGTTGGCGAGATCACCGTACTGGCTGACCTGAAGAGCACCGAGCATGGTGAGGTCGATCTTACCAGCGCGGATCATACCGAAGGACTCCTGGGAGCCGAAGAGGGAAGCACCGGGGTTCAGAGTGACGGTCTCCTTGCCGGGGTTGATCAGGTCAGGGTCCTCCTGGCCGGGCTTGGGGTAGTCACCAAGACCGAGGATACCGTTCTCAGCTTGGAGAACGACCTCGACACCAGGGGGCAGGTAGGCGGGAGCGAGGAGAGGAACACCAATACCGAGGTTAACGTACATGCCGTCCTTGAATTCCTTGGCGGCACGCTTGACGATACGCTCACGGCGAGCAGTGGCCTCACTGTTACCAACAGCAAGCATCTCGCTGGGGTCCTTGGCGTAAACGATCTTGTCGAACTGCTTCTCCTCGGTGCTCTGGATGACAGCATCGACGTAGATACCCTGGAGGTGGATGTTCTCGGGGGAGATCTCACCAACCTCAACAATGTGGTCAGCCTCAACGATGGTGTACTTGGCGTTCTTGCCCATGGACTCGTTGAAGTTGTTCTGAGACATGCGGAACTGACAGTTGCCCAGACGATCGGCCTTGTGGGCCTTAACCAGAGCGTAGTCACCATAGATAGATTCTTCCAGAATGAATTCCTTGCCGTTGAAGACACGAGTCTCCTTGGGCTTGGACATTTCAGCCACAGTACCATCCTTGTTATACCGAACGGGGAGTTCACCAGTTTGCACTATTGTAACCTGGGTCAGCCTAATTTCGCGGGTACCGTGCACTTGACATGAACTCACCAATAGTGCCGAAAGCCGCGGGAGTGTAGAAAGCCGGAACGCCAGCAGCAGCTGCGGCGCACTTTTCAGCGATAGTACCCTGGGGAGTGAGCTCCAGAGCCAGATCGCCACCAAGGTACATCTTTTCGAACAACTTGTTCTCGCCAATAAACGAAGCAATCATCTTGCTAATCTGCTTAGTCTCGAGCAATTGACCTACAAGAAGATAGCGCGATTAGCCACAGCCCTCATGGACTCAATTGGGTGTCCAATTGCACTTACCAAGACCAACACCAGGCATACCAGCGTTGTTCGAGACAACGGTCAGGTCCTTGATCTCGGGGCGGTCCCGGACGGCGTTGATCAAAGAGAGAGGAACACCAGCGAAACCGAATCCACCAACCAGGACGGTCGATGAACCCTTCATCTCCTTGACAGCCTCATTTGCAGAGGCGCACAGCTTGTTAATGGCGCTCTTGGAGGTGGAAGCAGAGAAGTTCCGCCGCCAGATGGGGCGGAACACCGACATCACAGGGGCGAGAGGCCGCGACATGATGTCTCGACTACCTTGAATGTCTGGGAGAAGGTCTTTCTGATCCAGCAGAAAGAAGAGAGGAGAAAAAGAACAGCATCGCGAAGCTATCTACCCCATTGCCCCAACCCGCAATTTTTCGGCTAGACACTGATCCAGAGAAGCCGAAAAAACGCTTACCCGGGCCTGCCCGGGGTGGCCACCGCCTTCCTTCCCCACATATCGGAGTGCTGCGCGGTGTTGCTCCCTAAGCCCTTTGCCGCCATCGGAAGCCGACCCCACATCACTACCCGAAGTTAGTCAGAAGGGGGCAGCAAAACCACCTGCATCTTTGCGGGGTGGGAAAAGTTGGGGGATTTCTCAAGATGTGGAGGTGGGAAGCTAAAGTGGGATGTCACACGATCTCCATATGCTGAAAAAATAATTGTCTGATCCTTTTCTACTCGCAACGAATGTTGTGGTGGAACTGAAAATTACACAACCTGCTCCAACCACAAAATGGAATGTGAAATTTGTTGGTATTTCACGGTAATATAACACGTAATTTACACGGGACTCGCCTTCGGCAGCCAAAGTGCAATTATCGGGATCTCTCTCTCTTTGGCGGCAATGCCGTTCCTGGTCCTCCCGACAAGTCTTCTGTCGGCACTTGCACTAAGGTTCCCCATGATCCGAATCGGAGAATTAATTACATAGGTTTTTGATTTTTAACCTAATATCTGCTCCATTCAGTGTAGTGAAGATCGGGTGGGGGCCTTGAATTGAACACCCTCAACTAAACGCATTTGACGTAGCGCAACAATTTTATTTCGGGAGAAAAAGCTATCCCAAATTTAAAGAATGTACACATCGGTTGGCTTGATTCGAGTCAACATGCAATATCACGCTTCATTGAAGCCAAGACAGACACTCATAATGTAATCTTGGATAAGAAAAGGCGCTCTGCACTTTGCACACGTATAGGATATAAACATAGCGCTGCGCGGCTTGAACTTGAATATTGCTAAAGCTTTTCACAAGATGTGATACTCATTTTCCCTGATTATTATTATTTGAATGGGGTGGATTCACGTGACATGTTGAGTTAATCGATGGCTATTTCAGGTCTTGTATAGTCGCGGGCCGGGCCGGAGGCCAAAATCCATCGAATATATATTACTCAGTACTAACTATGCTGTAAGTCATTGCTCTTCATTTTATTGAGTTTGTGGCGTTTGGCGCGCTATTCGCTTTAGTCAATCTTTAAGAGCATTCCAAGGTTGAAAAGTCAGTGTTAAGCTGGCAGCTGATACATAGCACAGGCGGCTCAGCGGTAAAATTCATTGTAGCTTCAAATATAGACATGGTCAGATACCGAGATCATACTGTTCATGAAAGCTTGTCCTTAGGCACTTAGACAGGCTTACCTCTGTGCTCGCAGTCATTTGCGCGGCTGACGCATGATTGGCCCTGTTAGCGCCGCTAAAAAAAAACCACACACTCTTGACTCCTACCCCTCTTCCACTAGTCAGTCTTGACTGACAGACTTCGGACTTTTATAAGTCCCCTCTTAAAACATCTCACATTGCTTGCTGCTTCAAAAAAAAGGTCATGCAGCGTACTCGCCTTCTTTTACCATGGATATAGTGTCGAGTTTAACTAGCATTTTGGCGATCATCCAAACTGGGGCGACTGTTGGCAAGATCTGCGGGGGCTACATCTTGGAGGTCAAGGATGCTAAAGATGAAATTATTAAGCTACAACGGAGGGTTTTGAGTCTTGTCGAAGCTTTTAAAGCCCTTGAAGCACTTCTGCGGGGTCCTAGTGCTTCCAGCCTCTCCTGTTCCCAGGCCCTGGGAGATTCTATCACCGATTGCCATGCAACTCTCACGGAGTTGGAAAAAGATCTTAGTCCAAGGAAAAGAGATATCGCCATGAAAAGGATAGGGGTTCGCGCAATGATATGGCCCTTCAAGAAGGCAGATGTGGAAGGAAAGATGAGGGCTCTTGAAGGCTTTCAAGGAACCATCCACACATTCCTGAATATTGAAAACAGGTGTGTTATTCAAACGTCTAGTCTCTGAAACTAGCTGATGATATGTAGGATTACCCTCACAGATATGAACCAGACCACAGACCGGATTAGTCACTACATGGATTTACAACAGTTGCCAGTTGCACAGGGGGCCGAGTTCGACTCCTACACGGACCAACATGAAGAGAAGTGTCTACAAGGCACTAGGATAGACCTTCTTCGCCAAGTCAGAGAATGGGCCACGTCGCCGAACGGTGAATCCATTTTTTGGTTGAGTGGCAGAGCAGGAACTGGTAAATCGACCATCTCACGAACAGTGGCAGACACACTTAGAAAGGCCGATTTACTTGGAGCAAGCTTCTTTTTCAAAAGGGGTGAAGGGGATCGCGGAAATGCGATGAAGTTTTTTCCGACTATCACTAGTCAACTAGTGAATAGCATTCCCCAAATGTACACCGGCGTCCAAGAAGTAATTCGAGGAGACCCTACCGTTGCCACAAAGGGGCTTGAGGAACAGTTTAACAGGTTAATTCTTCAGCCACTGCTGGGCATACCTCTATCCACTGTCTCAACACCAGTTATTGTGATAGTGATTGATGCACTGGACGAATGTGAAGGAGATCAAAACATCCAGGTGATACTCCGGCTTCTACCACGGTTACAGAAGTCAAATGGTATACAATTGCGAGTTTTCTTGACCAGCAGACCTGAATTACCAATTCGTTTGGAATTCAGAAAGCTTGCACATAACGATCATAAAGATATGATTCTTCATGAAATTCCTATGGAAATCATTCAGGATGACTTGTCATTGTATTTGAAGCATCGAATCGCCGAGATGAAAAATGAGCGAGAGCCTCCCCTGCCTATTGACTGGCCCGGGCCAGAAAACCTGCAAAAATTAGTGGCATTATCAGTTCCGTTGTTCATCTTCGCCGCTACAATATGCCGTATATTTCAAGATCCTGATTGGGATCCACTGGATAGTCTTCCTGAAATTCTTGAATATGAAAGAGAAGAATCTAAATTGGCTAGCACATATCTACCTGTGCTTGATCGGCTTATCAAAAGACAAACGGGACAGGAGCAAAAGGACAAGCTAGTTCAAGAATTCCACCAAGTGGTCGGGGTAATCGTGATATTAGAGAGTCCACTCTCAGTTATCTCGCTTTCAAAACTCATCGGCGTTTCGGAGAGGCTTATTAACACCAGACTGAACCCATTACACTCAGTTCTAAGTGTGCCACAGAATGAGGCTTTGCCGGTGCAACTATTCCACGTCTCATTCCGAGACTTTCTTCTTGATGAAAAGACACGCGAGAAGACGCCTTTCTGGGTGGATAAGGGAGAAATGCACTATAACCTCGCCACGAAGTGCCTCCTTGTGTGTCAGAAGTTGACTAAGAATATATGTCGACTACCAAATGATGGAATTCAACGTGCTGAGATTGATCACAACACAATTGATGCATTCATTCCGGCAGAATTACAATATGCCTGTTGCTACTGGGTGTACCACCTAAACAAGAGCAAGAACCGATATATGATGATGCCTAAAGCCTTGTTGTTTCTTCAGGCGCATTTTTTGCACTGGATGGAAGCAATGAGCATCCTGGGTCGTCTCTCTGACTTTCTAGGAGCCATTAAACGTTTACAAACAGTCGCACAGGTAAGCCCCTTTGAAAAAAGAAATCGTATATGTATAAGCTTATAAATATAGGTTGAGGGAAATTCTGCATTATCTGAGTTCTTATATGATGCAAATCGTTTTGTTCTGAAGAACAGCCGGATAGTCGATGATGCTCCGCTTCAGCTTTATTCCTCAGCGCTCATATTTACTCCGACAAAATCTATAGTCCGCACACAATTTCAAGCAGACATTCCAACTTGGATATGTCGGTTTCCACAGGTTGAGGAAAATTGGAGTGCAGAACTGCAGATCCTCGAGGGTCATTCAGATCGTGTTCACTCAGTGGCCTTCTCGCCCAACAAAGACGAGCTCCTAGCGTCTGGCTCTACTGATAAGACTATCCGGCTCTGGAACACGGCCACAGGTATCCTACAGCACATCCTCGAGGGCCATACAGGCTCGGTTCGCTCAGTGGCATTCTCGCCTAACGACGGCCAGCTGCTAGCGTCTAGCTCCGAGGATCATACAGTTCGGATCTGGAATGGGGTAACAGGAGCCTTACAGCATATTCTCAGGGGCCATTTAAGTCCAGTTTTGTCAGTAGCCTTCTCTCCTAACGACGGCCGGCTATTAGCGTCTAGCTCTGATGATCACACAATCCGGCTCTGGGATACGGCGACATGGACCTTACATAAAGTTCTTGAAGGTGATTCGGGCCCAGTTCACTCAATAGCCTTCTCAGCTAAAGACGGCCGGTTACTAGCGTCTTGTTCTGAAGATAATACAATCCGGCTCTGGGACACAGTGACAGGGGGCCTAAAGCAAGCTCTCGAGGGCCATGTAGGCTCAATTTCCTCGATAGCCTTCTCGCCTAATGGCAGCTTGTTAGCGTCTGGATCTTCTGATGGGACCGTTCGGCTTTGGGAGACAGTGACAGGAGCACTGCAGCAAACCCTCCAGGGTCATGCAGGCTCAATATCCTCGATAGCCTTCTCGCTTGACGGCAGATTCCTCGTATCTGGCACGTCAGCCTTCTTTCCCAACAACGGGGCCATGGAATTTACCACGGCTTGTACTAGTGAACTCCAGCTTTGGGATTTATCGAAAGGCGGCCCCCCACTGCAGGCTATTAAGGCCCAAGAAAGCCAAATTTTGTCTGTGGCTTTCTCGCCTAGTGGCCGGCTATTAGTTTCCAGCTCGAATAAATCGATTCAGCTTTGGGATATGTCAAGACTCGCCGTACAGCAAACTCTAGAGGGCCATTCACATTGGATCAGGTCAATGGCCTTCTCGCCCAACGGCCGGATACTAGCGACTGGCTCTTACGATAAGACGATCCGGCTCTGGGATGCAGAGACAGGCACCTTTCAACATACTCTTAGGGGCCATTTAGCATCAGTTAGATCAGTAGCCTTCTCGCCCAACGGCCGGCTCCTGGTGTCTACCTCTAACGACAATACCGTCCGGCTCTGGGATATATCAAGACGCGCCCTACAGCATACTCTCGAGGGCCATTCAAATGTAGTTTGGTCAGTGGCCTTCTCCCCCGACGGCCAGAAACTAGCGTCTGGCTCGTACGACAAGACAGTTCGGCTTTGGGATATAGAGACAGGCGCCTTACTGCAGACTTTCGAAAGCCATTCAGGTCTAGTCTCGTCAGTAGCATTCTCACCTAACGGCCAGCTGCTTGCCTCCACCTCTACTGATAAGACAATTCGGCTATGGGATATGACAAGATACACCTTGCAGCAGACTCTCAAAGGCCATTTAAAATGGGCTAGTTCAATAGTCTTCTCACCCAACGGTCGGCTACTAGCGTCTAGCTCTGACGATAAGACGATCCGGCTCTGGGATATACCGACAGGCGCCTTACAGCGGACTCTCGAGGGCCATTCGCAAAAAGTTCGATTGGCAATCTTCTCGCCAGATAGCCAGCTTCTAGCGTCTAGCTCCTACGACGACACAGTCCGGCTTTGGGACACAGCGACGGGCACCCTACAGCAAACCTTGAACGTCGGCGCACCAGTCACTGATCTCGAATTCTCCAAGGATTGTTCGCATCTCAGAACCAATATGGGTATCCTCGATATCCATTCCAGGCTTAGTCATTTTGCCCCTATTTCACCTTCTCTACCGAATATGAAGATGTTTGTACTGCATGGCCAGTGGATAGTCCTAAATGGGACAAAAGTCTTGAGGCTTCCTACCTATTCTCGGCCTTCTCGTTCGGTAATTAGAGGGAATACATTTGCTCTGGGAAATCACTCAGGCCGGATTTCCTTGATGGAATTTCAGGCATAATAGGCGTCCAGGGCTTTCGGTTTTCCTCCTATGTTTGCAAATCTCTTCAACTTTGTGAAAAGTCTGCCTTAGATAGGCAGTGAGCCTTGGATTCCATGTTACATATATCTTCCTTTCCTCGGTTCATTGAATTCTGCTCAGTGATTGATCTGCGGTGCCCAGGTGTAAGGCCCTGGCGGTGGGTAGTGGCGGGGCCAGAAAGGAAAGGAAAATAGTCATTCAACCACGGAAACTCCTTTGAATGTAGAGATCGTTCACTTTTTGATTGATGTGGGAGCTGATATTAATGGAACTTTCGCCATGTCAAATCGCACCGTGCTCGATGCTGCGGTATAAAATGGCCACCTCGATGTGATTTAGAATTCACCTGCTCATGGCGCTGTCAATGCGAGGGATCTGGCAAAGCATACACCATTGGCTCGCACAAAAGTTCGCAGCGAAAATGGTTGATCAAGGCAAGTATAGTCTTGAGTATGGAGACGGATGGCATAGGAGCGATATGTACTCTTCGAAGGGAATTTTCATAAGTATCAGCACCATAAGTATCAGCAGGAGGTCCATATGCTCATTGCTCAGATGAAGTCGGGATGGAAGAGGCGCTCAGCCCGTGGTAGCTATGAAGGTAGCGATTCTCCGAAGCCTTACTTAAAGCGCGTATACATACCTTTGATCGTAATAATTATGCATGAACCGTAAAGACGGCATGCATTAATAGGTGGCCAGTAAAATTTCTCGGAAGCACTAAACAACACAATGCTTACACTGCATAATCAGCTGTTACGTGAAGTTTCGCTCAAACCCCTTCCAGAAACATAAAGCCCGGCACCACAGAAAGTGTCAGCTGTTTGATCCTGTTGATCTGCAGTGGGGTCTACATGGTGGGTAATAGCGGGGTGAGGGAGCCCCGGAGTGATCAAGAATGTGTTGGTCTACTTCTCCACGCTGCAGTACCGAAGAAAAGTGGGATTTCTCCGCATTCTTACTCCTCACATGCAACGAGCTATCTGTTCTCCAATCATGTTAGTCATTGGCAAGATCTACAATTTGTCAACGTGTTCAATGTCGGAATTACCCCTCACATGTTATAAAAGAAGGGATAGAATCTTAAGTGCAAAAGAATATATTTGTCCCGAAAAATAAGGGATTTCCTAGCTTGAGCATATTCATTCATATACGAAATGACTACCAAGCAGAATATCCCCCCGCCGCCCCTCCTGTCCGAGAAGCACAACGGGATTTCAGAAAGATTGCTTGATCAGGCCCACAAAGCTAAGATTGGGATTTTTGAGCTCGCTACTAAGCCTCAGAGCAACCGGACAGAGATAGCATTGCCTCAGGGTGTCAGTCGTTCTGCATTTGACCAGGCAATTCACAGCCTCCAGGGCCAAATTGGTCAAGAAAATGTTGAACTAGTAACAAAACTGGTTGACGGATGGTATGAATTCACATCCGGGTATCAGATTGAGGGGCATATTGAATTAACACATTTTTCATCAGGTACATCGAGAGTAAGCGCAAATGCGATGAGTCATACTAGAATTGATGGGTCAAGTACTAAACAAACCGCACAATAGATCCGAATACCCATGATGGAATGCATGTGGCGGACGAAGATGACTTCGTTGCCTCTGCTGTAGTCTACCCTAGCAGTACAGAGGAGGTACAAACAATTGTCCGATGGGCCAATGAGCACCAAATTCCCATCTCGCCGATCTCCATTGGACGAAACTGTACGTATTCGGCAGTTTCACAACTTCTGGCATAGGCTGGAATACTGACAGAATTATCCAAAAGACGGCTACGGAGGAGCAGCCCCTCGAGTCCGTGGTGCGGTCGTGATCGACCTCGGAAGGCGGATGAACCGAATCTTCGACATAAACCCCGACGACTGCACATGTCTTGTGGAGCCAGGTGTCACATACTTTGCGTTGTATGAAGAGATCCAAGCTCGTGGCTACAAACATCTTTGGATCGATGTCCCCGATATTGGAGGCGGATCAGTGTTGGGAAATGCCGTCGACCGCGGTGTTGGTTATACGCCTTACGGAGACCACTGGGCCATGCATTCCGGCATGGAAGTGGTTCTTCCAACTGGTGAGGTAATCAGGACTGGTATGGGGGCTCTGCCGGGAAATAATAGTTGGCAGCTATTCGCTCCTGGATTTGGGCCTACTCCAGAGTATGTACTCCTTCTGGTTGATGTTGGATTGGTATACTGATATCTTCTGCAGTGGCCTGTTTTCCCAGTCAAATCTGGGAATTGTGACAAAGATGGGCTTTGGCTTGATGCCAAATCCCGGTGGTCATGAAGCCTATGTAGGTTGCAACCTTCATGGTACCCAGCCATAACAGGACATCCGCTTACTTCATTCTAGCTCTATACATTCCCCAAGGAGGAAGACCTCGCCCAGCTGGTAAGCCAGACCAAGAAACAACTGATCATCATTCATTGACATGTTCCCCAGATTGAAATCATTCGCCCCCTGCGAATCGCCATGATCCTCGAGAATGTTGCTCAGCTTCGCCATGTCAGTCTTCAGGTTGGCCTTGAGGGCAAGCCGCGAAGCCATTATTACAACGGCAAGGGTCGCGTCCCCGACAATATCATCCACGACGTCGCCAAGAAGCTTTCCCACGGTGACTGTGCATGGCTGTATTATGGCATGTCTTACGGCCCCCCGGAAATCCGCAAGTACAAACTGGACATCATCGAGAAAGAGTTTATGAAGATTCCTGGTGCCCGACGTATCGATCCATCGACTCTACCCGCAGAAGACTATTTCTGGGTGCGCGACCGTATCGCGTCAGGAGTTCCCGAGATTGAAGAGCTTCGCTGGGTGAACTGGCACCCAAATGGTGGACATGTGGCATTCAGTCCCGTCTCGCCTGTCCGAGGTAAAGATGCAACGGCCCTGTGGGACATCGCGCGCCGACGTTGTGAAGAGTTCGACTTGGACTTATTCCCAACATTCGTTGTGGGGTTGCGCGAAATGCACCTTATTGTTGAGATTGTCTTCAACCGCGACGATCCCGTTATGCGGAATAATGCACGAGCGAGCCTTCGAGCTATGATTGACGATGCGGCGCAAAAGGGATATGGCGAATATCGCACACATCTGGCATTCATGGATCAAATTGCTGGCACCTATGATTGGAACGATGGGGCGCTATCGAAGTTCAATGAGAAAATCAAGGACTGCTTGGATCCGAATGGTATCATGGCCCCTGGAAAATCGGGTGTTTGGCCGGCTCGTTATCGTGGACGTGGTTGGGAAATGAGTGCGAAGAATGAAGCTTCCGAGGGCAATGGTGTGAGCCCCAGTGCTGGCTCTTTGAAGATCTGACTCATATAGTTGTTGATTACTGTTGCTCAGGCGCGAAATATGAGATTTATGAGGCAGCTGGTATAATCGTAGGGCCCATCTCTTGAACGAAATCAATATCTTTCATATGCGAATTAAGACATGACTTGCTTTCCCAAATCAAGCTAAGCTTTTCCCATGTCGACTGTCTCTGTGATGAAAATTAGCATGACATGAATTTTTGGAGCTTGTCCACAATCAACCAGTGATGGAATGACAGGCAACTCTATATCTCCCGCGCGTCTCTCTCATAATGAAGCGAGCGATGTGGGGCGATATTTATATCCACCAATAAGACCATTTGAAGTCTAGCAACGGTCTCGTACTCGTGTTTCTCACCGCATCCGGGCTCCAATGTCGAAACATGGATCTGATCTTATTGCTGCCTTCCAACATAGCTCGATCGTTGAAAATATCATCTGCACAACTTCTTCGGTTACAAGACACTATACTCCGTCCACGAGATATCAAACACGATGCACCATCGCCGGGGACATACTAAATCCCGGCATGGCTGCATGACTTGCAAGACTAGACACGTTAAGGTTAGATTATCTTATTCGAAATTTATCTCTTTCTCCAGATTAATGATTGCTACAGTGCGATGAACTACGACCAGTTTGTAGCAACTGCACCCAGAGGTGTGAAACATGTGTCTATCCCGGGCTGGGCCCTCACTTTTTTGCTGAGAGCACTCGAGAACCGAAGAAAGCTCAATCGCCACCAGAAGATCGAACTAAGCTGTTGCCTGAAGCCCAGCTTTTTACCTCAGGAACCTGGGCCTCAAGTTCATCCGGCAGCTCAAGTGCAAATCCTAGCTTGCCTTCGTTGGACATGACGCAGTTAGAGCTCGTAATACAATGGATCAACCACACACACAAATTCGCTGCGCGGAGCGAAAAGACCAGAAAAGTCTGGGAAATGCCAGTGCTTGAAGAAGCTCTAAACGCGCCATTTCTAATGCACGGGATTTTGGCACTTTCCGCCCTGCATCTTTCGCATTTGCGTGAAGATGGAAGGCATGTGATGTGGCTAGACATCGCAATAGCACATAAGAATACGGCCTTGGTAATTTTCTCAGACCAGCTTCGCAACATTACCAAGTCCAATGCGAAAGCCATGATGGTTTTCGCGAGCCTGGCTTTTGCTTTTAGCCTAGCAAGTGCTGTCAACATGGGCACCAAAGAAGACGGGCCGGGCTTGAACGCACTCACGGACGTCTTCATTCTGGCTCGAGGAGTTGAGACAGTGCTAGATGCGGAGACAGACTTTTTGCGGCAAAGCAACTTCAAACCACTCTTCGATACCACAGACTCGAAGGTTGATATCCCCGAGAATATTCTTGCTGCACTTGATCGACTTGAGCAACTACAAATTCAGTGCAGCCAAAAGGATCATAATATGGACTCTGTATCATATACGCGAGCGATACAATTCTTGCGCGATCTTGCTGCTTTCACCTGTGCCGAGCCTACTTCAATGACCATGGCCGCTGGATGGGCTATTCATGCCTCGCAAAGATATCTCGATGACCTCAAGGCTAAGAAACCTCTCGCATTGGTAGTGCTAGCCCATTACTGTGTGTTTCTACATATGGCTCGAGATAACTGGTGCATAGGCCCTTGGGGCCGCAAGGTTCTACTGGAGATCACCCAAGCATTGGAGCCTGAATGGCATCCTCATATTGAATGGGCGACTCTAAATGTGTTCTCCTCCGGTACAGAATTATCAAGTCATCAACAACAACAATAACAACATAAGGGCGCTACTTGGCATTTTTCTCTCCAATGACAATCCCTCATTTCGATTACATTTCATTTTTTTCTTGAACTGAGTTAATACCTGAGTGCCTACCGATAAATGCACTGGCGACCTTCTTCCCGAGATAGAACGAGGAAAGGGGTGAGTGGGAACTCAAATCAATTTTTGAAATTCAGGTACACTAACAAAAGAAAGTATCATAAAAAGACCCATTTATAATGACAAATTTGCTGAAAATGCAACACCTTCCTATACTCGCTATACTCGGTCTTCACTAAGCTCAAGCGCCGAGCGGGGAACAAACTTGCGCGTCTTGATCATCTTCTCCGAATACCTTTCGCCACGGCCCAGCAAGCAGTTAATTTCACTGGGGTGCGAATACTGAAGAACCAGCATCACGGAAAACATCAGCAGTGCATCGAACATATAGATGAAAACTTCGTGCTTCATCAAATACCCGCTGTATCCCTGCACATACTCCACCACACGAACGACCGAGCGAACCAAAATTAAGATGCTGGAAATATAGAGGGCAGTCATATGCCGAGGCCAGATATCTCCCAGCTCAATTGAGCGACCAGTGGGGCTCTTGGCAATTCGAGCCTGGAACACGATAGCAGTGATTGTGAACAGGCCAAAGAAGACAATCTGCACGAACAGACCACCAATGATGACGTGTTCGCCAGTACTCGGGCTGCTAGAATTCGCAACCATGAGACCCGCTCCTATATCGTTGTTAGCACTCTGCTTGAAAGTGTCATGGCTGATAGAGAGAGTGCCTACCTGAGGCTTGCATCAAGAAAGACAAAACGTCACCAGCCACAAAGATCTTGGTCAACCATTTGAGCTTGATTACCGAGCATTTCTCTGCATCGGTCATGAAGATGATCCGACCAAGAGTCATATAGATGCTTGCGGCGAAAAAGGCGGGCGCGATCAGGATCAAGGCGCTTTGTATGACATAGGGACCTTCGGTGAAATTGGGTGACTCGCGCGAGGATAGTAAACGACCAACGTAACCGATTGTCTCAACTATAGCGAACCAATCATGTTAGTATGACATAAACGCATCAGGAAACATCTGAAACTCACGAATTCCTCCTATCAAAAATGGAATCATGAACCATGTTCGTGTCCGCACGAGTTGGTAAAAGTGCAGAAGGGTACTCAGCCCAAACAACACGATGAAGATCGTCGCAGCCGCAGCCGATGGGGTATAATAGTAATATGTAAAATTCATCGTGATTAATGAAAGAGTGCGTCGATATTTCAATGGAAAGAGGGTATAGCAGTCAATTGAACAAGAATATTGACTCGGTTTGCTAGAAGCAAAGCAGAAGCAGAAGCAGAAGCGAAGGATGTGGAATGAAAGTCCTGGACCCTGAGAGGAGAACAAGTCTACTTATATAGATTGTTTCAGTGGAACTAAATGTTCTATTTTTGCCGCCTAGTTCAGGAGTACGTGTATACACGGACGATGAATCCTTGCTATCACGAATATCTCGTTCTCGTGTCTGTGTCCATATAAGGAATGGTATGTGTGGGGCCTCGAATATATGGCCAATCGCTGCACCCACAGCCTTGTTCGTACTCGTAACTTTATCCGCGCCTGGTATCTACGGCTCAATGGTTTACAGACGAAAAATCTTCTATTCGTTCCAGATGTCGTATACTTGTCCTAAAAAGGGTCTAGCTCAAGAGATTTGGCTCTTTAGCTTAATTTATTGCTCTAGCCCACAATAAATTTAGTCGTTGCCTGGAGAAACCTAGTATTGTCTCGGACGCTAGCTAATTTACCAAACTAACAGAGAATTGTCTCCATAGAACTCAGTATAAATAAAGATATCTATTCCACTTTAAAAAGACCTTTCATCGCAGTTTCGCCTTGTAATCTTTCCTTGCTTCGTTTTTTCAAATCCTCTACCAGTCTTTTTTTTGGTGTGATACCACGTCTTCCTTATACAATGACCTACAAACTCTACAACTATGACCCATCACCTAGCGCAGCTATCGCTTTTGCAGTTTTCTTTGCGCTTTCAGCAGTGTTTCACATTTGGCAGGTTATTCGAAACCGAAGCTGGTTCTTTATCCCATTTGTCATTGGTGGAATTTGTAAGTTCTCTACTGAACACCTGGGCAAGACCTGCCTCGAAATGGTAGCTAATCATATATACTACAGTTGAGACCGTTGGTTATGCAGCAAGATACTATAGCGCAAAACAAAAACCCGACTGGACAACCATGCCCTACGTGATCCAGGAGCTTTTGCTTCTACTGGCCCCTTCTTTCTTCGCCGCGTCAATCTATATGATCCTTGGACGAATTATCCGCCTCCTGAATGGCGAGCCAAACTCCCTTATACGACCATCATGGCTCACAAAGATATTTGTGACGGGCGACGTCTTATCATTTCTTATGCAAAGTAGCGGTAGGGCCCTTATCACCCCCCTTTAAAACTTCTAAGAAATAGTCTAACCTATGATATCTGTCATGTAGGAGGTGGCATGCTCGCAACAGCCAAAACAACTTCTAGTGTGAGCCTAGGTGAGGATATTATCATCGCAGGCCTTTTCGTACAGGTCATTTCCTTTGGATTCTTCATCGTTGTCTCAATCATCTTTCATCGTCGTATGGTTGCGACTCCGATGCACCTACTGGTCAAGACGCGCATTCCTTGGACACGTTATATGAGGGTCCTCTATGCTGCCAGTGCGCTGATCTTGGTTCGATCGATCTACCGTGTGGCTGAGTATATTCAAGGGAATACTGGGTACCTGCAGAGTAAGGAGGCTTTTGTGTATATCTTTGATGCGACTTTGATGGTGATTTGTTGTCTTTTGTTCAATTTCTTTCATCCAAGCGGTATTCTCTCGAAGTCGCACGAAATTGACGAGAGGGAGGATTTGGAGATGATGAATCAAGGCGGGTACAGGGGTTACAGTGCATGAGACAGTAACGTGTGGAGGAGGTATCCTCGATCTCTTATGACGTCATCGAAATGAAGTCATGGTTTTGCGAAGCTTCTCCTCGATCCTTGATAAGAGACAAGGAAGAGTGATCCCTGGGCACAGGGGTTCACCTTGTTCATTAGCTCAAGAACTGCGGCAACAGCGGTAACTTCCTAGTTGGTGTATTGAAAACAAAGTATTGACAGAATAACCCCCGACATTCTACCACCCCGCAAAAAAATACATGTAATGTGATGTAAACCGATAAAGATCATTGCGTGGGAAGCGCCCCACCACCTTCGGAGCACCAGATCTATCTCCACACTTCTGCATACCCCGGTCCCTCTTTAAGAAGCTTGCGTGCCCACTTTGCGTGCCCACTTCACACTGTATTCGGTGTTCAAAAATCCCTAATATGCTACGAAAGACAGCGGGGGAGATTCTCAAGAAGAGTCCAAACGATGTGGTTGTGCTTTCCGCAGTGCGAAGCCCCATCGGACGGGCATTCAAGGGCGGTTTCAAGGATGCATACCCTGAAGAAATCCTGATGCCTGTAAGCCACCTTTTGGTTTATTTCTTTCTTGACTCGGCTGAATCTTCCTTAGGTAATGCAAGCAGCCGTGAAGCGAGCAAATATTGATCCTGGTCAAGTCAACGACGCAATGATTGGCAATGTTCTTGCGGAGCTGGGTTTCGCAAAGACCGGGCGCATGGCCCTCAATGCTGCGGGGTTCCCGAACTCCACGACTTTCCACACAGTCAACAGACAGTGTTCGAGTAGTCTACAAGCGATCACACATATCTCACATTCGATTTTGGCTGGGCAAATCGACGTCGGGCTTGGTGGTGGTGTGGAGAGTATGTCGCGGAACTATTCGACGCGTGGAATTCCTGTGGATGTATCGCCTACGCTAAAGGAATCACCTATAAAGGATGCTCCAGACTGTTTATTGCCTATGCTGCAGACATCCGAAAATGTTGCGTCGCGGTATGGAATAAGTCGACGTGAGCAGGATGAATTCGCGGCGGAGAGTCAACGACGTGCGACTGAGGCGCAGCGATCTGGCAGGTTTGCGAATGAGATTGTTCCTATTCCAGTCAGATCAATCAGCGCGGGTATTGATGAGGAGACTATTACGGTCGTCGAACGTGATGAGGGTATCCGTACGAACGTAACTGCAGAGAAGTTGGCGACGCTGAGACCTGTGCTAGAGAATGGATTCAGCACTGCTGGGAACTCGTAAGTCGCATACATCACCAGACGCCAGCAATTATCATCCTCTAAACATCATACAGGTCACAAATCTCCGATGGTGCTTCGAGCACCATACTCGCTCGCCGCTCCTGGGCTGATGCCCGTGGATTAGAGCCAATTGCACGGTTTGCCGGCACCCAAGTTGCTGGCTGTGCACCCGATGAAATGGGGATCGCGCCCATTTTCGCTATCCAGAATCTTTACAAGTATCTAGGGATCGAAAACAAGGATATTGACATTGTGGAAATGAATGAAGCCTTTGCAAGCCAGTCGATTTACTGCATCCGTGAGCTTGGTCTGGATATGAGCAAGGTTAACCCCAATGGTGGTGCCATTGCTCTTGGACACCCTGTTGGGGCGACTGGTGCTAGACAGGTCGCTACACTTCTTTCTGAGCTCCGAAGACAAGACAAAGAAATGGGTATCGTGAGCATGTGTGCTAGGTAAGCTTATTCTGGATCTAGACGATAAGTCCTTTGCTAACGTTGGATTTTTAGTACCGGTATGGGAGTGGCATCTCTGTTTATTCGCGAGTAAACCTAGGGACCTTAGCTATAGATATTTGTAGAAGTTACAAATTAAAAGAACGTCCTACAACATATAAACACTGCTATCAATGAGGCCATTCACAATGTCCCTTCCATGTACTCCCGAGGTGACTCACAACAAAGTTGAATCAAACCGAGTTCGATTCTATCTCCAGTGCTTTCACCTGAATATTATTTTTTTTCTCTCGTATCTCTTGATTGTATGCTGTTTTTGCTGTTTACTCCATGAATATCCGACTCCAATGTTTACACTGGTCACGTCTTGGCTCGTCGACCCCACATAGCACTGGAGGCATGTGGGGCTCTGCCCCCACCAGCCCCCAATTCCCAGTGGACCGGACCACTTGGGGAAAATAAGTCGATAAGGCTGGTCCAATTGTGATTGTGAACAATATATGATCCGCAGCGTTTACGATTTTTTGAGTTGGAGAGCCATTGAACACTATGTCTATTCTTGTGCGTTTCGCGCGCCCTTTGTCACGGACAACCACTCGGACTGTCATGTCCGTCTCTACTGCCACTGGACGGAGATCAATTGGCTCCGTCAGTGCAATTGATTCGAGCATATTCCGTACCTTGTTTGGAACCGATGAGATTCGCAAGGTATGTCAATGGACAGAGGATCTCATTATTCCGAGACTAAACATTCACACAGGTCTTCGATGATGAAGCATACATCCGCCGCTGCGTGGATGCAGAAGCTGCATTGGCTCGAGCACAGTCCCAATGCGGCGTGATTCCGTCTGAAATCGGAGCTCTGGTTACACAGCGAGTACAAGAATCAAACCTCGATTTTGAGCGGCTGCGTCTCGAAACTGAAATTGTCGGCTACCCGATTCTACCGCTCGTCCGTCAGCTGTCAGATATATGTGGTGAGGAGGCTGGCAAGTATGTGCATTGGGGTGCCACGACGCAGGATATCATGGATCTGGCCAGCGTATTACAAATGAAAGAAGGCTTGGACATTGTCGAGAGACTTTTGAGGGACGTCATCAAAACTTTGCGCGAATTATCCGAGAAGTACAAGGATACCCCTATGGCAGGGCGAACACACTTGCAGCATGCGCTGCCCGTGACCTTTGGATACAAGTGCGCCGTATGGCTATCTGGGTTTCAGCGACATCTGGAGCGACTAGAGCAGCTCCGAGACCGGACTTTGATGGTACAGTTTGGTGGTGCGGCAGGCTCGCTTGCATCTCTAGGAAATGGCGACGACGGCCTTCGCGTACGCAAGGCGTTGGCGAAAGAGCTTGACCTGACCGACCCTTCGATCACTTGGCATGTAGCGCGCGACGGCGTGGCTGAGATTGCCAACTTCCTTGCCTTGGTGGGTGGTTCGATGGGGAAGCTAGCATTGGACATCATTATTATGTCCTCGAATGAGCTGAGTGAAGTGGCTGAACCTTTCGTGCCTCACCGGGGAGCATCATCGACCATGCCTCAAAAGCGCAACCCGATCTCTAGCGAGGTCATTTTGGCCGCGTCTAAGATTCTTCGGTCAAACGCGGGTCTTGTTCTTGATGGAATGGTGGCTGACTTTGAACGTGCCTCGGGTCCTTGGCACTTGGAGTGGGTTGCTGTCCCAGAGAGCTTTGTTCTCGCTGTTGGAGCCTTGTCTCAAACACATTTTGCGCTTTCTGGGCTTTCTGTCAATAGCAAACAGATGCTGGAAAACCTTCACTTCACCAAGGGACTGATCGTGGCTGAGGCTGTCATGATGGGCATGGCACCATATGTGGGCCGCCAGCGAGCGCATGATATTGTGTATGAGGCCTGTCGGGAAAGCATTGAGAAGGAACGCACCTTGCTGGAATGTCTTACTGAGAAGGAAGA
This sequence comes from Penicillium sp. S1602, assembly GCA_023626355.1. Taxonomy (NCBI): domain Eukaryota; kingdom Fungi; phylum Ascomycota; class Eurotiomycetes; order Eurotiales; family Aspergillaceae; genus Penicillium; species Penicillium sp. S1602. Next base: position 329,713 of record JAMAGW010000008.1, on the reverse strand, counting down.
AGTTACGGCCAAGATGGACCAACAACGTTTGAGCGAACTTTGTGACCCAGTGAATTACTTGGGCGCTTCATCGCGGATGGTGGATGACGTCCTGGCAATTCAATAAGAACGCTCATAAAGGCACCCTAGAATACCGACTATTGGATTATACATAGCATTAACATCGACATACATTACTATTACTGTGCATGCATCCATAAATATAATCTCATTGGCAGTTTAAATTATTGCAAGTGTAAACTCATCTGGAAACAGGTTCCAAGGTTATAGCTCAAGTTAGCAAAATATGTCAAGATCGCAAACTTCGTCATACTCTTCTCCTCTAGAGAACTGCTCCACATCTACATGGCCCCGCAAAAGACCCATGCTGTGACGCAGTGGTTTCGATCAAGCCCAAAATTGATCCGAAATCTAGATAGACGAATGGGGTCAATGTGGGTCCTGCAAGATGTGGATGTGCACTCCATATGGGTCTCATAATGCTGAAATGGGACATATTTCTCAAACACAGCAGCCTTTTTAGGAAAACATATCATCTTATAAACCCCTGGAACACGGCGTAAGTCTCGAACCGTAATCCCAATCCACTATTTCTTGATCCTTTATCGCTGACTTATACTGTAAATTCTCAAGCTAATACTTTTGTCTTATCCGCAAAATGACTGCTCCACCCATCCAGGAGAGAAAGCCGGTTAAAGACCTGACGAAGGTCTTTCACTACACAGACACCATGACTCGCAAGCCAACAAGAGACAACGATCCCTATGAATACATGGCCGGTTTTGGTAACCGGCACCAATCCGAAGTGATCCCCGGGACTCTACCAGCAGGCCAAAACAACCCCCAGGAAGCTCGATTTGGATTGTACACAGAGGGTATCACCTACTCAGCCTTCGCAGCTCCTCGGCATGCCAACTTCAGCACCTACATGTACCGAGTGCGGCCAGCTGCAGCTCATAGTATGTCCCAGGGATCTTGAAGCTGGCTATACATGCTTACAAATTATAGATGGCTATGAGGCCAACATTCCTCACAAAGCGGATATCGAGAATTGTTTTTTGAGCCTAAACCCCAAAGTGGCGACACTAGCTGAGCAAGGTGAATGGGCGCCATTTCCCCTACCCAAGGATGATGAGAAAATCGACTTCGTGGACGGACTACACACGCTGGGTGGAAGTGGAGACCCTAATTTGCGCGAGGGAATCGCCCTCTACGTCTTCATGATTAACACAGACATGGACCACCGCGCATTTTGCAACACAGATGGTGACTTCCTCATCGTCGCCCAGCTGGGCAACTTGGATATTCAGACGGAGTTAGGAAACTTGTTCCTGCAACCTGGTGAAATCTGTGTGATTCCTCGTGGCATCCGCTTTACAGTCCGACTGGGACCTGGTCACAATACTGCTCGTGGTTATATAACAGAGATCTGGGGCTCGAGATGGGAACTGCCAGACCTAGGGCCACTAGGAGGACATGGACTGGCTAATCCGCGTGACTTCTTGCACCCTGTGGCCTACATCGATGAAAATCTTCACGAAGACTGGTCTATTGTGAACAAGGCAAATGGACTGTACAATGCCATTGCACAGGACCACAGTCCCTTTGATCTGGTGGCCTGGCATGGAAATGTTGTCCCTTATAAGGTGAGTTATGTACCCAGCTCCTGAATCTTGGTATCAGACTAACGCTGAAGGGCCGCCGCAGTATGACTTGACGAAGTTCTCGTCCCAAAATGCGACATCCATCGACCATACTGATCCTTCCGTCAACTGCGTTTTGACAGCCGCATCTCGCGACCCCGTTACCCCCTTGGCTGATTTCTTATGGTTTGGCCCACGCTGGGATGTCGCCTCCAACACCTTCCGTCTGCCATACTTCCATCGTAACTCAGCTACGGAATTTTTGGCCTCTCTGTACGGAAATGGCCTTGGTCGCTCTGATGACTTCCTTCCCGGTGGAGGCAGTGTAGAGATCAGCCACACACCCCATGGAAACTTCAACGAGGCCTACGTGTATGAGATGAGAAACCAGGTGAATGAGCCCCGGAAAATCCTGGAAGGTGAGCCACCGCTTCTTGATACCTGATATCCACAACTGCGATGCTGATAATCCAAGATCAAATGACTATTATGGTGGAGAGCAGCCGAACATTCTTGTTCACGGAGTATGCGCGAAGCGGCTGTGGCACCTTCAAAGATCAAGGCACTGACCCAAGGGTGTGGGATGCGTTGCCAGTGAGTTTTATCAGCCAAGACATAAATTGCCAAATTAACTTTTCTCAGGACAAATTCTCCTCGTACCCGAATATCAAGAAGATCCTGCAGCGGGTTAAAGAAGACAAGAAGGCTCGCAAGCAGCATATGGAAACATTCTATGATGACGATCACCTGGCGGAGGCGGTTAATCAATAAGAGTGTTTGTCCCACGATTAGCTTGTTTTGTATTTTTTGTCTTGATTCCACTTGGCCTCCTGATGTCATGGAGCCGGCATTGCCTGTCGTCAATTACCGAAGTATGTAATCATGCAGCCAATGGGATGGCTAGAAGGCCGGCTGACTCAGCTACTGTATTTCACGATGCAGATATTCCCATGGTCGCCGCGTATGCTGGCTAGATTGTGTAATTCCAAAGATAATTCAATCGTTCGTCTCTTTCGTTGTTATCCAAAATTATTTACTACTAAGCAGACCAGCAACAATATGCGGTTAAATAGGCTTAGGGCTCGGAGAACTGTCCCTCCTCTCCCCACGGGGAATTCCCAGCAGCCTGGGCGCTAGGGGTCCAAGCCACGCCATGAGTTTATGCCACCATCCGTTGATTGGACATGCTTCACGGCACATCCTCGGTAAATTTAGCCATCAGTGAAATGACCCAATAGAATATAAAAGGAGTCGTCACTTTTGAGCTGCGATCGGTTTAATCCCCAGGGAGCTGACTAAGGTTCCCCTCTTCCGTCCCAACTTGTGGGGGAGAGCTTAGTTTCTTATTTTGCTCCCTTTTGCTCAATGAGAGATCACCATGCGCCTTCGGTGATGTATGATTAAGTTACGAGCTCCGTCATGGTCCTTCGAAAGTGCACCATCTGTGACCGCCGGTTCAAGAAGACAGAGCATTTCAAACGCCATGAGCGGTCACGTCAGTGTCCCCGAACCGCATAAAAATTAATTCTATTCTGACGCGTTAATTCAGACACCAAAGAGCGTCCCTACGAGTGCAATGTCTGTCATAAAAGCTTCTCTCGGAGGTAAGATTCTATAATGCGCGGAACTCTTCAATCAAACGACCGCAATATATGATATAGCGGTAATCTGACGATTCTAAACAGCGATGTCCTGAGTCGCCATGCCAAAGGCCACAATCAAGCAGGCACAGCTGCCGGTGCCAAAGCGAAAGATTCAGCAGCAAATCAGATACCAAATCGACACCCTTCCGCTGTATCCGGAGCCTCGCCGATGATAGCTGGCCCTGGTATAGAGAATGGAACACATTTATTACCCACCATTAGTGCAGATGCGCACCAACTCCCCAATGGTCCAAATCCGCGCGATATGTCACTTTCAACTCCTGGAATTCCTCATTCACCATTAGACTTTCTTGCGAACATATCGGCACAGCACGGCCGAGCCGATGCCGATCTCCACCCTATGTTGCTTGATGAACAACAGCCGTACTTCGGCTGGAACGAGGTAACCCCTGCAGATCAAACCATGCAGCAAAGCAGTGCAGGGCTCGAAGATGTACCCAGCGACATGCTGCAATTGTGGCTCGAGCCACGCACAGATGGGGGCTCCAATCATGGATCGCTGGATTTGGGCCATTTCCCGATAATGGGAGACAATATGGCAATGACACCAGATCAACAAAATCGACATTCAGTCGACAGCGGCAAGTCTGGAGGCGACAATATTCCCAATGAAAGGTTTGCCAAAGTGCAGCGGTGCTGGCTTGCGCCGGCGAATTACACTGGTCGGCTAATGAACAGCCTTTGGCGTGATGTTGTGCACACCAACGTCGACAATGTCTTTTCTGTCAAATCTTCAGCCTTTCCCAATGATATCAATCTACTTCAAGGGTCACGATATGGGGTTGATGAAGAGTGCAGACGCTCTCTTCAGGCAGCATTTGCCCAAACGTCATTTGCCTTTCCTCAAATGCAGTCACCAAGAAATGATGCCGCTTCTCCTGCCATGTCTGGCTCGAGTTCGACTCCATTCCCTCATTTTCCTCCGGCAGAGGTTCTGGATATGGCATTAGACCATTTCTTCCGCACATTTCATCCTCTTGTACCGTTTGTTCACCTTCCGACTTTTTCTGCAAAGAAAACCCTCCTGCCACTCCTCTATGTAATGTGTCTCATTGGAATGATGCTCCTGGGGACCAAGGGCGCATCTGCGTTTGTTTTACGGAATTTTACGGTTAGTGCAGATGAACTATCTTTGGTGGGGAGCCCACTGACCTTTTCTTTTTTAGCATGTGCTTGAGAAGATCACCTCCGAGCTGGCCAAATGCACTATGGGCGTGGAGAGTCCCGCTAACACCATGTCCATTTTTGCCACTGCATTTCTATTCTTGAATTTGGCTGTTTTGACAGGAGTTAGTTCCCCCCTAGTACTTCGTTCATCTGTATCACCGCTAATTATTTATAGGAAAAATCCCATTTGGAACAGTGCCAAATGCTGTATGTCAACCTCATGTCGGTATGTAAAGTCTTCTATGAAATATTATTCTGTTTCAATGATACTTACTCTCATAGATTGCACAACGACATGGTCTCTTTGCGGCGACCGAGGGTCAAATACTTGACATGAGCCTTTTCGAGGGCGTGCCTGACATTGACATGAGATGGAAAGCCTGGAGCAAGGTTGAATCTACTAAGAGGTAAAATTCCCTCTCTTATCCTTTCTAAAGCTACTAATTTGTCAAAAGAGTTATTATTGGTCTTCTTCTTTTAGATTCGTGGTATTCGTCCCTACTTTCAACAAGTCCAATTGTTATTCCCGACACAATACAGATCATCATGCCCTGCAACGAAGCTCTCTTCCGCGCACACTCATCAATGCGCTGGACTCAGCTCATCCGCAGTGGCAAAAGAATACTCATGTCAACGGTGCTGGCGCCGTCAGAAAATATCAACATTCCCACCCTAGACGGCCCTATTGACGAATTCAGTATTCAAGCTGTGCTCGCAATGGTCCAACTACGCCAATCAGAAGCTTACCACCGCCTCCTCTCCAATCGCGCCAGCTACCCCTTCGCACCGTGCCATACCTACGCAATGGACGGTCGATCCCGATGTCTTCCATCCCTCCAATCGCAAATATCAACAGATTACGGCGAATCACTCCTTCAACTTAATCCAAACTCCCTCGTCATGTGGCACCACATGTGCATGACCCTGACGGCTGACATTCAGATCTTCGATTTCGCAGCTGGTCGAGCCGGACCAATCCCAGCGCGAAAAGCGCTCGATGATATTTCCGAGTGGTCGCAGACTCCCGCTGCTAGACGAGCATGTCTACATGCAGCACACATCTATAAAGCCATGGTCAACCGCAAAGCATCCGACCACCCAACCTTCCACTCGGTCTTCGCTGTCTTCTCTGCCGCCCTGGTATTAGGTTTATATACATTCATGGTCCCCGATACTGCCAACACAGCATCTAGCGTCGGATCTATTGATCTGATGGACGACATTGACTGGCAGCAGGTTGGAACAGAAGGTTTCACCAGCTTTATGGAACCTAGGGGCAGTCAATCATTTTCACCCACGGATGATCCTGCTGTAAACTTCATTCGTAATGGTTCTACGATTTATCTTCGCGGTGTGCCTTTCCAAGGGGGGTACCAGTCTGCTCGGAGGATCTTGCTCGATTATGCGAGTCTTCTCAAGGACTCGGGGAAGTGGAGTGTCAAGAAGTTCTCGTATGTGCTTCATATTATGAGTGATGTTTTGATGGATGTGGAATGAACTATCCTTAGCCATGTGTTAATTGCTGGATGTCTAGTGTTGTCATATTCTGTGTATATTACTTGTTTCAACTTCAATATCAGACATCAATTTGTGCGAACTATATGTTATATTAATACCAATGAAGGATTGTTTGTTACCACATTGGTATATTTTGAAAGCAAAGACATGGCTGTTGATGAAGTAGGTGTATATCAAACGCTGTTCTCACAATACAAGGTGACTTTTGTCGCAGAACACTATGGTCCAGAGTTTGATCAGAAATGGGATTCGTGAGGATAGACCACGCGAAGATCATCAAGGTCACTAAAATGCAAAGATTGGGGCCGAAAGGTGATCTTGATCCTTCGTGTGATTGGCCGATCTACATGCGACGGAGTGAGGGAATGATCCTGGGATATCAAGTGTGATCTTGGGACACCCTCACTCCCTCCTCTCCAGAGTATAAATACTCCCGTCGCTCTCTTCTTCCTCACTCTTCCTTCTTCCTCTTCAGACTTGGAACTTGCTCTATCTCTCCCAAGTTCCTTCTTACACTTTGAACTTCGAAGTTGGTTTCCATTTCTGACAAGTCCCATCTCTTAAGTTTGAACTTGCTTATATCTCAAGTTCCATCTTCCAACTTCAAAACACAACGAAAAGAGAAGGAAAACAACAAAACATTTCTTTTTACTTCACACCTTTCTATTTTGAAATACTTCCAAATCCCTTATGAACTTCCAACATGCACCCATGCATCCAATCAACTCCGCTGCACCTGGAAAGACAGTACCTGAACTTATCATCAGCCAAACCCTCCCCCAACAAAACAACAACAACAAAAAACCTTCTTAACCGGCTCAAGTCCTCTCTGAATAGGCATCATGTAGCTCGAAACAGTTTGCATGTCAGGACAAATTCGGTTTGGACTGGGTCACAGCAGCTACAACTACTGCCTTGACTATCTTTTCGACAATGGCTTGCGGCTCATTCTCTCTGAACAGGCATCACTCAGCCACAAACCATACCTATCATCAAGCTGAATGTCAAGACAAATTCAGTTTGACCGAGTCACAGAAAGCACACCGACCTCCCCCAGGTCTCGACTACCCTTCCGACTCTAGCTTGTGGCACACCCTTTCTGAACAGGCGTCACTCAAAAGTCCCCATGTTGAGTGTAAGAACGTATTCAGTATGGACTGCGTCACAAATTTACAACAAACTTCTATCTCATTGTGGTGTGGAGGCACAAGCCACAGGTTTACAACGACGGCGTGCGGTGAAGAAGCACCGGCCAACGAACATCTTGTTGTTCAATTCCACTCTGAACAGGCGTCACGCCACAACAAATTCCCGAGTTGAGTGTCAGGATAAATTCAGACTGGACTCGACAACAAACACCTCACAACTCCCGTTCATGCCACTGAACACACTGGTCATCAACCCTCTTATCTTGCGTTGGAGAGCTTCAAGGTATGTTTAATATGATTATCTCCTATGCTTTCTCACCAACCTTACAGAATGTGCTAGACCTAGGGTCCGACCAATTCCTTCGCACCTCAGAACACAGTCATCGAACTCGAACTCGAACTCGAATTTGAACCTGTTGAAATTCCTTACAAAAAAAACCCCTCCGATTTTTGTCCCTTCTTGAATTTGGAACCTACATACATCTCCAAGTTCCTCAGTTATCAATCTCTTAGAAAAGTTAATCTCATCTATTCATCTATGATCTATCTCCGGGTTCGCCAAATAAACCAACAAGAAATCACCATCTAATAAGTAATCAACGCATAGAACATTGACCGTCAAAGTCAACCAGATAAAATCTTCTGCTTCCACCAACTCCTGGATTCAACATAACGGCTTCCAGTCCTGCTTCAAATTTGAGACTGAATCTTCCTGGAATGGCTCGTTAGTGGGACCTTGGCGATATTGACTTGAGCCCACCGCTCTCGCTCCTCTTTGATTGATTCAGCGTCCATCGCCGGTCCCTCCTGCATAGCCGTGTCGCGAAGATCATCAAGATGTCTAAGTTTGCCCTTGAATGTGATACAGCTTGTCGTGGAATCGACCTCCCAAACAGGCTGGATCCGTCCATTCTCTCCAACAACAAGCTTTCCCCGAGCTCCGCAGGTAATGCAACCAATGTCATTATCCTGGGTATAGTCGATCTCAACCTTAGACATATGGCAGTATGGGCAACTAGCAGAGTCTTCCGGTCCAAGATATTTCGCTTCATCAAAAGTCTTTCCAATTTGACTAGCCACATTCTGACCCAGCTTTTCAGCTCTCTGAACAGCTTTTCCTCCACGCAATAAGACCGATCCCGGACGGCCATATCCTCGGAATACGTGCTGGTCTACTACCTTTGCATGGAGAGAATAGACGAATTGGTGCAAAGTAGGCAGTGCCATGGTGACCTGATCATTGAAGGGGGATCCTCCCACAGCAATAAAGGCGGCGACCCTAGGCTTGAGGATCCGTTTATCAACCTTTATATGTTGGTAGGTCTTTTCGCCAGCCATCTGGGAATCAAGTACTCGCTGCACAAACGCAGCATCGGTGAACGGACCCAGGATTCGATCGACCAACGTCTTGAGAGTACCTGCAGGCTGGTGGCTGTAAATTGGTGTTGCGAAGATCAGGGCATCAGCTGCCAGAATTGCATTGAGCACATCTCTCCGGTCGTCTGGGACTGTATCGCCACCGACTCCGGTCTGGCCAATTGTTCCCATGCTGACATCTTGTGCGCCCTCTAAAGGTCTGGGGTTTCGGGGCACAGAGACGGAGGGAACATGGATCCAAGAAGTTGTAATGGCTGAGTCGGCTTTCTCGGCAGCTGTCAAGGCGGCCTTGAGGAGGATCTCCGAGTTGCCATTAACTGTCCCGTTTGCAAGGCCGAGAATGTGCATGGTGAGTGGAATAGTAGATAAGTGAGATGAACCAAAATATGCAAAAGCTATGCCTTGAATAAATCGATATTTAAACTCGGACTATCCGGCTAATTACCCCGGTTTTGGTGGGGATTGATTTGACATCTGGAATTCCCGAACCCCATAATTCAGCGATGGGAAAGACTTTATGCGGGGAATCAATATTCCTTTCGTAAATACATTAGGATATTACTTTTTGAGGAGCTGGTTTCAATTTAATGGGCTGCGGTTGCCGTGGCTGTGTCGCTGCATTCAGTGGTTTTAAGCCGTCTGGGTAGTAATGTCTATTCACGTCCATTTAGTGACTTCAAGGGTATACACAACACTTCATAGCAGTGACAGAACTGATTATGAATACCAGCACAAAACCAGTAAGCTTGGAATGGGGCTGTGAATTGTCTGTATTTCAGGTATGAGCATCAGCTTTTTCACAGCTCTCATAATTTTCTGCCTTGTCCTGCGCTTCTAGATGCAATTGAACCTGGAATTGATTTAGTACATATATCATGCATATTTACCGATGGAGAATTCCGTCCACCATCTCTCCAATCGCTAGCGAGCTCGTTAAACCGGGACTCTCGATTCCCAGCAAATTGACAAAACCAGGGAATCCTTCCTCTTCCTGGATGATGAAATCCTGGAATGTCTTTCCAATATTCACTCCGCCACCACGACTCAGTTTAGGTCGAATACCGCAGTAATCCAGTGCAATAGCCGACGGGTCCACACCGGGCATGTAAGATAGGATCTCGGGGATAGCTTGCTCCATGCGCGCGGGACTAGGCTTCAGATCATTTGGATCATCGACCCACTCCACATCCGGTCCGAAACGGATTCGGCCACCCATATCCAATGTAAGATGAGTGCCTAGACCACCGTGGCCGGGTAAGGTCGCAGGATAGACTAGGACAGAAGTGCGCGGGCGAGACGCGGTGTAGGAGAAATATGTACCCTTTGCATAGGCCGGAGTTCGGTGGCGCTCTTTCGGGAGGATAAGATTATTAATAGCGCAAGCGCCGTGCCCAGCACTGTTTATAAGCGTCTCTGCGGTGATGGAGGTAATAGAGCCGTCTTCATCTGAGATGGCGGTGATCTTGTATCCCTCGCCAGGGATGTACTCGACGTTCGTCACGTGTGTCTTGAACGCGCAATCGCCGCCATTGTTCTCGAAGGCTCCATGTAAATAGGTCATCAAGGCATGACTGTCCACGATACCGGTTGTTGGGCTCTCGACGATGCCTGCATCGGCTTTGACATCTGGCTCGCGACGGGCTGCTTCCTCGGCGCCGATGAGCCGGGTCGGCGCATCGCTTAGGGATTGTGCGTGTTTGTGTACCCGTAGAGTGTATTCCCATTGTTCTTCTGTTTGGGCGACGATCCACTTTTTTGTGTTGCGGTGGGGGATGTCGTGTTTCGAGCACAGGTCATACATCATGTTGCGGCCCCGGATGCAGAGCTTTGTTTTCAGGGAGTCGGCAGGGTAGTAGAGGCCCGCATGGATAACCTATATTCACGATAATTCCTTGTCAGCTGCATCATCCCATTAATTGACGTCGATTGGTTATATTGTCCGCGTTCCTGGGTATTGAAACCTAGCAGGTGCTCACCTCGGAGTTGCGACTGCTTGTCTCCGTTCCCGGTGCATCATGGCGCTCCAGAAGGATTGTCGAGGTGCCTTCGCGTGCTGCTAGCTGTCGCGCAACTGCAAGTCCAACAACGCCAGCGCCGATGACCTATACCGTGTCAATTGAGGGACTCGAGGCTGCTCGGCTGTCCTCGGTGGTGAGCGGCGAAGAACAGCTGGACGGAACTCACTGCATGGGTAAAATCGGCAGGACGAACTTGAGCGCTAGAAAAGCAGCGACGAAGCACCGGGCTGCGCTTTTTAATTCCACGCGCCAGCATCTTTGCGAGGAAAATGTTGGTGAGTTGCAACAATTGACCGGCAATTGCAGATAAGACAAACGGAGGCCCCGCGGAACGGAGATCTTGCCGATCAGCAGTCGGAATACAACATTAGCAACATTAGAACTTTGTCACGCCATACAGCTTATGCGGCTTGAGAATCAACGGGGAAGAAACCCAAGGGGATCAAGTAAATTAAATGCTTATATTCAAATACATAAGGCGCTCATACAGAACTAGTGGGAATTTACGCCAGGGCAAGTTGCTATGCAATCAACGCTTGTTGCAACTTTTAAGCATCTCGTCCAAATGCTAAAGGATCGTTAGTCAAGCTCATGAGAGCAATGGATTAAAGAAGAACTCACCAGTCTCTGATCGGTCGCTAATTTTCCTTGAGTATCCTGACATTTAATCAGCATCTGGTGAACACGAAGTCAGGGTGAAAACGTACACTAATAATGGTTAAGATCAATGAATAATTGTTGTAAAGAAATCGCTCTCTACGCTTGGCGTCTGTTCCGTTTCGACTCAACTTCGCCAGGAGGGAGTCAAATTCGGAGCGTAGACGAGCCAAGCTGTTTGACACAGGTTCGTCATCACCAGCATCACTGCTGAGCACCAAAATTCCATGAAGGAGCTGGCCAAACCGCTGGGTCAGGAAATGCGGTGCAGACGATTGTTTTAGATCGTCACCGCCTGCGATGGACAGAGCGGACATTGCACTGCGTCCGGTGTTGGAGCCAACTCGCTTGAGTGACTCGCCATGAAGGTCCATAATCACCTGGAAGCGCGGCCATAGCTGCATGTTGATACCATTCACGTATGAGTCTGCGACTGGAACTTTACGCCGCTGAAATTCAAAAGCAGAGTGTTGGTTCAGACGAACACACATTAAGACACCCAGCGAGTCATTAGTATTTTCGATGAGCTTCTTCGTCAAGTTTCGGCCAAGGGCGAACACCGGTTCAAAGATTTCCCCGGCCTTGCGCGAGATTTCATGGAAGGTCAGAGGAGAGAAAAACTCGGTGAGAAAAGAGTACTCGGCAGATACGTTGTCTACCAAGGCAACATTGAAGTTCCGGAACGGCAGTTCGATCCCATGATAGGAGTGATCCTCCTCGGCAATGTAGGATGAGATGGCAGGTTGGTTCCCATTTCGGAGAACATCAATCCGTCGACCTAGAGAAAATGGGTCGTGTGCGGCAGAGCCAGCTCGGCCGCCAGGGAGGATACCTCCTATGGTTCATTAAGATTGTTTGAGAAACAAGGGTATTGTGGGTCTTACCTGTTCTATGTGTAGAGGCATCACCTCCAAGTACTTCATTGCGATCACTCGGATAGACCTTGATTTTCTCGAGAGCTTGAAGATAGCGAGTGAAGTTGGACGTATAGTACCAGCGCATGGTGTTGATGTATGCCTGGCAAATTTCTCCACCAAGAGTCGGGTGCACCTTTGATAAGTAGCTATATAAGTCCTTGAATTTCACCAATCGCTGCTGTTGAACGATTTGCGCGTTGATGTTGGGCGATCGCATCGCCCGAATTTGCGACACCAGATAGTCTCGGATTCGTTCGATCGCCTATACCTGTCAATAGAAGGCGCTTGTCATGAGTCATAAATGGGTTTCTACCTTATTCTTCACATCGATCAAAAGTGGTCTCACATCCTCAATTGCTTTGAAACCAGCTGATGAAGACGCCTTGGCTTCGATGCCGGTAGTCCGAGCGTCAATCTCGTTGAGGGCGCGCACCCAATTCTCATCCATAGGACCTTCAACAATCGCACGAACGGCATTCGGCGAGATACTGATCTCCTCCACCGCTGGTCCAAGTAATCGTTCCACATTTCTCCGGTTCTCGAGCATCGCATTCAGCTGGGTAGAGCGGGTTTGCAATGTTTCAATCTCCGCGGACACAGCCCCTAATTCATTTTGGAAGTCGTTTAGGTATAGCTCCACCGACTTGGAGACATCATCACAGCCGCTAATAGCAGTATGAAGATCCTGGAATTTATCCCGTTCCTGCTCGAATTGTTGGATCGTTTGCGCATTGACATCACTAGCAGGGGACTTTCTGGTCGGCTTCGGAACTGCTTTCGCCACGAATTCCTCCAAGCTCAACCCTTCAAAGTCAATGATCTTAACTAAATCTTGTGGTCGCTTTTCTGGACTTGCGGATATCTGCAGAAGCCCTTTGCCCTGTTTCTCCTTCCGAATGATTCCATTCAAGACCTCTAGTGGATCGGGAACCACCGCCGGACGCGGTCGCTGAGCACTTGTCTGCCTCAATCCTATGCCATTCGGCGGACGTCCGGTTGCTGGAAGTGAGGTGGTTGAGTCATTCGGAGACACGAGCAATGAGGTCGAGGAGGTTGTTGAGGTATTGCCGGGACGGGTGTTGTAGGGGCCCTGGGAGAGCTGAGACGAAGAACGTCGGGGCAAGGAGGGATTACGATTACCCCCGGAGAGAGTCGATTGGCCTGCAATGCGGTCACGCCACATTTTAAAGGCCTTGAAAAGCAAGGAACGGGCGGTCTACCTTGACTGGTAGATGGGTACAAGTAGTGCAGTACGGAGTACATCCAGTAATCGTGAAGCCAAACAGCGCCCCGGCCACGCTAAACCTAAAAGGGGGTAGCGACCAAGCCCCCCACCACAAAGCCTTTTTTCTGTCTTTTTCTGTTAAGAAAACTCCTCTTCTCTCCTTCCTCTTCACCCCCCATTCTCTTAATTTTCTATACTCCTCACCCAACTCCCATTCATTCACCATGTCCGCTGAAGAGGTACGGAATTGCCCACGCATCTTCTCTCCCCTTTTGCCTCTAATCCTGCAACCTTCCAAGCCACTCGCTCACTGTGCGTGCGAGCCCCGCATCTAGAGGCTCTCTCCCCTCTTTTCAAGGGCGCACCACAATCCCCTCTGTAGAGCCCGGCGCGGAAACTTCTCTTACCAAAGGCATCTTCATGCTCATAACTAACATGATTATATAGCTTGACGTTTCCTTCGAATCGGCTGATGCCGGTGCGTCGACCACCTACCCTATGCAGTGTTCCGCTCTGCGCAAGAACGGTCACGTCGTCATTAAGGGTCGCCCTTGCAAGATCATTGACATGTCCACCTCCAAGACTGGCAAGCACGGTCACGCCAAGGTTCACCTTGTCGCCACCGATATCTTCACCGGCAAGAAGCTTGAGGATCTGTCTCCCTCTACCCACAACATGGATGTCCCTGTCGTCCAGCGCCGCGAGTACCAGCTTGTGAGTTTGCCAGCAAATGCGGATGTATATTTGAGCCTCTTTACTGACACTATATATCTAGCTGGACATCAGCAACGATGGTTTCCTCTCCCTGCTGACCGATGACGGTGATCTCAAGGACGATGTCAAGGTCCCCGAGGAGAACTCCGACCTGTACAAGAAGCTGGATGCCCTGCACAAAGATGATACCAAGGACGTCAGTAAGTATACCTGATACCCTGCGATGTGGTATCCGTATTACATTTCATTTGAGAGCCAGTCTCGCTAACAATTCTTCTACAGACGTCATCGTCCAGACCGCCATGGGTGAGGAGGCCGTCATCGATGCCAAGGAGGCTCCCAAGTCGGGTTAAACGCCATACTCTGGGATCTTCCACATGTTATGTCAACCTTTACGTTAAAAAATATTTGGGCGCATGCCCCACCCCCGTTCACATCAAAATCTTATCTTCAATGGTTCGATAAAGGATACAGTCCGTTGGCCAATTGACCGAACGTCTATTGTGTCGTATCGCTTCTCGGATCTGTTTTTCTAATACAGGCCTATAAATGTAGGCTTAACCGACGAGAATAATTGCTTTGGTTGGCATAGTACGTGTTGTCCGATGATCATCTGAGTCCTAGCATCTCACGACCGTATAACGAACAAATAAATTTAGTAAATCTTGCTTAGCTCAATTTCACCGTAATGGCTTCTCTGAATATATTCTACATGTAAAATTTATGCGCTTATGTATTCTCTGTTCCTATACTACATGAACTCCAGCTGTTTTTAATGAAACGGAAGTTCACTATATGGCAGAACTGGCGGTCGCTGGGAAAGGCAGAAAAAAAAATATGTTCCGATCCGTGAAACTCAACATCCCCCAACCAGCATGACCCCATTGCCTCGGCATGGACTATGTCACCCGAGGGGTTTGTGGCCAAGAGTCATGCCGTGAGCGAAGGTACTATCTCGACAATGGCCAATGGTTCTGTCGTCGCGGTCATTTGCAAGAGGTATGAACCTTGTCACCACTCCATGTCCACGCAAAGGAATATCCGAAACTAAGGATTTTTACTTAGGGCACGCAAGTTGAAGAAGATGCGGATGATTTCGGAAAGCTGGGTAGGATCAGCCGGGTGAAGAGAGAGAAGGAGGAGAAATCGAGAAAGAGTATGTACCACTTCTCCGTGAAATAGCCCCAAGGTTTTAATACCATATTAGCTGCCCGAGGTCGGAAGGCACAAACCCTGCTCTTGCAAGCTTATCAGATAATCCTGTGGAAACAATCCTATGCTCTGATTCATAACCATGGGTTCCCAGAGCAATTCGAGGTGAATCCTCCGAAGAGATATAACCACCCTCTTAGAACTCAGGCTGATAGATCCAACAGGGCGTTGTCCGTGACCTCTGGGCTCTTAAGCTCCAGGAATACACGTCGAACATCATCGAGTCTACAGACGACGAGGATGTTGATAGTGAGCCCGAGCTTTTCAGCTCACAGCCCTCGCAAAAGGAAGAAGATGAACCGAGCGTTACGATTAGGCCAACGTATCATACTTGGCCTCGCATATCTGAGACTGTGGCCCTGTGTTATCTAGCGGCAATTATAATGCAGCTTCCAATCTGTCTTTCTGACTTTCACAGGTATGTGACCTGCCTATGGACTGCTTGCATATGACGGCAACTGTCAGTCTGAAGGTTTAAGGCATTGGCTTAAACTAAATACCTGCTTCTATCCGACAGGTTGATTTTGCGCCAAGATATTCCTTATATCCGACCATTGAAGGTTGTACCTCGGGAGATCAAGAGGCAGCTTCCTCCGGAGTTTACTCGGATCCTCACTGTCAACGTAAGCCATTGAATACCGTAACAGATGCAGCTTGGCTAGGATTTCGCTAATCTCTTCAAAAGAAAATACCAAGAGTGGAGGTTTTGCATCGAACGCTCAGAGATATAGCGCTCCGCTATCAACGCAAGTTTGGAATTGAGCTACCTCCCATGAACTCCCCTATTATCTTTTACCGGCACATCAAAAGATTAGCTCTCCCAGGTATGAAGTTACGCCAAAATGCGGCCTTGTTTGAGCTAACGTATAGGCAGTTGATGTATACGAGATCATCCAGACGCTTCAAAAGCTTCTCGGTTTCACATTCGAGTACCCAGAATACCTCAATGATGACAAGCGTATAGAATCACTTCAACTGCCTGAGATCCAGATGATGGTTTTGATTGTCATAGCAACCAAATTGCTTTTCCCATTTGATAATATACCAAGAAACCCAGCCACGGACCTGGAACCAACCGCTCAGGGCATCGACTGGCAGGAATGGATGCGAGCTCAGCAGCAGTTCGAATCCCAAAAACACAGCGAGGGGAAGATTGGGGTAGAAAAAGCCATTCAAGTATCCGAAGCGGATATATCGAGGATGGAACCTCACCAGTTAGATGAGTACCTGGACTGGTACGAAAAAGACTGGTTGGATACCACGAAGGACCCTCATGAGCTTGCCGAAATGTTCGCCCCTTCAGAAACAGAGAAACAAACTTCTCCAACGCATGATCCCGGTGCGGGACAATCTGCTTATACCGACGAGGACAAAGAGCTTGACACTCTTCTACGAAAAGTCATGGAAGGTATACTCTCAGTGCCCATTGTTCCAGACCAGGAGGGAGAGATAGTTGCCAGACCGGGCATGTGGTACCGTCGATACAGAAGGGTGTCGGCGCTTCCCGCAGAAGCACGCCCATTTCATGAGATAGCGGCTAAACTTGCAGGCGTCTCATTGCATAAGCTTGTCCGAGCAGTATCAGCTGCTGAATGGCGGCTTGGGCAAGGGCTAGAGTATCAGGCGCGCTCGGAGTATTCGGAATATGAATCAGAATCCAATAGTGAAGACGGGTCTGATCTTGAAGAGGGATCAGATCTAGAAGCGGGATCTGACCATGAAGAAGTATCCCATAGTGAAGAGGGATCCGATATTGAGGGATCCGATGATGAGGGTGATGAAGATCATGAATTTGATGAAGGGCTACATGGGAATAGTGGGGACGAGATGGATGAACTAAATGAACTAGATGAACAGCTAATGGGGCTGGGTGTTGGAGATGAATAATATCGCTACCTAGGTTGAGCGACCGCTGGACAACTCAATTGACACCTCAATTAATATTACAGGCCAGTTACTGGTAGTGATGCATCAATATCCTTTCTAGTGGATTAATCCCGAGATCAAGTTATTTGTAAAGCACATGAAATGTAGGCGTAACTATACTTTGACCAATGACAATGACGCCGGTCCTAAACAGGGAAGGTGCTACGGATCACATGATATGTCTCAAAGCGGCAATCCGCGGGTGCTAATGTTAGGGCTTAGGGTAAGTGTGGTTGGCCCACCTCTCCTAAGCGAGATATCCTCAAATTGTAATCGCCTCCTCCGCCTCGAACACAGCGACCGACCGCCGACACCAACGAAAACTCGCAACCAGTACGTGCCCTGAAACCCGTTGATACGCATTCTCGACGTCCTTGTGAACTCGATGAGCTAACATGTCTTTTTCCCCTGCTTCCAGTGCAGATGTAGGTCATCCTGAACTTCCGAGAACCCGCGATCCCGCAACCCTTCAACGAACCCACCAACGAAGAAGCAAGCATCCGCAAAATAATAAAGAAATGCCACTAATGCGGCTGGATATAGTTTCGTCAAGACCCTGACGGGTAAGACCATTACCCTCGACGTCGAGTCGAGCGACACCATCGACAACGTCAAGACCAAGATCCAGGACAAGGAGGGCATTCCCCCAGACCAGCAGCGTCTGATCTTCGCTGGCAAGCAGCTCGAGGATGGCCGCACCCTGAGCGACTACAACATCCAGAAGGTATGAGGCAAATTCGTGATCGGGATCGACAAGTCATTCCATTCGTATTCGATATCGACCGGTTTGGGTGGGGGCTGTATCCAAAGTGGAACTGAAATCCGACCGACATTTTCACGTGGATTACGACGAATATTCAATTAGACACGAAAGAGACGGGACACCGGCCGATATCCAATGCATTTGCGAAATGACTCGTGCGACATATCTGGAAACGTGACTGACTTGGTTTCAACCTATAGGAGTCCACCCTTCACCTTGTCCTCCGTCTGCGTGGTGGTATCATTGAGCCTTCCCTGAAGGCCCTTGCCTCCAAGTACAACTGCGAGAAGTCCATCTGCCGCAAGTGCTACGTACGTGAAACCCAACCAACCTGAAGCCTCCGGATGCCATGCGCCGACTGGGAACATTGCATTCGATGCGATCATTCCTCGGCACAAGCAACAACGATACGACATTCGGATTCAGATCAGAATCAGACACTGACATGGAACCTATAGGCTCGTCTCCCTCCTCGTGCCACCAACTGCCGCAAGAAGAAGTGCGGTCACACCAACCAGCTCCGCCCCAAGAAGAAGCTCAAATAGACGATTCGCTTATCGATCGGTGTTGTGCTCGGGGTGCTGTGGTGCCGATTCCAGGTCTGGGTTTTGGCTGGGATGCGACACGGAGAGGTTTTTACATGGCGTTAGAAATGATGAAACAATCACAGCCACGGTACTACTTTTGTTAGTTGGCTCCTCTCGAGGTCCAAGTCGCAATCCATGAATTGAAGTAAAAGTTCAAATATTCAAAAATTTGCAGGGCAAGAGCCGTTCCAGTGTCGATTAGATCGATTAGATTAGGCGTAGTGCGGGGCTCATTGAGGTCATTGAAGGACACCATAGTCTACATGTCTTGAGGGGTTCCAGAGTAGTTTCGCGCTCTCGCCCCGCACTTGACCAAATGCATGTTGTTATCCCAAAATGGTGGTTTATATCTTATAGAACCTGGTTTACTAGACTGTCAAGGCACCTATTACTGTACTATGGGAGAAAAAACAATGCTCATTCGATTTGATCGGCCATACGATGGCCTGTGTACAGTGATACAATACATGCATTACCTATCTCTGTACCATATAAGGGAGCAGAGAAGACAACTACGGTACGCGAGCAAGACAGGCATTTTCCAATCTCGCCGGAAAGTCGCACCATCCATCCATTTCAAGCTCAGAACATCATGCGGCGCGTACTGTCGTTACTATCGTCACTGCCTGTATCCTCGTTCTTCTTAGAAACAGGGCTCGCGTGGCTAGGGCATGTTAGCAAGTAGGACATCATAAATACAGGCAGAAAGCCCTCGTGGGTGAGATGGGACTGGGAATACTAACGCAAAGAAGAGAATCTTAATGGCAATAGCCAAACCGGCATGCAACACGACAACCAAGATCAGGAGGATCTTGCTCGCTTTGGCATCAGTAGCATTCAGCACCGGGTAAAGGTTGCGCAGCAAGAAGAAAGCAGTCCACGCAAAGCCAACACCCACAAGCGCCCAGTTCAGCGCCGTAAGCGGGCTCCAACTAACCAGCGCAACACCAATCCACACCAGATTCGAGTACCCATACAAAGACCAGCACTCAATCAGATCGGCCGTCGAGCTCCCGAACCAGCGCAGAGCTCCCCACAGCGCAATGGGCAAAACACCCGTGTATCCATAAATCAGGCCTGCAGCGCCCGACAGCAGTCTGAAGTCGTACTCGAAGTGTTTGTCGTCATTGTTAGACAGCCATTGCGAGATGGTACCAGTGAGAAACAGGATCACGACAACGGTCGTCGCGATCCAGATGGGGCCGTAGAGATCCGCATTTCCCTCGAGGACGTCCAGAAAGTTTGAACGCGGGTACAGCGTTGCCATGCAGCGGCGGAAGACCTCGTTCGTATCAACATCGAAGAATCGCTCGTAGTAGTGAATTGACCACCAGCTGTGCTTGGTAGGTGTCCCGCCAGGGGATCGGTCGCGGCCGCGGGAGGAGGAGCCACCCAAGAACGGGGACGAGTCGGCTTGGGCTTTGGCGGTGCGTTGGTCACTTTCAAAGTCTAGTTGTGATAGGACGTCAGTCATCAGAGGTTTCCAGTGGTTCCTTTGCAGCTGGTTCGACACTCACTGGACGAATGGAATTCAAGGTCCTCTTGCAGGTCGGTATGGCCGAGGTCGCCCTGTCGTGTGTGAGATTGTGGTCATTTCGAGTAGTAGCATCATACATACCTCTGCATCCACATCTACTACGACATCATAGCCCCTGTTCGCCATGGTGGATGTGTTGAATTGTAGAAGGTGATTGTTATCGGGGAGTTGGAAGTGTACACATCAGCTTTCCCCGGCGGGACAGCGCCACACTTTTCAGCCACACGTGGTTGGAAAGCCTACTGTAGACCAGGCTTTTGCTACTTTTCTGTGCCATTTACATTGTTCTTCGGATATTTGACATTGGATTTTATGTATTATCAACTTTAATAATAAAGATAAGGTCATTTGAGGAAGAAGAGAAAATGGATGACAACCTCAATGAAAGGGGGTTTATTATATAAATCTCCCGGTTATTCGTACCACGGCTCCAGTATGATGGATCTAAGTTGTCATTTAGCTCACGACAGCTTCATAAAACATTTTGTATTCTGGAAAGCGAGATGTCTTGGCGAAATTGACGGCAGAAAAGAAGGATTTAAGTTTTGGAAATTAGAAGTCTTTCAACCTTGGCTGCCCACGCCTATTCGTGAAAACCATTTCATCAGTAGAGATAGTATTATACATGTCCAAATCTAATAACCGACCAACCTCGAGTCCCGAGTCTCAAGACATCATCTTTTCTATTAAACACTATAGAGACATTTGATCAATCAAAGAAAGCCTGGACTCGACTAATGTAAGACCATATTGAAGTATCCAGTCCCTTCCTGCGGATATAGAATGATGCTGCACCGACCAGAACAGCCAATGCGACAGATCCAACCGCCCGCCGATGCTTCCATGTGAAATCCATGGCTTGCTTTCGGAGCTCCTCATTACGAAGCTGCCGGTTTTGTTTCTCAAACAGCTTCACCGCCTCTTCAACGGTATAGTTTGGGGAAGAGACCCTTGAGGTCTTGAGCACACTGTATCTCGAGATGCTTCTCCATGTTCCGTGTGGCAAAGTCTCAGGAGGGTGCTCATTGAAGAGCTGCTCAGCACACAAAATGTGACTATCTAGATCCAGTGGCTGTGGAAGCTTGGAAAGGGTGAAATGGAGCATCTCTGGCTCATCCAGAGGAATATCCAAGAGCTCTTTCTTTCGAGACAGGATGATTGCAGCGAACAGGTAGATCGAGACTACCGGCTCTTTTGCTAACAAATAGTCGTATAGGCGGGCAATATCGCTATATCCCTGGATATCATGCGCATAAAGGGTGAGTGTGGCGGCAAGGGCAAAGAAAGGTTGAATGTGGGAGAGGTGTTGTCGCAAAGCGGGATCGGCAGTTTCAATGATTGCAGGTATGAGCTGCAGATGTTTGATAGCCGGTGACAGTGTTCGGAGCATATAATCTCTGATACGAAAAAGAGATATATGGGCCATGACTGATGCTGCTTGCTGATTTCCTAGAACCAAGAAAAAAACTTGCACGATATCATGGTACCCCTGAAAATAACATAGCATGGGGTAATTTCGAAGAACCTTGGTGATCAAGGCTGATAATTGTGCCTTCTTTTCTGCCATATCGTCTGCAGGGAGATTGTTTGGATAGTAGACAAATGACCGGTTAACATCCAATTGAACTTGTTCCTCATCGGTATGTGGTGGGAGTTCATTTGACGGCTTCAGGTCATCATTTTGTATACCTTTGTCACATTGCAAAAGAATTGGCCCTGTTGGGAGATGTAAGCCCCTGTTCCGTAGACGATTTTCATTTGCTTCTTACATGCTTCTTGTCGGAGCTCATCCTCCAAAAGTCCACCTTCGCTTACAGCGTGGGAGATTATTGCCTCCGTGTCGCGAGAGCGGCATGCTTGGCGGATCGCCTCTGCTTTCTCCGATCGAGCTTTCTCCTTCAGCTGCGTCTCCAGCAGCTGTTCATATGTCTCACTCGACGAATCTGATAGCTTCTCATTATCAAGGGAAATGGAACCCTCTGTCGAACTCTCATTGCACTGCTCAACGTCGGGTGGGGCCATTCTGGAGATCTATGTCACAACAAGCTGCAAGCTAAAATCCTTCTCCAGAAGCAAGGGAGAATATTGAGGAAACAGGCGAATTGTGTGATGAAATTGGCAAACAGATTTCAAGCCATCAGGGCCAGCTCGATATGCATTTACCCTGAAGATTTAATGACCGGCCCGTATAGCTCGGGAATTCTTGAATGACAGAGCAAATACGGGGATTTGGTAACAAAAAGACCTTGATATCACCCAAGGAACAAGACACTTCGATATTTGTTGGAAATCAACGGTGAGCTTGAATGGGTGTTGAAGAAAGGACAGGAGGCTGATATGCACATCAGGTGGAGCGATCCCGCCTCCCTGCCTGAGGCATCAACACCAACGTGATTCCTCCACTTGCCCTTTGGATCTTGGGAAATCATCCACTTCTATCCCACATCCAAGTGATTCTATCATACGGGTGGCCGAAAACATAAATAGAGACAAAACAACATCATATACAGGGATCCGATTTATTCGCAGCTGCCTTGACCTTTGGGTCCCACGGCAATCGGGCAATCACCCCGCAGGAGGAAGTAGCTCTTGATGATCTAGAGCTACTGTATACCTCAAGCTACCTTGGGCTACATCTGCCAAATCTCATTGATATACTTGAGTGGTATGCCTCTATTTGAGTCCATTTGATGTTGCTTTTCGCAGCTTGCATCGCGCCGATCCTCAATCTCTAGCGTCAAAGCTGTAGGTCCCATGCTCTAATTGGAACCCTCCTATCTACTGGAATTGTGTATGCTAATTTCAATCACTACAGGTTCTCCGGGTCAAACAATATATGATCTCTGTGAATTAAACAACTAATTGAAACGGTCTGGCTCATCTCTATGGCATATCAATGGCCATATCTTCCCAGTCTCAACCACCAGATCGTGCATTAAAAGACGCAGACATCTATATCATCCAGAATTGTCTGGCCAAAGAGACAAGCCTCGATTCTATCTTGATACTCTTGACATTTCCTTACTAAATGACACACGTGATCATCAGATCAATGCCTTGACCACCCATTGGTTACAAGTGAAGTATCCAACAAATATCCTACTTCTACCCGACAAAGACTAGCGTCTTTACGTCTATTTGATACCTATAGATTCTGTTGTCGCGTTATTATCTCACTTTCTCTTCTCTCTCCTACCTTTATTCGCCCTCCGACAGCTCCACACCCCTCGTACAGTCTTTCCCGTGCGCAGGAAAACGCCAGACGATCGTCATTTTGATACTTTAACGCCCACAAAATGGCCAGCGCGTCTGCAACGCGTCCATCTCCTTTCGATGAGCCTGAAGTGCCGGGTATTCTCACCCAAACCATCCTTGCCAGTCCAGTGATAAAATGGATCTTACCAGCGCGTCTTAGAAACAAGAATCACAATGATGTTGTGTTTGTTGGAGAAAAGCGGGTCCAGATTAAAGAAGCAATACCTACAGGTTCTCTTGAGGATGTGGCTGAGAAGACAGATTTTCCAGGCTCGATTGGCGCAGCAAAGGTTCTCAATGTGAGCACGGAGCTCCCTCTGGAATCACAAATTCAATCCGAGGCTGCATATGATGGTCCATCGCAGATTCTTGTGCTTGCTGTGGACATGAAGGAGTTGCATTTCGTCTATTGTTCCCCGTCAAAGCCTAATGAGTTCGTCACTTTTCGTCGCCCATTCCCAGTCAATGTGAGCTTGGAAATGCGATTTGGCAAGCACATCGCTGTTGATCCAAAGTAAGCATATCATTCTATTTACCATAATGCAGACTAATCATAGTTTAGGTCTCGTGCTGTCGCAGTATGTGCACCGAAAGACTTCTTCGGAATCATGCGGCTCAAATCTCCTCATGAAGCTCAGTCGCAGATGGCTAACGGGACACTGGATCTCATCGAAGAGGTACTTTAGATTCGTGTTCAGTCCTGAGTAATCAACCGTTGACACTTGCTATGTAGGAAAAATTCTATCGAATTGAAGGAACCATCATGTTCATGGAATTCCTCTATCCCAAGACTGCTGACGATAAAAACATTACGCTGCTTCTGATCGTGCAACTGGACGGTGTCACCGATGCTGTGATTTATGTATGGAAAGACAACGAACGTCTCAGTGCCAGTGAGCCAGAGATACATGATTTCAAACTTCGCAAGCAGCATAGATTGCCGACCATGATTGTTCCGCTGACCAAGGAATCGTCCTTCTTGGTCCTTACTACCACGTCCATGGCAGTCTATTCTCTTGACGGCGGAGCGCGCCACACAAAATACCCCTTCCTCGCTCCCAACCCGGACATTAGCGCCGCATCGATGTGGACTCGTTGGGCAAGACCGGCCCGCAACTGGCTGTACAGTCAGTCCCATGATGGAATCTATCTTTGCCGCGAAGACGGCTGGATCTATCTTCTGGAGTTCGGTAATGAGGGAAACCTAGAAAATCAAACCTCCCTCGGCCAGATCCACTGTGATGTCGATATGGCATTTGATGTTCTCGACATGGGCTCCCAAGGTGGTGACTTCATCCTGGCATCTGGTAGCACTGGCGATGGCGGACTATTTGTACAAGAGGCTCGAGCTGGCCCGAGGTGTGTGCAAAGATTCTTCAACTGGGCCCCAGTCCGGGATGGTACCATGGTCTCCCCAGTGACCCAAAGTACTTCCCATGGAGGAATTGCCAGTAATCGTCTTTTTGCTTGCTCTGATTCCACAGCCAACTGTGGTGCGCTCCATGAGTTTCGATGGGGCTTTGAGGCTCAACAGGGCTTCAACGTGCCGCTTGATGATTTTTCGAGTATCCGAGACATGTGGACTATGTCTGAAGTTGTGAACGGTGGTGTTTTCATCCTGCTTTCTGATCCTCTTTCGACTTTGCTTCTTTACTTGAACCAGGATATGGAGGAATCAATCATCGCCCTTGAAGAAGAACAGACAGGACTGGACAGTAGACAAACGTTGGCTGCGGGATACACCCCTGATGGTGTTCTTATTCAGGTCACTGAAGATGCAACTCATCTCTTCGCTCTCCACAACACCTCTTTGAATACACGTGTGTCACACAAAGACCGGGTCGCTATCCTTACAGTAGCTGTTGATGGTCCAAAATCAGCAGTGATTACCGCTGTGCGGTATCAAGAACAGGCATACATTTACATGACTAAAGTAGTTGTCACCGGTGATGATGAAGTTCGCTTGGATGTTGGTGAGCCTGTCAATATTGCCAAAGAGCCCATTTGCCTTTCTCTGCAAACATTTGGGGATATGACGTTTCTCTTCTTGGGTAACCCCGATGGCACGATTAGCGTTTTTGTCATTGAAAACAACACTCTCGTCTTCTTGTTTGAGACTTCTATTACCCTTGAAGATAATGCCGACTTGTCCACTGTCGTTGAAAGCTTCGCGACTATTCGGACTACTTCGGCAAATGGCACTTTACGCGCGTTCCTACTTTGTGGATTGCGAAGTGGGATGCTTGTCTCATTTGAAGTG
This sequence comes from Penicillium sp. S1602, assembly GCA_023626355.1. Classification (NCBI taxonomy): domain Eukaryota; kingdom Fungi; phylum Ascomycota; class Eurotiomycetes; order Eurotiales; family Aspergillaceae; genus Penicillium; species Penicillium sp. S1602. The sequence continues at coordinate 304,125 of JAMAGW010000008.1, read as the reverse complement.
GATTTCAATGCTAACAACTTGATCGGTACGTCCTTTCCTTCTGTTGGATCTCATTCAAAGTAGGGCTGCAGTCAATTGCTCACAAAATATGTGTACAGGACTACAACAGAAGGAAGCAAAACGTATTGGAACAACGTCTATTCGACTCAAAGAGAAAAGCACGTTCGTTTTGCTTACATGTGGAGATGAGTTATGGCATGTGTCGTATCGTTCGGACTGCATTCCCCCTGAGTATTCCATTCGACGAGTCTGGATCACAGATCAGAGCAATGTGAGTTCAATCCAAACTCCATCGTTATTCAAGACCTAACATCCACAGCCTGCATATTTCCCCGTTTCTATCCATGGCTTTGATCTTATCGACCCACATAACCCAGAGGCAGGAGCCCCGTTGGGAGATCTATTCTGCTTCGCAGACCGACAGCTTTTGGTATGCTCACTGAGCAAAGAAGCTAAGATGGTTCCACGACGCATCGGTTTGCCTGGGAAACCACAGAAAATGGCATATTCGACCATTCTCCAGGCTCTAATCGTGTCATACAATATTTCCAGTGTAGAGGATCCTGAAAATCCCCTTACCAAGACGGTGAAATCTTTCATCGAATTTGTGGATCCGGATGCACAGAACTCTGTAGTCCACAACAACTCCGATCCGCCTTGTTGGAGACCTGAGTCGGCCCGTGGGGAGACAGTCTCATGCGTCCTGGATTGGACGTTTGAAAGAGATGGAAAAACTTACTACATGGTGGCCATTGGAACGTCCATGCCGGTGTTGTACCACAATGACCCCCAACAGGGTAGGCTCATTCTACTTGCCCCTCGACGAGACCCATCCGAACCATCCAAAATCAATTGCGTGACTCAGTTCACCCGAATTATGCAAGGACCAATCCATGCACTGGCGGCCTACGAAGATAGTCTCATAATCGGGGCGGGTAACTTCCTGGTCCCCATGGCATCCAAGGCTGCATCTACAACGTGGCATAAAACGGCCCCAACAGAACTCCCATCTGCGGTGGTTTCCATTTCTATTCATGGGAATTTCATATTTACGTTGACTGCGCGACACTCATGGCTAGTGTTTGAGATTGTTAACCAACCAGGACTCAATGAGAGCTCTGTAATGTTGGCCCGCGGATGGGATCGCATTGAACGTGATGGATTGACTCATTTGATCTCCCATGATGACAACCCCGTCCTCTACATGAGCCACCGCGGTGGTCGAGTCTGTGCTACCACACTTAACGAGACACAATGGAGCCGGGACACCGTCAACAAGATCAATTACCCCAACGCTATTGCGGAAGCCAAGCTCCACGAGTCAGTACTGCGCTTTGTTCCCGGGGACAAAATGGGTAGCAATTTATACGGATTCACCGTTCTTGGCTCTATCTACCGGTTTGTTCTGCCCAACGCAGATGAACTGAAAATGTTGAGATTCCTGCAGAACATCTGTTACAAGGTCGATACCATCTGCCCGTCTGCTCCTAAACAGCTGCGGCGAAGGAAACCCCATGACTTGACTGCTCCTCATATTGATGGTGATATCCTTACTCGTCTGTCACACCGTGGGCCGGATTTCCTTGAAAATATCATTACATCGTTGGACTCCAATGCTGTCAGGGAACTCTTCAACCGACTTGCGCTCCAGGCTATAGGGAATTTGTCTGTCGAAGCAGTCATTTCCTGGCTGCGAAAGATGCTCGATATCACTATTTGATCCCGGTGATCTGATATGAAGAAGGACACCATGGAAAAGAGCATCGAATTTGAATGTTAGTGAGTCTTCAATAGGAACAGAAAAAAAAATCAGCGATAAAGGGTGCATGTAAATGTTGTAAATTTGAATCATTTCAAGTGCATAATTAGGGCCATACTTCTATGCTTCCAGTGGAACGATTAAGTGGCAACGTTAGACGTGAAGTCAGACTGCATTGTTTCCCCACCAAAAGTGATTCTTCCCGAAATTCTTTTTCTCTTCCCAACCCTCCCTCGATCCACCAAATTCCGCCTTTCTTTTCTGGGGATTCGGGTTTTAAAGGAATTGGAACACTATTTTCTCAGTTCCCTTCCTAAATTACGTGGTCGCGAATCCATATTCACCGGCTACATCCCGCAAGTGAACGGTTAGCTCCGTTTGTGCGCCCACTGCGTCCCTCCGATCGCCCTCCGATCCGGAACCCGAAGAACGCAAAAAGATAAAACCCACAAGACCACCTAACATCCGACACGATGGCCCCCAAGAAGAAGGGAAACAAGCGCCAGGACGAGGACTGGGAGGCTGAGCTCGGCGAGGCGGCCCCTACCGTTGATACCCCCACCAACGACCAGACTGAGGATGGTGCTGAGGATGGCGAGGAAGCCCCCGTTGGTGGTTTGATGGCTGCTCTGCGGAAGAACAAGGAGAAGAAGAAGAAGAAGGGCAAGCCTACCAACGACTTTGTTGAGGGCGAGGATGCTCCCGATCTTGCTACCGATCTTGCTAGCAAGCAGCCCGAGGAAGGTAACTTTGATGAGGACGATGTATTTGCTGGCAAGCCTAAGAAGCCCATCAAGGTAGCGGCTCCAGCTCCAGCTGCCGAGTCTGAAGAGGGAGAATTCCGCGTCAAGTCCAAGAAGGAGAAGGAGAAGGAGAAGAAGGAGCGTGAGAAGCAAAGAAAGAAGGAGCAGGTATGTCTCACAAGAATCTCCTCTATGGCCTACTGAATATTTTCTAACCAATGCTCTATCTGTTTTCCAGGCTGCCTTGAAGAAGAAGTCTACACCCGCCCAGGACAATGCCGAGGCCGCTAAGGCCGTCGCTGAAGCCAAGAAAGAAGAGGCCGCTCCAGCTCCTGCTGTCGAAACTGGAGGCAAGAAGAAGAAGCTTCCGCCCCACCTTGCTGCTCTTCAGAAGCAACAAGAGCTGCTCCGCCAGCAGCGTGAGGAGGAAGAGCGCATCGCTGCGGAAGAGAAGAAGGCCGCTGAAGAGCAGGCGCGCTTGGATGCCGAGGAGGAAGCTAAGCGCGAGGCGGCCCGTGCCTTGAAGAAGGAGCGTGAGCGTGAGAAGAAGGAGCAGCTGCGCAAGGAGGGCAAGCTTCTTACCAAGGCTCAGAAGGAAGCCAAGGAGCGCAATGAGAGGCGCATGCAGCAGATGCTTGCCGCCGGTGTTGGCAAGGTTGCTGGTCTTGAGGAGGGTAGTACCGAAAAGAAGCGCCCTGTCTACGAGAACCGCAAGAAGAAGGGTGGCAAGAAACAAGAGGAGATCGATCTTGAAGCTGCTGCCGAACGTGCCCGCCTTCAGGCTGAGGAAGCGCGCCAGAAAAAGGAGGCTGAGGAGAAGGCCAAGGCTGAAGCCGCGGCCGCGGCCGCTGCTGCTAAGGCTTCTGCCGAGGACGATGATGCCGTCGATGACTGGGAGAAGGCTGCCGAAGATGATGACGATGTCAAGGACAGCTGGGACGCTCCCACCGATGACGAAGAGGAGAAGCCTGCTGCTAATGGTACTGCCGAGGAGAAGAAGGAAGAGGAAGAAGAAGAGGAGGAGGAGGATTCTGATGAAGACTCCGATGAAGATTCCGATGATGACTCTTCCGAGGATGAGGAGCAGTCTGCTAACCAACGAGCCATTGCCCAGAGGAAGGCTGAGGCTGCTGATCGGAGACAGAAGCTGCACGAGGAGGCTCTTGCGGCTCGCTCCAAGGATAACCTGCGCTCTCCTATTTGCTGTATTCTTGGTCACGTCGATACTGGTAAGACCAAGCTGCTGGATAAGATTCGTCAGACCAATGTGCAGGAGGGCGAAGCTGGTGGTATTACACAGCAGATCGGTGCTACTTACTTCCCCGTCGATGCCTTGAAGCAGAAGACCGCCGTTGTGAACAAGGATGGCAAGTTCGAGTTCAAGGTCCCTGGTCTCTTGATCATCGATACCCCTGGTCACGAGTCTTTCTCCAACTTGCGTTCAAGAGGTTCTTCCCTTTGCAACATTGCCATTCTGGTTGTTGATATCATGCACGGACTGGAGCCCCAGACTCTGGAATCCATGCGCTTGCTGCGTGACCGCAAGACTCCTTTCATCGTAGCCCTCAACAAGATCGATCGTCTGTACGGCTGGAAGAAGATTGACAACAATGGTTTCGAGGACAGTTTGTCGATGCAGAACAAGGGTGTCCAAAACGAGTTCCGCACTCGTCTGGAGGCCACCAAGCTCGCCTTCGCCGAGCAGGGTTTCAACTCCGAACTCTTCTTCGAGAACAAGTCCATGGCCCGCAATGTGTCCCTGGTTCCCACCTCCGCTCACACTGGTGAGGGTATCCCTGACATGCTGAAGCTTCTCACCACTCTTTCCCAGGAGCGTATGACCAACTCCCTGATGTACCTGTCTGAGGTCGAGTGTACCGTTCTGGAGGTCAAGGTCATTGAAGGTCTTGGTACTACCATTGACGTTGTTTTGTCCAACGGTATTTTGCGCGAGGGTGACCGAATCGTTTTGTGCGGTCTGAATGGTGCCATCACAACCAATATTCGAGCTCTGTTAACACCGGCACCACTCAAGGAACTCCGTCTGAAGTCTCAGTACGTGCACAACAAGGAGGTCAAGGCCGCGCTGGGTGTCAAGATCGCTGCCAACGATCTGGAGAACGCTATTGCTGGTTCCCGTCTGTTGGTTGTGGGCCCTGATGATGACGAGGAGGACCTGGAGGACGAGATCATGTCTGATCTCGAAAACCTCCTCAGCCGTGTCTCCACCGATAACCGTGGTGTTACTGTCCAGGCTTCCACTCTGGGTTCCCTGGAGGCCCTTCTGGAGTTCCTGAAGGTGTCGAAGATTCCCGTGGCCAACATCTCCATTGGTCCCGTCTTCAAGCGTGATGTTATGATGGCTGGAACTATGTTGGAGAAGGCCAAGGAGTACGCAGTCATGCTTTGCTTCGACGTTAGGGTTGACAAGGATGCTGCTGCCTACGCTGCTGAGGTCGGCGTCAAGATCTTCACTGCCGACATTATTTACCACCTGTTCGACGACTTCACCAAGCACATGGCGGAGCTGACTGAGCAGCGTAAGGAGGAGAGCAAGTTGCTTGCTGTCTTCCCCTGTGTGATCAGCCCTGTTGCTGTCTTCAACAAGAAGGATCCTATTGTCATTGGTATTGATGTCATTGAGGGTAGTTTGCGGATGCACACCCCACTGGCTGCTGTTCGGACCAACGCCGAGGGTAAAAAGGAAATTATCAACATTGGCCGAGTGTAAGTTGTCTCTGATTAAACGCTATCATTCACATGCTAACTAGCCTTCTCACACAGGACATCCATTGAGCGTGATCACAAGGCTATCCCCGTCTGTAAGAAGGGTCAGCCCTCAGTCGCCGTCAAGGTCGAGGGTCCCAACCAGCCCATGTACGGCCGTCAGCTTGAAGAGAAGGACCAACTGTACTCTGTCATCTCCCGTGCCAGTATCGACACTCTCAAGGAGTTCTACCGTGCCGAGGTCACTATGGAGGAGTGGGGTCTTGTCAAGAAGCTCAAACCCGTTTTCGACATCCCTTGAGCGTGAGGCTTCCAGCTTCCAGCTTCACAGGTGATACGAGAACATCCCATCATCGGATGTTCATATACGTTCCCATCTCGTCCTCCGGGCTGGCCTTTTCTCGCGTGAACCTTGCTACCTCCTGACCCTCACCGCCTCTAGTTGGTTTATTGGACCTGACGTGGTATGTCTTATGAAATCGTTGGCACAAAATTAAGTGCTAAATATGACTATGACCGTCCAAAAGCGAAAAAAGTTCTTGTGTTTTTGATTATGATGTGGACATATCATGGAACGACCACGACTAGGCAAAAAGAAAAGGTCGCCTGTACATGAATGACATGGGAAAAGAAACCTGGTCTACAGATTTCTTTTGATTTATATTTGCTTTTTTTTAATGAACGTTGTTTAGATTTAATCTGCTTATCCTACAATTTCTGGCTGTAGTCTTCGCTTGACTAAATTCCGAGGCACTAGTATGTACACTTCCTCCTATCCAGATCCAACTTCGTGATATCCAGAGTATCAAAAGCACTCACTAAAAATCACCCCCCTCCCAGGTCTCAACTTTGCCCCCCTTATCCTTCCAATCTAACCAACTTCCATCATAAACTCCAATAGACTCAGGATCATACCCCGCCTGCACGGCTAACTGCGCAGCAGCCCGAGCTCTCACACCAGCCTTGCAGTAAAACACCATCTTCTGGTCCTGACTCACAGACGGCTTAGGAAACCCAAAGCGGGTCTCAAATTCATCGGCGGTAAGGTAGAGCGCATCAGGCTGGGAAGCGAGCGGGATACAGATAGCCGTGGGGATGATGCCGGTAGCGTTCAGCTCGGCGGGTTCACGAACGTCGATTAGGATGGGTGTGTGAGTTGGAGAGGAGACATTTGCGCTAGGAAGAGCAGTGTTGATCTAGTCAAGGAATATATTAACACTGATAACTTAGGGAGGTGCAAAGTGCAAACAAGTAGTTCCAAGAACCTCGGCTGTTATGGCACACATACATCTTCGAATCCCCACTGTCGCAAGCTTCCGGATTCATCGCTATTCCACCGGATTTGACCGAGCAGACGTGATGAGTCCTGCTTCTGGCTCTTGTGGCTCAATCCATTCGTGGGCGCAATGGTCACGCGTCTATACGATAGGGAAGTGATTCCTCGGTTTGTTGCGGAGAGAGGTGCTCTTTGGAGGGCCTTGGCGATATTTTGACGGGCCGGGGTTTTGAGCGCTGTTGAGGAGAGAGTAGCGACTGAGCGCCGCACCGCGGATGGTAATGCTGCCATATCTACTTATGTTGAAGAGGATCGGCGGACTTAAGTTATGGACATCCAGATGGTTTATGGTTGAGGTAGTGATGTCAGTGCCGGTTGCCACCGCCTGCTTGGTTGGGATATGGATCATTCAGTGTAGTACATCCATGTACAGCAGTCACGCCCAATATTTGGTTGCTGTATCCTTTTTTACTGTTAGTGTTGGACTTTTTGAAGCTGAAAATTCTTGAAGTCATTTGGGATGAAAGCGAATCTGATGGCATAGCTCGCCAATTGTGTGATGACTGAGCCGTAAAATATATCATGCCCGGATCCATGGACTCGTTTGACATCCAAGCATGTTGCGGAAGAGGCTTACTCGCGGGAACGATTAAGCATAATGAGACGCCCTATGTGAAAAGTAATTCTTGTGGGCTGGAAGGGCATCATCAAACGCCAAAAAGAAACCAAAGACATCTTCAAGGTTTCAGACAGTGACCAACAGCACACAGTTTATCGGTCATCTATATCTAAAGCAATAGACACCTAAGTAGTCCACTGAATCAGGTGCCAGTTGAGCAACCTTGGGCTTTGAGTTTATGTTGCCATTTCGCTCAGGTGTCGAACGACCCGAAGGGGGGTTGTCAACACACTCGCGGCTCTATAAAGACAACGCCCTACACAATTGCTTCATTTAGTAAAATTAACAATGACACCCCTCTCCAATGATCCAACAACAGAGCCGCTCGTGTTAAACCTCAAAGAAGTCGATATCCCAATCGCCGCCCTCCAAGAAAATAACCCCAACTTTGGCCGCTTTACCGCTAGCTTCATCGTCTTCCGTCAAACAACCAACCCAGCCAAGCCACAAGTTCTCCTTATCCAACGGGGGCATGATGGTTCGTGGGGCGGAAGCTGGGAGGTACCCGGGGGAGGATATGAGCCTGGAAAAGACGACACCATTATGCAAACTGCGCTTCGTGAGACCAAGGAGGAGGCGGGGGTGCATATCTCACCTGACGCCGTCTTTCCACTCGTGTACAGAACGGCCTTTTGGCATAAAGAGTCGTGGATAGCTAGTTACACTTTCATTGCGGAGGTTGCGGAAGGAGTGCCGATTACTATATCGGATGAACATCTTGACTGGGGCTTTTTTGATGAGGATGATATTCGGGGTTTTGGTGTTTATCAGAAGGGGGAGGATCAAGAGGGCCATGTGATGCTTGCGAGGAAGAAGGGAATCCTTCGTCATTTTTTTACGAACAGAGTCTGGAAAATGGCGATGTGGATATGCAGGGCCATATCGAGCAGTAATTAGTCAGTGTGGTTGAGGGCAGCATGGGACTGGGTCATTTGGCACATTCGGAACTATACTATTTAAAATTGAAGAAGATACAAAAAGTGAATTAATATTATTCTATGTGAGTGGCTGCAGGGTTGCTCCAGTCTGATGAGAAACGCGAAAGCCCAGGAATGCGCATGGTACGAGGACTGGGTATCAGAATTCCAGGCGCCCTCTCAACTGGGAGTTGAGTGTAAGACAACCATGGACTTTTCTTCGTTCCACCCATGGTGCTACCTAACCCGCCAAGTCGAAATTGAGAAAAGAAAGGGTGAAGTGAACTGGCCCTCTATCTCCAGGACAGAAAGGCCAAGCTGGATGACCTAGCCCTTCTATCCAGAGGTTGGGGCGTGGTTCCAGCTTCATGGCTTTTAGTTTTTACTTTCAGGGAGCTCATAACTTAAGCGCGAGGGCGGAAGTTGAGGAGACAGTCGTCCTGAGAGTACTTGTTAGAAACCGGAGGAAACCAAATGGCAGAAGAACTAAAGTGAAAACATACCTTGGGGAAGATGGTGGCAAACACCTTGATATCCTCAGACAGAGGAGTGGGGGTGTGCTCCCAGTCCATTTCGATACTGGCCTTGCCAATCATGGCCATAAGCGATAGTTGAGCGTAGGTCTGTCCCAGGCAGTAGTGGGGACCTGTGCCAAAGACCAACCAGTTCTTGGTCTGCGCCTCGGCATCACCGGTGATCCAACGGTCCGGGTCGAACGAGTCAGCGTTGGGGTAGGCCTCCTCGTCGTGAGTGGCCGGCCAGACAGACGGAATGATCATAGAGCCCTTGGAGACGGTGATCTTGTCGGTGATGGGGAAGTCCTTCTTGACGAGGTAGGGAACCATGATGACGGGGGGACGGTAGCGCAGGGTCTCCTTGACAACGGCACGAGTGTAAGGCATTTCATCCAGAATCTCCATAGAGATCGGAACATTGCGGTCACCGTTGCGGACACGGAGGTTCTCCTCACGAACCTTGTCCAGGACTTCTGGACGGTCGGCCATGAGCTGGAACAGCCAAGTAGCGGCGGCGCTGGTAGCATCCTGCGAGGCGAAAAGGAAGGTGAAGATAGTCTGGGCAATCTCGAAGTCACTGAAGTCACGCAGAACCTGAGGAGGCTTCTCCGAGTCATCAACCTGGATACCCTTGGCGATCTTCTCACGGTACGCGGCAGAGTCCTGCTGGGCCTTGACCCAGGCGTCCATAATACACGAAACCTCACCACCAGCAGCCATGCGGGCACGGCTCTTGGCGGAGCACTTGGCGAACTCAGCCATGACCATGTCAGCAGCCTTCTTGCCATACCAAGTCTTGGTGTAGGGCAGGATGATAGGGAAGTTGACCAGCTCCAGCGCGGCAGTGATCAAGTAGTAGTCATCGGCGACCTTCTGGACGATCTCATCGGACATATAGTAGCCGACGAAGGTGCGGCAAGAAAGAGCAGTCATGAGCTCACGGAAGTCGGGCATCCAGGGAGTGGGCTCGTGCTTCAGGGCCGCGGACTTCTCCATGAAGCGCTTGAAAGAGTCGTTGAGGACCTCCTCGACGCGAGGGAGGTACATGCTCAAAGCCTGGCGGGTGAACAGGCCATTGAGACCCTTGCGGTAATCAACGTGCGCCTTACCATCCAAAAACACCCAGTTGTCCTTACCGAGAAGCTTGTGTGCGGCATCCACGACGCAGGGCTTCACGTATGCGGGCGAGTTGAAGATCTTCCGGGACATGTCACGAGTTGACGCAATCACGACGAACCTAGGGGGAATTGTCAGTATTTTAGTGTCAATGAAATAATTCCAGACACTTTGCATATAATATGCGCGTTGCATGTCGAAGATCGATCTAGATATTCTGTCCGGGGCTGCTCACTTGTGGAAGACAGAGACGCAGCTCAGCTCGCCGCTGTCCCATTTGGCCTTGTATTCAGTGAACTTGGGGTTGACAGACTCCAAGAATGGTCCCATGAAGGGGATCTTGTAAGCAGGACCGATAATTGAACCCTTGTAGTAGTGGTATTTGACTGTAAAAGGGGTCGTTAGTGGTATTCACCAAAAAAAAAGTCAAATGAGATGATTTTGAAGACTTCAGAGAGTAAGCGCACTCACATTGGTCGTAAATGACGGCCGCAATAAACAAAGTTCCCAACAGCTTCCAGATAGTGAAGCCATCAAGGACAGAAGCCAAGAGTCCCGCCGACGCGATAAATTGGGGAGAGACCGTCGCGTCGGCCGAAGGCGAGATAAAGCTCCCAGTGATGTTGACCATGATGTCTAACAAGGTCACCGGAGTAGGGACCTTTTCTGAGGATTTCTTAAGACCAAAAAGAAAAGGGGAATCCCGCGAACAAGACTGAAGAGTGGAGAGGGGAAGAAATCGAAATCGAAATTGGTCAGGGGCGGGAACGCCAATAATGCCGGCGCCAATTTCCACTCCGGGGCCCGGATGCACGCTGTCCCACATCTTTGGTTGCTATGGCATGATTATTGATTAGTCTATTGCACTTTGTTCGCTGGTCTGATGCGCTTCGAACAAGTGTCATTATTGTCTCATAATACTTAAACCTTTTTTTGCTTCGAACTATAACTTACGCCCATACAATGCAAGTAAGAACCTTCGAAAGAATTTTTTTTATACCTCGTAGTACGGAGTAGATCCTATCACACCTGATTCCCCGGCAAAACTCCAACAAAAATCGGCATTTTTCCTACTCCGCAATACATATGCAATATCATCAAGGAGGTTACACTCCATAATTTTATGCATTCTTGATCTGGACATGACTTATGGTCATCAGAATCAACCATAGCCTGACTCGGCTAGATTAGTTCCGTGATTGCTGATTGGTCCACACGAAACAAGGGCTTATGTGGCACGTGCACGATAAGGCCCCCTGATATACGGAAGTCCGGATATACCTTATACAATATGCAGCCTTGGAACAATGTACCATATGTGATTGATTTTGCATAAAATGAAGTTGAATATAGTATGGGTGTTAACTCTATGACCGACCAAAGCCAAACCAGCCCCGACTGGTCTTCTCTTCGGGCGCAGGAGCGGCTGCTTGCGCGATCGTTTCTGTGTTCGTAGTCGCGTTCGTGCTACGCGGGTAATCGATGTAGTTCCATGCCACATCCAAGAAGAGGGGTTTCACAGGAACAGGCTGCATCTGTGGCGGGTATGGCACCAAGTTTTTTAGGTCTGTTCCCGGTCCGAATTGGTGCAGGCGCTCAACTAGAGGCCGTTGTCGGGATGCGCCGGAATCGGTATCGAATCGTTCTAGCGTGACGAGGCCACGGTACTGGGCAACCAACTCCTGGAGGACAGTCGCCAAGGCACTCACCTGTGCCCGAGAAACGTCCAGTCGTGGGGGGCCCTCAGACTCAACAGAGGATAGTGACGTCTCGGACCGGACAAGATCAAAGGCGTGCGCAAAGAGTGCCAGCGCTTCAGTAGGCTTACCAAGAACAGCATGAGAGCGTCCCAGGGCCAAACATCTGGTTGAAAAGAGCGTTAGCCAAGAATACATATAATAAATAGATGTCACACATGCAAGCCATACCTGAGAGCGCGGAAGTAGCCTCGCTTTGCTTCGAGATCCTGAACAAAAGCCGAATCGGCCGCAACACCGGGCAACTCGAGGATGAAATCCAAACTTTGCAGGGTTGAGTCATAAAGCACCACCCGTTCACGGAGTCGGTTTAGCTTCTTGCCATTTCCGCTATTCTGCTTCGAGGCCTTGTTGTTGGCAGAGGCCTGCTCATCCTCAAAAGTCAGACCATCCTTTCCACCACACAGCACCCGATTACGGCCAACCCGCCATCCGACCAAATTATAGTTGACCGAAGTGCGAGTAATCTGCAACGCCTGCATTCTCTTGTCTCCAGCATCCACACCCTCACTGACTAGGTCATCAATGGCGGTCTTGGTCGCGTCAACCGCATCCTGGCTGGCAATGATCACATTGTCGTACGCAGCAGCCTGATCCTTGGCGGTGGCAGATCGCCCTGCGTCAGTCAACCAAGTAGCGAGCAGAGCTTCCGCAGCGGAGGCTGCGGCCAATGCTTGGGAAATCGACGCATCGTCCAAAGGAACCGTACGTGATCTCCAGGTGACAGACTCGGGTAGTTTCTGCACCTCACCTTCGGCTGTTCGCCGAGTTCCTGCGGCTTCCTCGGCAAGGCAGGAAGAGTCGAACTTTTCCACCTCGGACCGAATCTCCGAGTTGGACGGGAAGAATTCAATCGCTAGAGACGAGGTGGGTTTAGAGCGGGGGAGTTTCATTTGATAGGCGGCGTAGCGCAAGCTGGGGTCAACAGTTCCGCTAAGAAGGTCTCGGAAGGCATCCTTTTTGACTTGTTGTCCAAGGGCTGTGTAGATAATCCTTGCAATGGCGTAGTCACGAAGACATTGTTCCCATTTACGCTTCTCCAGACACAAAGCACCAGAGATTGTGGCAAGGTAAGCACGAGCCTCAAGAATGTCGATATCACTGGCACCAGAGACCGATTGCTCATGCAGTAGAGTAACAAGGTGCTGTGCGTAGCCAGTCGCCTTGTTCAGGCGTGAAATAATGTGACGTCGAGCAGCACCGGAAATTCCCTTGGCCGATGGGTCTGCAGAGTGTGTCGATTTCATATGCATGGCTTGAGCCCATGCTCGTTCGGACCCGAGGAGCAAGAGGTGCACGTATCTATATACAGTGAAAGAAGTCAGTATCATGCACATGAAAGGAAAGGGAATAAAGCTCATACGCCACATTGTCTCCAACATTCTCAGGCGTCACGGCTGGTTTAGCAGTGTACTTGCGGCCTTTGGCAGTGGCCTGACCCAGCTTCTTGCGGAGTTTGTGCAATTTCCGAGTGGCATGGGCCCGGTAAGCATTGTAATCCCCAACGAGGAGCACCTCCTCTCGCTCCTTGAAGATATAGTCAGTGATCTCCATTTCTTTTGTTGTGGCAATCCGGTTGGGGAGATAATCGGCCACCTAATGGAAGACAGGTTGGTGGGTTGCGACGAAGGCGGTGGGCAAACGAGGAATATGGGCTAACGTGCCCGGCTTTTTCCAACGCCAAATCTTTTGTTGCCGAAGCTTCAACTTCATTGCTTTCTCTCCATTCCCTTCACTACTGGCCGGTATTTGACAATCAGCGGTCTCTACACAGTGTCACCATTTATTACAATACGCGAAGGCCAAGACTTGCAATTTTCATACGGGGTGGCTCGCGTTCTCTTTTTTCCCGGGTAGGTCAAGATGCTTTCCAAACAGCTTGTTTGAACGCTTGTATCTTTAAAGACTCGCAGAAGAATTGGTGACTGACTTCCATTTTGAACCTATAGGTCACTCGGGTACAATATGATGCAGACTGTATATCAATTCCGGTGATTTCAGTGTTCGAAGCAGCGACGATCGGGGGTAATGCTCGAACGTGCTGCCAGCGGCTTGGAGACCGCGGGTCGGCGTTTCTTTCGAGATCCTAATGGCGCAATACGAACCAGAAGGTCTCTATGCCATCACTTCTGGAAGCACAATACTTCAGGAAGAGACGCCGCCCACTGGTTTCTAGCCCTCACACAGCCGCCGGGTCAACACTCCTCATCCGCTCCCAATCCTCCACATCGAAGTTTAAGCGCAAACGATATCACCTCCCCGTTCCTCGACTTCCTATATCCCCAGAAGACTCAGGAATTTGCGGCCCTTCGGGCATCTCGTCTGCCTAGGAGACCGGGATTGCGTCGGAGGAAAAGGACACTCGCCAACCCCCGAAGGACATATGCCTCGGAAGCCTCAAGTCTTCAGCAAAAACCCCAATATGAGCACAAACCACGCGAGCGATATTTACAGCAGAATGTGGTGGATGCGAGTATCGAACCCATGACGACAACAGCGGTAAATTCGACGGTCTCGAGTCTTCAGCAACACCCTCAAGAGGAGGCAAAGGCACACCAGCCGTCTTTGCAGCAGGATGCGGATGTGGCAGATGTGACCATTCCAAACAGAAGGCCAATTGATGATCTTTGGACGCTTTTGAAATCGCCAGAAAAAGATCTTTCATCTGACAGAGTCTGGGTGCTCTACCTCGCAGCTGGGTGCCCCATGGACGTTCGTGCTTCACTTTGTGCTTTTTTAAGCTTGTCAGAGAGACCGGCCGATGTAGAGCGGGCATGGGATCTTTTCCAACATCTGCCATTGGAAGAATGTACCCATGACCATTTCCACAAGATCATTCATTCCCAGCTTCGTTGCGGAAAACCCGAGAATCTGGTGAGAATCTGTGAAATGGCTGTTGCGAAGGGAAACGCCGATTTTTGTTTTGCATTGGCATTTTCGTACTTCTTAAACCAACGTGACTGGGCCAACGCAGAGAAGATATGGGTCTTCCATTCCCAGTGGAAGTCTTTTGACGGAAGAAGAGAAGGAAAACAAGAGATCTTCTCAAGCGCTTCACTCAATCCGAAACTCCCCGAATACGCGCTTGCGTTGGCAGTCTATATTAAAGAGGAAGCAAGCGAGCTCACTGCTCAAGGATCTTCCCGCCGAGAAATCGTGCAATTACTTTTAATGCGCATTTCAAAATCCTCTGAGTTGCTCACAGATACTTCGATGAATATTCTCCTTCCTCTCATAGAGGTGTCTGATGGTTTGGAAATCATGAGTCTGCAACATCATGTCAACATCATGGAATCCCTCCAGTCATCCACGAAGCAATTGGACTTTGCGCGCTCAATCATCTTCTACCAAAAAATGCGATCCTTCCTTGATCGCAATCCAAAACAGCGCCTCCCCAAAAAGTTGTGGACCCGTCAGTTGGAACTTCTTGTCAAATTCGAGTTGACTGACAGTATCCTGTTTTTCCTTGATGAAGTTGCTCACTTTCATGACAAACCATCTATGCAGACCTATAGAGACGTTTTAAATCTCCTCGGTCGCGCTGGAAATGTGTCGCAAGTCAATATTGTGTTTGATAAGCTTGTGACTGACTATGGCAAGCCAAAGAGCCGCAGGCTTGTGACTCCACTTCTGTATGCCCACGCAAGTGTGGGGGATGTCCCCGAGACCGTTAAGCAATTCCGAAGGCTGTCAGAGGAGTTTCATCTCAAGCCAAACACGGTGTGCTGGAACATCCTTATTACAGCATATGCAAACAACGACGATTCGGAAGGCGCCTTTCTCCAATTTTCCAAGATGATTCGGGCTAAAATACGACCTGATTCCCACACATTTGGCATCATGATGGGAGTATGTGCAAATAAAGGAGACGTTGGGGGTGTTCGCGCGCTGCTCCGCGAGGCAGAAAAGCAACGGGTAACCATCACAATGACAATGCTCAACACAGTTGCTCAGGCATACATCAGCAACGGGCGGTTGGATTTGGCTGAAAAGCTTGCTATAACGTGCTTAGAGCTCAAGGTGGAGGGATCTCCAATGCGCATGTGGAACACACTTCTGATGCAATACGCATTCAGGATTGACCACCACTCCTTCTACCGAGTGTGCTCTCTCATGCGAGAAGCTGGATTACGGCCAGACGAGATAACATATGCAGCTGACCTGCTCCGCCTAGTTTTGGTCAGCGAACCCGACCAGGCGCGTATGACCCTAAGGCGAAATCATAAGCGAGGGGTCTTACAAGCGACGGAGCTTCACTACGCTATCCTGATCCTTGGATACATCAAAACCCGACAATTTACAATGGTGAAGATCATATTTCGTGAGATGCTTGAGCGATTCAATCATTCCGGGTTGGAGTCCAGCCTTTTGAACCTCGAGGCAGAAATGCCTCCCGACTACTGGACGAAGAGATCGATCTTAAAAGATGACAAGATGGCCAATGCTGAGAAGCGCATTAAGAATCTCGAGATACTGCTCATCGACTCAATATCTCGGTGTGATACCACTGCGCTCGCAAGCATGCTCAATTCATCCAAAGGTCGAACTGAGTCTTTAGCGAAGGCTTTTAGTTCCTGGAATTATGAGTACCTTATCCGGGAACATGGTGCAACTGGTGCCGTATCAATGGCCCGTGAACTGTACCAGCGACAGCTATCTAGCACGGCACCTGCGAGCTCACAAGGTCCGGGCTTTCTCTCTGCTCCACTCCGTCTTGTGAATGCTATGATGTCTGCGCATCTAAATGCCGAACAATACAAAGAAGTGGGAGAGTGTTGGCAACTTGCTTTTTCAAATGCAATAAAGACAGCTAGTCAAGTGAACGTGCATGATATTTTCAAGCCTTCGGCGTCGATCCCAGATGCCATCTCTGGCGTCTCTGCACACGACCAGACTAAATCTGTTCCAAAAGAATCGCCCGGCCAGCAGAATAATCAAATCATCCACTCACGCCGCTTCATCCTTTCTCGATCCCTTTCTCTTTTCCTGCGGTCGTTGGCTCACCAGCACAAGCCTGAACGAATGATTGAAGTCGTGGCCGAGGTTGAGGCAGCTGGTTTTGAATTGTCAACCTTCAATCGGTCCGCCCTTGTCCAAATGCTTGCGGTTTCCGTTAAGTTTGATCACATAGTTGAAGCTTTCCGGATGTTCGAGGATTACTTCATGCCTAACTGGCCTGGATGGAATCGACTTATCCGAGGCCAATCGCTGAAGCCTTCCGGGACCCCGAGGAGTCTTTCCCTGATCGAGGACAAACGCACACCCCTACAGTCTGGCCGTTACCTCGGGAAGGAGGCGGCCAAATACTGGAAGAACGTTTCCCCGGATTACATGCAGCCCACATATAATGTGATTGTTTACCTTGCTGCTGCCTGGGAACGCATTCGGAGCGCAACCATTGTGAAGGGCAGTCATGAACTCGATAAACTGTCTATTACAGCGCCAAGGACGATTGATGCGATCATCAAAATGCCCTATCTGCGCGACAGGATCCAGGGTGTTGTTCTTCGACAGCGTGGAGAGCAACCGGACCATGATAAGGCGCCGTTGCCCTCTGCTTTAGGCTCCGCCCCTGGTGGTGTCCTTGGGCCTGGAGGCCGTACTCAACGTGCAACCTTCGTCCACCAAGGCAAGGTGGATGAGGTTGAATTAGTCGAATGGGTCGAGCAGATCGATGTGACCGATAATAAACGACAAGCTACCAGCAATTTCACGCAGACAACAGACAAGCCCAATCGGAAAACGGACCTTGTCAAACAATTCCACGAGCGTGCAGCCCTCAGAAAAGAAGGGTGGGACAACATTCTCTCCCCGGCAGATTTGCTGGACTTGCAAAGCCAAGATCGCTACCTAGGCGAATCTAAGCAGGCAACGAAACCAAGTGCCCCGAGAAAACACCCATCCAACAGCACCCGATCGCAGGGCAAACCACTGGATCTCTTTAACCGGCCGTAGACTGGCTTCTATCGGCCGGAGTCCTCAGAATGGTTAAGTGAGACTATTTCACCGGTGTAAATCACCCGTAGAAGAGGTCCTCGGAACGACCCTTCTCTCATGTACATATTTATTTCTTGATTTTGAGCCTTTTCCTGTATACTACACCATCTGTATAGATTCAATGTACAACACCCCATTTTTGCATACAATTTGGTTGCAAACCCTCCCAAACCTTAAAGCTCTGGAACTGTATAGTAATGATTACCTAAATGCAGACCTTAAAATGCCCTCTCAACCTTAACAGGTAAGGTTATATGGAGGACGCCATACTGGAAACAACCAGGAAACTCGTGAGTACGGCCCCGCGCCGATGACATAAGCGAACGCGAACGCGTGCCATGTTGTTCACGCGTTTCAATTTTACCTGATCGGGATCCACGCACTTCCCATCTTTCCCTTCCAACCTCCTCGACTCGGGTGCTTCCCACAACCATAACAGAAATAACCCTGACACCATGGAAGGAGTTCAACTACGAGATGAGGCTGCGCAGGATCGCGTGCGCGCTGCCATTGAATTCCTTGACCCCAGTAAGTATCGTTGGGAAATGGGATTGGTCTGGACGTTTCAGCTTACAATTGGTTTTTTTATTCAGGCGATGCACGGGCGCGCAGGTTCGTTAATCGAGGACACAGTGCGATGTGACTGCTCTGACCATATCAATTAGCTATCGAGCAGATATTGTGGTGATGCTGAACCGAGGAATGCGCCGATTGACGGTGCGTTGATTTTCTCCCTGGAATAGTGGGATGGGATACTGATGAATCCCGCAGGTTAGCATTGATGAGCTCCGAGCACACAACCGGGAGCTGTCCGAGGGGTAAGTTCAATAAACTCCCTCAATCTATTGTCGACACTTTCCTAACTTATTACAATAGGCTTCTCACCTCCCCTTTTGAATATTCGGAAGCCTTCGACCGGGCCTTGAAAGAAGTGGTGAAGACCTTACCCGGCAGACCAGCCAAGGAGACTGCGGATGAAGTAGTATGTGTTTGAGATATCAAGGCGGGATTGGTTGGTTGCTAATGGGCCTTTCCAACAGAACTACTACTGCGCATATGTTGGTGCCTTTGGAGAATTTTCTTGCAACCCACGCACACTGGGATCCCAGCACTTGAACCGCATGGTATCCCTGGAAGGAATTGTGACAAAATGCTCCTTGGTCCGACCCAAGGTGATTCAAAGTGTTCACTACAGCGAAAAGAAGGATCGTTTCCTGGCCAGAAAATATCGAGATCAGACCATGACAGCCAGCGGTGCGACTAGCTTGAATGTATACCCTCAGGAGGATGAAGACAAGAACCCCGTGAGTAAAAAATCTATGATCGAGATTTCATTACAGCCTGTCTGACAATTATGCGTAGCTTATCACCGAATACGGCTACTCGACCTATATGGACCACCAGTCAATCTCGATCCAAGAAATGCCCGAGCGAGCTCCGGCCGGCCAGCTTCCCCGCAGTGTTGACGTTATTCTGGATGACGACTTAGTCGACAAGGCCAAGCCAGGAGACAGAATCCAGTTAGTGGGAACTTACCGGTCCCTTGGAAACCGTAATGCTAGCTCGGGCTCGTCGACATTCCGCACAGTTGTGATGGCCAACAACATCATTCAGCTTTCGTCCAAGTCCGGCGGCGGTATTGCCCAGGCCACCATTACAGACACGGATATTCGAAACATCAACAAGATTGCGAAGAAGAAGAATGTCTTTGAGCTGCTGTCACAATCTCTGGCACCCAGTATTCACGGGCACGATTACATCAAGAAAGCCATTTTGCTCATGCTGCTTAGTGGTATGGAGAAGAACCTGGACAATGGCACTCACTTGCGTGGTGACATCAACATTCTCATGGTTGGTGATCCCTCGACAGCCAAGTCCCAGCTCCTTCGGTTCGTGCTCAACACTGCTCCATTGGCCATCGCCACAACTGGTCGTGGTTCATCCGGCGTCGGTCTGACTGCAGCCGTCACCTCCGATAAGGAGACTGGAGAGCGCCGGCTGGAGGCCGGAGCTATGGTTCTGGGTGATCGTGGCGTGGTGTGTATTGATGAGTTCGACAAGATGAGTGATGTCGACCGTGTGGCCATTCACGAAGTCATGGAACAGCAGACCGTCACCATCGCCAAGGCCGGCATTCACACAAGTCTTAACGCGCGATGCAGTGTTCTGGCTGCTGCCAACCCTGTCTATGGCCAATATGACGTACACAAGGACCCCCACAAGAACATTGCCCTGCCTGACTCCCTTCTTTCTCGTTTTGATTTGCTCTTCATTGTGACGGATGACATTGAAGATGCCAAGGACCGCACCATTTCAGAGCACGTCCTCCGCATGCACAGATATCGCCAGCCTGGAACGGAAGAAGGCGCTCCTGTTCGTGAGCAGCTTAACCAGACTCTGGGCGTGGGTATCGAAGACCGTCAAGATGCCAACCAGCCCACAGAGGTCTTCGAGAAATTCAACGTCATGCTCCACGGCGGCATGGTCCCTGCTAATGGCCGCAACCGCAACAAGAATGTGGAAATCGTCAGCATTCCCTTCATCAAGAAGTACATTCAGTACGCCAAATCCCGAGTCAAGCCTGTGCTGTCAAAGGGCGCTGCCGATCACATCATCGCCGTATACTCCGCCCTCCGAAATGACGACCTCTCCAACAACCAGCGCCGCACCTCACCCATCACACCGCGTACTCTTGAGACCTTGATTCGTCTGGCTACCGCCCACGCCAAGGCCCGCCTGTCCAACCGAGTCGATGAGAAGGATGCTAAGCATGCCGAGGCTATCCTTCGCTTTGCCATGTTCAAGGAATTGCAGGACGATGGTCGCCGTAAGCGCCGCAAGGTGCAGACCTTTGACGAGGATTCCGATGATGAGAGCGACTCTGAGCTTGATGATGATGATGAGACCCCTTTCCGGGGCCAGACATCTGCCACGCCAGGTCGGACCACCAGATCCCACGGTGATGCTAGTACTGTGGGTCCAGAAGAGAGCCAAAGCCTCGACACGGCTAGCCCCCGTGCCTCTCGCACGCGCACCAGCCAAACGACGCGCACTCAACAGACCGAATCGCAGATGTCTGTGGCATCCTCCCATCCCGCCTCACAGCTTGTGCAGTCGCAAACCGACAACTCCCAGTCCACCTCATCGGACCACCCAATCACACCTGACCGCTATGCAGTGTTCCGCCAGATCCTGGGTCCTCTCATGGGCACTCGTGTCTTCGCTGATGGAGATATGACCAATGTCGACGAGTTAATCAACGAGGTCAACACAGCCATTGGCAAATCGCCCAACCATGGCGCTGGGGACATTTTCCCACGGCCCGAGGCTATTCAGGCTCTGCAAAAGATGAATGAAGAGAACCTGCTGATGTAAGTTATCCTAACAGTATACACGAAAACTTTTGACTAATCCGATTAAATAGGTTCCTCGAGGATGACGACAACGTTTACCGAATCTAAACCTTTGGTATATTATCAGGAAATTTTGGGTCATCTGGCCTTTTTTATGAGCATGTTTTCTAGTCGTTGCATTGGGGTGATATCATAGTTCTCTTTGTATGGAGTATGGAGTCGACAGACTGGGGGATTCACGAGTCAATTTCTTTAAAGAATATATGCATTTCAATGTCTAATACAACCAGAACCTTGACCCTTTCCTTCTCTATTGATTGATCTGCACAGCCAGGCCACCACGTCCCACAAAGTTAGATAACTATTAGGCATAAATCCAATGACTCCCACCTGGGAATCGATAGCTTCAAATTTACCGAGCCCTTCTACGACTAGTTCATTAATAACCAATACTTTAAACTTTAATGCTGAAAAGTTCTACGCAACAACCCCAAACCACGCCCTTAACAGTGCAATATCCCGATCAGAAACCGAAACCACGCTATCCGAAGCCCCATCCTCCCGTCTAGTAAACCCATATCTCAAAAGCGCCCCTATCATCGCAGCCTTCTCCGCAAGCATTCTTGCCCTCCCCTGATCAACATGTGGTTCAACGCTAGCCCAAAACCCATCCCAGAAGCAATCTAGCATGAACTTCTTACACTCGTAATCCCTCCAGTTCCTCAACCCCATATATCCAGTTACTAAGAACAGAACATCTAAATCCATGCCGAATGGTAGGACCTTGGCTAGGGACCAGTCGACGATATTCGTTATTTCATAGGTTGCTTCGTCCACACGGATATTTGTGAGGGAAAGGTTCCCATTTGTCAATACTGAGGGATAGTCGGCACTGAACAGGGTAGGTAAGACCTGTATTAGTTCATCGATCATGTGGACTGGGAGGACTGAGGGTGCTAGTTGTTTGAATTGGCGGAGTTGGTGGCGGATGCCTGCTTGGCGGATATAGAGTAGTTCGGGGGGATTCATGATCTGTTTATTTGACCAGGAGAGAGCAAAGAATCTAAACATTCCAAAACTTGGTTAGCCCTAACCTACTTGCTTTTAGCTATGGAGTTCTCAGAGTAGTCTACCTTGCGAGATCCCGAATAAAGCTGGCCTGTTTGGCCCTTTGCTGTCGTGATAACTTAACTTGACAGCGTACCTAGGAGCACTGAGAAGATATATACCAGGCTGACAAGGCGTGATATAAATGAGAAGAGGAGGATCTGCACTCTCCAGCTTATCATAGAATGTTGGTTCAGGAGCCAAAGGGCCAAATGTCTCTTTTGCAAGTTGGACTATATGGTCAAGAGGTTCAGCTTTCTCTTCTCGAAAGATCACAATACGGTCTAATGGCAGCGATGAACAGTTGTTGCAAATGACAGAATAGGTCATTTCATTTAAGCTATCAACCGGGACGATCTTCGTAGCGCCTGTTATGGACTGGGCGATGTCGTCACACTGTGTGGCTGATGGAGACTTGCGATGGTCGAAAAAGGGATACTGGGCTAATTGCACCCAATCCATGTTGGATAAGCTGTGGACAATAGTGAAGTGTAGATTAAAGTCCAGACTCATACATGTATAATATAGTACAAACCCAACGTTTCTTATAAGAGTCATAGCACACATCCATGGGCGATTCAGTCGGAGGCAAATTCTCTTTGTTTTCGATCTTTGACGCTTCGCATACGACCAATGGTTATTTAGAAACATCCATTAGGAAAGAGCCAGTTTGATCCCCCTTCCTTTCGCTTTGTTCAAATTCTTTATAAGGTGATATAAGGTGGACGCAGAGAAGAGTAAGCTGAATCTTCCTTTCATAAATCGACAAGAACCACATCTTATGCGGAACCTTGGTGTCTCCAGCATCGGTCAACCGGCATTAAATAGAAGACCGGACGAAAGTGCTCTCTCAAAGCCTAGCCGTCAGAGACACTGATGGCTCAGGACCCAGGACCCAGGACTCATAGGCTGTCATAGTACGATCATACCTGGGGGAAGAGGTATGTCTGACCAAAGGTGACCTTGTGCATGAGGCTGTTTGTGGTCGACTATCTATCTCCTCTGGAGCCTGCTCATCTTGGTGAATTAGTTGGCATTCAGGCTAAAACTCTAGATTCGAGGGAAACGCTATTGTGAAATAGCAAAGAAACGAATACAGAATAGTATAAACATATCATAGTCGGCTTCTCGTAATCTAGACAGCATGATTCAATTAAGGTACAAAAGTTGGTATAAGCTCTTTTTCAGTCTCAGTCATAGGCGTGATACCTGAATCGTCAGACGAGAACGATGGCACTCGCACACCCTCTCGGGCCTGTGCCTGTGTTAGAGGCGACGGGCCACGCCGTGATGCTCTGGAACCTTTCCGCTTCCGCTGCTGAGGGCTTTGCTCAGCGCCCGATATAGATGGAGTGGTGCTTCCGCGGCGGGGACGACCAGACCCAGAATGGGATGGTCGCCGGTCCTCGGGAGTGGGGCTGCATGACGAGGTACGGGAATGGGTAGATTCAGGACGGCGAGAAGATGGACGGTGGTCCTGACCCAGTCGTGAAGAGACGGATGATTGATGCTGGTGTCGTGATTTGGGTTCTGCATCGAGAGACCGGTGCAGAGTCGCTGCGACTAGACGGCGGCGCTGCGAAGCGCGCCAGCCCAGCCCAATACGCCAAAACCATCCACCCTCAGCCTGAGCAAGCTGGCGCTCGCGCTCGCGCAACTTATGACGCAGTTGAGTTCGGCGCTCATTCTCCTTCTCCCAGAAATCGGTGCGATAGTCGTCCCAATTCTCACGGAACTCTGGTGAGAACGACTTAGGCAGCAGCAGGAGACGAATATAATCACCACCACAACTGAGGTCTTCCTCCACTAAACCCGACTCGCTGTCACCACCATTGTAATACTGCTGGTATTGCTGCCGACTACCGCGCTTTTCGGAGGGGTGACGTTCGACGAAATGGAAGTTCCCGGTGGGTGAGGGGAAGAATGGTGCAGAGAAGGGGAACAAAAATGAGACATAAGACAACAGTTCCTGCCACCAAGGCCCACGTATCACGATGATCTTAGTATTCATGTTGCGTAGGCCGCGGTTGGAGACAGCGAGCCATCGTCGTGGCCAGCGGATTCCACGTTCCCATTGCCCTGTTCCCCATACTAGCAACGCCGTCACCACCCCACCAAGCAGGGCGACCTTTTCTCCCATCTCCACAACCCAGTATACTGAGCCACCCACTCCGCGGCCATCTTCTCGAGGGCGGAGGAACAGTGCATATACGAAATAGGCGATCCACGCTGCTAGAAGTAGCAGGAAGAACGTGTTTTGGCGGCGGCGTTCGCGCAGAGCCAGGTACTGTGCGCGGAGCGACGATTCGAGAATCAAGAGGTTTAAGTAAATCTGGGGTGGCGAAGAAGGGAGGGAGGCTAGTGGATCTGGGGTTGAGGGTCGCGGCGAGGACGAAGCGGCTCGTGTAGAAGTCAATGGTTCGGGTGTTGGGGCGCGGGCTTCAGGCACTGGGGCGCCCTTGACAAGCTGGTCCAAGGAAGCTGTCATGATGAGAATCACCACAATAAACTGTGAACTTCCTAGAATCAACGGCCGATGCGGCCCAATACCTTTGTCATCGCAAGTGTTTGGGGGAAAGAGAAGGTGGGAGTGGAAAGGGAATCTGGGAATCCGCAGATCGCGACATCATTGCTTTTCTCTTTCCGCCTTTTCCCTTTTGTATACTCCACATAGACCGAGGCATATGTATACGGATCGAGATCTATTTATCAACTTGGCCTTTAACTATCATCTTATCTCTATTCTGTCTCGGGTCGGAAACCCGGTTTCTGGAGTGAATTGCGTATGAGACTTGTTGCCTTGTCGGGGTTAAGCGGCGACACCGATTTGTCTCCGGGTTCCAGGGTTGCGCCTTTTCCTTTCTTGCTTCTTCTCGCCTTCTGCCCATGCGCATCGTGGCTCGAATTATTCCAGTGACAGAAATCACCTGTTGGTCTGGTGCTCGAACAGTCAACTTCACACGATTTCCCCTGTTAGCACAGAGGGTCTATACAACACGCCCTGCACTTTTTGCCACGTCCCCGATAGGGCGGCGCAAGTCCTCCTCAATGGCGTCTGAATCACTCAACTCGTCACAGACGGATGTCCGCGATCACGGTAGTCGTGGCTCACCCTCACAGAGCCACGAGCGCCTCCCACATGCTGCTGGGGCTGCTGCTGGGGGAAAAGCCGCCAGCCCAGCGTTCTTTCCGTTAGGATACAGAGAAGGCTTCAGTCAATGGGTATGTGGTCTACCAGAACAACTCCTTCTGAAGAGATTCACTAAATCGCCTTTCAATTTTCTAGTGGGCTCGTCTACCTGCGGCGGCGGCTGAACACAAGGTTCTGTCCTACCTCCCTTATCTACATAGCCAACCCCCCACCCACCTCCAGACTGGTAACACATCAGACTTCCCTAATGGAAGCACCTCGACCAGCCTGCAATCTGCAGACCACAACCAGCAAGGCGAGATTTCAACTCAATCCCAAAATGACCCCTATGGGCCCCGCCGGTGGAGCTCTAGCATGGTGGAGCTCAGCGGGAAAGATCGGGCTCTCAACGAATTCTCGGTGGAGAGGGTTGGGGAAGAGGCTGACCAGCACCTGGTTATGCTGCATGGATATGGTGCCGGTCTTGGTTTTTTCTACAAGAACTTCGAGCCACTGAGCCGGTTGAAGGGATGGCAGCTTCATGCGCTGGACATGCTAGGCATGGGTCGAAGCACGCGTCCACCATTCAAGATTAAAGCCAAGGAGCGTGAAGAAGCTATTCGGGAAGCCGAAGCGTGGTTTGTCGATGCGCTGGAAGAATGGCGCATCAAGCGCAAAATTGATCGGTTCACCTTGCTCGGCCATAGCTTGGGTGGTTACATGGCTGTCGCATATGCCCTCAAGTACCCGGGTCACCTCAACAAGCTCATCCTCGCATCCCCCGTTGGCATTCCCGAGGACCCATACGCTGTTACTGCAGACGTAGCCGAACCGTCAGGGTCTACGCTCCCGAACGAGCTGACCCAGGACCAGCGGGATATCACTGCGACGCCAGGCTCTGCGCCAAAGACCAGCGATGGCAGCTTTATCACAGGTCGGAACCCTGAAGCGCCCACGAACCAACCACCTCGTCGGGTCCTTCCCAAGTGGTTCGCGTACCTGTGGGAGGCCAACATCTCCCCCTTCAGCATTGTGCGCTGGACAGGTCCTTTCGGACCACGAATCGTGTCTGGCTGGACTTCCCGCCGCTTCTCACATCTCCCCGCTGAGGAGTCCAAGGCACTGCACGACTATTCTTACTCTATCTTCAGTCTTCGTGGAAGTGGCGAGTATGCACTAGCATATATTCTCGCACCAGGCGCATTTGCACGTAGCCCTCTTATTCGCCGTATCCAGGGCGTTGGCCGACAGATGATCAACTCTGGTAACTCCCTTCCCACTTCCACGGCTGCTGAATCTTCTTCATGCTCCATTTTCTCCAAAGGTGGAGTTAAAACATCTACCCCGGCTGATGCGTCGACCACTGCCCCCGCCCCTGCTTCAACGGAGACACCCGCTCCACGACGCGAAAACGGACTGCCCGTTGTCTTGATGTACGGTGACCATGACTGGATGGATGTATCGGGTGGTCACGCTGCTGCAGCTCGTCTGGAAGAAGAAAAGCGTCGTGTCTTGGCCGATGCTACGCCAGAAGAGCGACGGAACGATCAAGGCTCTGCCAAGGTCGTGGTCATTAGTAAAGCTGGACACCATCTGTACTTGGACGGATGGGAAGAGTTTAATAAAGTGGTTTTGTCGGAGATGGAGGATGTTAACAAGCGCGAGAGGGCATCTTCATGAGCTTCAAAATTTCCATCATTGACGACACGACACGTCTTTCTGCCGTGAAACGCCGGTTAATCATGCTGGATGAATATTAAGATTTGGAGCGCGGGCTGGAATTCCAGGATCCCAGCTTGGAGTTTATGATTTGGCGTGGGTATTTTGGCTCATTTACAGTTGCTTCTTTTCATATTGTTTGTACATCTTCTCTCTAGACATAGACCTCAACGGATATCTTCTATATACAATTTTGCCCTGGATCTCATCTTGTACTTTGAATCTCCACTTCGAAAAAGGCTACTTCATCGAAGTGTAACACCATCACCCCAGCCGTTCACCAATACAAACCCGTCCGGCATGAGGACCCGGGAGACTCCGTCTTCGATGTCTCACGCTAGTGGGATAATGCGCAATAAAGCGAGTCAACTGCGATGACGAACTGTAGTCCTCTGCACCAGGTGTCGTATGCCCACTAGAACTAGGACTGACCACTGTCGAGAAAGATGGCACCGGCATTCCACCAGGTCGTGAAAGGGCAAAGTAACCCCCAGCACCATGACTACTGCCTGCCAAAATGCCCCCTGTGGTGTGTGGCGCAGTACTAGCCGGAAGCGAGCGCATCGAAGATCGAGCTTGTGTAGGTGAATACGGTTGTGGAGTCATGAAAGGAGCACGTCGCATCGATGAAGGCGAAACCGGACGACTCGATTGATCCGGTCTTGTAGACAAGGAGAGGGCAAGACCACTTCTCGTACGAAAATCAGATGTCGGCAGAGCAGAAGTTGTATGAGAACGATGATGATGCCTACGCCCGTTTGGATATTGTGCATGGTCATCGTAGAAGTCGGACGAAAACACAGGCGTAAGGGCATTGGACAAGCCATTCAAAGAATCGCCATATACAGGGCTCGTCATGTTCGAAGGAGCCGTCGAGCCTGATCCAAATGTCACGACTCGGGATGGCAGTTCCAGGCGATGATTTAAGGATAGCCAGGCCCGCTCATCGGCATCGACATCATCGCTCATACTAACCTCACCAGCGAGGCTATGTGTCGACGAAGATGACGAGCTCAGAGGCCTTTCTTGTCCCGAATGAATACTGCGCGGGTTCGAGGCTCGAGATGAAACGTCCGTATATGAGCGCCAACCACCCACTCCTTCGAAATCCCGTCTCTTGTCGCCGCTTACGGGGAGACCGTTGAAATTCGCAGGTAATGGCGCAGTAGGTAGATCATGCGCTTTGACCATACTTCGAGCATAGTTCTTCTTGCCCTTGCGCTTGAAATGCTCCTCATGGAATCCAATGAGAGCATCATTGGTTCGGTGAGCCTGTACCAATCCATATGCCGAGTTCCTTCGAGAATTGCCAGCTGCTGGCGTCGGTGACTCGGAGGGGGCAAAGGTCAAGAAAGAAAATGTGTTGGTGGAGGTTGGCAGTGTAAAGAAGTTGATGATCAGCGCATAGCCTACCTCAAGGTAGACCACAGATACTCGCAGGAGAAGGGTGAATAGGGCGACAGAGAGGGTCAGCCATGCCGATAAGACGAGAGGGATCGATATGACACATAGGAGCGGCAATGCCAGAAGTGATGAGATGGAACCGGACATGTTAGTGACTCCCCCGGAAGGAAAGTACGAGGGCGGAAGGAGCGAGTCACCGGGGGATTGCAGTTGCCTTTATACCTTTAGTCTAAACTATACGTCCCTGCATAAATGCATAATACTGACTCGTATAGAGTACGTAGCCGGGGCCATATGTACATTGGATACACGTCTAGGCACGGGCCCACCGTAAGTACCCAGGTAGGCACAAGTCCATAGTATATATCTGGGGGGTTAGCTACATATTGAAGTAGAAATACTTTCTTTCTTGATGTATTTTGGACGGAAATGCGGAGAAATGGCATGTGATATCCCCCACTTACGTCATCCCGACCTAGTTTCAGAATTCGATATACAAAACCTCTCTTTCCCCTACAATGCACCATGTCAACCGACCATGATTTTCCCTGGGATATCGGCATCTACGATGCCCATTGTCACCCCACCGACACAATGGCCTCCATTGCCAGCATCCCCCACATGAAGGCCCACTCACTGACCGTCATGGCCACACGAGGAGAAGACCAAAACCTAGTACAACAAATAACACAATCTATCAATACCCAAGAATCATCCGAGGCACCAGACCGGATAGTTCCCTGTTTTGGATGGCATCCATGGTTTTCGCACCAGATTCTAGACGACGCCCCTCAATCGACAGATATAAACTCGCAAGAATCTACAAAACAGAAAGAAGCACATTATACAGCAGTCCTGACACCGTCTCCAGCCGAGGATCCAGAATTCTTGAAATCCTTACCAACTCCAAAGCCCCTCTCCGAGCTCATCGCCGAGACAAGGGAGAGACTGGAATTGTCTCCCTATGCTCTCGTCGGAGAAATAGGTCTGGATAAATCATTCAGGCTCCCCAGTGCCTGGACAACACAGGAACTAGACAATCGCGATGACCAGATCACACCTGGATCCCGGGAGAACCGACGACTCTCCCCATATAAAGTGAAATTGGAGCATCAGAAAGCAGTGCTTAAAGCCCAGCTCCGGCTTGCGGGGGAGATGCAGCGTGCGGTCTCGGTGCACAGTGTACAAGCCCACGGGGCCGTGTTCGATACATTAAAGGGATTATGGGCTGGACATGAAAAGGTTGTCATGTCGCGACGGGATAGAGAGAAGCGTAAGGATGCGGAGGGGGCGCTTTCAGAAGATGAGGATGCTGGAGATGAACATACATCCTCGCCGCTGCCGTTTCCTCCGCGCATTTGTATGCATTCTTACTCTGGGCCTGTAGAGCCTCTTCGGCAGTTCTTGAACAAGACGAATCCGTCTGATGTTTACTTCTCTTTCTCGTGCGTGATTAACTTCTCTGGCGCAGGGGCTGGGAAGGTTATTGATGTGGTCAAGATGTTACCGGAGGACCGTATCTTGATTGAGAGTGATCTCCACACTGCTGGGCCACAGATGGATGATTTACTGGAGCAGGTAGCTCGCCAAATCTGTGAAGTGCGTGGCTGGGAGTTACGGAAGGGTGTTCAGCAACTTGCGGATAATTGGAAGCGGTTTGTGTTTGGCTGAGGTATAATGCTGTTTCATCTCATCTTTCATTTTGATGAGTCAATTATTATGTACATTGCATAGATTCATCCTGGAAGGTGAGTCATTCTGAGATTTATCATGCCTGTACACCAGCAGGTCAAATCCCTAAAAGCTTTCAGAAGTGGCAACAAATGTCAGCCGTGTAAAGGTTTTCCAATCCAATTAAGTAACAGTTGTGTATAAATCTATCGAAAAAAAGCTGTACGTAATCGTGTACGACATGAATATCGTGATCAAGCTTTTGTAAATCTTGCGGTCATCCGCGCCTTGCGTATCTCATCTCGTCGTCAGGTCACGAGTTTGTGGTGGTAAGGGTAAGTGTGGGAGGAGGTAAAAGGGGGTGAGAGGGATTGTTTGTAGGCCCAACAGGCAGTCCGTGGAAGGCGAGCAGGGCGAGTTGGGTGTTCGAGAATCTTCTAAAATTGAAGACACTATTGTGGAGATCAAGAGGCTAGCCAGGAAGCCAACTGCCATCTTGTATGAGATCCGCCATCGGTGTATCCTGCCAGTAAATCTGCCGCCATTCTTCTTCCAATTCGAGGAGTCCCTCGCCAGCCATGGGGACCGCAAGATCGGAATCGGTAAAAGAGAACAGTTGTCTCCAGTCTGGATAATCACGAGTTTGATCCATTTGGTCTACCTGCATGTTGGCTGAGTAGGGGTCATTCCTGTCCATAGGACCAACATTGAGTCGAAGAGGAGCGGTGATCCAATTGTCGAACTGCGGAGCGGGCTGCGGTGACAGTGTGCCTTGCATCGGAGTGTGCGAGGACTCTGGAGTCGGTACACCAAAGGAGAGGGGGCGTGGAGTATGCACAGCTTGCATGGCTGCGGCGGCCTCAGATACCGTGATGGGCATCTTATTGACAGGTGGAACGGCGTTATATGATTTGGATCGGTCGGTGGTTGCTAGGCGCAAATCCTCTTGAAGACGCTTGGAGTCTTCAAATAGTCGCAAAATGGTGCCTGCGTGAACCCAATACTGGGCCAATTCCCGCAACGAATAAGATGCGGAATCGAAACGACGCAATGCATTGATGGCAAGAACCGGATTAGAGAACCGAAGTTCCACACGGACTTGAATCATGGCCGTGAACAAGGTATGGACACCAGTGTACCACAAGAATTTCAAGCGATCATTGAGTCGGAGCTCCTCGAAGATGGAAGCAATGACTCCGGCGGCTGCGCTACAGATTTCTGCGTCGTGAGGGCCATAGTCATCGGAATATGCAGATGCTCTTGGATGTGGCCGATGAAGTAAAATGAGGAAGTTGTTATAGGTGAGGTGCAACATAGCTGACCAAGGGTCCATATCGGACGCTCGGAGACGCAGGTTGTCAGGCAGCTTCAACGACCAATTCGCCAAAGATTCATCTGCCTCTTGCAAAACGGCCTTTCGTCGCTCATCGCTAGCTCGGAGACCGAAGCGATCCCGGATAAGATAGGAAATCATAGTGCACAGTGCTGTAAAGTGAATGACAAACTCAGCTTGTACACGAGGTCCACAGTTTTCAAAGTCAGCGGGTGTCAGAGGTGACACATCAGAGTCATCCAGGTTTATAGCTTGTGGTCTACCATATGAAAGAGAAACCATCACATCGAACTGGACCAGGATGAACCATACTCTTCTCCACATTCGCCTGTCTCGGGTGACAAAACGGCTCGAGACCGGGTTGCGATGCATTCCTAGACCTGTGGCGATCCGGGCAGCTACACCAACCCAGAAGTGGGCATCTGCGGCGACGTCATCGTCGGCACTATCAGAATGCCAAGTCAACAGCAGCGCTGTTTGGACCAGAATATCTCGGTTTCGTTCAATACGATTGTCGAATAGGTATTTGGTCCGACGGAAAAATATCTCTTTCAATGCATCGCGCTCTGCCTTACCGCGAGTGACATGGGCTCCTACTAACAAAATAGCTTGCAGCAACAGGATTGGAGGAGGGTCTGCAGGATCTCGATTCCGATACTGTGTCATGAACAAATCCTCGTCGACGATTGGGTACCCCGGATTGACGTAGGTGAAATATGATTGTACCAACTCATCCGCCAAAGCTGGCTCGGGGAGAGTTAGCGCATCCATGAGAAGCTGGTCATGCCCAGTCTTCATCTGGCGCCGAGGAATTTCATTGCTCGCGAAATGATATACATCGTCGTCTTGATCCCGCTGTTGGCGAATCAAGAATGACATATTAGAATGTTCATGGCCGACGTAAAAAGCGCGAACACCTCGCTGAATTTCTCTTCGACCGGATTCCTCATCATCAATTAGTTTCACAAGATGTTGCTCCATCTCCGTGTGCGCCTCCTGGGCGTGTGACAGATCCGGGCCTTGATGAAATGGCTCCGCGGCATTGGATAAGAAGGTTTGCTGCGGGGAATTGCCTGCAAGCGCAGAGCCAACCCCAAATGCAGTTGGAAAGCTTGGCGGCAGCGGTGTGCCGGCTGAAGTTATAGGATTGGCGGCATGATCAGAAGGCGGCAGAGGCCGAGATCGGATCGGAACGGGATCGAGAATTGAACGCACTGCGAGACGTTTTTTCTTCTCGTGGATGCGACAGTCGGTCTTGCCAGAGGTGCGACAGTTTGTACAGGGGGTTCCGACAACTCGAGCATCACAACGGACTTTGCGCCGGTGACAGTGGACACACGCCGCAGAGCCTAGAGTATTTTGAGTCATTGGTTAGCGAATTTATGATCTACTTCATTATCCGAGGTCCAAATTCGAAGCAAAAAGCATTCCAAAGTCGGTGGTAGACAAATTGGAGTATATTGTGCGTTCTCCTGCAGAGATATCAAGGGGTCACGAGATCCATACCCTGTTTGCGCTTGCTCACCCCATCGCCGCTCCCGGGTGAAGAGGCGTTATCGTTGACGGAGGACATGGTAGAAGGACCATCGGCATCATCCTAGGTGCAGATCGGCCACAACTCCGCATTCTTCTCTAGAGAAAAAACCCGCGTCGACGATTTTCAGGGCATCATGAGGCGAAAAGTCGATTGCCGAGGGTAAGTGAACAATCTATGCGACAGAGAGAGCGAAAAAGTTCGGGAAAGCGAGGACTGCGGGATCGGGTCCGGTGGAGCTCACGTGGATGCGGAGAACTTTGTGTGGGCGGCGGATTATGTAACAAATAGAAAAAAGTTGGAGAAACCCTAGACGAGATAGAGAAGCTTCAAAGAAGCAGACATATATCAGAGCGCACGTATAAGGTATAAAAGGGTGCCTTAAAAAAACATAGTGTATCAAACATCTATTGTAGCGTGGGATTGAGCCCATATGCAAGCAAATGGCCAATCATGGTACGCAGGGCTTATCGGGGGTTTGGCCAGAAGTATAACCGCAGGGTTTGTTCGTCCCCAAGGGACTTGGAAGAAGACATCTTAAGTACAAAGTTGCCCAGTCCATACCTCCACCTATAAATTGCCAACATAACTCCAAAAAAATCCATCACGCGAAAAGTCCTCAACGGGAGGATCCTCCAAGTCGTAATGGTAAAACAGAACAGGTAATAAATAATGTCAAAACAATCAAACCCATACGAGGAATCCGATCCAGAGCCCTTCTCCCATGCACAGTGTATTCAATTCAATCACATGCGAAGCTTGAGGGGGTATCCCTACAAGTTCTTTATAAAGTAACCCCAAGTAAGAGACCAGTTGCAGAGTACCAATAGACCCTGGAAAAGAATTCAAGGACGCCTGCACACCCCTAACGCTGTCGTTTGTTGGACCCATAAGGATAACATGGATCAAAGGCATTCATATATGCCGTTAGTACGTGTCGCCGCCCGCTCCATTGTGAGACTGGCCCACCATGGGAGGGTAGCCATATGCAGCAGCGTCCTCTGATGGGTCCAATCCAGGGTTCAAGATATTGTTACCACCCTCTGCAGCTTCGGGAAACCCGGCTGGGCGACCCTGGGCGGCACCGCCAGCGCCATAGCCGCTGCTAGTTGGTCGGCCCTGATTCTCACCACGTGCGGACTGAGTCTAGAATATAAATTAGTCACTGCACATTAGACTACTACTATACACCTTTGCTTACCTCACGGTACTTGGAAAGATAAATCTTAAGGGCCTCGGCGTAGTTCTCAAAACCAAGAGAAGTCATGGCAAACAAGATATCCTCGCCGTTGACGGTCTTACGCTTCTCCTGCTGGCATTTCTCAGATGCTGTTTAAATGGTCAGTGGTTGGTCAAAGTAAGTAAGCATGGCATATGAAAACCCACCTTCGCTAGTGATAAACGAGATAAATTCGCTCACGCACTCTTGCATGCATTCCTTGGCTTCCTTTGCAATCTTTGCATTTTCGGGCAACGCCAACTTCATGATACGGGCAACTAGAGAGGTATGATGTCAGAATCAATCATCCTCGGCTTGAAGTTGATATCAAGTCTGCATAAGTAGAGAGTGCGACAAGCAGGGACGAAAAGACATAGATAACCATAGTGAGTGGTAACGTCCCGTGCAGTATTTATAAGGATCATGATCCAAACAAGAACAAATGGCCCAGATATAAAGATAAGTTGGCTGGGTATGAGAAAAGGTAGAAGAAAAGGCGGGGAGACCGAAAGTGACCGGCAGCATTGGCCAGCAGTAAGGTACGCGCAAATCAGAACAACAGAAAAGGCTGCACGCAGACGCAACTAACCATTTGCAATCGGAAGCCACCGATCTTGCTCTTTCACTTCGAACTCGCCTTGTCCCTGCATCGAAGGATCGTGCTGGTCTTTGTCCATTTGGTCCTGCTCTTCACCCGATTGAACCTCGGGGTCAACATCCGGCTCCTTGGATGGCGAGGCCGAGGACATGATTATGAGTGGTTTGGAAAATGTGTGGGTCCTAGGTTTGGGCGACAAAGACTGGGGGGTGTTTCGCTCTGCTGGCAAAACCACGTCAGATCTGAGTGCCTGGAGCGCGACCGATTCCGATGCGGACAGCCCAACAAGAATCGCAAGATCGGAAGAAGGGGAGTGGGTATTGGCCGGGTACGAACCGCTTCACAGCAAAGAGCGTCAGCCAAGCGGGGGATTCGGCAATAATGCGCGGTGGCTTTCTATACTGACGACGCGCGCAACGACACCCGATTAGCCTCGTGTGCCGAAAAGGGAATGGATTAGGAGACGAAAAAGGTTCGAGCCCTCAAGCGGAGCGCGATCGCGTTGCACTGGTCAATGCAGTACAAATAACAATTATGCGCGCTTCGCGAAAGCCAGCTGAGTTGTGACGCGGGATGCAACACGGGAAGCGTCGATAGTGGGTCGAGATGGGGGAGGAGCCCAACCGTCTGACGGTCGCACGTTGCGCAGGGGGCTAAAACGGGGGGAAGGGGAGCTACCTTTTTTGGGTAAAGAGAAGATCCAAAGAACTGGATTTCTAGTCTGATTTGTTCCGATTCGTCTGGGGTTTTGGTTTTAAGGTCAGAGCGCGCGAATGGTGTGGAAGAGGGTCCCCGTCCAGCCTGAGGTCAATTGGCGAACCAGAACTCCCTGATCGAAGGACGCCTTCGGGTTGGCTACTCTGTACTTACAATGTAGATTCAAGCTTTGGATCAGATCATCGACCACCAAAGTCACTGCAAGAATCAGGATAGAGCCAAATCCTCACTGTGATATATTGATAAGTTGACAAATGCTTCCAGAGGTGAGTGAAGGTAGAAAGAGGAGAAGAGCTTCCAAGAGCTCCCGGTCGCAGTCTCATCCGACCGCGGGAGGTTTGTAAATACCGTTATTTACATGTTTATATCACCGATCCGCCAAAACAGAGATAGACCACTGTAATTTATTGTAATTGCCATACGTTCCCCATCTTTTACTGTAGGACTTCTAAAAGACTACCTAAGGTATAGATGGATTCGAGACGGATTTTGGAAACTCCCATTCTACTATTCAAAATTTGTCATACTATGACCTAGCATGACGGCATGATTGACTCTCTTGCATGGATTAGGTTTCTTCAGGCCCAACGCAAAGACCTGAATATTGGAGTCACTTTCAGGCACTCAGGCTTGCATTGGCCCTGCAGAAGTCTAAGATCTGAAACTCTATGCATTTACTTCAATCGTATTTGGACCTAGAACATCATGAGTATACAAAACCTTGAAGGTGTCGCTGATGCCAGAAGAAAAAACACAAGGATCCATGCATACACAGTGCATATACGTCGGAGGTTTTCGGCCATACTCGATGGCTTTGCTTTTCCCTTTTTTGCTCACCCATTGCCTACCGATGATAATTGCCTTGTCTCACTCGATACTCAGGTCTTGCATCGTCGGGCTACAGTCGCAAGTTGCTAGACAAATAGCGTCAGGGCTTTAGAGGTCTCAATATGCCTGCTCATAAGATTAGAAGCCGTTAGTATTTTTGTCCTCGCCCTTTGCTAACTTGTAACCCTAGGTGTATACTATCAAGCAGATTTCTTGGTATTGAAAAAGATGAAACACTGAGAATGATAATGGATATATTCCCCGTATACTGAGAGTTGTAAGGCCTTTTCTGCATTACTTGGGCACTGAGTTTCTGATAGATGATGGATACTCAATAGGGCGATGTAAGTAGCTCTGACTCTTGCATAATGTGATGGAACGTACAGGATTCCATGTCTACATCCATGTAAATATCCCTAATGTACTGTAAAACAAATCCAGTATCATCGGTGCGAATAATCTGGCATCTTGTTTGAGGCCTGCTTACACTTAATGATTCGGGGATTCATCGCTGTTCATGGGGAGCGTTACAGCGTAAGGAGATGTCGTTCCAGCCCTCGGTCCACGTAAACTAGCCTAAGCTCGAATCAAGGAATATTGGAATTAATGGTATAGAAATTGCGTCACGATTCAATTTTTATTCCGTCATGATCAAAAGAAACCATGCTAGATTCAATTTTGTGTCATTCCCATTAACGCCAGTATCTCTTGCTCCCACACAGGTTAGTGGGTGGTTGGTCCAGCCTAGAGAAAGCCGGCAATCAAATCATACATGAGTAACCTCTATTTAAGGCTGCACAACCTGGATATTGTTCTTCTTCTGTTAATTGGAACAAGAGAAGGTCAGTACCATGCACAGATTTGAGCCTTCAGACCATGAGAGCCACGCTGCAACGTGGGCGACAGGAAATCAAATAGACTCACCTTCCAGCTGTCCAACTCAGTTTGCTTGGACTTATATTGCTTCAGCATATCCTCCAGAACCTGTTGCAGTCCGTCCGAGTTGGTCTGTAGCGTCGGGAGAACCTCTTCAACTGTGCGCTCGACTAGCACTCCGTTCACCATGCGAAAGCATTTTCGTTCTTGGGGAAGAGGTTTCAAGGTGTCAATCACGAGTCTATGATCAGAAAGTATTGAATTAGCATCATTTTATCACACTCCATCCTAACTCTGACGCGGACCACGGTCCCTCGTCGCACAGCGAAATTCCAGCCTCGGAGAATTGGACATGAAACATATGTCACATGGAAACTAACTTGTGCTCTTCGGCCTCCTGCTCAATGTCGCCAATCTTCTGTGCTAATTGTTGGAGGGTGTTCTTGAAATTGGTGTACTGGGCCTGCAACTCTGAGGCGGCGGAAATAGATTAGTACGCGGTCGGAGCAGGGTGGTCGTCAGGGAAGGTCTTACCCTGTTGCTTCTTCGGGTCAATCTGCTGTTGGCTCGACATGGCGGCGGCGTGGAATTTTCAAGCAATGCAGCGCAGGGAGCTCAAAAGTCGAGATGACGATGCGGGGCCGCTGTGATGTTTGGTGGGCTAAACTAAGATAAAGTGACTACTCTCTGACTACTCAACAAAAACAATAATAATGCCATGACTGAGCCATAAATAACCTCCTTATTCAAATTATCGCATTTCATCTGTCTAAAATATTGCAATTCGCCACATAATACCAGAATATTACGCGACTTGGAACTGCAGACCAGGTCACGTGGTTGATAACAGTTTGCCCTGTTTGTCTGATATTCCAACCCCGAGATTCATGACGATTGAATTCATTCCCTCGGGACACCCTCTCAGTTTACCTTCAAGCTGTTTTGACCCGGCAATCGGGCTCCTCACCTTGAAATGGCTCGCGACGATATGGGCCCGCCGGCCAAAAGGCAAAAAAACGACTCGCACCTCCCACACCAGATACGAGATGCCAGGCGCAAGGAAAATGACGACTGGGAGACGAACCGCATGCTCACATCGGGTATCGCGCAGAGACGGAACATGGAGAGTGACTTTATGCCCGATGATGAAGAGGCAACTCGAGTTCACCTGCTAGTTCACGACCTTCGACCCCCATTCCTTGATGGCCGTACTATTTTCACCCAGCAGCTGGAACCGATTTCTGCTATTCGAGACCCGCAGAGTGACATGGCAGTGTTTAGTCGGAAGGGAAGTAAGGTTGTTCGGGAACGCCGGCAGCAGCGCGAGCGACAAAAGCAGGCCCAGGAAGCTACGAACATGGCCGGTACAGCTTTGGGAAACTTGATGGGCGTCAAGGAGGACGAGGGTGATAGTGCCGTTGCCATGCCCGTGGAGGAGGTCTACAAGGGTGGAGGAAACAAATTCGCAAAGCATTTGAAGAAAGAGGAGGGAGGTGCTAGCTCGTTCAGTAAAAGCAAGACTCTGCGCGAGCAACGGGAGTACCTCCCCGCATTTGCAGTACGCGAGGATCTCTTGCGAGTGATTCGGGACAATCAGGTTGTGATTGTGGTTGGTGAAACTGGATCTGGAAAAACCACCCAGTTAACACAATTTCTTCACGAGGACGGCTACTCAAAGTTTGGCATGATTGGATGCACGCAGCCTCGTCGTGTGGCGGCTATGAGTGTCGCTAAACGTGTCAGCGAGGAAATGGAGGTAGACCTTGGTGGACTTGTTGGATATGCCATTCGTTTTGAGGATTGCACCAGTGATCAAACAATGATTAAATGTGAGTATCCTTGGATCATAATTATCATTTTGAAGCACACTTCTGACATCATTGAATAGATATGACGGACGGTGTGCTCCTGCGAGAGTCTCTGACCCAGACGGACCTTGATAAATACTCGTGCATCATCATGGACGAGGCGCACGAGCGTGCTTTGAACACCGATGTCTTGATGGGACTTTTGAAAAAGGTTCTGGTTCGGCGCAGAGACCTCAAGCTGATTGTCACATCTGCCACCATGAATGCAGAACGATTTTCGCGGTTCTACGGTGGAGCGCCCGAGTTTATCATCCCTGGACGAACTTTCCCAGTGGATACTCACTTCTCACGCACGCCCTGCGAGGATTATGTGGATAGTGCAGTCAAGCAGGTCTTGGCCATCCACGTTTCCCAGGGGCAAGGTGATATTTTGGTTTTCATGACAGGTCAAGAGGACATTGAAGCAACATGTGAGCTGGTTGAGGAGCGGTTGAAGCTACTGAACGATCCCGCGCCGCTCAGTATTCTGCCTATATACAGTCAGATGCCAGCAGAGCAACAGGCAAGAATCTTCGAAAAGGCGGAGGCTGGAGTTCGCAAGGTGATTGTGGCCACAAACATTGCGGAGACTAGTTTAACTGTTGATGGTATCATGTTTGTGGTGGATTCGGGATACTCAAAGCTCAAGGTGTACAACCCACGTATGGGAATGGACACCCTGCAGATAACACCAATCTCTCAAGCCAATGCAAACCAGCGATCTGGGCGAGCTGGGCGGACAGGCCCTGGAAAAGCCTACCGCCTGTACACCGAAACTGCGTACAAGAACGAGCTGTACATTGCAACGATCCCCGAAATTCAACGCACAAGTCTTTCCAACACTGTGCTGTTGTTGAAATCTTTAGGAGTCAAGGATCTTCTAGATTTTGACTTTATGGACCCTCCGCCACAAGAAACCATCTCTACTTCCCTTTTCGAACTTTGGTCACTCGGGGCTCTGGACAACTTGGGCGATCTGACCCATCTAGGTCGTCGCATGACACCATTCCCTATGGATCCTCCTCTTGCCAAGCTTCTCATAATGTCCTCTGAGGAGTACGGCTGTAGTGAGGAGATGCTGACCATTGTCTCCATGCTTTCGGTCCCAAATGTCTTCTATCGTCCGAAGGAGCGACAGGAGGAGTCCGACTCTGCCCGTGAGAAGTTCTTCGTTCCAGAATCAGATCATCTTACCTTACTTCACGTCTACACACAGTGGAAGTCGAATGGCTTCTCTGATGGATGGTGTGTCAGACACTTTCTCCATGGGAAAACACTCCGACGCGCAAAGGAAGTCCGCGACCAATTGTACGATATCATGAATCAGCAAAAGATGACTCTTGTCAGCTGTGGTACAGATTGGGATGTCATCCGGAAATGTATTTGTTCAGGTTTCTACCACCAAGCTGCGCGCGTGAAGGGTATCGGCGAGTTCATCAACCTCCGTACCAGCGTGACCATGGCATTGCACCCGACAAGCGCTCTGTATGGTCTTGGTTATGTCCCAGAATACGTCGTCTACCACGAGTTGATCTTGACCGCCAAGGAGTACATGTCAACGGTGACAGCTGTAGATCCGCATGTAAGTTCCACCTTGCGCCTATCCTGCTTTATTTTTGTGCACCAATTGACTAATTGAACTTAGTGGCTCGCTGAACTCGGTGGTGTCTTCTACTCTGTCAAGGAAAAGGGTTACTCTCAGCGTGACCGACGTGTCACTGAACTGGAATTTAACAAGCGAATGGAAATTGAAGAACAGATGGCCAAGGACCGTGAACGTGCCGCTGCTCAAAAGAAGCGCGAGGAGGAACGCAACGATCCAACCCGACGCAGGGGGGAGATCGAAGTCGGTGGAAAAACCGCCGTGCGACGTCCGGTCGTCAAGAAACCTGGAAAGGTCGGAGGTCTCGTTTCATCTTCCTCTGCATCGTCTCGGCCTGGCGCCAATGGTGGTGGTTCTGGGGGCAGCGTTGTGAAAAAGCCTCAAATTCCCAGAAGACCGGGCCGGACGTTTTAATATCCTACTGAACATTAGCATGGGCAACCTGAACATTGTATAATACCAAAAGCATCTTAAAGCTTTGCGGACACCCGCATCCAAATCAATTCAACAAGATACCCAAGATGCTATCAAGGTATCTTGAACCTACCTAAACAACTACTCCGTACTTTCTACGTCATAAGGTATACACTACGAATGCTCAAGATCTTAACATGACCCGCTGCAATGATATTTTATACAAAGAAACGTGCAATTCAACCAAACATCATATCAACCTCATGACAAAATGATAATATCTTCTCCAAAGAAACTCAAAGGAGCCCTTCAAGAAAACAACCATCGGTCCCGGTTCCTAGTTTTATCCAGCCAGCCAATCTCCATCAAGGAGCAGTCAAGCCCAAAGCACCCTCCAAAAATAACCTGCAAGTTGCTCGCTCAGTTGATGAAGTTAATGCAGAAGAAGTGTAGAATGAGCGATCCAAAGATATAATCCGCAAACGCGCGCTCATGCGAAATACCACTGTCCTCCTCAGTATCTTCATCCGCGAAACGAGCATTCTTCCCCTTCGAACTAGGCTTGGAGGGTGATGCCGAGCCGGAGTCACTGGTTTGCATACGGAGGGAGGCTGTGAGGACGAATTGGCCAACTGCGGCGCTGAAACCACTCAGGAAGGCGTTGAAGGGCTAGGTATAGTTAGTATAGAACCTTGAATAGCATGTTGTCTTGGTGTTGGTAATGTAGGGGAAAAGAGTCATTGGATTGTGTATGGGCTCGAAGTGGACGGATCAAATGTGTTGGGTATAGGGGCGACGTACATAATTTCCTGCCAGGACGCAGTATACGAACTGAAGTCCGCCGACGAGAACTAGGAAGGCCATGAAGGCGTCCAGGAGCAATGTGCGCTGTGCGGTGTTGGCAAGGTACTGCTGCCAGACATGGCTGGTAATATCGAGGACAGAGGAATTGGTTTTCAAGGTTGCAGGGCCAGAGGAGAGAGTTGAGGTTGTAGAGGGTGCCGGTGCGGAGGCCGTTGAGGCCGCGTGTCGTTTGGCAGGCATGGTGGTGGAATTGAAGGATTGTCGAGGTGGGATGCTGGATTTGATTATTTGGTGATACCCTGGTTTAAAAACACAAAGTGCAGCTTTGTTTCTGGAGAAATTGAGGTTCCTGGGAGAAACACTGGCGTGGGGGACGGAAGATCAACCGGATATCAATGATGCCAGCTTGGAGCTTCGTTATCGAGGGTCACGTGGCCGATAGGCCCACCAGTAAACATGACATTTTAGCAGTCTACTTTACATGGTATATTAGAAATGATTTACTATATTTACGATTGGGTTTCGTATATATAAACTATACGAGCATGGCAGTGCATGAAACAAATGCCAAGTAGGCGCATTCGAAATTTCCATTGATGAGGTCACAGCAGCGTATATCTACCGACTTCGGCAGCAATCGAGTGCCTCAATAACCTTCACGAATTAGACTAATACCTAAATCGATGGCATAAATATCATTTCTAATTGGCAGGCTACTTAAATAGCACAGTCGAGTCATAAATAGGTGCTTGAATTATTGTTCATTGGTTATGTTCCATAACAAAATGTCTTTTTAGCGGGAGAGAAGAATGGTATCATACATCTGAGTGGAGGGAAACAAGCGTAGCTCAATTTAAGTACGCCATAAGTGACAGTGATCATTAAATCGTCATAAACACGCCGAGGGCATCATTAAAAGATGCACATTGCGTCAAGAAAACACGCCCGGGGCGAAAGGAGAAGGAAGTTCCAAACTGATTGGAACTAGTTATGCAAACCATCCGGTGACACTGGAAACATTTCCTGCGGTCGTGGTATCATTTTCGACGTCCATCTGGAATTCTCGCATGACGTTGTCCCATTCTTCCCAATCCAGGGCAGGTGTTTCGGTAGCATTGTCCTGGGTCATGAACGCGTTGCCCATGCCCATGGGAGAATTGAATGACAGCCCTGTAGGCAGAATACTTGCAGGGACTGGATCTACCATTGGTGGGTTATCAAGAGTGGCTGGAGCCAAGAAATTGGTATCAGGGAAGATGTTTCGCAATGCATCCCATGGTCCATTGCTGAGATTGATGTTCCCAGTATCATTAGACATCGAGAGCTGTCTCGATTGACCAAGGTAATTGGATGGTGAGCCCAGGGGCATGTGGATTTGCGGGAGGGTGTGATTGTTTGTAGTTGCAAAATCGGGAGTCGTATGGAATGGTGGCTGGGGATTTGGTCCAAACTTTTCTCGCAGCTCTTCCTGCTTTTTGGCTCGAGTAGCGGCAGCGCGTTTCATCAAAGCATCCAATGGACGCCAGAGCATACCCTTCTTATGTGAACCATAAATGGTCCAATCCGAGTAAAGCGAGTGAACGGCATTCCAGGCTCGATCTGTAACAGGGCAGATGGGCCGGACACATACTTCCGATAGAACAAATGCGACTCCATGCCATTGCATGTTGGTTCGGAATAACCATGCCCATTTGGCTGTTTTGGGGTCGGTTTCGAGGAGACGCCCAAATTCAAGGACCTCGATGGCAGTGAGGAACAGGCTCTCACGGATTGTTTGAGATACGTTGGTGGAGCGATCTTTCCGGGTCATAGGATGGTGGACAATCAGCCACAACTTGGCCAGAATGAGTCGTGCCACGGTTGCAGATGCCCAATGAATAGGGATGTTCATGTCGCAGTGTTTGATGTACCTTTCCTCAACCCGGTTGTGGATAATCTGGATCATCCGTTCACAACGATCTGTAGATGGAGCGGTGTCCCCCATACGAAATCGGCTGCCGGGACAGGTATAGTTTACTCGTCGCAGAGCACTTGTGATTTCACAGCGAATAAGGGTGAAAGTCATATCAGTGCAACACTCTCGCTCCACGGGTGCCTCTGTCATTTCGGGGTAGAGATCATCATCGTTGACGTTCAATGGCAGTCGCGTGTCATACATGCTCTCATGAATGAGTGGATCGGTTCCATGATCTTCAGAGGACCGGATATCCATTAGACAGATATGCCACCACAGGCGACGACGCAGTTCTGTCTCAAATGGCTTCAATGCGAAATTGGTACCATCACGATGGAGACCCAACCCCTGAGCCAGTCGAAGAACGATGGCGTCCATGGACCAAACAAATTTGGAGTCATCCTCTCGGCGTATGCATATCAGAAACAGAATCGCTGCCTGCAAAAGCACC
Source organism: Penicillium sp. S1602 (assembly GCA_023626355.1). NCBI lineage: Eukaryota > Fungi > Ascomycota > Eurotiomycetes > Eurotiales > Aspergillaceae > Penicillium > Penicillium sp. S1602. Next base: position 260,077 of record JAMAGW010000008.1, on the reverse strand, counting down.
AAGCTTTGTGTATTAAGGAAGCCTGCCCTCGCCAAGGCTTGTTCAACAGCGAATCGATACCGTTTGACGGCTGTCTTTCGATCTTCGCCAAGTTGTGCCAAACAGTCCTCGGGCTTTGAACTGACAATGGCGGACAGATATATGGAAAATACTAAAGCTTCCGAATTCTTATCCAAGGATTCAGGGTGCTGTGCCGCTTCGATCAAGAGGCTTCTGACGGTCGGTTTGTGAAGAATGGTGATCAAGGGAGCAACATTCTGGTTGTAAATTTCCCAAAACTTTGATACCTTGGGAAGAGGTGGGTGATACTCTCGAAGGGAGTGCGCTAGGGAATAGTAACCAAAGAGAAAGCCATCCTGGGAGCCGGAATGGGAGAAATCAGGAGATGGAACATCCTCCTCTTCGGACGAAGAATGATCGAGAATATCTTGAAGTTCCTCGACCTCATCTCCAAGACTGGCCCACAACCGATTGCTCACATATCGGCTCCGGCCCTCTTCAATGACCAGTCTTCCAAACTCATTCTCAAATTTTCCTGGTGCAAGCTTCTTGGGATCGTTATCCTCAAACGGACAACCCCCGTTCTGAACTTTGAGATCGACGGAGGTAGGAGGGTTTATAGATGCAGGCGGTGACGTATTGGCAGTCGTGTTGGTAGGAGCCGTAGATGGAAAAGTAGAGGAAGCTGTCTGTATCGGAGAGACGCTCGAAACTGAACCCGCTTCGCCGTTCTTATCACTTAAATGCTGGATAACACCTTCCAGGCGTCGGAGGCGAGAAAGAAGCTCCGCATCGGGCGGACGCTTGGATTTGCGTGGGGCACGACCCGGTGGAGGAAAGACACAGTCGATATTTGCCTTGACACAATTGGAGCAGGGTGATCGCTTGTTACAGCGGACTTTGCGACGGCGGCAGGTTACACAGCTTCGTGAGCTGGCGGAATCGAGGGACGGGCGCGGGGCGGTGGCGGGGGTTGCAGAAGGTACCCCGTTCGGAGAATTATCGCTGGAGGAGTGATTCCCCCCTTCTGGAGAAGCTGAGTGGAACGACATGATGCAGGGGAGTCGAAGCTCGCCTGCCAAATTCCTCCATCAGATAAGAAGAATTTCCAATAGCACCAAAGTCTTGAGTAAGCACACTGGAGGGGGCCCACCATGTGACTGGGGGTGAGTCAGCCCGGAGCTGGCCTTGCATTGCCCTATTTGGGAAAACCCCCTTTAACCCCGACCTACCTGTTATGGAAGAGCTCGTGATTGGTGACGTTCTAGGGCTATCAATAAGGATCGACAGGACAAAACTCAACAAGGTTCGGATAGTAACGTGCTATTTATTCATAACTATAAGCCCATCTCATAGGACAAAGCTTATCCATGACGTTTGAACACCGATGTTCATCAGAATGTTATGTACATGCAAATCTATATCAGTACAAGAATGCCAAACAGATTATGTGCAGGTTCAAACGGATATTGTCAACGCCAGGTAAATGCAGCAAATGTATCATTGGGTACTCCCTGAATGATCACATCGGAGATCAAAGAAATGTGGAGAAATGTGATTTAAATATCATCCATGCGGATAAGAGATTCGGTACCAGACCGCTTGGGTAGATCATCACCGCGCCAGGCTCGCCGAAGGATACGCTTCATTTTACGCGAGTACTTTTCCCAAATCTTGCTTTCGTCGCTGAAATGGTGTCCTTGGAAATCGGTCTTGGTCATCGAAGCGGCTCCATATTCTTCGGCGAGTAGTGCGGCATAAGCGTAAGGAATTTTAACGGGGACATCTTCGTAATAGCTGTCTCGGAGAGGGAAGATATCGCTTTCATCATAGTGGTGTCTGTCCTTGCACATAAGCGCCTCAGGGTAGCCACGCTTTCGCTTGTCGTCATCGGGGCGGACAGCTGTGATGTCGATGAAAAGTCCAGATGATTTATCGATCCATCGCCCGTCAATCACATTCAATCTGTCCTTGGTGCTCTTGACGACATAGTTGGGGTTGATCTCAAGAAGGTAGGTGCGGCCGCCCTCGACGCCGGGGATCTCGAAATGGTGGTCGGTGAAATTATAATAGTCAGCCAGGAAATGTATTGTCGGCTCCGAGATCTGAACATCTAAATCGTTGTCCCAGGGGAAAATCTGGAGATCATTAGCATATACAGGTAGACTCCACATGCCAACGCTTTGCATACCTTTTGGTTCCACCACCATGAAAGGAGGCTTCCATGCATAATCCATGTTTCGGCGCCAATTGTGTTCATTGTGTCCAGATAGGTCTGGATCAGATTTGATAAAAATGGGATGACTTTATCTTCGGGTAAAGTTTCGTTTGCAAATCTGGACTCAACGTCAGCGCATGCGAGCAGAGGTAATAGAAGGTGTCGCAGACACATACCGGCCATCATAGTGATGATGGAAGCTAATTGAAAAAAGCAAATTTAGTATGCATTGGATCTATCGCTCCACTCTCCAACTCATTCTCAAGCATACCTTGATTCCGCTAAAATCATAGCGAGTCAGTCAAAGCTCCATAATTGGACCCCATTTTCCAGGGAGGGTCATTGCGATTGCAAGATGGGATTGAACTTACTGAAGTATTTCTTTGTCGGGATATTCGCTTCGCTCTCATAGACCTTGGCAAGACTCGGCCGCACGCTTAAGAAATGAGGCGGCTGGTCCTGGGTTTCCAGGCCTTGAACTTCTCCTTCTCCTTCTCCATGGACTAAGGAGACTGCAGTGGCTGAAAGTACTCCGTAGAGTCCTAGAAGACTGGGGACTGGGAACCGCATCACTCGGATACCAATCTATTAAAAGCTCCCCACGATCTCCCAATTCATGCTCCGATATATATAACAGCACCCGACTTCGTACAAGAGAGCTTAGGCGTTCGGCGGGTTGTGCGGAAGTCCGGCGCGTAACCAAAAGGGGGGCGTGACGATAAGGCCCAGGGGGGTCGGAGGAGGGTATATACACCACGACGAACGGATATGTACAGGAGAGAAGAGAACGAGTGTCGGAAGAGGAACGTGGAGTCAAAAGGCTGGAATGGATGAAAGGACAGAGGCAGTGGGCCTGCTGCAATCTCGTGTGGCCAGTTGCCCGTTGCAGCGTGGGAGGTGGAGAGTGATTAATCGATCGACTGACTTTTCCGTCCCTACGTATCAGATGTACGAGGTTAGATTGGCTCGGGATCTCGGAGATGGCCCGCTCGTGTTCTCTTCTAAACCGTTCGTTTAAAATCTAAAGACATAGCCGTGGAGATTCCATGTGACCCGCAGAGAAATTAGTGCAATCTATTTGATCAGAACAAGAATCATTTGAAACTAAATGGTCACGGTCCCTGAGACGATGACGAATTCGGGATTCGTATTCGCTTTATCGCCAATAGTGGCTGTAAAGCCGGCGTTTCCGTGGTTGCAAACGCAGAATTTGCGTGGTCCGCCACATCACCTCGACCCACATCGGAGAGGCTTGTCACTCTCCACCGATTATGGCAACGCGTACGAGGCTGTCTTGGCATAAGGGGATTTATTATTTATAGCCTGTGATGACGTTTGTTTATTTCAAGGTTTAGTCCATAATATTGACCGTTGCTCTGGTTTTTATGTACAACATACAGTAGGTTACCTTAAATGTAAGAAATGTAAGCCGAACAAAGAAAGGTCGCAATCGGGTCTAGTCTAACCTAACTTACAAAGTGCATACGCGGCCTCCTAACCCCCAACATGTTAGCCTCGAACCGCGCAATCTGTCCTAGTTCCCGTTCGCCAAGACTTTCGCACGCCTGGCATGATCTATACACCGCCATGATGTATGACTATCACAACCTTCTATATACTTGGTCCCCACACCAACAATTTATTCCTTCAAACTCTTCCGAGCTTCAAAAAGAGCAGGCTGCTCTGCTAGAGACTCGGCACTTCCATCGCATTCATCCGGTAACCACGTCTGAACCAGTCTCAGCCCAGCTTGTTCAAGTAGCGCCTGCCACTGCGCTTCTGTACGCTCCAGAGACGCAAAAGAGCCCATCATTTGCATATCGGATAGAACAGATGAAAGAAGCGCACCGGACTCGGGTAGCATGGTTTCACTTATTAACAAGATAGAATCAGGGCCCATCGCATCGTGTACTCGACCCAAAATCTGGGCTGCCTGTTTATCAGGCCAGTCATGCAGAACAGTCCGCATAAAATAGACCTTGGCATTCTTCACCGGTTGCACCTGGAAAAAATCATGATCTTGGACTTCGATCCCTGCAGGCAGGTCTTGGACCCCTTGCGCCACTGCTGGTAGATCTTGCAGAAAGAGCTTTCCTGGCATGGTGGGAAATCGGGCTTTGAATTTCTTGAGATCCTCCCCTTGACCGCCGCCGATGTCTACCAATAGCGGATCAGCGTCCCCTGGTACGCGCAATCGATCGGCGACGGGGAATACGTCGAACCAGTCTTTACCGCGGCGACGAAATGACATGGTCATGGTGGTATTGAATGCTTGCTGGTAGTATGGGTTGGAGCTCAAAAATTCGAAATAATGGGGTGAGTCGATGGCAAATTGGAATGGCCCATTGAAGGCATCACTAGGGCTTCCCCATCCTTTGGTATGAAAGTACTCGGGCAATCTTGACAAGACAGTCATGAAATGCGTGCTATATTTGGATGTTAGACTTGAACCAGAATCATAATTTAGGAACTGTTCTTACCTGTGGATCATAGCAGCCGACAAAGGAGAACTTGATACCAGCGCAGCAGCCAACGAAGTTGATTTATATGAACCCGGACGTACTTCCTCAACCACGGACATGGCAGCCAGGAATCGCATTATGCGCACTATGATTGTCAATTTAGACGGTGGGTATTGTTTGAAGTACCAGAGAACTTACCAATCAGCAGTGGCTCCGCACCAGTCTTCTCCGCAAGCTCATTAATATGGACTGATTCATTGGACCGACCCGCTTTGGCAGCTATCGCGTCGAACAATTTCAGATCGACACCTAATCTCAAGGCTATTGCTTGGTGACCCTATTTGTACTGTTAGATCTTGGTAGGTACCCAGGTACCTAGCGTGTATGGATCCACACGGCATACCGAGAATACGAGACGAGAAGCCAAATCGAAAGGTGTCTCGAGTTTTATCTTGAGTTTGTCACATGCTTGTAGCAGTCGACGACGTTCCGACTCTTGCAGACTCGGAAGTATCTCGGCCGTGGCGTTGAGGTTTTCTATCAAGTGCGTCACGTTCATTATATCTCTCTAGTATAAAATCTAGGATGGATGTGATACTGATGGCAAACGTCTGGATTTGAGAGAAGTCAGCGTGCGTACTAGATTATATACTTGAATTTCCGCTCCGTTCGGTGAATTCCGAATATACCGGGCGCATCATAGATGTCTATCTAATGTGATCTTCCTATGTTTGGTATGCAGCGGTCAATAGTGAATATCCCGGAGTCTCATGCTGTCATAAGCCGAATACCCCGACGCCCCGAGTTTCCTGCAGTCAAGGCAGTCAATAGCGAGAGTGTTCCAAGGTTGACTCAGGCTTGCACCCAAATTGGGGTAATCGGCCGGAGCCGTCAGCCCTGGAGATTTTGCAACCAATCAAATCAGTTCATTTGGCGGGGTGTGTGGGGATAAATGGGCCTGATTCGTCAGGTTTGTCTTTAGGGTTCTACTCCGCTGTCGTCAACTTCTCATTCGCAACAACAACCATCTCGGATTCCCAGCAATATCGGTGGGTGCCTGTTCTCTCCTAATCTAGCAACGGCCCGTTAGACCCTGGAATTTTGAGTTGAAACATTGCCACACAACACCTCGGCCACCCATACAGAGCCTCTCAAAGTCACTACATAGCGCAAAGGCAGAGAGTTTAAGTGGATCGCATCAAAGTGGGAACAGGCCACTGTTCCAGTCGACCTCACATATTGTCAACTTACCTAACATTTTGCACTTTAAACTTCGGCTCTTGGATGCAATTGGCGACTGCGCACATGCTTGTAGCCAAGACCGGCTGGATTCTGCCCGGTTCATCGTCTTCTGCGCGGAAGAGGCCGTGCTGTTGAGATCTGCGACATCTATGATCCCTTGTGAAGATTGCTGTCAATCGCCGATTCTCTCTGTGTTCCTTTTTGTTTTTTGACGTAATAGTCTGTGTACACATGTCCCCTTCGACAAATTACTCCCTGCAGTCGTTACGATGAGTCGAAACCACCCAGCGGCATAAAACAGTTTGGACATTGAATTCTTACCTTGCTTTGCTGGGCATTGCAATTCTTCGGCCCTGCTGGTCTCTTCAATTTCCTTCTAGTGCATACTCCTCTCTCTCTCTCTCTCCTCCCACGCCCTACTGTGTCAACATGTCTGAGTCCTCCACTCCCCATGGTGAAACAAGCCCAGTCCAGGCCACACCGCAGCCATCGCTCAACCGGTCCTGTGAGTCTTGCAGAAATCTCAAAGTTCGCTGTCTTCCCAACCCAACCACACCAAACCAATGTCAACGATGTGCCAAAGGCAACAAGGCCTGCACCTTTGTAGCACCACAAAGGCGGCGGCCCCGTAAACGCACCGACTCCCGGGTCGCTCAACTGGAAAAAGAGATGCGCATGATGCGCACTCTAATCAAAGATAAGATTCGCGAAGAAAGCGAGCCCGAATCTTCTGATGCCAGCGATAATTCTCACGACAACGATTCTGGCGATATGGACTATCAGGGTGCCTTGGGCTCCATCCCGGACTCCGCCGGGGGCACCTCTGACTCCTCCCGTTTCATGGACTACTCTTCCGAGTTCATGGGCACATCAAACTCCGGAATGCATGGAAGTGGACCGCTCTCAGCGCCACTGACTCTGTCCGGGTTACATGCCAATTTTCTTTCTGCACCCAGCAGACCTCGCGATGACGATGTTGTCGATCGTGGCATCATCTCTCTCGAAGATGCGGAGCAGTTGGTCGCTTTCTTCATCCATGAACTGTCAACCATTTTCCCATTGGTCATACTTCCACCAACTACTACGGCAGCACAGCTGCGACAGACAGCGCCGGTGCTCTTCCTTTCTGTGATTTCTGCAGCTGCGATCTCCATCGATGCAGACCTAGCCGGCATTCTCAACCGTGAGATGGTCCGGTTGTATGCAGAACGGTTCTTCATCGAGGGCGAAAAATCGCTAGAGCTGGTGCAGGCACTCTTGCTAATGATGATCTTTTATTTCCCACCCGGCTCGCCCTTAAAGCTGCAGTTTTACCAGTACGCACACATCGCGTCAACGATGGCACTGGAGATTGGACTTGCGACGAAGCGGCGCATTACGCAGAAGAATTCCGATCGCAAAAGGTCGGGGCCACATGATGAGCTTATGGCCGAACAGGCTAGAGCTGTTCTTGGGTGCTACCATCTATCTTCAACGTGAGTGACTTGGAGCCTAAAGCATCACTTACATATCTGACTTTGAAGACAGTGTTGGGATGAAGACTCGTCGTCCAAATTTGCTTCAGTTCAACGACTGGATGGCGGAGTGCGTATCCATGTTGGAAAAATCACCTCACCAGACAGATCAACGTCTGGCTGTGTGGTTTCAACTCCAGCGGATCACCGACGAATCCCTGTCCTCATTTGGTCTTGATGACACCAGCTCCTTGTCGACATTGACCGAATCGCGAGTGCAAGCCGTGCTGCGATGGTTCGATAAGCGAATGGAATCATGGAGAAAGAATACTCCCAATAAAATGCTCACAGGTAAGACGGTCATTCATTCATTCCAGGCTTCAGTTGATATGTCTTGCTCACCCTCAATATCCACAGTGCCCATGATCCTCGAATATCGATCCACCATCCTCGCGATGTACGAACTCAGCGTAGGGGCAGGCTATCGAGATCCTGACGCCGTCAAGCGACGCGACTTCACCCTCCCAAACTTAGATGAAGACGGCAATCCACAAAACGTTACTCCAATGAGCGCAACCCGCATCGATGTCACTGTAAAATGGATGAATGCAGCACACGAGCTCCTAGATGCCCTCTTGACATGTAGTGCAGAAACGATGCGTCGGTTCCCGAACCTGATGTACACACGATTCACGATGGCAATGACCTCGTTACTGAAGATCCATTTCTCGGTGCGAACTAGTACCCTCGGCGAAGTCATCACCCCCGAGACTGTGAATGCCAGCTACTACCTCAATGCGATGTCCAATAAATTGGGCGAGGCGAGCGGCGGTGGTAAATATAAAATTCCCACTCGATGGTACCACGTGATAGCAGTCAAGAGCCGGGATTGGTACGAACGCCTAGAGGAACGATACTCGGGCTCTTCCTCAGATAGAACAAGGGTGATGGGTGGGAACTCATCAAACCTCACTGAACGAACGACCTCGACACAGATGGCTTCACATAATCCGGCTGTACATGCGGACTCTGCCTTCCCCGTAGCACCAGGTGTACCGCACATGGCACCAAGCATCGATAATGGATACGTCGCTATGAGCGGTACGGAGCTGTGGCCTATGGATGTAAGTCACCAAACCCCATTTTTCCAGTCTCTCAATGGTGGATATCCCCAGCAGGCAGCTTCGGTCCCGCCGCAATTTGCGTTTGATCCACCGAGACTCCCATCTCACCAAATTCCTGGAACAAGCATGGAGCTGGATGGATGGCTTCCGGACGGAAGCATTTTTGGCTTGCCACCTCTGCCTGAATTTTGATTCGGTTGGAGTGGTCTGCCTTTCATCAAGTGTATATACCTAGAGGTGATCTCTGCTCAAAAAGATAATCAGCAGCCCATGCACATACATGCGTCTATTGGTGTTGATCGGAAATGGAGACAGATGGAAACGAGACAAAGCAGGACGACTGTCAATACAATCCATACTTACATTAGCTTGGTCCTGGAAAAACGCGTACTTATCTCGGATGCTGATACTCTCAGGCCCCAGGATAGCATGGCAGATACCCAGGCAGGTACTCAGGTAGATGACGCACATAGGCAGTAAAAGATGCATACCTGGGTCGAAACCAGAACAAAAGAGAGAAAGAGAGAGAGGTAGAGGGAGAGACCGAAACCCCCACAGCGAACCACCGGCTATAAGAAAAAAGAAGGCCCCGTTATAGACCCAGAGTTTTCATAAATTGTCAGCCACTACCACATAGCCAACCCACAACTCAGCCTGTCAGCCGCAAAGGGTAGCACGGATGTAGTACAAGACCCTAAAAGTCGGAGTCTCGGAGGGAACGGAAATTCCGGTGTGACAACGGTAGATCGGACCGAACATCCAGTCCGATGTCTCAACGAAAACGTAAAACAAAATAGCCTAAAAGCACCAGCTGTGGAAGAAATGTCTTTAAAAGTGTCTTTTTTGTGGTAAGGTTTTTGATATCTATGGGATGTTCATAAACCCCGACGTACTCGGATATGATCTCTTCTTTCAGAAGTCGTGTCTATCTCTAGTTCGGAAGACTCCCGTCCTAAATATACTCAAGTTTTTACAATACTGTATTTTTTTACTCCATACGCAACATATATGTAAGAACCGTTCAAGTCCCATGAATTTCTCGAGTTGGAAACATGTTTTATGAATACGTATTATAAAGAGCCTAATACACGTGGGAGTTTGTCGGTGAACGATTTAGCGTGCGGAATTCCGCAAAGCCACCCGTAAGGGACCCATTATGTCAGCTATCCAATTAACTAACTAAGTTAGAAGAGGCGTGGGATTATCTGAAGTAAGAAAAAAGTAAAGACAGCTTAAAGAAACTCAAATGCTTCCAATGCATCCATAAATCCAGCAATAGCACCGATCCCTGCTAGCCCCCTAGTCGCACTGCGCTTTAAATCTTTGTTGCGGTCTTTGGTTTCTTCCCGAGGAGATCGACGGGAGTGGGTCGGAGACCGCTGGTTGGAACGAGGAGGTGCTTGAAAACTAGCCTCAGGGGAGGACGATGAAAGAGGGTAAGGGTGTTGAGGCTGCCGAGCTTTGGGTATGCCGTTATTATACCCTTGTGACCTAGGCCACGGGGGCTCGGACGGACTTGGGGGAGTGCCTCGGGGTGAATGACCAGGCATAGACGGAGGTGGGGGGTTTGTGGGCCTCGGATTTACTGGGATAGATCTTGGGGCACTCGCATAGTATTCCTGGTTAGAGAAGCCTCGCTGTGTTTGTGGAGGATATCCCGGGTTGCTCGGTGAACTAGGTTGAAGATATGACGACGCTCGAGAACGAGCGGTGGCTTGATCCCGTAGTGGAACGCTTCCACTTGTAAAGGCCACATGCTTGGGATCGGGATTATGATATGGGTGGGGTACATATCCAGATGTAAAGCTGTTAGAATGGCTCCGTCCTCCATTGACGCTGCCAGAGCCAGATGACTGGCGTGGAAGGGGTCCCTGCTCGCCTTCTTCGCTCGGAGGCGCTGTCCGAGATTTTGGAGTGGAGTCTTGCCGATGCAGACCTTCGGTATCGGGTTCACTTTCCACGTGGGCCTGGTAGTCTGAATAATGGTGGCGCAGACGAGCAGCCTCGTAACGGGCTTGCTGTGACTGGGGCTTTCGCCAGTCCGTGGTATTTCCTTCCAAGTAATAGCCACGAACGCCAGGACTCTCGGAAAATTGATCTTCGATATCTTCCTCGCTGTCAGAGGAGACATAGACTTGGGGCCGACTGGGCTCGACACCATGAACGATTATGCTGGAATCTTGCAGCCCCAAATTCATGGGTGGAGCCCAGAGCAATAGAAGCCGGTTCATTGCCCTCTCCGAGAGATGCACCATATCCTTTGGAGAGCGCTCAACATCACTCAATCCAACATCGATATCTCCGAAAGTTACCACTGGGAGCTTGGTGACGCAAGAACTTGTCGTCCCCGCGATTGGCAGCTTTACTTGTGCTGTGTTGGAAGAGTAACTAAAATCTATCCTTTGGCTGGTTGGATCGTTGGCAGCGTCCATAGCTTCCTGTTCCACCATATCCCATAAGCGGTCCAACCGTTTTGTCGACCAATATCGAATAATGATCATGTTCTGAGTTTCTGCCTTTTCTTGGGCGATCATGTCGTCTGCTATGGGAGCATTTGAGCTTGCCAAGCTAGGATTCGAATGAATGACATTTGCCAGTTGCAGAATCTGTGTGATAACTATCAGACTGAGCTTCAAAGATTCGAGGGACGCCAACAGATATGTGACGTGTTGTTTTCTGAAACAGCATTTCAGCCGCTCTTGCATCGGAAGCCGTTTTAGATCATCATCTGTATCGGTGCCTTGTAGTTTATACAACATGTGTTCAATTTCGACAAACGTTGCCTGGCCTTGGTATGCAATCTCCCAGGCCTTTCCTGACACTTCGGGAGATAATACAAGGTTCGTCGCGTCCAATTTCTGTGCCACATCTTTCAGGGTCAAAGCAAAAAGTGAGATTCCTTTTGCAATACTGTGAATCTCTATTCTTGACTGGGCCAGTTGACATGCTGCTGCGTTGAGAAGTAAGGAGAGGCGAAGCCCCGCACCCGCAATCCGAATGATTGATGCCTCGGTACCTGTCATTAGAGTTTCTGGGTTAGCAACTTCAGAAGGTGGGGAAGCAGTCAAAATTTGGGTCAGGTCTCTTACCCTGGACCATGGTCATGGCGAGAGGCAGTTGAAGATGTAGCGATATGTCTCAGATCAAAAGGGTTGGAGGTAGAGGCAACGGCGTTAGCGGAGTGGAGGTTGGAAGAGTGAGGAGTCAATGGGTTATTTCAAAACAATTTGCCACAGCCAAACATGATATGCATTCCCGCAATACTGGACCTATTAGACCCTGGGGTTGAGCCGCAAGTCCTATGCCTATCAAGTGACTCGACGCCCGTCAGCAAAGCAAGGCTCGGCTCTCTCTGACGCCATGCTCATCTACATGGCCTCTGGTTGGTCTGATTAATTCTGAAGAAGAACAAGCTAGCCAATCATGAGCACATCTAGCGCCAGTGGGGTAAGCCTACTTTACTTCGCCATTGATAAAGAAAACCCGGGCAAAACCCGCCCAGCACTGCCTCGATCAACCAGTCGCGGGAACACGGATCGACGCATTGTTCGATCATCCCAAAGCTCGTGTTCAGTCAGCACCTTTATCATAAACCTCTGATCTGTGAAGTATTCTAGGGCCGAACGGGAGGATCGGCTTCTTTGGAATGTTTCATCTGCATATATATATTCATCGGAGGCTGTTGATTGAACGCTTCACTAGCCACATTCGCACTTGGGATGCTACTTGAATTTGCAGGTATAAAAGAATAAGCGACATCGCCTAATTCAAATCAACAAGTTGATCCGCAAGAATATGCTTCGATCGATCTTTGGCTGTAGGTGAATGAGCCTGTCGTTATGACCCGTGGGCGCCCACGCCTAGCAAGTACCGCAGCTACCCCAAGACGTATACACACGCCTAATTTGAGCCACGATATACACGAACATGTCACTATTAGGTAAAAAAAAGCGGCTCAGTGGGCATTCCTGTATTACTCTTAAATCACGTTCAAATTAGGTACTGGAACAAGTGTATATAATCAAGCTCTGGGGTAGCCTAGTAGGAGTAGTAGTTACCTGAAGGGTGGGTATGTACTTCCAAGATTGATAACATTACTACACCGAGTTCTCTCTATTAGATCCAACTAGAATGTCTTAGTTGACAAGTAAATCTTCAAGCTAATCAAAGTTCTTTTGCTGTTTTCATTGAGGCCAGTTCTATAGTTGGTTCAAAGGCTGTGCTACAGCATTCCACAAGCTGAACACTTCCGCTTCCGTATAATTCCCCAACCTTCAACTTGACGAGGTAAATCTCGACATTTGACAACTGTAATTATCATTTCCAGTGCTTTGTTGGTTGTTGATTTGATATTCTCCAATTTAGTTCTGATCGTTGGGCCCCCAAGATTCAAGGTGGTACGTCAGTGGTGTCATTCCCCGCCGCGTGGTCTCCGCCCCTCGCGACCTCCTTTTTCCGCGTGGCCTACGATTGTCATACGTGGAGATTTCCCAGTCCGATGACCACCACGGGGTCTAGTATCGGGAACAGGGCGAACTGAAAGAATAGAGAATATTCAAGAGTTGCAGAAGTTCAAGCTTGGGGCCGAATGGGTGACCGCTCAAGTTCGTACAAGGAACGTGCGAGGAAGCAGCAACACCACGAATCAGGATCTTAAAAGCCTGCACGCCCCCGACTGAATTCTAAGCTTCAAAGGGCCTCTGGTCTATGTGAAATCATGCCTGTAGGTGTCACCGTCAGCGGCACCGACGGCCAGTCTACGCCCCCTGCAACCTCTCCGTCGAACCCGCCGCAGCCCGCTGCGGGCGCCCCCTCCGAAGATACCACAGACGGCGCAGAAGATGACATAAAGCCCCAGGAGGAAGTGAAAGAGGAAACGCAAGAAAATGGGCAGGGTTCGAGAGAGACCGGAGATTTCGATGATTTTGGCCTCCCCATTCGAACGCGCTCGACGCCTGAACGGCCTCCCGACGGCTCCCCCGAGAATGCAGACGATCGTCCTGAAGCCAAAGCGGTCCAGCAGTCGACCGATACTCCGAATATAAAATCCGATATACAGCCGACACAAGACACGGAGGCAGAAAAGCTAGCCGAGGCAGCACCGGAAACCAAGGCTGAAGCTGAAACTGGAACCCTCGGTGTGGCGGAACAATCAGCACCGTCGGACATCAAGGTGGATACTCAATCCAACACTACACCCGTGGAGAAGTCTGATGCAGGAGCCTCGGCCGAGCCAGCTACATCTCGAATGTCAGTGTCCAAGTCCAGGACTGGGGAGATTTCAGAATGGTCACACATGCGGTTGGCCCAACCCGTGGAGGCAAATGCTGAGAGCGACGACGAAGAGGAACCTGAGGATTGGCAAGCAATGCCAGCCCTTGGGGAATTCGACTACTACGATGACTTTGGAAGATTGATTGCACGCGGTGCTCCAGAGGAGGACGATGAAGCTGTTTACCAAGGACTAGGTGGCGCCGGGAAAGGCTATACTCGAGTCCAGCTGGACGAAGATGCTCAGTCTGCCACTAGTTTGGATGAGGACACAAGCTACCTTTTCCGAGAGACTGGAGGCAATCAGGCTGGCCTCGAAGGCGAGGAACTTCGTGATACCATGAGCCAACTACAAGCCACGAAGGATTTCCTCAATGAAACACAAAAAATTGCCTACGTTGGTGTGGTAAGACTGGCAATTCATATAATGCATTCCGAGCTGGCTGAGATGCCCACCACGAAGGGCACACGTAAAGCGCTACAGAAAGCCCGCGACAACATGAGGAAGTGGGGACAAGCAATGATGGGGAGATTATATGCTCACATGGATATCAATACGGCTGAGCAGATCATGATTGAACAGCTTGCCGGACATGGCGTCCAACCCGAGGATCTTATCAGGCCTCTCATGCAAAATGCACGGGTCAAGAACCCAATGGCCGAGAGTGATATACGACCTTCAACCTCTTCAGTTCCATCCCCCACCTCCAAATTAGACCCTCGAAACAGATTTTCTTCCGAGACTGCAAATTCTTCTGAACCCGGCTCCCCACCTCCATACGAGGCACATGAAGGCGAGGGGGTGGTCCCGGAAGTCCAAACACCATCTCAGATGCCGACTTCCGATCGAATTGATATTGATCTTCGTTGGACAGTTCTATGTGATTTATTCCTTGTGCTCATTGCAGACTCCGCCTACGATGCTCGGTCACGAACTTTGCTGGAAAGAGTGGGAGCAGCCATGGAGGTGACGTGGTTACAGATCTCTCGATTTGAGAAGCGAGTGACCGATGCTCTGGAAATGCAAGAACAAGCAGATAAAGAGAACTGGGACGAGTCGGAGCATATGGAGAAACGCCGGCAGATGTCGCGAAAGCGCAAGTATATGCTCATGGGCTTGGCGACAGTCGGTGGTGGCCTCGTCATTGGCCTCTCCGCTGGACTGCTGGCTCCAGTGATTGGAGCCGGTCTTGCTGCAGGTTTGACTACTGTGGGAATTTCCGGAACCAGTGCGTTCTTGGGAGGCGTTGGCGGTACTGCTTTGATTGCCTCAGGTGCTAGTGTGGGCGGCAGCGTCATTGGTCTCAAGGCTTCACATCGGCGTACAGGGGCGGTACAGACATTTGAATACCGTCCTCTTCACAATAATAAGAAGCTTAATCTTATTGTGACAGTCTCTGGCTGGATGACTGGCAAGGTCGATGATGTCCGGCTCCCGTACAGTACTGTTGATCCGATCATGGGAGATATTTATTCCGTTCTCTGGGAACCTGAGATGCTGCGCAGCATGGGTGACACAATTAACATTCTTGCGACAGAGGTGAGTCTAATTTAAAACTTGACCTCCGCCATTCTTATTGGTGGAGTGCTGATCATTCTAAACCCCAGGCATTGACCACAGGTCTCCAACAAGTACTCGGTAGTACTGTTCTGATGGCTCTAATGGCCTCTTTGCAACTACCACTTGTTCTTACGAAACTCGCCTATCTCATCGACAATCCCTGGAACGTCTCCTTGTCTCGCGCTCACTTCGCAGGCCTGATCATGGCGGATTCTTTGCAAGACCGGAACCTTGGAAACCGGCCCATTACGCTACTTGGTTTCTCATTGGGTGCACGAGTCATTTTTTCTTGTCTCAAGGAACTTTCGGACAAGGGTGCCCATGGACTCATTCAGAACGTTTATATGTTTGGGTCCCCAATCGTGGCTAGTAAAGACGATTATCTGAAAGCCCGCAGTGTTGTATCTGGTCGATTTGTGAACGGATACTCTAGGAATGACTGGATTCTTGGATACCTCTTCCGGGCCACAAGTGGTGGTGTCATGCGTGTGTCTGGTCTCGCGCCCATTGAAGGTATTCCCGGGATCGAAAATTTCAATCTAACAGAGCTTGTGAACGGTCATATGGACTATCGAGCTGCCATGCCTCGTATTCTCAGGGAGGTTGGCTTCGAGGTTCTAGAGGACGAATTCGCCGAGATCGAAGACCCTGATCCAGATAGTCATGCCGAGAGACAGAGAGAGCTGATTCGCGAGATCGACGAGGCTCGTCGAGAAGCTGAGCAAAAACCAGAGAAGAAGCGCTTTGGCCTCTTCAAACGAGGCAAGATGGCAGAGAAAAAGGCATGGGAGACATATGATGTCGACCGCAACTCTCCGCTGCGTGGCTCGACTGAGCCTAATAGTGCCCCCGGTACTGTGCTTTTCGATATCGAGGCTATTCGGGCTGAGCTGGCTTCCGAGGCCATCGAAGTCAAGCAGCTGGAGTCCACCCTGCCTCCAATGAAGCTCGATTTGAACCCTCGGCCCGAACCCTCTCAACCCGCAACACCGAAGGAGGAAGAATCTAGGCCCGAAACTCTTGAAGCACCCCCCGTCACCCGAACAGCATCAGAACCTCGGCTGAACACAGGGTCTCACCCTCCGCATGAATCTGCGTCGTACAAGGAAGATGAGCTCGAAATGACCTTTGATACCTCGTTCCATGAACCACCACCCCAGTACTCGTTTGATACCCTTACTCGCCCAGAATTACGATCTTCCGTTAGCCTGCCCAACAACAATGTTGGAAGCAGTGCGGTCGGGGCTATGGCGCTGGAGCATAATGCCTGGGCCGATGACCATGATGACGGGGGGATCTCCATGACATTTGAGTAATGATCGTTCTTAATTTTCCTCTTTATTATTTTCATGTCACAGACCATAGCTTTAGAGCTGTTTTTATCAGAGCATTGTTTATACAGGCGCAAGTGTATAGTTTTCGGCCAACGGTGTATAGAACGGAATCAAAGTGGGGCCTCCACGTCCAGTCGCGTGTCACGCGTTCCCTTCTTTGTTCATCTTCATTGTCTTGTCCTGCATTACCAGCCCAATTCCCTCAAACCCCTCAGAAGTTGACCTAAATGCTCGTAATCTTCTGGATTTGAACCCGCGACGAATACGATTGCAACTCTAGGTTGCGCACTAGTCGGAGCATAAACCACGGAACGTCTCCATTCTCCCTCCGCACTCCGCACTTCGGACTCCCACCTTCGTCCCTTCGTATAATGAGGCCCCATCGAGATGCTAGTTATGCCTCGAACCGATTAACAAGGAACACTCAGCTGAGGGGTGGGCATCTTTTATCGAATTTCAACAAGCCAGAATCAAAAGACAACAAGCTCCCTGGTCCACCCAAAACCGAGACGCCACGAAACGTTCGCGAACCTTCAATAGACGCAGAGCCCCTCAGCACCACCGATGCGGAATCGAGTGACTCTGACGCACCTCAGCGCCCCAAAGATGATACAAAGAGACAAGTTTTGGGGGAAAAACTTGCAGCTGGCACCAGCAATGGATCTTCGTTACCTAGCAGCACCCGCAGCTCGGCCAACCGAAATACATCTACAAGGAAGCCTTTAGGGCGGACCTCGAGTGTGATGACTGCTGATGATGACGATGACAACCCATACTTCTCGCTCTCGTCGCAGGCAAGCTATAAGCGGGCGAGACAGACCGGTTATGGATCGAAATCTAAATCCACGTCTTTTTCCAGCATCCCCAGTTCGAGCGCGCGTTCAATTGTAACGCCAGGGAAAACACCTCAAAAGTCCAAGGTCGACTCTACGCAATATTCAACCAATAAAGGCAAAAGCAAAAGCGGAAAGGGGGGCTCATCGTCCGAATCAGAACCGGAGGTGGGCTTCAAAGTTCCCATGCATATCAATGCGCCCAGTCCGAAGAAGTCAAAGTCCAGCACCGAGGTGAAGAAGAAGGCCCCTTCACCACAATTCAAAATGCCTCCAGCTATTCAAACCGACTCCTTTCCTGCATCTTCGCTTGGTGCCTCTTCCCGAGATGTTCAACTCAACGCTTACGACCTTTCATCTGATTCTTCACTTTCCACTCCCCTCAGCTCCCCGTCTTCATCTATTATGGAGGCTTTGCAGCGAGAAACAGGCTTTGAGTCAGGCGCCGATAGAAGATCCCCATCACCGCCACGCAAGGCACTATGTCCTATGTGTAATGCCGAAGTGGATCCGGAGATTCTCAGACAGTTCCAGGCCCAGCCAAAGCAGCGCCTCCGTGAACAACAACGCTTCTGCGCTTCACATAAGCAAGATACCGCTACGAAGGAATGGGAGGCACATGGGTACCCCGATATCAACTGGGATACCTTTGAACACCGTTTGGAAGGATATTTCCCCGGCCTGGACAAGTATCTGGATCCAGAAGAACCATCTTACTATCGAAATATCCTCGAGAGTGCTCAGAAGGCTGGAAAAAACCTTCGTCTAACCCTGGACGGCGATGGTATCGAGGTGATTTCTTGTGGGTATTATGGGACGAAAGGTGCCCAGAAAATGTAAGAAATACCCTTGCTATTTCTGATGCTATTTCTAACGAGACCGTATAGGCTATATGCGGTCATGGAGCGATTTGGTGTGAGGCTACGCCGACTAGCCAAAGATGACTCTCTTGTCGCTAAGATTGGTGTAGTTGGATATGCACAATCTGTTATTGTCCCTGAGCTTGCTACCCGGCTCATTGGGGAAGACATGGGTGTTCACGCTAGCGCTGCGCGTGAGATTATGAGACAGAGTATCGAAATTGGACAGAAACTCAACCCTCAGCTGGATGACGTCGTGCCTGTCGATGAGGAAGATTACGAACTGTAAGATGCGTTGTAGCTTATACTCTGTTTGATCTTTTGGTTTAAAGACCCTGTTGTTCGAGTTCATTTCAGCGTTATATGATAGTTTTTGATACCTATCTTTGTACTGATATTTCTCTTTCGGGATGTTACATACTAACAGTGAAAATGTGAACCCAAATTTTGTCTCTCTCTCTCTGTCTCTTATATTGCAGAGCAAATGCACGAAATCGAAATGCACAGCCTTTGACTGTTGAAGTCGTAACAAGTATACAAGTACATCGCGGAACAAATGCCGAACCAAACAAAATGCAACCATTTTGATTAGAAATAAGTAAAAGACCCACCATGAAATCAACGATTGGACCAATGACATTGTCCATCAAAGCACACAGCCCAAAAGCTGTACTCGTGATCCGGTGTCTCACCGACATGAACTACCGCGATTGGACATGGCGGCCCCAAGTCCGGTTGCGGGGCCCTTAGCGGCTCGGACCTCTTGGGCTTCAGTCACGTAGAACCGGTGCCGATCTGGATCCGAATCGGCTTGCTCACTCCTTACTCCTTCTTCTCAGCTCGTCTTTTTTTCTTCTTGCTTTGAGGGGATAGAGTTGGTTCGTCTTTCGGTGTCGGTACCGACTTAGTAGAAAGAATGCAGAAACCTCGTCTGCCGGTTAAGCAGCTTGCGATTTTGGGTATGTTTTCCCCCGGATCTCGGCATGTTTGTTTATTAACAGTCTTATAGCAATATGTCGATTTGCTGAGCCCAGTATGTGCATGGTTCTTATTGTTTCCCCGCCGGGGCCGTACCTCGGTTGCGTGAGAAAAATCTGCTAAGAGAATATTTTGTGAAATAGTTGTCTTCACGTCTATTCTTCCGTACCTTGTAAGTCCGTTTAAACGCGCCTGGTCCACTGGCGCGATGTCGTTTCTAGTCGAGTCCAGTCTGCGATAACACCCGCCTATACAGCCCACAACGCCCGTGAAGTCTCTCACTAACGCCTCAACAGCCGGAACTAATCCAACATGTTGGTGTCCCCAAGCCTGAAGTCGCCAAGTGGGCTGGCATCGCCTCGGCGGTCGCATCCGTGAGTCAAGCTATAATGGCCGTCCCCTGGGGCGCCTTATCCGACTATATAGGTCGCAAGCCGGTAATTGTCAGCGGCCTGTTTTGCACCATGATTCTCTCTATCTTGCTCGGCATGTCCTCGTCGTTGACCATGGTACTCGTGACACGCGCACTGACCGGTCTAATGAACGGGAACGTGGGTATTATCCGGACCATGGTTGCGGAGATTGTGCCTGAGCGCGAGCTCCAACCGCGGGCATTTAGTATCATGCCGCTGGTATGGACGATTGGCAGTATCTTTGGACCAGCATTTGGGGGTGCCTTGGCGCGGCCTGCGGAGAAATATCCCGGGTTTTTTGGGGGCTCGGAGTTCCTGAAGAAGTATCCATTTGCGTTGCCGAATCTTGTGGCGGCTTGTTTCTTCATCGTTGGGATTTTGAATGGCATTCTGTTCTTGCGGGTGAGAATGGGAAATTGATCGAATATGAATATCATTGCTGACGGTTTATGCAGGAAACTCATATTACTAGGAGACATCAACGCGATTATGGTCTTGAGCTTGGAAAAGCACTTACACGGCCATGTACCTCGCGTAATAAGCGGAGTGCAGAGGCGAAGGCCTTGGATGAGGAACGAGCCACTCTGCTTCCTCGCAAGCAAAAGGAAGCGGAGCCCGTTGTTCGGCCTAGCTGGTCACAGGTCTTCACACCACAGTCATGTCTGATTCTGACTTCATACACACTGATCTCCGGACTTGGAATGGCGTTCGATGCCGTATTCCCCGTTTTTCTCAACTACCCCGTTCAAGACTTGGACAATAACCCAGATGTCCAACTACCATTCAAGTTTGCAGGTGGATTCGGTGTCGGTAAGTAGACCACCACATACCTCATAAATTCTAAACTGACCGACGCCAGACTCTCAAACAATCGGCATTTACTATACCATCATTGGCGTAGTTGGCATGGTCATTCAGTTCCTCGCCTTCCCGCCAATCGCCAAGCATCTCGGTATCCTTCGGTGCTTCAAATTGGCCGCCATCGCCCAGCCGATCATCTTTTTCCTCACGCCATTCACAGTTCTCGTCCCAGAGCCCTTTAGGCTACCAGCCGTGCTCCTTATCATGCTCGCTAAACTTGGCACAACGGTTTTCGGTATCCCCTGCTCCACGATCCTGCTCACGAACTCGGCTTCGAGCATGTCTGTTCTTGGTACGTTAAATGGAGTCGGAACGAGTGTTAGTGCCCTGGGTCGTGCGGCAGGCCCCGCGATTATTGGCTCAGCGTTTTCTTATGGTGTGAAGAGAGGGTATATGATTATTCCATGGTGGTTGCTGAGCGCGTTAGCGCTGTGGAGTGTTGTTCCTGCTTTCTGGATTGTGGAGCAAGAGGGTTTTCATCGGGACGAAGTGGAGGAAGAGACTGAGCAGGCCGATCAAGAAGTTTCTGCTGGTGGGTATGGGGCCTTGAATGTTTCGAGGGAGAACGGTGTGAAGGGTGTCAGGGATGATTAAAGGCTGAGTTGGTTGATGAGCATGCTGAATGATGGTCACAGATTGAGATGCATTTCCATGAAGCTATGAAAGCTACGGACTAAAAGTATTTGAATATAGATCATCAGGCAAGGACTCTAGGTGAGTCTACCAAGTCATGATAGAATGTTAATGTATACAGACTGCACAAAAGATTGATATGACATGAATGAGATTTTGTTTATACATGAACCAGCATAAAACATATGATATTTATGAAGTTAATTAAAATCAACTAATTCCACGCAACACTAATTGTTACGAAACTTATCCACATGTATAGTTCCATAGTTCGAGATCGGCCCATATCCATCTCACGTCATCTGACTAACATCTCCCGCTCACTGGCCAGCTACATCTACCCTCCAAACACCAACATTCCACCCAAACCATAACCAAACCAGCCCTCAAAATGGTAACCCAATCCCAGATGCAATTCATTCAAAATGGTCGCAACCCACTAACACCTATAGTACAGTCCACTCAACCCCCCACAACCTCCGCTTTTACCCTCTCCCTCCTAACCTCCCTCGGCGGCGCAATCGGCTACGCCCGCACAGGTTCCATCCCCTCAATCGCAGCCGGTCTCTCCGTAGGCGCGATCTACGCTCTGTCATACTACCAGCTTCGCGAAGGCCAGGCATACGGCCAGGAGCTCGGTCTCCTTGCCTCGACTGTGTTGGGTGGAAGCTCCATTCCCCGTGCGATTAAGACGGGTGGAAAGGCTGTTCCTGTTGGACTTTCTTTGTTGGCTACATATGGTGTTGTTGTTTTCGGCCTTGCGATGAAGGAGAAGAGGGCTTAGGTTCTGTCCTTTGCAAAGTGTCTACGCAGCTTCGGATTGCGGAGATCGTATGATTGAGTGGGTCGTGCGGTCTGGGATACTACATTAAGTTTAAGCTTTATTGATGCTGAACTCGTACGATGTGGTGTGGTGTGATGTCTCTTACTTTTGGTTTCCAGCGAGATACTCTACTCTGTCAAATGAGTAGGATTTTAATCTATTTGTTCGATCAAGAGCTGAAGGTTGCTCGGGCAATTCGTAGTATATATGGAATTTGTACGACATTCTGAAATTGTATCATTCCCTACCTGAAACGCTAATAAAAGAAATAAAAAAAACAACAACTTACATCCGAATGCAATGGCATCGTCAAACCTAATAGGCAAAAATAGTTGAGCCCCCATAGCTTGGAGCCATGAGGGAACAAGGGAAGGGAGAAACAGTCAGGGCAGGGACGTACGGTCAAATCCTTCATAGCCAACCCGCTAGCATCGACCCTGATTAGCGGGAAAGGCCTATGAAGCGACAGGACTCACGAGAATCATCGAACATATCGCGCAAGGGACAAATTTGTTTCCCCTTGTTTGGGTGGAAGTATTGTTCGCCAGAACTACTGATGGATCAGGGCAGGTAACAGAAGAAAGCCAGCCAAATGGAAATGCTCATGTGTCGCTAGAGTATGTGTCGAACTTAGCTGGAATCCGTTGTCCGTCCCTTAAACATCATCACGTCTCATCGCGGGATCGAATTTGAGACATTTAATGAGCCGGATCGACCACTGTATCCTGGTCGCGGATCGTTCCCGTAACCGTCGAATCGGGGATCTCGCCTAGTACTGTTTCCTGCGTGAACCGATCGCGCGAGAATGCATAACGAGGGATCTGGGCCATCTTCTCTTCGGGGCTGACCGTTTGGTCCGAATAAATCATGCGTGTTGGTTTCGCTTTGTCCTTCTTACTGGGTTTCTCCGTTCCTTCTGCCGGCTTTTCTGTTACTTCGTTCGTCGCACCCAGGGTATCATTAACCGATGGAGCTGGCGGGGTTGCCCGCGCAGCATCGCCATTGGAATAGCTGGGCACCGGTGGCTGAGCCATTGGGTGGCCCATGTGCATCTGTTGCATTTGCTGTGCATTGACCGGCGGGGCAGCAAAGGCCGGTCGTTGTGGGAGACCGGAGGGAATTGGCAAGCTGCCAGGGCGAGGAGGGGTATTTTCGGTCGGTGTAGATTGTTGTGAGGGGTAAGCAGGAGAAGGAGCGCCATAACCAGGCGGACCAGAGAACGGTTGAGGTGAGTATCCAGTCGCACTGTAACCCATGGACCCAGGGCCTGGCTGTATGCCGGTTGGGGAAAAGGGTGGAAATCCTGGACTGGCGATCTGCTGATAGGGGGCAACAGGAGGGGGGGCTCCATGTAGAGAATAGGGTTCGGTGTAAGTGTACTGCTGTGCAGGGATTTGTGTGGGCATTGGTGATGCTCCAGGCACAGGCGCAGGAGGAGATTGTCCCTAAGGTCATGTTAGTTCTGACGTCATTCTACTCTATTAAAGCGAAACTTACAAAGGTACCCGGTGTTGATGCAGACGGGGTCAGTCCAGCACCCACAGGGGTTGCTTCTCCGCTGCTGCCGCCAGCAGCTCCATCTGCGCGCTTAGCCCGATGTTCTGCCAATCGCTTCTTGAGGTCTGACACAGCTTCCAGCTTAGGCTTCTTGGCTGCTGGACCACCTGAGCTACCTCCTGCCGGGGGGTTGCCGGTGGCCACTTGTCGCTCAACTTCGGCCTGCTGGAACTGAGTGGCCACACGCTGGTGGTGGGCCTGCAGAACGTCGTCGGGTATTCCCTCCATGCCGAAAATTTCATAATCAAGACCTGCGCGGTTGGGTAGCGCATTTTCGATTTCTGTGAGCTGTTCCTTGTGGACTTGACTCATGTGCACCGACAGTCCTAGGTCGCGCTATGTCAATGTCGCGTTCGCTTAGAGTCATCTGCGCGGGTGTGAGCTTACCTCCGGCGGTATTCAGTCGGCGGCCACATCGCTCACACTTGAAGTGTTTGGCTTTTTGATGCAAGGTCAGAATCTTCAGGTCATCAAAGTCACGCTCACAGTAGTAGCACCAAGGACGAGCCAGGAGTTCTTCCAAGGAGGGACCGCGTCTCTTCTTTCCCATTATGACGGATTTATCGTGTGAGAATAAATATTCAATAGAAAAAGGTAGGAGGATAATAGGGAAGCAGGGACAATTCGAGATGAGGGGTCGTTGACGAGGACGTTGAGCTGAAGATGAAGCGAACTGCCCCAAGGCGGTCTGACTACATCATGATTTACACGTGACATGTTTCGGTGCCTCAGGCGATAATATTGTCAATATGCTCAATGCCCTATCATACACTGAAATCCAGTAGAATACACGCCTTGCTAGCTGCCGAGAACAGACCAGATCCTAGACAAGCAGCTTCCCATTAAAATGTACAAGTCCTTTTTGTGCTTGAAACCCCCAACCTGAAACCCGGAAACCCTTTCCAGAACGCCAACCCGCAAAACTTCCCAGCATAGAACAACCCAAACAAAGGCGAAAAGAAAGAACAGGATTTGAATTTAACACTGAAGTCACCTGGATCCTTCCAGTGAGACATCATTGTGAGGCCAATCTATCACCAAAGGCAGTAGAATGAAGATGAACTGTTGAAGTTGAGACTGCTGCATAGGTGTCTCTGAGCAGACTAAGATGACTGCACTGCTACCACAACAGACGGTGCACTTTGGCCGTCTTTGTCTTTATCGCGCTACATACACAAATAGCTGCGTGTATAATTGCGGGTATTGAAAGCCCTCGCCCTTCCTCAAGCCCCACAATCAAACAGCACGACGGTGGTGGAGATGATCATGCGGGCCAGGATGCGGGCCAGAATGTGGGCCTGGGTGAGGGCCTGGATGCAGACCTGGATGGGGAGCCTGATGGGGAGCTGAATGAGGAGCCGGATGAGAAGCTGGATGAGGGCCTGGGGGAGGACCCTGCATGTGGCTCATGGCATAGGGAACATAGGGAAATGGCGCATATTGCGGGGGCAACTGCTGCCCTATCGGCACATTGGGTGGTGGTTGAGCGTATGGATTTGGAGGCGCATACTGTGGCATTCCAAGCGGCGGTAACGTAGGCCCAGGTCCCATGTGACTGGTCATGGGGGGCCCAACCGGGGCCTTCGGGGCCAGGTTGCCATTCGGAATGGGTGCCAGAGATGGAGACTTCCGGCGTCGGCCAGGGGCGCGAGGCAGGACGTCAGTCTTGATAGGGTCGTCTTGTCGGTCTGATTCAATTTGCGCCTTTGACCGCTTCGGATTGCGAATGCGACCCTCGCGGTTGAACCGTTCCCAATGATCCAGCATGGCCTTGGTGCGCTTGGGGTTCTTGGAGTTAGCGATCTTCAGTCGACGGGCCTCTTCCATCTCCTCGGCTGTGGCATCTCGCTTCGTAGATGCGTTGGCCTTCGGCGGTGGAGTTGCCTCTGGCATGGGAGAGATATTAGGCAGGGACGTAGGGGTGCCCTCCATAGAGTGTGTCTGGGTTGAGCTCACAATGCTCGCGCCCCGACGGCCGCGGCCGCGATAAGAGGTTGGGGAAGCAAATGTGCCAGCTTGAGGAGCGTCGAGGGATGCACGGGCCGATGTAGTCCGGCCAGTTCCTCGGCCACGACCACGACCACGGGCTCGGGAACCGCCACGACCACGAGGGGCTGAGGTTGGAGCCTCGGGGGGGTGATAGGTATCGAGTGTGGTACGACGACCACCACGGCCTCGAGTTCGTCGCTTTACAGGGCGGGCGTCCTCCTCACTCTCCTCAGCGATTTCAGACTCATTCTGCGTGTCCTCAGCCTCCTCAAGCTTGGCAGGTTCAACCTCCACAGCTTTACGCTTGCGCGTTAACTTCACCACCGGCTCTCGTCGGGCCTCCCACAGCTTGGGAACGAATTCCACGCCATCCCGCAGAATGGGTGTCCAGCCATCAGGGTTGCGATCATCAGGGGCAACTTTTGTAGCCATCTTTCGAGCTTGCGCGGGGGTAGGGACAAAACCGCCTTGGACAAATGGATTCTGGGGAATCCAGCTAACTGAGTTGCTCAAGTTGTGGCCAAAGAAATTGTGCTTGTACCCGTACAGCATTGATTCCTTCCGGTCTTCGAAGTCGCGTTCATGCTCAGCGACTCGGGCAAGCGGTTGTCCCGTCCGCTTCTTGTGGCCGACGTGCTGTTCCCGCTTTGCATCGCTGGGAAGTGGGGCCCGGTAGTGTCGGTGTGTTCGAATGTAGAGCTTATCAAGAGCAATGTATTCATCCTGCCATGTCTTCATTGCGGCTGCAACAGCTTCAGTGGCTGCGTAGAGTTCATCGGGTGTAAGGAGCTCCGGCTTCCGGAGGGTTTCAATCAGTTCCTCAAAAGAGTTGATTTCAAGGAACTGACCCTTGGAGACTTGTGAGTTTTTGTAGGGGACCGGTCGTGCCAGAGGCTCCGATACATCCTTCTTCTTGGGCTTGTCGCCGAAGACGTATTGCCAAGTGGCTTCAACTCTAGCCATATCCTGATCATAGCTATCTGAGAATATCTGGGGCTTGTGGACGTTCCAAACTTTAGGTAAGCGGTTCTTGATGTCTGACTCCTGCCATGTAGCCAAACGCCGGCGAAAGTCCTCGGGAAATGCCCCTCTGGGATTTGAGAGCCATTCAAGCGTATCCAATTTTCCTTGGGCCTGGGGCGCAACTTTAAAGCTGACGCTGGAAGTTTTGGAGGTGTCAACCTCGCTGTTATCACCGTTGGTCGCAGATGCGATGGGCGTTCCTTGTTCTTGTTCATTTACCTCACCAGGCTCGGCTTCTTCAGCTTCTGCCAGCTCAACATGTTCAGTGGATTCGGCGTCTTCGGCATCTTCAGCTTCGTCAACACCCTCAACATCGTCACCCTCCTCAACTTGGTATGCATCTTCGTTTTCTTCAAACTGAGACGCGTTCAAGGCTTCTTCTTCGTCGAGTTCAAGCTCGTCAGCATGGACTCCATCCTCGCCCTCCTCACCCTCATCATATTCGAATGAGTGAGAATTGGGGTGATCTGAATTAATGTGAATATGAAGCAGGTCTTCCTCAGAGATCGAGTCATCTTCAGAACGTTCCAGCAGTTTCCCACACCAGTCGCATTTGATTCTCCGCGCCACTGGCTCGGGAGACTGTGAAATTTGAGTAGAGGTAGACTGTGGACGGAATGGTTCAGAGAATTGACGGCGCAGCGGGGAATCTTGGTCCTGGCTGTCACCCACGTCAGACGACGGGTTGTCCATATCAAAATCGGCCCGCGGGATGGGGGCCATTTTGGACAGATAGCAAAAATAGAAATTAGGAGTTCAGTCCACAGAAAAGAAAATAAGTGCCAGGCAGATTAAACGCGGAATTTCCCCGTGAAGATCGAAGAATGTATGGCGCAGGTATCTGTATAGATGGGTTAGCCGGGTTTCGCTTGGGGTGCCAAGACTCCAATAGAGTAATCGCAGCGCTATGCGGGAACCCTCTAGAACAGGGGAGGTATCGCGAGATCAACGAGAAAAACCGGAAAATCGCGTCGAGAAAACAGTAAAAGTCACGTAGAAAACAATAGGGCACAAGATAAAACCGATTCAAACATATTGAGGACACAGAAACAAGGGCAAAGAGTAGAGGCAAACACGGTCGCGGCAAATTGTGTGGATCAGGATCTGACCCGGAAGTGTATTTGCCAGATACAAGGGAAGAAAAAAACGAGAATCGAAGGAAAAGAACACGCGCACGCGACAACAACATACCATAAGGTAGAAAGTCAAATCAAATGAGTTGGAAGGACTTCCTTGATCCCGATCAGAATGGAATTGATCGGGTGCGAGACACTTTGGCGGCGCTTGGTGGTGAGAGCGGCTGCCAGGGATGTGTACTTGAATCGAAGGCTGGGCGGATAACGAGGCTTTTCACCTACGCGGCCACAACGTCCGAGAGGAAAGAAAAAGTACGAAAATGACAGAAATCAAGTGACAGGTAAACAGGGATCAGGATATTGAAAGCAAGCAATGCCGCGATGCAGTGGTGGTTGCAGGTCCAGGCGGTAGTAAAGAAGAAAAAAAAGATTCTCCGTGGGGAGAAGAAGGGGGGGGGGAGAAATGAAAAATAGCGGGGGATATAGAAGGAAAGTTACAAAGATCGAGGCGCAAGCTCGAATTAGTTTAAACTCGCAGCACGATGAAGTAAAGCATGGGAAAGGAAACAGTGCAGAAGGCGAGGAAAAGAGATTGAGCGTGGTTTAGTTTGTAGTGACCATTACAACTTACCGGATCCACTGTCCCCTTCTTAACCAATCACACGCCAGTTATCTACTAGGCCACTTTACTGCAAGCCGCGACGTCAGATGAACTGACTATGGCCCCTGGTCAGGGAAATACTGGAATAGGCCGATAACCGTCAGATCGAAGCCTATTCATACCCAGAATCATCCCCATACTTCTCTCGAGACCTCGTCGCCCCGGTGAGCACTGGACCGGGCTTTTTCGGCTCTACGGAAAAAAGGATTTTTAGGTACCATAGCAGATCGGCGCAATGCGCTAAGGGGAATCACTGGGGCCCATTAAGCATTTTATTTATCTTTATTGCACTTACTTCATAGTATCACGAATCGGAGGATTTTTTTCTCACGGGATTCCTTGTTCTGACGTGATACCCCTTCCGCGGCGACGGTTTCTCAACACTATACTATGACTACCTTGTGCAAAAGGATGTTTGCCAACAAATGGGACACTTGGAAGACAAATGCATACATTAAGAAACAGAAAATAAAGCTCGAGCTACTGCTGAGTCGGTTTCATGCCTTTCTACTCTAGATCCCTTTGTTAGCCCCTTAACCCGATCGTCGCGTGTCTCAAAATGAGCACAGACCGCCAATATAGGATGTCCATTTTTGGCGATCACACATCACATTCAACTTTCCATCCCATGCTACATTTTCGATCGAAGTTAGATTTTAGATCCTTCTCGTAAAGACATTTTTAACACATGTGCTTTTTTCTAGTCCCATGGCTAGGCATATCGAATCCATCGACTTTCAGCCTTGCAACCTTGGGAGACGTTAGCTTAGCAGTTCTACTGTGTAGCAGACATCACAAAGGTATGACCTCGGGAATTCACAGAGAAAATATCATCAACTAGGTCCACGGGTAGATGTATATATTGGGGCTTTGAGTGTCAAGGTAGCAACTGAATGTGGTTACAGGGGGCCTTTTCGAGAAACCAGCTTCTGCGTTCAGGTGTACCTAGATACCCGAAGCAGGCCAAATATAGGTACATCCAGTAGGAATGTATCTCTCCCAGTACACTCAATTCTTCTCACCAACATCTAACGCGACCAAAAACCGACTAACACAATTATAAGCCGCAACAGTTGCCGTGATCTCAACAATCTCCTGATCATTAAAAGCCCCCTTCAACTCCTCAAACACCTCATTCGGCACAGTAACAGTCTTCGTCATAGCATCCGTATATCTCAAAACTGCCCTCTGCTCCGCACTCAATGAGCTCAATGAGCTCTCATCCAAGAAATCCACTTGTGCATCTCCAACCAGTTTAAACGCGTCCTCGCTCAGTCCACCCTGTTTCAGCAATGGTGCATGTTGCTCCCATTCAAATAAAGCGCCATTGATAATCGCAACGCGGCAGATGGCTAGTTCGCGGACCACAGTCGATAGACTTGTTCGGGTGCGGATAGCACCCAAAAACGAATTCCAGCCTTCTGCCACCGGGAAGGAGTGTAGGAGTGCGAGGTCGAGGGGTAGGAGGGCATTTGGGGCTCGGCGGGCCTGGACGCTTGCTAGGATTCTCGCTTCGCCGTCGGTGGTGGTCGGTAGTGGGTCTGGAACGTAAGGGAGACGCATGATGATGAATAGTATGTCACTAGATGTAGTCTATATTGTTAAATTCAGGTTCCGTTTGTTTCAAAGTAGCTCCAGTATTAGATCGGATAAAGGATCCATAGACAAGAAACCGTTAGAACTCACCTATGCAATTGAGGGACAAAAAAACACCTTCAGCTGCGACAATGGATTCTTGAAGTCTAGACGATATTCCAGGATGCAAATGTTTGCGCATGTAAGGTGGAAGTACTGGGCGCCTATTTATGCTTGATGTTACCGACCCCGCGTGGTCCCGCTGCGGGATCGGGCCCGATAAGTCGCACTGCGGCGGGAGTCCGATGCATGGCTGCATTCCGCTCCCGTACTTGGCTGACACATTATGTTTCAAGGATGCTGGGTCATTTCTTGGTATGCGTCTGCATATTTTTGTGATAAGTCCAAAAATATAGTACCCATTTGCAATATAGGATCGACAGTCCAGCTAATGAGTAACCCGCAAGCCGTAGCGTGGTGTACTGTGTAGGTGGGGTCGCCAACCGGGTTTCACATGGGTGAAATCATGTCTTAAAGATAAACATGTGTTTGATTTGACGCATTCTATGTTTACCTCGGTCAAAACATAGATACTTGGAGAATATCGCCGATACCACATATTGCCCTGAAGGGTAGGTCCCTTAAAAGTTAAGGCTGAAGATCGAGGGGCGAGTAGATGTCTTAGTCATCATCCTGTTATCCGAGGCCCCCACTTCGATCTATACAGCTACATGGTAACGTTCTGATTTCAATCATGTTTTCTGTCATTAATTTCCAAAGATAAAAAAAATAGACAATTAAATGATACATACTATAGCGGTCTAAAACAGTTGTTGAGATTCCCTAGAAAGCCAATGTTGGTCCCTTGAATGCCTGAAGTATATGGCTGTCAAACGCTGCTCCTCGCAAGGTACTCACGTTGAAAGGCGCCTGGGGCAATAGGTCGACCCTAAATGGGATTAAAAAACAACCCGAAACACGAAATACGAAGGATTTGAGCCACAATTGGCATTGGAAAATCTGGGACTGGTGGAACACAAAATTTGTTGACATTACCTTATGCTTACGAAAACTACGTTGCCACACCTTTGTTTACATTTCCAAGTTTGACATGAAGATAAGACTCAACAATTGGTACTTGAACAACTTGCCAATACCAAAAGTTCACCTTTTCCATGCTATTCCCACTGTGAGGATATGAAGTTTCTTGATTATGCAATGCCTTTTATCCTTAAATGCTGAAACGCTAAGCGATGCAGTCGACCACGATTTCATTTTTCGATCGGGCCCGGCCATGCTGGAAAAACAAACGCCATGGAAGGGATATCAAGACTCGCCCCTTAGTCTCAGTTTTTATTTTCTTCCTCCGAAGACGGGAAGAAAGATCTGATAAACTCTCCGCTGAGGGGGTCGTATGGAAAGTAGTTATCATCAGTCATATCAGTATGCCCATGTACCGAAGACATGACATCTGGTGTTGGGTAGTTGAAGGGATTCGGGAATGTGTCTCCGTCGGGGATGGGGTGAGAACCGAATAAATGAAGGTCCTCTGTTGGTAGAGTGAAAAAGTCACCTGAGGGAACATTGTGGCTTGAGTCTGGTTGGAAGGATGGTGTAGTCTCAGTCGTCGTACGTTCCTCTGGTTGACCTGGGAGATCATCGGTACTGTATTTCATGCCACCGGCTAGATTGCGGAAGCTGGAGTCGCATATCTGCCAGGCACGACGAGAACCAATGCTATGCTCGGACATGGCGAAGAACCAGCGAATTGACTTCTTTGTCAAAGAGACGTACTTTTGTTCTTGTTCTGGGCTGTGGATGCAGCCGAATGATAATTCGAGGAGGAAGACCGTAGCGGATTGCATGAGGTATCGGAGTACGCACCACCAGGGACAGACTTGATACAGCTGGACAACGTCTGGTTTGTCTGGGATCAAGTCTAGCATCCCGTTGGCCGATTCCAAGGCGATCAAAGCCATCGTGTGGCTGAATGTTTGCGGTGCGTTCTGTTGTCGTGTGTCACGTCGACAGAGACATGGTCGACCCAAAGTAATCCTGGCGCTGTAGTAATGGAATGCCAAAAACAATTTACAGCGAAGGTGGTCCGGACTGCCGTCGGTCTCTTCTTTTGTAAAGTCGAGAGCGGCCGGGAGGCTCGATTTCCATAAATCGATGCGGAATCTCAGGTCGTCGAGTCGACTTTCGATATCCGACCATGGAAGCAGCACTGCAGTTGTCGTGTAAACTTTGTTGAGTATCTCTTGCGTAACGACCGTCAAATCACTGTAGTAGAGATAACAGAGTCCGAAGTTGACGGGCAAGTTCTTCAGCCATGTTTGGTCGCGTAGTCGGGTTTTGTGTAGGTTGTCTTTTTCACCGGTCGGTCGGATCCATGAACTCGCCATCACATTGCCAACCAATGCATCTCGTAGGGTCGGATTGTTCAGAACCTCGGCGGCCGCCGGGTTTTCTTGTAGTTGTTCTTCTTCGAATGGGAGCGGTAACGGGGTAGCGTATCCTCCGTCTAGACTATAGATGGACCGGCCAGTCATAATGCCTAACATGTGCTCGAAACTGTATAAGCACCACCATACCCGGTAGCGGGCCTCTTTGGTGATGCTGGGGGTTTTGGTGCTGGTGATCTTAAGGTTGATGCCGAGTGTAATTGCCGACCGTATGGCCAAAGCAGATATTCTCCATGCTCTATACGGATTATATTGATTAATTTGAGTCGTTCCAAGTAGTTTGTTGTAAAGAGTACAAACCTATTGATCTGATCTGATGCCAGTAGGTAGAATGCAATCAGTCCTTCGACTTGGACTTGTTGAAGATCGGGATGGCTGAACAGAACATCGCTGTTCATGCTGAGAAGTCTGGCTCGCGTGAGATACACCAAGTGATCGTTATCGTCGCCACGCCACGCTGCATTGGTGAGGTGTGCATGTTTGGCACCAATCGCAAAAATAATATTCAGCACGGCGAGCCATTTGTCGCCGGGTCGGGCAGGGTCGGGTCGAGAAGAGGCGTCGAGGAAGGTTTGGTACTGTCCACGGAATAGTTGCTTGCTGAGAATAGGGAAGAAAGGGTGTGTCTTTGTAAAATAATCATCGAAGAGTCGGTCGGCTAGTTCACGAGGGGGCATAGCGTACAACTGTACGGGTTCGGGGACGGAGATATCCAGGTCATCAAGATGATAGTTCAGAGCATGAAGGGAAAATGCTTCCTTTTCTTCGTCGTCAGCTGGATTCGTTTCCATGGTACCGGGGTTCCCTCGAGCTCGTTGCTCTGCCTCTCTCTGCACTCGTTGCATCCAAGAGATTTCTGAGCTCTTGCCCACCACCCCCGTTGCTCGGGTGTCTTCCGACCGATTGGGATCCTCCTCTAGTCGGTCAATAGCCTCCAGAGATCCAATTGATGAAAGCGGAGATGGTTCGTCGGCTTCCATCTCATTCTGGGGAGTAGGCATCAAGAATTGATTACGTTCTCGATGGTCCCCTTTCAGGCCATACTGTGACAACATTAGCATAGTGCTACCCGAGTCTAATCTAGGGATCGAACGTACTTTTTCCATTAAGACTACGACCCAGTCTGCTGTTCGAGACTCGGCACTCGTTCGTAAATCCTCCAAAAAGTTTTCATATTCCTGCACTTCCGCAGACAGTCTGTCGAGTTCCCTGTAATCTTAAATTAGTTCCACGGTTTTGGTCCTACAGATCCCGACGATCATGGGGTCCACACTTCTTCATTTTATCCCTCCATCCCACAGGATACTGACATTGAACCCTCAGTTCACGACATTGTCGACATACTGGGGTGTCACCACTGCATTTTGTTTTTCGTTGTCTACACGACTCGCAAGCCCGTGGGACTCTGCGGTTGTAACGAGGGGTATAACCCGTACTTTGACGAGGAATTGCAACTTTTGAACTAGAGCTTCCTGAATTTCCCGATGCTGGAGTTGATTTGGTGACTCTTGTTGATCTGGCTTCCACAATTAAAGGGCGTTTGGTCGTTGCAGGGGCACTATGTCGCTCTGGTGGATTCCCAGGCTCATCATTTTGAGCGGCTACCCCATCCGGGTTGAATTGTTTGGGATGTTTCCCAGTCATGACAGTGTAAAGGTAAATTATAGGAGTAAATTGAGCTACATGGTTGTTGACTTCAACATATATAGATTTCCAGTGCGGCCCTGTCAAACTTCGGCATGAGTTGCCACCAATGACAGGCCTGCATCGGATGGGTTACAGGTGGGTCCTTTTGGCCTCAAGAATGAGGATACGATCGATTGAGAGGATCGGTGGATAATTCTCCCAACTTCAGGAACCCGGCGGAAAAGGGTAGATTGTCTATATAATCCATGGAAATAATGTAAATCTATTTTCGGCCCACAATGATGTTTTGGCTTGCAGGTCTATGAAGTAAGCGAAAATCGTGGGAAGTCATCTAGGAAATATCCTGCAAGAAGAGCTGGGTAGTCATTCGATTGGTTGACTGGTTCGGAAAAGACTTCAGCATATAATGTCATAGATCCTTAGGTTAATGTTAGTTTTAAGCCTCGGGTGCGCCTACTATGTAATAGCGCATAAAAAGTGCGCAACATGCTTTCCCCAGCTTTCCGGCCGCACCCGCTACCACGGAAGGAAATCAAAGTTTGGTGTATACGGAACCAACTAGAAGGTTGTACCCAGATCTTTATATTCGCCTAACTGTCGGTTTGTCACTCCAAGCTCATGATTGGTGGGATCTACAATGTCGTTTCCCTATCAATCTGATTGGCGGGTCATACTAAGCAACCCTCTAGGGCTATTGATTAAACCAAATATTTTTTAGGGAGAAAATGGAGATATGATCACCGTTGGGGTCTGGGAACCATACCGTCGGGGCCAAATGAGTAATTCTAATTTTTCTTGGATTGTGAAGCTAAAAATTAAAAATTCTGCCCCTCTACAGCCACTAACATCATCTACACCGCCACTATCATTGGCTGGCATGCCACCCGATGGGACGATGCTCGGATTTTCGTGTTATCACATAGTGGCTTCTCAAGTGAACAAGGGTCACCCTAGTGACTCTGTTGCACCAGTTGATACCTGTTGCCTACTTTGCTAGCTATACACTTTGTGGCGCCAAACCTAGAAGTTTCCAACTCATACCGTTTAACCGTTTAAGGGCGCCACATATACAGTCACCATAAATATGCAAAATTAGGAAAGAGGGGCTAGATGTACATGGTCCTGAGCATACATCTACCAGGGAACGTGTATCATGTGGTCCAAAAACGCCCATCACCTGTTCAGCCGCTGTGTTGGTGAAGGCGGAAGGTGAGTTGCGGGTCTTGGCACAGTGACTCCACACTCGGGAGCTCCCACCTGTGTCGTCACCTCTCCTGAATCAACACTTCAGGGCTTCCCTAAATAGACACCATGCCTCCGAAGGGTGCAAAACCCACCAATGATGAGCTTTTGGCTCAGTTCGACCTCGACAACCTAGGCGTCGACCAGCCAAAGTCGTCCAAGCCTACAGCCCCCACCGACAATGTAAAGTCACAGGAAGATGTCCTCGCTGAGCTCGACAACCTCTCTATCCAGCGACCCAGCAGTGGACCAGGTACGCCACGTCTCTCTGCAGATAAGCCACGGTCATCAACACGGTCGCCTCGCCCTAGCGCGACCATCGAGCGCCCCGAAGAGAAAGCCCCTCGCCAGTCAGAGGAGACTAGTCGTTCGTCTCATACTGGAATCAAGCAGGAGCCGAAGGCAGAGGAAACCACTCCATCGCAACCGCAACAAGAGAAGGAACAGCCACAGCAGGAGCAGGGTGGTGGATGGTGGGGAGGAATCTTTGCAACGGCCAGCGCGGCTATGAAGCAGGCTGAAGCCGCTGTGAAGGAAATTCAAAACAACGAGGAAGCACAGCGTTGGGCCCAACAAGTAAAGGGCAATGTTGGCGCTCTTCGCGACTTTGGTATGCGACTCATCTCAACTAGATTTCCGATTCTTGTTCTCTAACTTAGTCCTATAGGTGGCGAGATTCGCAACATGGCCATTCCTACCTTCACAAACCTCATCCACACCCTCGCCCCTCCTATCTCATCACACGAACGTCTCCAGATCCATGTGACTCACGATTTCTCCGGATACCCGGGCGTCGACCCACTCGTATACGCCGTGTTCTCACGAGTCATGGCCCAAGTCGAGGGTGGCGACCTTCTCGTTATCCAGCGGGGCCAAGAGTCCGCCCCGAAGCGCAGTCTCGACGTTGGTGGCTACATCTCTAGCGCCGGCTGGAACGACGGGCCCTGGTGGCGGACTGTGACGCCTGGAAACCCACGCACCATCAACGCCGTTCCTGGGTCCATCGAGGGGTCCAAGCTGGCGCGCGCCAGCGCCGAAGGCTATGCGACGGAATACTTCTCGACTCGAGGTGGAATTGAAGGGGCAGCCAAACAGGCTAGTGAGATCCTGAGCGAGTCGAACCCTGTCCGCAGCAGTGATATCTTCCTCGCCATTCAGGCTATTCGTCAGTCTGTGTCGGCGGATCTTTTCAAGGCTGGTGCTTCGGGCGAGAAGGACACTGCCTCTGGTGCCGTTGAGCTTCCGGAGGCTGATGAGGAGATCTCATTCGCGCTATACCTCCATGACCCTGTGCATGGCATTGCTTTCCACACCATTTCTCAGCCTGTGCCTGCCAAATGGATTGAGTGGCTTGATGCGTCTGCACCGACCGCCGAGAACGTCGACGGTGAGGATGCACAGGTGGCGCACGCCGAGGTGCCCGAAGCTATTGTTGAGATCATCGAGAGCGGTGGTGTCGATCCTCGTGAGTGGGTCGCGGAGTGGATTGAGGAGACTCTTTCGTTGGCGGCTGGAGTCGTTGCGCAGCGCTACGTGGCTCGCCGCATGGGCGTTGGTGAGGGTGGTGTTGGAAAGGGCAAGATGCGTGCGGAGCAGGCATCTACCGTTGAGAGCGGCGCTGGTGAAGTTGCTCGCGCGATCTAGGATACTCCATTGATCCTTTGAGCTGTTTATGATACACCCCACCTTCTCCTTAGTTTATTCCCAAGTTTTATCAGCGCATCCTGCGTATGCTTAGACTTTCTTAGTTCAATGTCAATGATTTTCACGGTGTACAAACTTCATTCTCGACGTATAGCTATATACAAAGACGCCTAGGGGTATTTGCTCTAGTACCTCGACGTGATCAATTAAGCTTCCAAATGCAATTGAAAGGCACTGCGCCCGAAGACGAAACGCTAAAATGAATCATTACATGCATCATGCATTACCGGGCTGACCAGACCAATATGATAGACTCATTAGTCCAGGTTCAAAGGTCCCTCAAGACCGGGGACATGCCAGAAGTTGGCCCGCAGAGCCGTCACACTGTGCTAGTCAGTAACAGTAATTAAATAAGGAACCAGGGCATCATACCTAGTAGACCCATTCAACACAGTATGCGCATCAGTTTCTACCTCACTCTCCTGCAACCTCTTCTTCATATCGGACAAATCAGCCGACCACTTGAAATGGCGCTGTCTGGACTGCGTCTCAGCATGACCATTAACCCCATTACAATGATCCCCATTCGTCAAACCATTCGTCAACTTCTTCTCCGACCCGGCCTCAGCATACAAACACCCACGCGACCAATAATACGGCAACGTCCGTGTATACAGCACAGGTCTCCCCTCAACATCCTCACGCATAGGAATATTGATATTATACAGCTCCACCCGCTCATCCCAAATTGCATAAAGACGATCCACAAGTCTCACAGCCAAGCGCGCCGCGGCAGCAATCACCTCATCAGTCTGCGGGTCCTTACTACCAAACGAGATAGCGATCCCGCGCTTCCCGCAGAAAACAGCCTCAAGCGCCCCGCCCACAGTGCCCGACGACAGATTGTAGATAGTAGACGCATTGCGGCCGTGATTCGGGCCCGAGATCACGAGGTCCACGGGCGGGCGGTCGGGGAACAGGTTGTACAATCCTAGCTGGGCGCAGCTGGCTGGTGTGCCGTTTTGGATAACCACCCAGTCGGAATCATTTTGTGGAGTGGGGGTTTCGTCCCAGGTGCCGTCTTCCCGGAAGGAATCTGGGTGTACGTAGCTGGCGGTCAGGGGGGCTTCGATGATGTGAGCTTTGCCGATCCAGGAGCGGGAGGAAGCTGGAATGGCGACGGAGACTTGGTGGCCTGATACTTGGAGGGCGTTCACGAGAGGTCTGACGTAGGGTGATACGCGGGAATTTGGTGGGCCATCATCGTTGACAAGCTATTATGGATATGAGTAAAGTTGAATTGAGTTGAGCTTATCGTTTGACAGGGATCAAAAAAGGGCAATAGTAGGAATGCCCAGGTGACTAGTGAGTAGACTAGATCTGCGGGGTGTAGTTTCGGTGGTTTTTTCTTTT
Source organism: Penicillium sp. S1602 (assembly GCA_023626355.1). Lineage (NCBI taxonomy): Eukaryota > Fungi > Ascomycota > Eurotiomycetes > Eurotiales > Aspergillaceae > Penicillium > Penicillium sp. S1602. The sequence goes on along the minus strand of JAMAGW010000008.1, from coordinate 221,718 downwards.
CTTTTCTATACTACCTTGGGCGATCCATGATGACAGAAGCGAGAAGGCAAAGAAGAAAACATTGAAAAAGAAAAGAAAGTGTTGTCAATCCTTCGAACTTACCAGGATATGCATCGTGACTTTTTTGCAGGCAAGTGGAGTAGGTAGGTCTTTTTGAGGCTGGATTTTGGATATGATTTGATATTCTCAAAGATCTTTCTAGATCAGATGTATAAGAGGGGAAAAAAGGGGGAAAATGCAAATACTCATCCCCGCGTAGTTGGGGTCCCCAGAACTTATAATGACACTGGGTAATCATTGAGCCATCATTGGCATTTGCCGGACTGGTCACCGACCGGTCTCGGTGAAGCTGTTCAGGTGGCGGGGGTGCGGTATTGGTAGGGTTGACCGGATAGAGTCTGCGGTGAGCCAAATTCAGCGCAGAGATTTATACTTGGCAAATGATTATATTCCAAGGTTTAAGAATTTTGGATTTAATCTATTCTACCGAGTTGTGCGATGGAGATTGGAAGCAATTATATGCTTGACTAGGGCTATATACTCCGTACAGTAGATTGACTCTGATACAGTAGATGCCATTACTTAATGTTAATACTTTTAATACTTTTAAGTTTGCATATTTACATTGTTTGCATCCCATTCTCAGTGCTACATAATACACTGTAAAGGTGGGCACTGATGCAATCAATAACCTTGTGCCTGTTCCAACAATAAGTCCCACGGGTCCCTATTTCGCGTATCAGTCCACCTCGTGCGGTGATCGTCCGCATCTAATTTTTTTTTTATAATTTCTTCCCTAAACATACTATAGCTACAACAGACTCTATGTACTATTAAATAGAAATGGTCTGAATATATAACCTGATTCCAAATTCAGCTAATTAAAACAAGAATAAGAATAAAAAAAACTTGCAGGAACAGCAACGGGCGGTCTGTGCTGATACACGCTAGAGACGATCGCAGCACGCAAAACTTTCTAGGTGGGGAACCCCGTCAGCCCTTCTTCTTTCCCCTCGACTACTTCCATCTTCATCGCCCCCAACGACTCATCGCGCGCATACTAGTCTGTTGCTTTTCGCGACCGACCCTTCCTCTATCGACTACTCAACTGCTTCTGCAAAGGTCTCAAAAAGCTTCTTTTTGGGACTTTTGCTCTTCGGACTGGTCGGCTCCGACACCCATCTCCCTTCCAGTTGATCCTGTATGGACTGTGGAAGCGCTGGAACGGCTGCGGGGATCGACCCCAAAATTCTCGATAATTGGCAAACCGACGGGGCTTTTTCAGTCGCGTCGTGGGAACATTTGGGTTACGAACAACCTCCCGAGTGGGACACCAGCCAGGATTCCAGCCAGTGCGCCGACGTTGCGGATCTAGGCGCCTTCCATGATCCGCTAACGGGCTCGCTATTAGATCGCTCGGGCGATCGACAGCGCCGGGACAATCGGTTCGTATCCCTCGTCAGGTCGACCGCGAGACATGTGCTGATAGTGATGCAATTTCTAGAAAGCGAGATGTGACCACAGAGAACTTCAACTACGATGGTCCCGGTGAGGGCTCTGGGAGCGGCACTGTGAGCCCTCGGACGATGCCCTCCTCCGCCGATGACAATTATCACGCCGAAGAAACGTGGCCTCATTTCCAGCTCTTCAACTCGGTCGCGGCTGGTATGCCGCTCGAGACGCCTCTCATGTACCCATACGGCAAAGCTCCGAATCCTCCGAATGGTGCAGTGATTGTGGAGGATATGGGTGAAATTCCCCAAGGCCAGGGTTTCCCGGATGCTCCGGCTGAGGCCATGATGTTCCAGCAGATGCCACAATCTTTCCCTTTGATCCCAGAGCAGTGGGAGATTCCCCATGGAATCTCGATGGAGAACATTCCAGGGCAAGGTGCAATTCAGCTGTCGATTGACACCCAGAACCATGGCAAAGATCAATCACTGCGCGAGTACCAACAGCCTTCCATCAGATCGCTCGAGTCACGCTGGCTCAATAACCTGGAGTCGCAGTTGCCGGTCTCTCAGATGACTCCCCCATCTTTGATGGCGTCGCAGAAACGCGGCCAGGCCGGACAAGACGGGTTTCATTACAAGTCTGAGAGTTCCTCGGTTTCAGGCGATATGCCTGGAATATATGAGTGCTCTTACTCTGCGACGAGTGAGGACCCACCCACTTTTGTGGAACACCAGGTGGATGAGTCCACTCAGTGGAAGATTGCTACGCCAGACACTGGCTCCCCTGAGAACTCGCAGTCTGGATGTAAGACTACGGCTTTCATGGTTAGTGAGTCCCCATCGGAACTGATGGGTGCCGTTCCTTCGCGATCAAGGAACTCCTCGACCGCGAACCAGCGCTCTTCAGGCCGGCCTATGCCTCTTGCCATGCAATCCGTGGCCACAGTTCGGAAGCGCAAGAACCGAAGTGCTCCGGGCTCCATGGATCAGGGTCCGGCCAAGCCTCTTCAGATTGTCCAGGAAGATGGGCAAGGTGGCTCCATTGCCTCTGCAGACTTTGTCTCCCCTCCAAGGGGCGCCCGCCGCAAGGGCCCACTGAGTATGGTCGGCCGAGCTAACGCTGGTTTACGTCGCAAGAATAAGGATACTTGTGTCCAGTGTCGACTGAACAAGCGCAAGTGCGACGGAAGCGCGCCTTGTGACGCCTGCCGCCCTACACTACACGAGCAGCCTTGTGCGCGTGCGTGCTTCTCCAGCATTGTTGAATTCGGAACCTGCAATTACATCTCTCAACGAGCTATCAACCATCCGGCTTTGGATGGAAGTGGCACAGTCCGCATGGCAATTCCATCGGAGTTTGACTTGAGCCAGCTCCTATCATTCCTTGGCGAGCGCCAGGGACGGTTCAACATCCGTGCTAGTCAGGCGTGGGGCTCTCTGTATGTTCTCGACCTTGGAGAGACATACCGATTCCTGAAGGGTCTGAGCGAGTATAACGGAAACTCGAAGTCTACCTTCCTTGAGTTCATCGATCGCCGGATCGTGGATTCGAAGGACAAGTCTAAGAACTGGTTGTCCTGCGTCAAGGACTGCGACCCAATGAACCAAGCCTACGTAAGTTGGAGCACCTAGCACTCATCTTGCCCAAACTAACATTGATTTTCCCAGAACTTGCTCTCCCAATGGAACAACATGCCTAGCCGTGCGAAATACACCATTGTTCCGCTCGACGCCAACGGCCAAGAGCGTGACATGGACATCAACAACCCCGACGACCGACGAGACATTCTCCTCGCGGCACAGTTATCCCGCATAGTGTGCCGCATGCTCGAAGTCGAAGGCTTCCGCAAGCTGGAGCGTGACTTCTACAACATCAAGTGGAAGCAGATCTCCCACGAGACTCACATTCGCTTCCTGGGTGAATTAGGTCACATCCTCCTTTCGCTCCGATGGCGTTGCTCCTGGTGGAAGCGACTGGGTGACGGAGGTCAAAGTCCCGACCCCAGCCAGCAACACTACGTTGATCGCGTTGAATTGCTTTGCCGTATCCTGTATGTCTACTACACCTGCGTTCTAGCGAAGCTGCCGTCCTGGTCTACGACCGAGGTGCCCAAGGGTATCTGGTCCTCCTATGCAGACTCAGAGAACGCTGTGTGGGACGACTTCCCCCATGACCCAACGGACCAGGGCTTCCTGAACTGGATGAACCATGGCCAGGACTTGATTGAGCAAGCAGGCGTTCCAAACAAGGTCTCCAAGATTTAATGGGAGACCGCTTGGATTGGCAAGGTGCGACGGGACTGGAGTTGGACATAATAGATACCCTTTTTCCTTTTCTTTTCTTTGTTTATTATTGGGTCTACTTTTCTTGTTTCTTTGGTTTGGTTTCTTATTTGGTTCCCTTTGCGCCTGGTTGGATCATGCACATGCATCCTTTATACCAGTTTACGATTGATGAATGCCGCTCTAACCTCAAAAGTATGTTGATTACAACATTTGCGGCCAATTTTGGTTTCTGTACATGAAATTTGGACTTCTTGTTACATATTTACCTGTCATCTCGCCTCGAGTTTGAGTGATTAAAATTACTATTTTCATGAACTTCTCTCCAAAAACTTTTGTCTAGAAAGCCACGAACGGGGTATCGATTTCATGAATCATCGCTATGGACATGCGATGCAGAGAAGAACTTTAGACCAGGTAAACCTTTCCGACCTTATTTCCTCGCGTTCTTGTTCTTCTCCTTCTCCTTGTTGAGTCTGTCCTTCTTTCCTCCAGCCAACAACTCCAAGTGACCTGCCTTGGTCGCGAGACTGCGTTCAGTTTTTCCGACGAGACCGGAGGTGAGTTTCTATACGGCAGAGTTAACACTGTCGAGAAAGAAACGGAATGCATGCAGTCCCGACATACCTTGTTCAACTTCGCCGCCTTCACCAACGAAGCCTTCTTGGGGGCAATCTGTCTCGGACCGGGCTTGGTTCTGGAAGCGAGAAGCGAGGATCTAGAGACAATGAGTGATTAGCAAAGGCTCATCCTATTTCGTACTTCATATATGTCTTGGTTTTTTTCGTCTTTTTTTTCCGGATGGAAGAGAGGATTCAAACTTACCGCTTTGCCGTCGCAGTGGTGGCCTTGTTTTTCTTCAAAGTACCCTGAGCCATGGTGGAGATGTGTATGTGTGTTGATATGTAAGATCGAGCACTGCCAGCAGTACAAAGTGCAATGAAATCGAGATTGTAGTTGGAGGGGAGAAATGCAGATGCGGTTGCTACGGAAAAATCCTTATCGACTTATCGGGGTCACGTGGTGGGTCTGGCTTCACTGATAGTTTGACCAATTATAGTGGGGTTTACATCTACAAGAAGAAATGAAATCAAATGCTATACGGATATGACCTTAAAGCACTGGACAGGCTTCCTGGAGACATAATAAGCTGCTCACTCGATCGCTCTAGAATCACCACCGCTCTGAGTCAAAATATGACCCCTGTAATTGCGGTCTGCAGGCGCTTTACGAGGGGTCCCTGCTCGCTATCGCGCCTCGTGATTCTTTCACTACTTAAGCAATTTTAACTGCGATTCCCTTATTTGTACAATTTAAATTCCATATCCCCCCCCCCCCAAAGACTATTCTCTATCGGACCATGGGAGAAAAAACCCCTCATAAAAAGATGCTTATCTCAAGCAACAATCCTGGAATTATCAATCCCCCCCCCCCAAACATCCAATGCCCAAACCTCCGAAAGAGCCTACCACCCCATGAAAACTTCTTCATCAAGCGCTCCCTCCGACCAGAAGAATACCTAACCAATATCCGAGGCGAAATAATAGTCCCCCGCCTAGGGAAAGAACGACTCCAAAACGAAGCCGCAGCACTACACTACATACGCAACACAACCAACATTCCCGTCCCAACACTATACGGCGCCTTCGAAATAGATAATTCATTCATGATAATAATGGAACATGTCGGCGGAATCCAAATGGCAAAGTTATCAGATGACCAGAAACTCATCGTTACGAAAGAAGTCGAGCAACACATCGCTACACTCCGGAGCCTCAAATCGGATACAATTGGTGGACCATCTGGATTGGTGATCCCGCCTTATCGGGTGATGAACCTTTCGAATAATGATGCCTGGGCTCGAACTCGAACGACGAGCTCAGAGGCCGAGTATGTATTTTGTCATGGGGATCTTTCTCAGCATAATATTCTTGTTGGTCCTGAGACGCTGAGGATTCAGGCTATTATAGACTGGGAGTATGCGGGATTCTTTCCTGGGTATTTTGAGGGGCTTTTTTATAGATGACCTGGTCCTTCGGTAGCTCTTGAGGAAGAGTATGACGATTCGGTTGGGTTGTTACGGTTTATGAAAGCTATTTAGATGCGGATTGCTTCCATGCTTAAGGTGTTCCTGGAATATGAAGGTTGGAAGCTGTCTGCCCAACATCATCGCACTTGTAAAATCGCAAGTAATTTTCTATCGCGATAACTCCCTACCGTGATAGTCTCATACCCCGATAGATTTCCTAACCACGGTCGCGCGATAACACCGTAAACTGGTCTTCTGTCTCGAACAGCTCGGTTCCATGAGTTGCTGCGAGGTTTCGACATAGCTGATCATGACTTGGCGTTGAGACCCTGATTTGCATCCATGAACAGTCTAGAATGACTTAAATCCAGAACTAACTTGCACACCCTAGCAGAAGTGAGCAACTTGCTGGGTTAATACCCGATGATGAAGGCAGTCATCTCCGGTTCTCAAATCACGCCGCCGATTACCGTGCCCTTTCAATATGATGTGACGACATCACTGGGGGATCTTGTTTCAGAAACGACGCTTCTTATTGAACAGTCAGGAATCTCGTTGCATCGCTGGTACAAGGGCGATAATGGAAAACCTGCAAATTCACGGCTTGCAGACTGCCATGTATGGAGGTCTTGTGGTCGAACAAGATAGCCTCTTCCGGTGCTAAATTGCCACGCGCCATGCAAAATGCTTTTATGACCAGCTTTAAGCTTTTATTGGCTCATCCGCGCCTGTTAAGTCCGAGTTTTCTGTTTTGGACATATTAGCCGAAGCGTTAGGGAGCCCTATTGACACCTCCATGCCATTGTATTTTGCCTGGGAACGGCACAGCTTGAGGATGGTTGTACCTCGCGATCTGTGTTTATTCTGCAGCATATCATGGCACCCTGACGCTTGAAGAATGAAGGCCATGCTTCTCGCCACCTTCACTTGCACGCGAGAGACCTCTTCAATTTACCATCTTTCGGTAAACCTGCTTGACGGATGCCCAAATGCTGGAGTGGAACTGAAACATATGATCCAGTCGTCTCCCAGTAAGTCGAAATGCAGCCCGCTCCTTGGTGTTCAGTGGGCTCTATAGACCGTGAGGGCATTCGTGTGAGTTGGATAGAAATCCTGAGATCTCTCAGGAGACATGTCCATTTGAAAAGGAATTTCATTGGGCTGGATTTCCCTCCTCACTAGCTTCCATGATGCTAACTCCGTGCCCGAGTTGGCCAGTGGCGGGTGCCATGTTGATTGTGATGGCTCCCGGCGATCGATCACTTGCCCCAGACACATGGGCGATTTGAAAGTTAGAGCGAGTTTATGATGAGGGAATATATCAGTCCTGTAGACTCACTGGAGGTGGAAATGGTAAGTCGAGCAGCTCATCCTCATTACCATCCTGTGATATTGAAGATTCAGGTCAGTCAACTGCTTGCTTGTGAGGTGGAAGATGCTATTACCAAGTGAGAGTCCATGTTGGAGTAGGAAGTCAGTTGCGTGTACTATTAAGCGTGCTTTGCGGCGGAGGTTAGAGTGTTGCGGAGTGAAGAAGGAAAGATCTAATTAAATCGACTAGCGAGTTTAATATCCTTTAAAGCCTAACACGCCGGTTTCTGAAGGCACCTCTCCATTAAAGCCCAGACGTATGATACTTCACCTTCGCTTGAATAAGGCCCATAGGTAACATTCATTTGGGCATTTTAGAAATTTCTACCTATCTATGGGACTCTTCCCTATAATTCTTTGTCCGCCTCGTTTGTGCCCATGAAAACCACAGTCACAACTAACTTCTTTCTTCCAGTCCAACACACTTGAGAGCTATCCTCTTTATGTGGGGCCACTAGCCCGCTGTATGTTATAATTAACATCGTTAATCCAGGAATATTGTTGAATGGGTTATTCGATCAGCGTTTCTTCAAGTGAGTACGTAGGATATGGGAGGAGCCATGATGCGGGAAGCGGGGGGCCGGCGTGCAGATCCATGGCAAAGTGGAACCCGCGCCGTTTGCTTTCTAAGATGGATCGGATAATTGTTTCTCCTATTTTATCTATATTAATTCGTAGTTTGAGGAGCCCATGGAAATCATGCTAATCTATGCGTCGGCCGTTAAGCTCTTGAAATATTGTTGGCATTATGGCTATGTGCTCCAAAGCTACCTACTCATGAACATCTATATCAACAGTGTCTGTGACTCTGATCTTCTGATCACCTCTTCCATCCCATAGAGCTTCACGGCTAGGAGTTCTTGCACAATCAACCTCGACCGTGTTCTCATAAATATCCGACCCTCGAAATAGTCGTGGTTTGAAAGGCCGAGGAACTGATTCAAGGCCAATTCCCTCCGAGCCATTAGAATAACTCTGGTCTTTGGTCGAGCGCCGTTCCTTAACAAATCCAAATATGGCTCTTAGTGCTGGTAGAGAAAGAGCAATGATGCCTGCGCTGATCTCGGCACAGGTCCAACCAATAACAGGTGAGAAGAACCATGTGGCATCGTCAGGATGTTGTACTGCCACAATCATTGAGTATAATCGAAGTGCCGATGTTCTGTATTTGATATTAGCTGGAGACTCGAAGAGCATTCAAAAGAGTACTCACACAACGGCACTAGAGAACAATAGATTAGCGACATTCAGTAACAAATGATATAACGAGACTAAACACTTACAAAATTCCAAAGCAGAGAATACCCAATAGCGCGAGCTTTCTTGCCATCTTTGCTTGTAATGATAGAACAATCTTGACCGGAAGAAGGAGAATCAATGAATCGCAGACGATTGTAAGAGCGCCCGTTGAAATAAAGGTTATTCCAGAGCCCATGCATTTGCCTTCCACGGCCCCCCACAGTGCGGCAAGAGGAACACACTGCAGGGCAATAATGAGTGTCTGTGCGACGTAAACAGCAGTCACGAAGCCGAAGGAGAGTCGAAGGTAAAGGATAAAGCGTGGCATTGGGTTAAGGCGGGCATAGAAAGCCAGCCCAGATACTCGACAGAGCCATAAATTGAACATGTACACCATCTGTGTGGCGACGAGCCATTTATACATCTTGACAAGCTCTTCTGGGTGGCTGGCCAGTGCTGCTAAGTGTCGACCAGAGCCATAACGAAGAATCATCATGCATAGGGCCATGGTGGCCCAACTTGTCAACTTCGATATATTAGCTGTGGAGGTAAATCTCATAAGTGGATAGCGGCGTACCTGGGCAAGTACAATAAAAAGGTCATCCCAGCCTGGTTCATGAATCAAGAACCTCCGCGCATAAAGTCGAACCATAACCACAGCAAACGAAAGTGCTGTGACAAAAATAATTCCAATTAACGCTGGTTTGCTGCGATCCTCTGCCAAATAGGCAGCGGAATACGTTGAAGCCATCACAGTGTTTGTTGATGACACTTCGAGCTCCGCTTGGATTTCCAAGGGCCTCTTATAAATGTTTCGAGAGACAATACGCTGAGGCAAATAATAGAAGAAACTGGTACTTCTGCATCCTTGAAGTCTCCTTCCTGTCACCTTGATCAGAATATGGTAAGGCTGGCAGACTAGCTCAAACGCCAAATTGCTTGGCCAGTAAGCCTCGTGCGCGGAACTTTTCTTTGTCTCCCGGGGGCACGTCAACGTCCGGTCCCACTGATATTGATTTAATTAATAAAACTGGAGACTGTCCAAAAATTAGTCAACACACCCCGGTACCCCTTTTCAATCCACCTGGTAACTCTAAAATTGTTTAAGAATTTTCTCATTTAGGCTGCCCCTCATGTTTGTGAGTGCCGAATGCTAAATGTTGGTAGATTGAGTAATACGTAGGAATCGTCTCCATAGAGAATTGTAGAGTGTAAAAATAATCTTGGAGTCTTCGAAATCTAGATTTCGCACGAGTCATGGTGATCTCGATTCTGATCGGCGAAATCCTAGAATGGGGGTGATAGACAAAATAGAACGTGTCACTTACAAAAGACCGTGATTTCGGGTCCGAGGATGCAGTAGGCTTGGTCCAGACTGCCTAGGGCTAGTTGGCTTGGTTGCTTGTGGTAATCCGCGCGTTGCACTAACCCTAACGGTAGAATGGTAGTGACACTAGCCAACTACTAGTGTTCCTAACGGCGGAGACAAAGTTGGACCTGTACGACTCGGGTTGCTTTCGATGACATACAAGGAATGATGAGTCCGGGGTATTCAACTCAATTGAAATGACATCCAGTAAGCAGACAATTGGTCTCGAATAGATTATACTTTACCTGTCAACTTTGCAAAAACGGGAAGTCTAAGTGGGCTGTCATGTCGCGGGGCCCCACTCAAACGGTCGATCAACGCCTTGTGGTTTCACTCAGACGCCTCTTGTACTTTGTCCACCTTTTAGACTCGTGCCAATGGTAATTGACAACTCCACATCACTAACACGGGAGGGGCCGAGGGGCCACTCTGATCACATTCAGATGGACTCCTCAGACACCCCCCTCTTTCAATCCTTTTTCTTGCTTTTTGTTTGAACTTTTGATGAACCCTTGAGTTGCCCTGCAGTCATAATGGAGTCCCCATCAAATGAGCTGAACATGATAGTAATGCCCGCATTGATATCATCTTTTGACAGGTATCATGCATTATCTTTTCTCGCTGTGGCGCTTGTGATATGTGCACTTTCGAGGAAGTATGGGACTTCGATCAAGGACGTTCCAGGTCCATTCGTGGCCTCATTTTCCAGTCTTTGGCGAGTTTACCATCTTGTGAAGGGACATAGTGAGGATGAGATTCTCAAACTCCACAAGAAGCACGGTACGATGCCATAGATTCAGTTCAGAGGAATTCACTCTAATATTGCAGGCCATTTTGTTCGCATTGCGGAGAATGAAGTGAGCGTGTCTCATCCAGATGCAGTCAAACAGGTTCTTCAGGCAAATATTGCAAAGGTACGTTGACAGGTCGAATGCATCATCTTTATTGGGTCCAACAACTCATTCTCGATAGGGCACGTTCTACTCCATGTTCAGTCTTCCAGACTATCACTATGTCAACCAAATGTCCGAACTAGACCCAACGCGACACATCCAAAAGACTCGTAGCCTCTCGGCCGGGTTCTCGCTCACCAACATCACAAAGATGGAGCCGTATATTGACTCCGTGCTTGAGACTTTTAAAACCCGCTTCGATGAGCTAAGCGCCTCTGGTAGCACGGTCCAATTCCAAAATTGGTTCAGCTTCTTTGCCTTCGACGTCCTCGGCGAAGTGACTTTCTCAAAGTCCTTTGGATTTGTCGAGTCGGGCACCGATATCCGGAACGCAATTGCCAATACTGGTTCATTAGTCTACTATATTGCCGTAGTGGGTAACTATGTCTGGTTTCACTACCTCACATTGGGAAATCCCCTCTTTAGTCGACTCGGTCTGCAGCCCAGCTCCCACATCTTTGATACATGCCTTATTGCAGTTGAAAACCGCAAGAAGAATCCGGAGATTCGGTATGACATGATGCAGCGCTGGCTTGACATTCGCGCTTCCCACCCGGATCGCCTAAGCGAGAAAGACATCTTTGCGGCGGCTGTCGCGAATATTGGCGCAGGTGCAGAGACGATCAGCGCAACTGCACAAGCTGTTATTTACTATTTGCTCAAGAACCCCCAGTACATGAAGCGAGTGCGAGAAGAAATCGATGCCGCCCAGGCTCGTGGGGAACTCTCTTCCGTGATTCAGAATAGCGAGGCAGCCAAGCTACCTTTCTTCCAGGCTTGTGTAAGTTTCGATACATGTCACCAGAATACTGACAGATGATAAACTAGCATGCTGACTGCAATAAAGTTGAAAGAAGCGTACCGATTCCACCCCGGCGTCGCCCACAATCTTCCTCGAATTGTGCCTAAAGGAGGAATGACAATTGCCGGAAAATATTTCCCCGAGGGAGTAAGAAATCCCCAATCTCTCATTGTACTAGTACTAACAAGGAGCTCTAGGTTATTTTGAGTGTGAACCCCTGGGTCATCCACCGCAACAAGGAAATCTTCGGCGAAGACAGCGAATGCTACAACCCCAACCGCTGGCTTCAAGGTGGTATCAAGAAGATGGATGCATTTTTGATCCACGTAAGTATATCCAAACCCTTAATTATACTCGGTCAAGCTAATCATGTCTACAGTGGGGAACCGGATACAATCAGTGCCCCGGACGCAATCTGGCTCAGTTCGAGCTCTCCAAAGTCCTCACCACTGTACTGCGAGACTACGATGTTGAAATGGTCGATCCGAGTAAAGAATGGCAGTTTGGTACTCGTTTCCTGGCCGTTCCTTATGGGTGGCCTTGCAAGATTCGGAGACGTCAGAATGTATGATCGTGCTGAACAAGCTTCATGAATTGTTAGGCGTTGCGTTGACTTTTCGACCGCAAGATTGAGATTTTGGGCTGGATAGTGCTAAATTTGCCATTGTTGACTGGCGACGTTACTCTGGAAGCTTCTTGTTTTACTGAATTGATAATAGTTAATCATGTTTCTATCATCGTCCATATGCCCCCTTCCTCTAGTTGGAGAATCCCTGTTTCACAATGTTTTGAGTAAGACCTCTCGAATGAAACTGCTATCCAATTCCCTTTCATTTTCTGTAAGGAGTTTATACTCAATTTTCTAATCACCTCCTGCTTTCTCTGATCAACTGTATAGCAGTTTATTGTCGGTCATGGATTTTCTAGGATGATCTAAGGGAATAAAGACAGCATGGGTCCATTGTCTAAGACAACTTCTCAAAGTCAACTCATGTATGAAAGGAAAGAGGTGTCACATCTTAACCTAAATAGTCTTTGTATAGACAAACGTTGTTGTTTTAGAGTAGGTTCCATTTCAATCTTGAAACCCATTCACAGGGCAGATTAGCAGCAAAACACTCCATGTACATTCGCTTCATCACCATCAAGAAAAGCCAACAAATTATATGATAACCCTGTGTTCGTCGGCACAATCCAAGCAGCATCTACGACCAATCTCAAATCTCGTTAATCAAAATGTCAGTTCCCTCTCATTACGAAATCTACTTAGCAATTTGCAATGACGATCCATACCGTCCAGGCCTTCCACCCCACTGGATGGTTGTTCTCCGCCCTCCAGGCTCCGCAACTTGCATCCGGTTCCATACCAAGAATGGAGACCCCGTGTATACGCTAGCAATTGAGCCTGATAAGCGATTTGACAGTGATTCTGTAAAATATTATGAGTCAGTTGGCCAAATTCAGGCTAGTGATTACACCAAAGTTGTGGCACAGGCAATGGCAATCCCACTACAAAGCTGTCAACGTTGGGCAAGGTATTTAATCCTGCGTCTCGAGTTGCTGGGTGTGGTTTGCGAGGGGTGCAGTGATTTTCTCAAGAAAATATTGACTGCTCGGAAGGCAGATTTGGGGGCTGGCTGTGTCAAGGTTTTCCGTCGTGGTTGTAAATGCAGGCCTTGTGTTGATTTGGCGCGTTGTCTTGAGCGTGGCTAATCTATTTGTTTTTGGAGAGCGTCATTTCCTTGGATTAGAGTCCTTGTGTTGAATCTAAATATTGTACTTGTCCTTGAAACCACTCAATAGTGAGTCACTCACTCAGTTCTACAGTAAATTAAATAATGACAAGCCCCTGACAATAGGTCCTAATCCCTTAATATAGCTGGAGCATCATCTTCTTTGAGACTTGTCCAGATATCCTTTTCTGTTGGCCTCCAGCCTAGCGCCTGCAATCTGACAGAGCGACTTCTTGAGTTACAACCAAATCCTCTTTCTGTGAAGGGACCAAAAACATCGTCATAGTCAGACTCATCAAAGCCATGAACCTCAGGGCTCTCCAATCTACCGGCTTCGTGTAATATCTGGCTGATATGCTTTGCAATATCAAGCATCGAAGCCTCGGAACCATTTTCAGCAAAGAAATATGGATTATCCAGAAGAACTGCCGGTGGAGACTTTTCGATGTAGGCAAGCAGTGTCAAATATGCACGGCCAAGATCCATGACATGTACCAAGCTCCATGTGTTGAGACCCTCGCCCACGTACCCGGCGAATCCATGTTTTAAGGCAAAACGTATCAATGCAGGCAGGGCAATCGAATGACGTTTGTGGATAGGGTTGAACCCATACACAAATGGCGGGAGAATCACCGCAACTTTTGCTCGATCTCCGAATTCACGCGCTGCTTGGGCGATGGGTATATCGACATGACGGTGCATAGATGTGGACGGAAGGGCTTCGATATCCTCTGGTACGTTGTCTTGGTATATCTTCTCGCACTTGTACATGCCAGCTGCGCCGTCTTCGAGTGCTCCTGTGCCGCTGGTGTGTATATAAATAGCCGGGATATCTGCAGCGACTCGTTGCCGTATGCCTGTTAATATTGCTTGCACACTGGGTAGGTCATCGCAGGATGCCGTGTTGATGGTGATCGTGTTTTTTGCGACTTGAACTGTAAGTAGTTCCACATCACTCAGAGAGCCTACAACAGTTCTGACACCACGGTCCTCGAGGGCTGAGGCCTGCTCGGGATGTCGAGTCAAGACCGTTACTGGATATTCCGCGGCGAGAAGCTGATCGAGGACGTTCAGGCCGATATACCCCGCTCCAACGAGAAAGACACTGGGCCGGGGTGTCATTATAGCGATAAGTTGATTGATTGCTAAAATTTGTAATTATCGAGAATCTCAGATGGAGTATTGAGTATTTGAGTACTAAAGAAACGACCCTAATTCTGAGAGAGAGAAATGGCATAAGGCAGCTATTTATAAGGGAAGGACGCTGGTTACGCGCAACCAACCAGATGCTACAAGCACATATCACATCAATGCTGCCGGTACCTAACTGGGTACATTATTGAAGGATTGCCCTCTGAGGTTACAATTAGTAAGCCATTACCAATCAATGTCGAGTCTGCGGCACGATTCCGATTTAGAGACACATTGTATTGATAATCATCGTTCATTTTACGTGAGAACAATGTCTTTCGGGTACGAGAAAGTGATTCCAACTCTCGTAGGAGGGACCGGGTGGCCTATACTAGTAGAAATATCAGTAATTATTCTTATCTTTGCTCAAAGATGGTACTCACGGGTCACTAGCTAGGGGTAAAGGGGGTAAAGGGGAGACTGACCTGCATTCCTGATTGGTTAAGGGATGCTCACAATCTGACAACGTGGGAAGCAAATCCATGCCCGCTACGACGGGTCAGCAGGTTCATGCAATCAGCTACCTCTCGGAAAAATAAAATCTTCAAGCTCCTTGCATGCCACCTGCAGATCATCGTTGACAATTATCTTGTCATGAGCGCCCGAGTGAGCATAATCAAGCTCAGCCCTCGCTTGAGAAAGCCTCTTCTGGATAGCCTCATCCTTCTCAGTACCGCGTCCTCGAAGACGTTTCGCAAGAGCCTCAAAATTCGGTGGACTGATAAAGATATAGCGAGCGTCAATACTCGGGTTCGCCTTCATCTGTTTCACGCCGTGCATTTCAATGTCCAACACAACCACTCGCCCTTTAGCTATTTGGTCCGAGATTGTTCGTTGGCTCGTGCCATAATGATTCCCACCAAATGTTGCATGTTCGACAAAGGCGCCCTGGGAAACGAGATCGGAGAATTGGGAGGTGTTGACGAAAAAGTAATTTGTGCCTTCTATTTCGCCGGGTCGCGGCGCGCGCGTTGTATGGGATACGGTAAATGCGAACGTGTCGGGGTGCGCGTCGAAGAGCTTTTGGATCAGTGTACCCTTGCCCACGCCTGACGGACCAGAGATGACGATGATTCTACTATCCACGGGCGCTGTTGGTTTTCACGTTAGCCAATATCTTAAAATTGAGCCTCAATCGACAGGTGAGGACTGACCAGACGCGACGGTGGCGACGCGATTGTTAGTGGAGGTCACAAAGGGCCGGAGAGATCTGGGTCCAACGGTGATCGCATATGGACCTATCCTAGCCAGCCCTCTCCAGAGTGAAGCCATGCTGGAAGAACTAAGCCAGTGCAGAGAGAGTATCCGGCATGATTCCCCAAGTGAACTCTCCAGTTCGGCGGGTCCTCTTATCTAACCCGATAAGGAACTAGGCTCGATCAGCAAATGTAGGGCCACATAACTATCAGACAAATGTCTACGTAGATTGATTTGTTCGATTTCAATTAGAAAACATCGGTTTACAGCTCGTAGTGCCCCCGCGATTTCAATAAGAGCACCCTTTGTGGGTCGTTGTGCCTGAAGATAGATACATTCCTCACATGATGGCCACCGTCACACCGCACTTTCTACAGTAGTCTCGCCAGCATTTGCATGCCCTGCGATGCACACCTCCTTCGCTCTCGCTCATGATCATTGCCCAGTCTTTGTGGCTGCACGTACGTGCTTCCAAGGTTGTTTCATGGCCACGGGCCAAGCATTTAAAGAAGGTTTGCGACAAGAGATTTTAGCCTTATTTTACCTTTTTATTCAAACAACCTTTTTTAGTGTCAGTAAGAAGCTTATTCCTATGTTTATTTTGAGTTTAATGGGCGATTTTTAATGATCTCGAAGATTTACTTCCGAAGGAGAAATGCTGTGGTTGGATTTTCTGAGAGGCCGTATATATATATTGCCAGGCGAATGCATCCCTGGAGTCAGTGACTCAAAGACGATACAGGCTTCAATCTCCAACCGTCGAGGCTCCATAGATCAACGTGCTTATATAGTAATTTGAAAGCCAACAAAAGCATATCATTAAAGGGTTAAATCCACCTGGACAGGTCAAAATGCATGCTAAAGACTGCCGCTCATGAAGTTCCCAAAACGGAGGTTGAACCCCCAGATCAAGCCTAGCGCCCAGGCCTGCTATTGGGCAATGCCTTATGTACATGGCCCACATGCACCCAAACACAACCACAACAAACCACCAGTTGACTAGTAGCACACGAGCCCTCAAATGCTCAACCTTGGAAGCTGTTGTATTTTCAGTTTTATCTCAATTGGTAACCTTGCATCATGCCCGTTCACTCTACTCTTGTCGGTGGGCATCTGGTTCTGTCATCCGGAGGCGAATTACCATGGCGTAGCAGGTCATTGTAGAAAGATAATCCAGGGCAATACTACGTTGCATATCGGTGCCAATTATCTCCAAGTGCAACGACTGCCAGATACCTACAGCGCAGACCCCGGGAGGTCATGTGTTTGGAGATGGAAATTTGTGGAAGCCTCATGGTTATATGTCATATTTCGGCATCTGCTTATAATTCCATCTCGTTTCACCCTTTTCCAAGTTCCAAGGTTATCGGAAGGCGTTTAGTAGAGGTTGTCTAGACTCATTAAGACCGGAGATTTCCGAGCATTGTTGTATCATTTCCACATACCTCAGCCTTGCATCCTTAGAATTTAGCCGCTCGTTCCGATCCCCTGGAATGCGCCAAGTTTTACATTCACATGAACTGGACTGAAGTTTTGATAAGCGGTCGCGCCCTTTTCACCAGTCTTGCGTCCAGATGCTGCCGGATACTTGACCCAGACCGCCGAAGAGCGATAACGAAGGTGGGAGAATACCGCACCAGCATTCCTTTTCCTGAAGAAAAGGGTCCCATGTGGTAATTAGTAGGTTGTAGACAATGCCCAGCCAACATAGGGCGCTCTTGCACTGGGAGAATTCTGTTATGCCATAATTATTATATGGATCTGGGAAATCCCGACCCTGAGTCGGTCGCGACAGCGACATTAATTTCTCAGAGTATGCCTAAATTATCCGCCTTTCTGCGCTGGGACTCTATTACTTCACATTATGTCTATTTTATTATAACCTCTATGATCGGCAGTGTCATAATCTATACATCCAGAAAAATCCCGGGGTTCCAATATGCTGACGCGGCATTCATGAGCTTCAGTGCCATGACTGGCACTGGATTGACCGTGGTACGTATACACCGCCGATCAATAACCTGTTTCGATTATTAACTGGGATACAGATTGATCTATCTATGATGAATACTGTCCAACAAGCTACCCTATTCATATTGTTTATCCTGGGTCACGCTATTCCTATCCTCGGTGTCCTCTCTTTCACGCGCGCCTGGGCGCTAGGCTCTGCCCTGAAAAACAAACACAATAATGAAACCAAAACAGAGCAGGCTTATATTCCAACCCTGGATATACCGGAAAAGCCACTTTCAGGAAAACAGGAAGATGCATCTGAGAAAGGTAAAACTTCACCGGAAGTAACAATTGCAGTGCTGGAAGCACCGACCGACATTTCATCACCCGTCGAACCTGAAGGACCATACAAGGCTAGTAACTGCATTGTAGTTACCGACCTCACACAATCAGAGCCAGTCCAAAGCTTCGTTCCCATTGATGACAAGGATAGTGTCCTGAATACCAAAAGACGCGTTTCACGCATGCTTGCTAGGTTCACGGGCATGATACAGCGCACGAAAGAGCACCTGAACTTGGACGCCTCAATCGAATACTCGGATCCAGAGGGAGTAGAGTACAAAGCACGCTTATTCCTCGCTGCACTGTTAATACTCTACGTCCTTGCCTTCCTATCGTTTGGAAGCCTGGCTGTTGGCCTGTGGTTACAGATCTACAGCCCAGAGGTTTCTCTTACCGATGGCATATCGCCATTCTGGACAGGAGCCTTCCTTGCTGCATCGGCATTTACCAATAATGGCATGTCTCTCATTGATACAAATATGATTCCGTTTCAGAGAGAGTGAGTTCAGTCTGCCATTAATCTGGCAAGATATTTTGCTGATCAGACCCGGACAGGGCCGCTCCGCTTCTCATTTGTGGAATTTTAATTCTTGCCGGAAACACGCTGTTCCCTTGTTTACTCCGATCATCCATTTGGACTATAAGGAAGATGCTACCGGATACACCGACTTGGCAGACGTGGCGACAAAGTTTGGATTTTGCTCTTATCCAATCTCAGAATGTGAGTTCCCCGGGCTGAACCATACGAGACTGGAACTAACAATTTGCATAGGTCTGCTCTTCACTTTATCCTACTTGGCATACGTGGTTCTTGTTTGGCTCAGTCATAGTCCTCAATGCGATCATGTGGGCAGCCTTCGAGCTTGCATCGATCCGCAATCTGGAAATCGGCGCTCTGCCTGCCAAGTACAGAGTGTTAGATGGTCTTTTCCAGTCTTTGTGTACGTCCCCACAAACACTGTGTTTGCAAATTTGCTGATAAATTCCACACAGCTATACGTGGTGGTGGATTCTCAATTGTGGAATTTGACGGATTACCACAAGGACTACTTATGCTATATGGTGAGTCTAACACAAATCCGAGACTAAAATCAATGAACATTTTGCTAACAGCATCTAGCCTTTATGATGGTAAGATCTCGTCAGGACCGAGCCAAAAGATAGAGCAAAAACCTAACGACTCCATTGAAGTATCTTTCTGCTTTCCCAGTGTCCGCTGCCATTGGGTATGATAAGTCCCACTCCGTGAATCTATGAAATCTTTCTAACAAATACCAGAAGCACAACCAACACAGAAAAGCCAACGAAAATTTCTTGCCTCGAAGCCTCAGGCCAAGTTTTTTCGCCGTTACAAACCAGCCCAACCCCCTCGAGACTTGCACGCAGCCGATTCCTGTACCAACAACTCCGTTCTCAATTCAGCTACGACATCTGGTGGATATCTTTCGCCATTCTGCTCATTACAATCGCCGAATCAGATCGTTACAAGGCTCAACCCGTGGAGTTCTCCACCTTCAATGTGATTTTCGAGGTCATCTCTGCTTATAGCTCCGTCGGTGCTAGCATCGGGTACCCCGGGAGCAATTATGCGTTTTGTGGTCAGTGGAACACGTTCAGCAAGCTTTTATTGGTTGCAGTTTCTTTGAAAGGGCGTCTTCGGGGGTTATCTATTGCCAATACCAAGCTTGCATCATCATCGTCTTGCGAGCTGGCAAAAGAGCAATCAAATGATGTTAAATTACAGGAGAAGAGTGGTTATATAGAGTCAAGTCGAAGGCTATCGTCCTGTGTTTGAACTTGTCCTTAATATTTTTGTAGACCTTCCTTGTTCAAAAGTACTGTAGTAGTGGATCCTGGACTACAGTAAGCTAACGACTTAGGCGTATTTCATATAAAGCAAGGACCAAAACGCCATAATAGTTACTCCTAGGACTGCGATGATTCCTTCATTTCTCCCGGAACTCCTTAAACTCAGCCATGATCTCAGCAAGTTTCTTTCTCAAATCAGTGTTCTCGGACCCTCTTTCTTCCAGGGCCTGATTCAGTCCATCACTGTCTTCACACTCGGCACCTGGATCTTTGAGCTTCGCGTTCTTAGTCGGGCGGGGATTCTCCGACTTAGAAGACGAAGTTAGATCCTTTGACGGTGAAATGCTGGAGGACGAAACTATCAGAGGCAACTGCTTGAAATGAACTTTGCGACCTGAAGGTCCTTCACCTGCCGAATCCTGACTTTCGATCTTTGAAGGGTGAGAGTTCTCCGCACGGACCGAGCATGATAGTCTCGTCCTCTCCTCAACGCATATCACCTAGCGCCATCCGCTCTCTTTTACCATACATCAGAAGTATCGGTGAGCTTGAACAACAGCTGAATAGTGAACAGCCGCCATGTAGAGATGAATGTTATATCCTTGCCAGATTCGGTAGATGGAAGATGCACGACCTCTATTCATTTCTCCTGGAGTGACCGACCTAGAGATGATGAAAGCGTTAGCGTAAAGCAACAGAGGAGTGATAGATAACGTACTTTGTAACCAGATCACGTCTAGCCATTCTTTAATAGTAGGTTGATTCCGGCACTGAAGATGTGGAGTGATGGGAAGATTAAGTGTGGAGAGAGTGTAGCAGAGTGAAGGTTGTGAAGGCAATGGAGATAATTAATTATACGAACTGAGGATGTGGAGTAGGAGATGTGAAGGAGAATCGAGGCTCTAGATAAGGAACTAGAGGTATTAAGATACAGACCGCCATTGCGTCACATTTAACTACACAAATGTTTGACTGTGAAACGCCGAACCCTGGACAAAATCCGGGGTAAGTTACACAACCTTGGAACCGGCCCGAGAACCCCACCATCTACCCTATACGGTTTTTATCTACAATTCAATTTACAAAGATCAGATAAAAAGCATCACTTATGAACAAAGTAAATCCAATTCATTTACAGTACAAGCCTACCCAGATTCAATCAGAGTAGACATCAGGGCATGAAACTCGACATTACAAACATAGCTGACTTGAATTCCCATGAGCATACAGAAAAGACAAACATGGTATAAAAAAAGAGACAAGGCCAGCTGAGAGAAATTAAGGGCAAAGGTAAAAGCTTTCAAAAAGAGGTTCATATCAAGTGTATCGATAAGATCAAGCAATCATTGTAGTGAAATGAAAGCCGAGAAAGATAAAAGAGACAAAGATACCTCCCACATGACCCGGGGTATATCATGACATTTAGAAGGCCATGACGGCGAACATGGCAGCGACGACAGCGCCGAAGCTGATGGTGTTCTGGCCAGCGCCGTTGTAGGCGGGGGTGGCCGAGGGGGTAGCCGAGGTGGTGGCAGAAGCACCAACGGACATGGCGGGGGAGGTGGAGGGCTTCATGGGGCGGCGGGTCAAAGAGCCGGTGGGCATGGGGATGGTAGTAGCAGCACCGGTCTCAGTCTCGGGGCAGATAGTGGTGGTGATCTCAGTGGACGCGATCATGGTGGACCAGGAAGTAGGCACAGCGGAGACGGCGGGGGTCTCGGTGACGGAGGCAGTAGCGGTAGCGGTAGCCTGGGTCTCAGTCTCGGGGCAGATGGTGGTGGTCTCGTTGTCGATGACGGTGACGTAAGTCTCGGGGGTGGTGGTAGCAGCCTGGGTCTCGACAGCGGTGGAAGAGGTGGAGACAGAGCTGGAGCCAGCGGCGGCGGAGATACCGAACTGGGTGGACCACTGGTAGGCGCCGGTGCCCTCAACGACCAGCAGGATACCGTAGTGGGTGGTGTCGACGGTCAGGCTGGTGCTGGGGGTCCACTCGTAGGAACCAGTGTTGTCGATGTTCTCAACAATGGTCTCGAGAGGAACAACGTTGGAGCTGGGACCACGGAGGAGGACCAGGGAGACCTTGTCGCCAAGGTTGGGGGTCCACTGGATCTTGAAGGGAGCGCCCTCAGGAACCTGCTCATTCAGACCAGGGTAGGCGATGGGGTTACCCTGGGGAGCCTTGGAGTAATCGGGCTGGGTGTAAGCAGCAGCGAAGGCCGCGAGAGTGGACAAGATGGTAGCAGTGGTGAAACGCATTTTGAAGATATTCAGAAAAGAATGACTGAGTTGGAGAATAAAGAATGACTTCAAAGCACAAAAGAATGACTTTGGGAAGAGAGAAAAAAGAATGAATGAGTGTGATGGGAAGGAAGAAGAAGAAAAGGAAACGGGAAAGGAGATCAGAGCTACATTTTCTGGAAGGAGGAGGGCCCTAAGGCCAAAGCGTCCCTGACCAAGTGGAGAAGGGACATTTCAGAGCCCCATCAGGGCCTGAAGTCAAGCATGCGGGCCAACCAGGGCCCCAGTCCTGCGGTCATAGTGGAGACGCCATCGAGCGTCTTTCCAAGCGAGGTTCTGCTAACGGTGGCTTCGGGGCGCAGTCTACGTAGTATACGAGAGATAATTATAGGTCGAATCCTGGTAAGACAGCCTATGAGTTAGCGACAGAGTAAGACCTCTCATATTCATAACATTGCAATGACCCTTGAGATATGTAGTCCACAACAAATAGAAAGGAAAAAGGAAAACGGTAATTATCCTCGTGGGGCATGCAGGTGGCTCGTGGCCTAGGCTCGTGTATGGTACCTTAGTGTAAGGCTGTGGGAAATGAACCTGTTTTCTCGGTTTATTTTGATTTGGGGTCCTTCTTGGCCTTCCTAGCTCAATACTAGCACCTGTATCATTCCTTCCAGAGACCCTGGAATTGGAATGTAATGAGAAAATACTGCCGAGCCCGACTAAAAGCGACGGCGCGCCACTAACGCCAGGTACCAGGGATCTGTCCAGCATCGTGTCCCCGTGGAAAGTTTGTCAGATCCGGAAATAATTTGGGGTACACTGCATGGTGACATGTACATGCACGGAGTACATGCGCACCTGGGTAAGTCCGAGTCCAATCGCGCTGGTGATGAGCGCAAAAGTAAACAGGGCACATTTCCCGGAGAATAACCGCAAATGAGACAATCACATCCACTAGCGCCACCGCTTTCCCTCTAGCCAATGATACCCCTCACCCCATCAATGCCAAGACCCTGCATTACCCTTGACCCTTGACCCTGAAAGTTGAAAACAAAAACAAAAACAGTGTACGGAGTATTCAACGACCAATCCATTCGCACAGACGATCGCGAAAGAAACCCCACAATCCAAGAACCCAAGCACCCAGCTCAACTCGCCGATCCCACTGGTTCATCGGGGACAGTGTTAACCATGGAAGGGATCAACCGTTGATCAGGGGTGAGGGGTGAGGGGGATTCGAATTAGCGAGGGACAGGTGAGGACAGATGACGGTACTGTACTCAGTACCGCCACCAAAACAAAAGCAATTTTGGGAAATTTGGATTGTCTCAGAGTTTGTCAACGCTGATTCGCTCTTTCTCTGGTTATTTCCTGTTCCTGAAATGGCGGTGGATCTGTTGTTTTTCCCTAAACTTAGTTGAACTACGGGAGAAGCTTTACTATTGAACTGGATCCATAGAAACTGGTGAACTGAACTCAAAATACATCCCCTCAGTATTTGTGTTCCTGTTGTGTTCTCCTCTCCTAAGTGGATGCTAATCTTAGACGAAATTGTAGGGTCCAACGGGGCTTCGGATGTTCGGAAGCCTGCCCTGATTGGGACTCTGGCGCGTTGACTTTGTTGATTATCGCAATCACGCTAGTATTCCAAGGTTACACTCTCCCTTGCCAAGACTCATCGGCAACACCGTCCTAGAACCTCGTATAAGAAACGAGGGCATCGACAAACGCCACGGTGGCAATAGATCTCTAAGAACTGATTCAGCCTCAGGGATTGGTTGCTGGTTTGTGATGTGTTGGGGCCAGAACATTTGACTAAGGTCTCGGCCATCATCCGACAGATCAGTGAAAGGGTCCAGTTGCCTTGAAGGATTTGGCCCCAGTTCACTTTAGGATATAACTGCGAGGCTGCAACGCCCAAATTAGGCTGCCGGGTGTCCGTTACTTCTACCAATGTTGGGTCCATCTACAGATTCTACCTGCAGTATCACATCCTCTGAATCCCTTTCCATGTCCTACAAATCACCACACATCACCCCCAGCCCGGTATAGTAGAAGCAGAAATAATCGTATGATATTTAATTTCACTATGAAATCCAATTGGGTATCCATCCCTCCTGGTCACCTAAGCATCAGCATCAGCACCAGCACCAGCATCAGCGAGTGACCAACTCAGTTCTTCCCACTTCCCCTTTCCAAAGACAGAGCCAAGCCAGCTTAGCGCCCGCTAATCGAATAGAACCGTTACCACCAAATAGTAGCGATGCATCATATCTTGTATCCAGAGCAGCCAGGAAACCCGCTTACTCCGACCAAGTAACAGTCTTAGTTTGCAGGAACTCATCAAAACCCTTAATACCACCAAAGCGACCGAAGCCACTGCTCTTCCAACCACCGTGGGGCAACACAGGCTCATCGTGAATGGTCAGCGAGTTGATGTGAACGGCACTAGAGGTGATCATGTCAGCAGGGGTATTCACAAGCTCGGACCGGAATGTAGAAGAGATCCAAACTTACCCAGAATCGATCTGCTTCGCGACGCGCAACCCGCGGAACAGGTTAGCTGTGAATACGGCAGCTGTCAGGCCGTACTCGGTGTCATTGGCGAGTGCTATGGCTTCCTCCTCGGTGTCGACGACCATCAGCGACACGGTCGGACCGAATGACTCGGTCGCATATATGTCCATTTCCTTATTGACATCCGCGATGATAACGGGCCGCATGCTGGTGCTGGTGGCCTCGTTGGCATTGGCGTCGCCGAAGAGAACGTTCGCACCGCGAGAGACGGCGTCCGAGACAAGTCGCTTGTTCTTGGCGACGGCCGCAGCATTGACGAGAACGAGGGCGGGCGCTTGTTTGCCGAAGAGCTTCTCAGCCGTTTCAGCCAGTTTGATCTTGAATTCGTCGGCGATGCCACGCTGGACTACGATGCGCTCAGTTGACATGCAGATTTGACCGGACTGACGTTCGTTAGTGATGGCCCTTTCCAAAACCAAGAATGAGGTAGGGAAATTCCCAACATACGTGCATGAATGATCCAATCGCACAGGTCATCGCTGCCTTATCCAAATCCGCGTCATCCAGAACAATGGCCGATGCCTTGCCACCAAGCTCGAGCAGCACAGGCTTAATGTACTTGCCCGCAGTGGATGCGATAATCGATCCGACGTGGGTGCTACCGGTGAAGTTGATCTTGCGCACGGCGGGGTGGGCAATCAGCGAATGGGTCACCGCGGCGGCATCGGAAGCCTGGTGGTAAATGACATTCAGACATCCAGCTGGCAAACCAGCTTGGCGGAAGATATCACCCAGAGCCCAGAAGCACTTAGGTGAGAGCTCGGAGCCCTTGAGGACGATGGTGTTTCCAGCTGCGAGGGGTATGGCTACGGCACGGGTACCGAGGATAAAAGGTGCGTTCCTGACGGGATCCCGGTCAGCGGCGTGTTACACAACGGAACTTGGCAGGAGAAAATTGACACCCGAGCCAATTATCAAGCCAAGCCAAGGTGTCGAATCAGGAATGGAGAGAGAGAACAGAGAGAAATAATCCAATCTTACCAGGGCGCAATTGACAGGATCACACCATATGGCTGCTTGAAGACCATCGCGCCTTCACCCGGCCGAGTGACATTGGGCACAATACCCTCGATAGTCGAGATGCGACCCGCAAAGTCCTTAATGAAGCCAACGGCCATGTTAAAGGTGTGTTCACAAAAGGGCCGGCCCGCACCGGTTTCCTCGCGTTGGTACGCAATCAGCTCCTCCTTGCGTGATTCCATGATCTCCGCAGCCCGCTGCATGACATCGCGTCGGTCAAAAGCCTGCGTCTTAGCCCAGGCTGGGAAAGCAGCCTGCGCGGCATCAACAGCACGTCGCGCATCATCAATCGAGGCACCCGCACAGTAGCTGGACAGCTCTCCCGTAGCAGGTGCAATGACCTCGAATTTGACGTCGGTGACAACCGACTCACCGTTAATGATGAGTGGCGTCACATTGGAGGCGGTACCAGACATGGTGAATTGTGGAGTCGGGGTTGTTGTGAATACGAGAAACAGTCAAACGCCCCTTTTTTTTGGGTCCGGGGGACAAGAGTTTAAAAGCAATTGAAGGTTTGTGCTACTAACAGTGGTTCAATTGTAGGCAGGGTAGATCTTGCCGGATCAAGTGTGGAGGTAGAGGGGTTTTGTGGGGCAATGACAGCTTAGTCAATAGCCCACTGAATACGATAATTCGGAAATCGAGACTTATCTCCGTTGACACTGTCTTCTGAAAATCCGAAAGGCCGTCGGATATATTTGGTTCGATGGGAGCCACGGATTTGAATGAATATATGGGGCACGAATTGCCTTGAGAGGGAGCCGAGTGGGGGTCAAGTCCCGAGAGTCAAAAAATAAGTGGACAAGCTTGGTTAAGCGCGACCAAAGACGGAATAGTTCCGCTGAAAACCTTGGAATAAATACTAGAATAAGGGAAGAAAGGAAGAAAGGAAGAAAGGAAGAAAGGAAGAGAAAATTGAAGGAAAGAGATAAGTTCGAGTTCAATTTTGCTGAAGAGAACAAAGAAAAAGCAAACACCGCCAAATGCATTATGTTCCAAGCGCCCCAATTCCCAATTCCACACCAGAAATGCCAATGCTTCAAATACGCCCCAACATTCTCAATTGGCCCAAATCTTAGTCTCAGTTGAAGAGTTATTCTTCGCGAAATCTGCAAAAGGACATGCTGAGGTTTTTGTCGCTCCCTCGGGTGTCCGCGACGACCCGGTAGTGTGAGTAGAGTGGGCGCCACTGAAAGTGGATGGCGCCACGCTACTAGCAATACTTGATTGGTCATCATCGATGGAGCTTTCCGAGCTACTGCCAAGAATGCGCTTCCCACTCAAGTATCCCTCCTTATTGCCAGAGCCAAAGCTGTAAATGGAGATCTCGTCGGCGAATTCCTCGCCGTCGCGGAGGTGCCATTTGGCGAAGAGATCGTTTTGGATCCAGATGATCTTGTTGATTGCGCGGATGAGACCGAGTTTGCGGCGGTTGGAGAGTTGAGGGTGGCACATTAGGGCTTCGGTGAAGATGTCTTGGATGTAGCCTAGACAGGCGCCGAGGTGGATGTATTCAATGTTGAGGGGGGCTAGGCGTTCTTGACCGGAATGCATTTGGCTGGAAGAAGTGTCAGTGGCAATCTATAGAGGGGTAGGTTGGATTGGTAGCACTCACCCGACTTTATTTAGGTATCGCCAGAAATCCATGCTGGTAGGGTCCTGGCACAGCTTGATGAGGTACCAGCGCAAGAACATCTTGCGCCGTTGGATTTGCGGGGTCTCTTCGGTGAGGTAGTCATCCTCTGGCTCTTCTTCGCTGGCGGTGGTGCGGGTGTGGAAGGCACGCGAGGTGATGTCAAATTTTAGGAGCTTCTTATAGACCAGGTTGACGACGGCAGGGATAAGTTGCTTGAGGTATTTGGCTCCGCTTGTGAGGTGTTCGACATCCTCTATAGAAGAAGTGAATTAGCATTTGTATACGTAGTATGAAGTATGACCCTAGAGTATACATACCAGAGGTCCACTCAAGGAAGCTATGCAAATACTTAATGCGCTCTTCCAAGCTGACATATAGTGATTTGCGGTCAACATGTTCCGGCTCAAAGCCAAAATCTACCCCATAATCACAAGGCATGATGATGAATGATGGTATGAAAAGATAACTCAATCTAGTTTAGCTGAGTAAAGTTCAGGGTACTTCTTTACCAGAAAGAAGTCAAATGGAATGAAAGAAAAAACTGGGGCTCCTCGTGGCATCCGCATGGCCAGGATAACCAGATCTTTTATACCTTCCAACGGACAAACCATCCGATCAGACCTCCAGTCGACATCACGATTGACGATCCCAAAAAGGGGCCCCAGCAAGTAAAAAATAAAATAAAAGTGGAGCGGGCCTCTTACCAAGAAAAGAGAAAAGACCCGAATTGAGACGACTGCTCATCTCCAGATGGAGGTCACATAGATGCATGCGTTGTCGAATCAGATGATGGGAAAAATCCCTGGCAGAAGTACCCGGCCACAAAGAAGGCTCCGGCAAGTATGGCCTGATCCCTGCAATCTCCTGCACCTCTCCACTGGCGTTGCGGCGTCGAAACTATGGACCGCCATCATGTCATAGTCGAACTTGAAACAAGCCTCCACGTGGGAGAGAGGAAACGCGGAGAACCAGCAATACTCGTGTCCGCTACAATATCCGCAGCCTATTGATGCGCCCCTCGCTTGCAAACGAAGGCTTCTAGAAGTTTTGGAATGTTCCTTCTCAGGGCCAAGGGTTGCGCGTCGAGCTAACACACACCAGCAAGTACTAGTCTTGATCCCAACGAAAATGCAAAACTCAAATCCTGCCGCAGATCCCGATGCAGCTAAAGCAGGCTTCCAAGTTTGACGTGAAGACGCAGCCGGAGCTCCGCTGTGGTCCCAACGGCGTCCAACCGAGACAAATCCACTTAGACTCGGAGCCGACGGTTCGGGACGCGATGGATTTTTTATTCTACGACTGGATGCATGGGCCTTTTGCTATTCCGATGTATCTCATTCAAGGAAAGATTATCGGGGGCAGGAAAAGAAGGTTTAGATTTGCATGAAACTCGATTATATTTCCAATGACATTAAAAGCGCCGTTCCCGCTTGGGCCCCCTATCAAACCATAGAAAGAAAGTAAGATTATTGAAAGTGGCTTCCAGAAAAACCGCCGAACGGTTCGACGTGTGTGGGTCCCGCAAATTGCACGCGAAGACATGCATAAATCATAGTACTAAATGGACGGGAACGTCGGAGGTAATTTACATTACTAAATGCTTCAACTGACCTCTACTCATTGGAACAAATCGATCTATTTCGATCGTGTGATGGCGTGGCCTGATTTGCGATCCTGGTGGATTCGAGTGGAGGCTAATTGCATGATCAAATGGATGGTTTCCGGTTGGACGCGAGCACGTACGGACACGGAACGAGAAAAATTTTTACAACAAAAAAGGGGGAAAATAAAGGGGGACCGATCTCGCAGCTACCGGACCTAGTGAGCCAGTGTCGAGAGGTTTTTTCTCTTCTTTTCTTTTGATTCTTGGATACATCATTACTGTTTTCTCGTTGATGTCATGTTTTGTCCCTTGGTAATCAACCTGAGACGCGCTACGGCCGTTTCTGAACAGCCGCGTTAGACGATCAGCAATGCCTGTGTTGATCACTTCGAAAACCGCGGTCTAGACGCTCGGCTTCCTCATTATGAGGGTTGTTTCATGTTTCCCCCGCGTTCTCTGACACACCAGAGGCGCTATGATCCTGGGATTTCCACGCCATGTAATCTAATTGACTTTGTGAAGAATATGACAGCTGCAGCCCGCATATGGCTTTCCACATGGCTTAATATTGCGATAAGATATATCATAAAGTCAATTCTGGATCCATGGATGTGATCAGTCTTTCTAATCTACAAAAGACTATAACTCATACACGTGGACGTATCTGTCCAAATATGGGAATTGCCGAGCTTGGTTTTGTGTCTGAGGAAACTTTAATTCGATTGGTAATGGATGAGCTATTATGGAGACAGTCTCCTGGAGCTCGGCTAAGCTATTGCCCCACTCACGAAGACATGGTACCGTTGCTTCGTGCCGCTGCTGCATCATACAGACCCTGGATGTCGGCTTTCCACTGGTCCTCGTCAAATCGAGATAAGCGTCGGTCATAGGTCATGAGTCCGTTGACCTCGCCTTCTACGTCGGTGGTCTGGGTCCAGACGCCACCGCTGCAGGAGAAAAGGCGCACCTGGTCCTGCAATTCGCTGAGGAGGAGATGACTCCGGTAGTTCCAGGCGTCGAGGGTAATATCAATCTCATAGGTCTGGTTGATAGTGTTGATTGCGTTCTGGTTGTTCCAGAGACTAAAATTGTGAGCAGAAGTTTCAGCTAGAGATTACCAGGGCGACTCACTGCTCAATGGAGACGTTGTTGCCTATTCCGCCAAATTCTCCCTGGAAGCCGATTCGGGTGTCGTCGTAAGGGCTGGAGAGGGTGGAGTAAAATGGGGTTCCACATTGCGGGTTGGCGTAGTGGTGGTTATCCTGTTTGAGTGAGCGAAGACCTTGGAATTTTCACAGGGCTTGCCTTACACTAAAGTCTCCTGCTCCGTGGTCGTACCAACCGGTTGTCGAATCCACTAGCCGTGTCGGATCCAGCTGTTTGACTCGATCGGTTAAACCAAATTCAGGGTAGTAGTCAGTCAGCTGTCCCCAGCCTTCGTTGTAGATGATCTATAACCCATCAGCGCTGATAGTGAAAATTAGTTCGATTTTGACATACCCAAGTTGCAATACTAGGGAAGCTCTTGTGCTGATTGACCAAGACTTCCAATTGACGCGAGAACTCGGCCTGCTGTGCTGCGTTAGGCAAAATGGTCTGAGAGGTACAGTTGGCCAGCGTCCTGCTCTGAAGCGGCCGCAGGGCAGGCATGTCCTGGATAACAAGCAGGCCCAGCTCATCACAAGCACGATAGAAAAGCTCAGGCTCGACTTTAATCTATAATTTGTTAATGCCAAGCTCTCGAGATTTCATTGTTGTACTTACATGCTTTCGGAGCATGTTGAAGCCGAGCTTTTTCAGCATTTGCAGATCATAGACCATGGCCTCCTTGGTAGGTGCTGTATAGATTCCATCGGGCCAGAAGCCTTGGTCGAGGGTGCCGAACATGAAAATGAACTCGCCGTTCAACAACGGCCGAACGACACCGTCGACAGTGCCCTTGGAAATGGTACGGAATCCCGTGTAGCTTTGGATTTGATCTTTGCCCAATGTGACCGTGATATTATACAGATTGGGTGAGCTCGGGGACCACAGCTTTGGGGAGTCGACCTTGAATTGGAATGGCTGGTTTGTTGGACCTCTGTGAGTTGCAACAACATTCTCGCCATCATGCACAACAACTTGAACACTCGTGGTGATATTGGTCGAGGAAGTGTGCACGGTCATATTGACTGAAGACTGTTAACAATCGGATATGAGCCAACAAGGTGGATGGCATACCTTGACCTTCCATATTTCCATCAATGTCGAGCCCCGAGACATGATTCTGTGGCGCAGCCTCGATCCAGACGCTTTGCCAAATTCCACTACAGGGAGTGTAGAAAATGTGACTGGGTCTGTGAGTCTGCTTTCCAATAGGGATCACATAATCACCATCGTCTGTGGGATCGTGCACAAAGACAAGACTAAAGGAAGTCAGTTTCGTTCTGATTGGGCTCTTATGCTACTAACAGTTCATTTTGTTGGCCCGGCTTCAGGAACGAGGTAACATCCAAAGTGAAACGGAAATATCCACCGCGATGGAAGCCTGCTTTTTTCCCATTGACAAAAACCGTGGCTTCATAGTCCACCGCTCCAAAATTGAGCAAGATGCTCTGGCCATTCCAGTCTGTTGGCACCTTGAATGAGGTTGAGAACCATGAGTATATCATATACTCACCCTGAACTCCTGCAAATATTTGTTAACTTCATCAAGCCAAGGTCGATCATTGAGAAACGCACCTGACAAACCACTCTCCAAACAAGACGGAATGAGAACATCCTGTGCAAGATCTTGTCCAAAAGGTGGATTCTGAACAGCAGCGAGACTAGATGCATTTTGATACTGCCATACACCATTCAGGTTCTGCCACTGAGATCGCTGCATCTGTGGCCGCGGATACTCAGGCCACGGATCAGTGCCCACTTTGTCCGTCCAGGGGGTTGTCAACGGTGGCTCCTTGAGAGCATACCCAGCGGCGCGGGCCTGCTTGGCTGTGGAGATTTTATCCTGAACCCCCGGCCGGGCAAGACTAGTGCCAACCAGCAGGGAGAATACGGCACTCCGCAGAAAATGCATGGTGTTAGACAACTAAACTGGCCTAGAACGTGTGGGACTGGATGAGGGCCACAATGGTGTCTCCGCAACAGGAACAGCCATCCCAGCGAACATCCTTGGCTTTATGTACACTACATAACGGACTCAACAGGACCGAAACACCGAGCTATACGACCATTCTTGCTGTGGTCTAGTGGGAAAGGCAAAAGAGGGCCCCAAGACCCCTAAGAGATGCAGGTCAGCTTTGACTAGTATACTTGTTATACACCGCCCAGTCTTGCTGAAGTATGATCTCCACATAGGGTCGGCAATCCCCGCAGAGAGAGCGCACAGGAGCAGGATATTCTAATCTGGGCAAAGAACAGCCACGGTACCCTGAAGTGGGCCGATGGCAGGGAGCACCTGCCTGGCGTGCTTGAGGGTGGAGCAGACATCCTGACTATAGAGTGACTAATCACATCTGTAGATTCAGAAATTTACGATGAATTCTTGCGAGGATAGTTATGTCGGCATGAAAAGCAGATATTTCTTTGTTTTGATTGGGTTGATCATCCTAGACCAGTGGAATTAGTCTCTGAACCGGATTTCGGTCTTTGTCGGTCGCGTGCGTCGTGGAGAATTAGCGGGGCGATCACGGCTGAGAACACTGGACTTGCATGTCGTGACAAGGTTTCGATCCTACAGAGACAACACATCAGTAACTCAAACAGGGAACAACCGGTCTTGACTGGCATTTTGCCGAGCCCAAGGCTCTCGGCATCTGTATAAGTTGTATGACTGATGGATCGTGCGTACAACTCCTTGCAGCCGCACGGATCCT
Organism: Penicillium sp. S1602; assembly: GCA_023626355.1. Taxonomy (NCBI): domain Eukaryota; kingdom Fungi; phylum Ascomycota; class Eurotiomycetes; order Eurotiales; family Aspergillaceae; genus Penicillium; species Penicillium sp. S1602. Next base: position 189,062 of record JAMAGW010000008.1, on the reverse strand, counting down.
GTCCCTGAGAGCCTAAGACCCTGAGTCCACTCCGAAGAATCGGAAATTCCCCAAATCAAACAACTCCAGGAATGAATGGACAGCGCATCATGCGCATGTCGTACCTCGGGGTATCATCGAGTCATGGAAGCGGCCGAGCACCGAAAATAAGAATCTCAAGACTGACTCTTTCCCCCCTCATTCGGACTTGGCGTGACGATCGGTCCTGTGCGATTGGGTGTTAGCAATGTGGCTCCGCAGTTCCGCTGGCACTCGGGTATTTTCCTTTTCTGTACCGGAGCTCTATATTTCCATGTTCATTTCCCCGCGTGGGGTGTTGAGGGCCTTGTGCGGGGCAGTTGGATCAGGAAAACTTCTCAGTAAACTGTTTCAACTGATATGTGGATCGGAGGAAATAACAATCTTCATTTTTGATAGGGAACTCACATAAGATGGAAAGAAGAATGAATTGGCCCATCATCATTTGCGAGTCTGTAACAGGCTGAGAAGGAGAGAAAAAAGAGAAAAAAGCATTCATTGTCGACCCTGAGTCCGCCAAAAAAGGGAGGAAAGAAAACAAAAATAACCTCACTGTCGTTTGTATCGACTCTCATCCTTTTCAAAAAGATTTCCTCGGGTAGAGTCGAAAGGGTCTATGTAATTGATATCGCCCTTTCCATAGGTGGCATCCCTGATAGTATTTTTAACCGTGCAAAGAAGATCAGCAGCAAAGTTGTCAATCTTTCTAATCTCCTTTTCGAATTTGAATTTTGTTGGCCCGAGGAAGTCGCGAACACAAGCTTTGACCATTAACTTTCGCACCGGGTTTCCCAAGGGGAGGCGCATCACGGAGTCGATATGCTCCTTGGTAACGTAGTGCAAATGCAAGTGAGGAACATCTTGTGTCATGTTGTATTGTGAATATCGGATAACGCGCGAGAGACTGCGTCTGATCAAATCGAAAAGTTCTTTGGAAACAATGCACATATCAGCGAATCTCGCAAACTCAACCAGAGCCGAGATCTGCTCCTCAGGTTATGCTGTACCTTTGTTGATTCTGCCCAGGTATATCCATTCTAGAAGCATACTGAAGCTGTGCACCGAGACAACGCCCTCGACTTCCTCAATCGTTACTGCATTTTTTGTCGTCTCCTTGAATCTTCCTTTGAACATTGCGGCGAAATAGGGCGATTTTTCACATAACATTTCTTTCGAAACTTCATGTACGTGAGGTGAGGACCCGATTTTGATCTTCACGGTAGGCCCGCTGATTCTGTGAAGATGGCTATATTTGAGTTAGAAATCTGGACTGGGAAATAAGGTAGGGTTGCTTACGATAGGAAATTTGTCGACGACGGGAATTGGAAAGAGTCCATGGCGGCTGCACTGGGCATCATGGGATCCCTATTTGAATGTCTTGGTTTCAATGAAAGAGGTGGATGGTGTGAAGTAGGTCAGGTGAGGTGAGATGGTTGGAAGAGGATTGTAGGTGGGTAAGATGTGAGAAGCGTGAGGCAAAAGTGTGAGAAGAAGACAGAAGAGGAAGGCGAGGTCCTGAAATCTCATTTTAAGTTGGTAATAAACCTGTCCAAAGAAGCCAAATTTAAATAAGAGGATATATAGCTAATATCTCATGCTGCATGTCTAGTTGAGATAAGGAGGTGCTCTGAATACATATGATAATAACACGCCAGTGCTCACACTTGGTAACTATGACTGTATGGGCTATCAGAGAGTGTAAAAAAAAAGTTCACAGCATGCAGACTTGTTGATGTGACATGAGTTAAGAGGGCATGTTGTATTGTTATTTTGCGAAACGAGAGATGTGAGTCATGTGACTTGTAGAATGAGAATCCACCGCCCACGCGGCGGTGTCGTATAATACTGGCAGTATTTGATTGTAAGAATATTACGTTATCATAGGGCTCCCAGATGAATCATCTGGTGACTCACCCCTTGCGTTGTTTGATTGGCTGACATAAGCGACACTAGCACTAGTGCGGTTCCGCAGGGTATAAATATCTCCTCCCTCTCTCCCCCATTTCCTCTTTTTTTTTTCTTTTCCAGCTCTCTTTGCCAATTGGCTTAGATCAAGTGTAGTATCTGTTCTTTTCAGTTTAATCTCTGAAAGTTTCCTACGGGAAACACATTGATTATTCTCATTTTTGGACCTCGTGACCGACCTCTGTGCTTGCGCATGTCGGACGCACAGTGTCATCGGGCTTACACTACCCCCGATCGACGCGAATCCTTTTTTCATCAACTGTGTCGGCTTGCCCGATCGCTTGGAGAAGAAATGGTATCGGTGTGGAATGCTGTATTCTGTTCATGTGTCGAGGTCGCGTGGTTTGTTTACCCTCAGAAATCCCACAACGAACGTCATAAATTTCGCGTCCCCTCCAGTACAGTACACATTCGCTTTCTTTCTCAGCGCCCCACTCAGGTCGCAGTAAGCCCAATTAGGTTAATACAACCCCCACTATCTTTTCTTTGTATTTCTAGTAGATGATCAAAAGTACCGTAATTACAGTTTCCGGCATTGGGCAGACCAGATCTATTTTCTTTTAAACTTATTCATTATACTTGACCGTTGCCAAGCAAATCAAGTGCGTCCTCTGCAGTCAGGCGACTAGACGGTAAAAATCGCATCAATCCTTGAATCACATGAAGTAGAGGTTTAAGTGTCGGATTAGGCACCAACCCAGCAAACTTCCGTTCAAGCTTCGACGTTCCGTCATCTTTGAGCAAAATTAGCAACAGGTTTATTTGTGTATCAGTTTGTTTACCTTCATCTAGCTCCAAATCATGGCTAGACCTCATCAACATTGATGTCCACTTAGACTCCTATTCGGCCGGCAACCTCTCCACAAAGCCAATCATTTGGAAAATAAGGACTTCATCCTCGCCAAGATACCAGAATGGCCCTGTCGTGAATAAGAAAGAATAAATCTATAAGTCATATCTCCGTAAGTATGTCTGCTTCAAGGAAAGATATATTAACGTACTATGCAACCTGTGCGCTATAAGTCGACCCGACAATCAAAACTATCTATGAATATCGTCTCTGGTACCCTTAATAAACCTGGCTGGGCTAGCCTTTTAGGTTCCTGTCCTTAGAAGAAGCCCTCTCTAAAATCAAAGAGCCTTATATCTTCGTCATCCTCGTCTATCTACTCATCCCATTCTACTGCTTTAACCAGCTAGGTCGGCAACCCATTTCCTAAAGACGTGCCGTTAGCCCGGGTTAGCGGCTTAACTTCTAGGAATCCAAGAATATTAAAAAGCTGCTCCTTAGTCTATTTCCATAACTAAGTGTAACTAAATACGATATTTCGGCCACTAATGTCTAATAAGAAGTGAGTACAATAGCACCAACTCGCTCATAAATATAGAAGGAAAAGTGCCCTCACCTCCATAGTAGATACCGGCACTGTGAATAAATTTGACAGTATTCAAGAGCTAGTAGACATTCGGAGTACGGTTTCCGAGTAGATCTTATCGTAGCTCTCATAGTAGTCTAAGAGGACCTTATTAACTAAAGAGCTAAGTAATTCAAATACAAGACATTAGTAGACTCCGTTAGGGCCTTCGTGGGTGAAGGCGTCAAGCAGTTAAACCATATAATTTGAAGAAAGCTCTCCTCGTGAATGCCTCTCCAGAAATTTCAAAATTTGCAGCTCTCGCGATACCGATGAATCTGCGGTCATGATCTTCAACGAGACCCATTGATTACGACTAGCGTGAGATTAGCTAGGAATAAGCAAAGTTAGTCTGGGATAAACTGACTCTCTGTCGTTCGCAAGCCATACTGTGGAAAAGCCACCCCATCCTAACTTGTGATGTGTCTTGTAACGATCATCTTTAAAAGTATCTCCAAGATTGACTGGATTATATCCACCAGGGTGGTATCTTGATAATGACTCCTGTGTGTACAGAAGGTTGCTTTGGCAGAATATAGATAGATCCATCTTGGAATAAAGGTCGACGGGAGCAGATCAAGAATATATGGTGGGGACTTTTCTTGACCGAATCCAGTTTAGCGCAATCTGAGTGGGGCGCTGAGAAAGTAAGCCTGTGTGCCCACCATGGCCTGCGACATAATTCAAAGTACAGTGATCTGACCATTCTTTGCGGTATCGACGAATATGATGTGCACAAATGCTTAATCAGTTTACAGTCGAGTTCTTCGCCAGAGCCTGCGATGGTCATTTCCAGGTGAAATACCAAGATTATCGCTGGAACTCGAGGCCTTTCCACTTACTCCATACAACAGTCTCTCGTAAGATCGTCCCACAATAAAACCGGGACTAGTTGAAAAGATGATCGAGTATCTCTACACGCAGGATATGAGTTGAGGAACTGTGATTTGGCAGCTGATGACAGTTTGTTTGACGCCGTGGCTACTAACGACAAGACAAGCACGAAAACCCCTAGATGTCCTCTTCTTCACGCGGCAGATTCAGAAATGAAACAGAATAATCGAACACCTGAAAACCTAGTGGACGGTCCAGTCATCCAAGGCCCTGTCGTTTCAAATTTCCATGCATTCCCTTGCAGATCGACTATCCATCAAGGGGCTGAAGACTCTGTGAAAAGAACAAAGGTCAGCAGGAGCTAGCGGATCAATTGGATTCCACCTTGTTTCTGCATGCTGTCGTTGAGATATACAACTCAACTAGCAAGTGACCGAGGTCTACGAGACCTGGCAGTGGAAATGACGCTGGATCATCTTACTGAATTGAGAACGAGCAACGAACAAGGACATCTCCCTTTTCCAGGCAGCCTGGCAAAAATTTCCCAACAATTTTCCTCAGACATTTTCATAGCACTGATGATGAACAGAAAATTTCCTCCTCCTTGCATTCTCTGCCGAGACATTTACTGTAACTCCCTCGATGCTGACATTTACACATTCCCTACCAATCGAAACTTTGTCCAGGTCACAAGTGGAGTAATGTAGGACACGTGCATTCCTGATCTCCGGACCTGCATTCTTAGCCCACATTCCTTGCGATCTTAGCGTTACAAACAAGATCGCAATTCCTACGCTGCAGTCTCTTCCGTGAACTCTGTCCGGCTGCCCCAGGGCGGAAATGCAAACCATCAGGTGCTGTGACCCAAAATTTGGGATTTCACGGGACTTGAATACGTGACCTTGTCACGAGGATATAGACTCTGTATATGAGTTTCAACACGTGTCCAGGGTCGCCGGAAACGGAAATGCAGCCCTGCGGAAGTATCCGAGTCACCCATGGGTTCGACTTACACAATGGCCTTGTTCTCAAATGGGTGGTTCAGTAGCTCAGAGCAGAGTTGATGTAATTATGTCGAACGCCGAATTGAAGTTATGCAGCTTGGGGATACGTGCGGACCTACAAGTTGAGTAACTAAGAAAAGTACATTTGTACAACCGTCAAACACCCGAAACCAAGCCAATATGTCCTAGTATACTACCCTTGAAATCAAATCCAATGGAACCTGTCAGGAAGAGCTTCCATTCACATTCTTCGGGAAAGCCACACGTGGTCCGATCTCTGTTGGGGCGCGGTCTTCCCTCTTACCGCAAACGGCTGCGCTCGCTGTGCGAGTTCACAGGATCATCATGGCGTGAACCTGATGATCTTGACTGGACGAATATGCAATGTGTCAGAATTGGCCCGTATTACGATAATCAATGCAGACCTTTGCTAGGGCCTAGTAGTCATTCTATTGTAGCGCTGGATTATGATCTATGTAATCGAAGTAGGAGCCCCCAAAGCGACCTCGGCAGTGGGAAGCTCCTGCCTACCAAGATGAACGCGCAACTGCCAAAACAACAGCAACACGAGACCAAACTTGATCGAACAATGCCTTTCTTACGATCCACCTTTTCCTCCACTAGGATCTGCTGTGACCTGCCCCATTTCTTTGCTGACGGCGCCTGAGCTCTCCCAAGATCCAACTCTGTGAGATGAACACACCTGTCAGATTTTGAATCCCCACCAGAAGAGCTAACAAATGACCGGAGCGAGCTAGACTGCTGTCACCCAAGCCCAGTTTGAAGGCCATTGTCCCATTTATCAACCCCAGACCCCGCAATCCTTAGACCCGCTGTTGTCTGTTTTCGGCCAGACCAAACCTATACCGGAAGCTGTCATAGACCTGGCAAACGTTGACAAGTGCTGCGTCAAGAAAAGATCTACAAACAAACACTCGAAGGTGCGTCGTGTGCCTCATTCAAAGCCCTCAACTTTCCGTTCCCAGGCCATCGGACTGCATCCGGTCACCACCAAGCACAAATATCGACAAGGAATTTACTTATAGCAGCCGATCTCCATGCCCCTTGACACATTTTCTCATTCCATTTCATTCCTGAAGCTCAGCCTCCGGGATTTTAGATTAACTTTATCAAAGGAACTTCAATATGTCTGTATCAAAGAAGACCCTCGTGCTGGCCTTCCTGGCTGCACTGGGCGAAGCCTCTAAACTCGGCCACGCCACCAAGATGAGCAAGGCCGCTATGGAAGTGTGAGTGATGATAATCCCAGATCTGGTATGTGCTAGCATTATGAACTCCTTTGGCTAATGTTTCCTAATAGGAGCCCTCTCTTTGGCTATGGTACCGATACAAAGGTGCGTGGTGTCAACCTCGGTGGTTGGTTGGTTTTGGAGCCTTGGATTACTCCTTCAATCTTTGATCAAGTCGGAAACGCTGCCGTCGATGAGTGGTCTCTCTGCACCGTCCTCGGTACGGAACAGTGCCGCACTGTTCTGTCGCAGCACTGGAGCACCTTCATCACCCAGGATGATTTCAATCAGATCGCAGCCACGGGTATGAACCATGTTCGAATTCCAGTCGGCTACTGGGCTTTGGAGCACTTGGATGGCGACCCATACGCCGATGGCCAGCTGGAATACCTTGACCGTGCAGTTACCTGGGCTCGTGCTGCCGGTATCAAGATCATGGTTGATCTTCACGGCGGTAAGTGAATCAAATTTAATCGTCTCAATTGTGGAAAGTAGACGCTAATTTTTCAAAAGCCCCTGGATCCCAAAATGGATTTGACAACAGTGGCAAGCGAGGCTCTATTGGATGGCAGCAGTCCCCCAACAATGTGCTCAACACTAAGTCTGCTCTGCAAGCGCTGGCTAAGCGGTACAAGGGCGATACCGATGTCGTCACCGCCATCGAGGCTCTTAATGAGCCCAACATCCCTGGTGGCGTCAACGAGGATGGCCTGAAGCAATACTACTATGACGCATGGGGTGTTGTTCGTGAGTCTAGCCAGGATACCACTGTGGTTCTTCACGATGGATTCATGCCCACAGAATCCTGGAACAAATTCATGAGCGTGGACACTGGTGTCTGGTATGTCATGATGGACACTCACCACTACGAAGTCTTTGATGAAAGCCTGCTTGCTATGGACGCCAAGAGCCACGCCAACAACGTCTGCAACTTCGTCGACCAGCACGTCTTGCACTCTGACAAGTGGACCATCGTTGGTGAATGGACTGGAGCCATGACTGATTGTGCTAAGTACCTGAATGGCAAGGGTGTTGGTGCCCGCTATGACGGATCCTACCAGGGCAGCAGTATGAACGGTAGCTGTGCTGGCAAGTCTACTGGAACTGTGGCAGCTCTCCCTCAGGCCGATCGTGACAACCTGCGCCAGTTTATCGAGGCCCAGCTTGAGGCTTTTGAGAAGGGAGCCGGCTGGATTTACTGGACCTGGAAGACTGAGGGTGCTCCCGAGTGGGACATGCAGCAACAGATTGCAGGAGGAGTCTTCCCCAACCCTGTCACCAGCCGCCAGTTCCCTAGCCAGTGCTAGTGGTGACGCATATGTGTGATTCATGTTTTTTTATTCCTTGTTTTAAGCTGGGGGTCTATTATTTGTTGCTCGGTTTTCATTATTGGGTTTCTTTTTCAATTGGCTGCTGGACTCTGGGAGCTTGCATGGTGCAAGCTAATCAGCCTATAGGTGTTATGGTGTATGCTTAGGATTCAACTGGATTGGCCGGTCTTTTCACAAATCCAATGCTTTTCTCTCTTTACAAAAACCTTCCCGATTTCTTCATCAGCCATACGAGATATTCTTATGGAACTACTGCATATAATGAAAGGAGAAGCGCAATGCAGTTCAGTAAAATAGTCAAACTATGAATTGTATAGATTGGGTATGTTGCTAAGAAGCTCAGAGAACATGGTGTTCATGCAGTTCTCGAGTCGGAGATGGAGTATGCAATGGCGCAATAGAACAAAAAGAATATAACTAGAATGCAATCAAATCATATGAAAGCATCCAAATTAAAGAAGTCCCAAAGCACCAAATGCCGACACAACCTCCCCATCGACATTAACCAACCACTCCTCCTGGAAGCGCTGCGCACCACCACAAGAAAGAATAACCTGCTCCAGACGCTGACGCACAAAGTCACGGATCGGGAATCGGTGGATCGCATCTGCAGCTTGCCATTCACTACGACGAACATTCTCAGGCGTCTCAACCTCCTCCGAGTTCTCCGGGTTCGCAGTCTCAGACCCCTTAGCCGCGTCCCAGTAGACAAGGTAATCGGCGTTCGGATCCGATCCACCCTCGGACAACTCATTGATAATATCAGTCCACATAGTGAGGTATGATTGAAGATGCTTAAGGATGAATGCGGGCGGAGGTGAAAGACCAGAGGGATTAGCTTGACCCTGAAGAGAAAGAAGCTGCGTAAGAGCAAGAGCATGCAATTTCTTCTGGTTCGCACTACCGATGTTATCATAGTGCGAGAACCATTCAGCCAGAATCCAGTTCAGAGACTGTTCTTCAGTGGAATTTGTCGCAGCCGCGACGGCAGATGCGAAGATGGTGGGATTGCCCAGAGCAAGTCTTGCGAGGACGGATAGGTAGTCTGTTTCGATGACACCGACTACGTTTGATGATTTTCGGTTCGGCCCGGAGGTTTGGCTGGACTCGTAGGCGGTGTATAGACCTTCGAGGAGGGATGGAAGGAATGAGGTCTCCAGGAGGGAGCGTGAGATGATGCTGTATGTTGATTCGCTGCCGCCGTCGACTGTTTCGGCGCCGCGGATCATCATGTCGACGAGGCGCGGGACTACGCCTGTGCGCATCTTTGTTGTGTAGGAAAGTGTTTCTTTCAGGGAGGTCAAGAGGGCATCGCGGACTCCGTCACGGAGAACCTCTTGGGGTGCGAGGAAGATGTAGGATTCGACGATGCTGAGGGCTTGGGCGGTGCTGTCTGTTCCTTGCTCGATGATGGGGAAAATAGCGGGCATGAGGGCGAGGATCTCTGGGGAGGCGGGTGAGGGTGTTTGCATGATGATGGCGGCCCATAGCTCCAATGCCTCATCCAGAAGGTACATGAATGTTTCCTATAGATGAGAATATGTTAGAAAAGGCACGGGCTCGCCTGGTTTGACGGAAGACTCACTGATTCAGGGTTGACGGATCCTTGGATAAGCGGGAGAATGAGTGAGTGGTAGCGTGCAGACTCCTGCTTTAGCGAATGGATCAGGGACGAGAGAAGGGTGAGAATAGCTTGTTTCATCAGATGTTCATCCCCAGATTCTTCCCACAGGGGAGGAAGGAGTGAGAGAATTGCGTCCGAGAAGGGGGCGATCTATCATCCTCGTTAGGCTGCAAACAAGTCAGAATATGCATAGATAGCACTCACATGGCTTTCCATCTTCACGACTACTACTCGCACGGTCTCCAATAGACCCATCTTGGTTTCGGAAATTTCAACCTCCTGGACAAGAGACATAAGGCTTCCCAGAATGGATGGTGCGTATGGGATGAAGGCCGCCGAGGTGAATTCAAAGGGCTCAATGACATTGCAGAGCTGTCGACCAGCAGTAATGCGGACCACTAAGTCGTTCAACGGATCATCCTTGTTCAGCAAATGTTGGAAGATCTGGTAGATCGCATCGATGTTCAGTTTCTCGTACTGAATTGGCACCCATTGCCCAAGTACCATGGGGATTCGTCTTCTTAGAAGCCTGTACTCTGGATCCTGAATTTGGACTTCGGGAACAACAGTCGCTTCGAGGAATGTGTTGAAATCTAAATGTTGCTCAAGACTGGCTGCAGCTAAGCCAATGGCAGAGTATAAAGAGTCCTTCAAAATCACATTGCGGTTGTCGATCCCTAGAAAGATGGTCAAAGGTTGTTCTCCTGGGGCGTTGTGAAATGACTTACGTGCGAACGAATGGAAAACATCCAATAAGCGACCAACCAGCAAGCTCTTAAAGTGAATGACGAGGTCAAGGAGCAGCTTCTCTGAGCAAGCGCGGATAGAAAACTCCCAAGCCTCGCTGCTAGTCTCTTCGCGCTTCTCCCACTGCTCAGGTTCAGCTTCCCATTCCTCGAAATCAGCGTTCCGGAATCTGAAGAATTGCGTTACAAGCAACTCCATAGTATCCAAAACGAATTTATCGGTGAAAAGTTCAGTCTTAATCCGTTCGACGGCCTGCTTTCTCTCCTCCTTATCTTCCGGGGTTTGATACTTGAAAGTATGCACTGGATTGAATGCCATCTTTGCGCACGCTCTGATCAAAAGCAAGGCCCTGAGGCCCGTCCTCTCGGGCAGGGATTGCCCTTCGGTCTCGGCATCAGCCCCGAGACTGACATATACCTCACTAAGTTTTTGAAGCAAGGACCAATAGGTGTTGACGAGCTCAATGCTGTGTGCAAAGTGTGCGAAAGATGCTGCATGAGTCTGAGCCATTTCAACATGGAGCTTAGAAAGCTGTAGGATGTGCTTCTGTATTCCTGTTTCGACAAGCTCCGGCAGCTTGCCCGACTCGTTCACGAAGGACAGGAATTTCACGAAATGATTATACGACAATGTCCAAAAGTTTTGGACCTCTTGATCGCGGCCAGGATGCTCGTATCCGGCAATAACGAGGCGTCGGAGAACCTTCAAGGAGACCAAGCTCTGTTCGATCGCGTCCAACAACGATTCCTCATTGCCGCCTCCGTGCTCCAAAATGGACACCCAGGTGTTTACCTTTTCCACATAGATGCTCCCCAGCACATGGAACATCTCTGGCGAAACAGACTGGAGCTGCGCTCGGGTTCTTTGTAAGCGCGCGGTGGACAGTTCTTTGATGATTTGCAAAAGGATAAGGAGGGTCCGGGGAAGCTGGATCGGGGGTGCACCGGGTTGGGTCGAGGATCGGAGGAAGGTAATGACAGTGGTAATCGCATCCGGCCTGTAACGGTTAATTATGATCGTGACAAGAAGCCGAGTTGGAGAAGACCATACCAGTCCTGAGGAAATTCATAGCGGAGGATCTTGGCGATCATCAAGGCATTTTGAAGGGCGAGTGGGCGGGCGGGTTCAGTAATGCCTGCTTGCATAGCAGTCGTCTTAATCTTATCCTTCTCATCCTTCGAGATTGCGCTTCCATGGGAGTCAGTATGTTTCATTCGGATCATGACTTGGGTAGGCCGTCGGGGAACGCACTTGGGTGCAGTTTTTCGCCAGTACTTGTCGATTCCGTTCTTCAACTGGATGATCGCGAGGTACCGAACTTCGGTCGGTAATGAGTGGTCACAGAAGACGTCCTATGAATACTCCAGTCAGTTTTCCTTCAGTTCATGATGTCAGTCGGGAGATTGATAATACTTGAAGCAAAGAATGGTATGAACCCTGTCTCTGCCAGTTCTGTAACTGCGCAGTACCCGTCTTGACTTGCTGCTGGTTCGAGCTAGCAGCCATTACCAGAGTGTTAACCACATTCTGGTATCCCAATGGGCTTGCCTCACCAGGCACCTCGATCGGCTGGGACATGGTGTTTGTGGTCGCGTAGAGGTTGGTCAGAGAGATCTAGGCCAGCCGAACGCCACAAGCACAGCTGGAGAGAATGAATACTCTGTGAATTCAATGGTTATCCATGTAAAAGATCACTGGATGAGCTGGAATGACGCGCCAACAACTTTCGAATTCACCGTTCTTTTACCATTAAGCTTGCCCGCGATCCCCCTCAGCGGGCCCGGAACCACGGGGGATAGTTACCCCGGGCCGGCGGAAGCCCTAGGTCTGAACCCTACTTTTGACCCAACTTGGAACTGCCGTGGAGACCATGAAGTCACTGGGATCTTGTCGATATCATAGCTCGTACCCGGTTTTTGTGGTGACATTTTATCTATGTTCACTGCATTCGGCCATCACTATCCATGGAAGAATCACTATCCATGTTTTCCATTCTAGGGAAAGGTGACATACCTATGATATCTCCATGATGCAACTGTTGTCCAAAATATATGACTCCCAAGTATAAATAGTAGAGTCCTCCAATTCAGTCTATGATTCCTTTCCATATACATCCTTTGGATTTGTCGTAAAACATCTCCTCCTTCAGCTCCTAAATTTTTTGTTTCTCAACTCTGATAAGATTTCTCCAAAATGGCTCATTTCGAAGACTTGCGCAAGGCTGCCTACGACGCTGAGAACGATCTCAACTCCTACCAGGCCAAGCAGGGCCTTGGAAAGAAGAGTGACTCTGGTAAGTTACCAGCACCTTTTTACGAACTGTGTACTCGATATTAATCATTACAATTACAGCTCTCGAGTCCGGCGTCGACGAGATGACCGAAAAACGCTTCGCCGATGCCGGTGCTAGTGTCAAGTATGGCCCTGGTGCGACTGCTTCCGGCAGTGACCACCGCAAAGTTCCGGAGGATGAGGGGGGTACTCGTGATGACCGGGGCAGGTAAGGCAGTCAAAATCAAATCCAGGCGATCCATTACTAATATGACATTTCCATAATTAGACTTCCCAAGGCTGAACACTTCACGGGTGCTGGTGGACCCGAAGACAAAATCAAAATCGATTCTGAGCAACGTCCCGGAGATCAGGATACACTGAATTTGCAGGACATGAAGCGGCGGGGGATCGCGGAATAAATGATTATGTTGTATGATAAACGTTATGAAAACTGAACACTTCGATGTGTTGTGGAGCGTGTTAATATTCTCTACGATAATGATATGAATCTATCTTTGACATATCTGGTACCGCATCCTAAAACAAATGATAATCAAACTAGTGGCAGCAGAAATTGAGCCCGCTCGTATGAAGTTGTCTAATCCTACCTATTACATGAAAGTGACCAATATTGTGAATAGCCTCACTTCCGTCCAAAGAATCAACCCTCCGCTTTCATTCTCTCCTTGTAAGATTCATTCATGAATTTGGTTGATGTAGTTATATCTGACCTATTTCTTTATAGCTTTTTTCTCTAATCGTAAGCATTAGCTTGATCACTTTGTGCAGCTGATGTTCAAGCTGTAGCCTTTAAGTACCAATAGGTGTCTTACTGGTATCTGAAACACCCGCGGATTATGCTTAAGCTACAGCATGGTCGTTAGCGTATTATAGTACTTGGGAATAATCCAAAGCTACTGGCTATAAACGGTAAACACTTCGGACTTCTATGTCCTGTGGGGGCCGTCTTTTTTCCTTTGTTACGCTGCAGATCACGCCTCACTGCATCATGATGTAACTGCTTGTGGTTTGGTGCGTATCGAGGGCGGCAGCTCCATTCCCAACTAGCATGGGTCGCAAAGACAATGGTTCCAAGCAAATCGGAGGGCGCGAGGCTAGGTCCCCATAATTTCGAACTGCGTGTGTACTGTATGTACAAAAGTACGGGTATGTATTGACCAATCAGGTGTAGTAGTAGTACTGCTGTATGTAGTCAAGGCCCCCAAGTTAAGGCCCCCAAGACGATTCCTGGTTAGCAGTTCGGTCCACTATACAAAGTACAAAGCAGCGTAAAGATCATCAAGATATTAACCACAACTGGCTACCTACCCCTCAATCTGCTGATTTATTATCTTTCTCCTCTCTCAAAGTTCTGTCACAGTCTTTTTATTTGGATTATTTTCATCAACCAAACATGGCTGAAACCATTAAGGAATTGCAGCCGATCGAGACTCGGTTGTTCATCAACGGCGAGGTACGCTCTGCTCATACTCACCCAAGAAGATATACCTACGAGGTGTCCGCTCCACAAGTGGCCCTAGACTAACACCCTCGCCAGTTTCGCGACTCTTCAAACGGCAAGACATTTGATGTCATCTACCCTTATAGCCAAGATGTCGTTGCAAAAGGTACAGCTATTGTATCCTACACTCCAATGAACATTAATAACCTTAAAACCACAGTCCAAGAAGCAGACGTCAAAGATGTCAACGACGCTGTAGATGCCGCTGAAGCAGCATTCCCCGCCTGGAGGGATCTTGGCGTGGATAAGCGTGGGGAGTATCTACGCAAACTGTCCGATCTCATCCGTGAAGTTATCCCCGAGCTAGCCAAGCTCGAGACGCTGAGCACTGGTCGCCCGATCTCGTTCTTCCCGGATGGAAAAGCGGCCGCAGAACAATTCAGATATTTCGCCGATCGCGGCTGGAGCGTGCAAGGTACAGCTAGTACCAACACACCCGGAATGTTCAAGATGACTGTTAAGGAACCATTTGGTGTGGCTGGACTGATAATTCCATGGAATTTTCCGTTGATCAACTTCGCTGGAAAGATGGCGCCTGCTCTGGCTGCGGGTAATACGGTGGTGCTGAAGAGCAGTGAGAAAGCCCCGTTGACTGTGAGCTTTCCACCTTATGTACCGACAACTCTCCGGTTGCAAGTATCTCTAATATCATGTTTCCTAGTCGCTCTATATGGCGAAATTAATCGAGAAAGTCGGCTTCCCACCAGGTGTCATCAACGTTCTCTCCGGCTACGGCGCACCAGCCGGTTCGACACTTGCCGAACACATGAAAGTTCGCACAATCAGCTTTACTGGCTCCTCAATCACGGGCCAGAGGATCCATGCCGCTTCGGCAAAATCTAACCTGAAGCATGTCCATGTAGAGTTGGGCGGCAAGTCCCCTGCCCTTGTCTTCGAGGATGCGGATCTGCAATCAGCTGCGGCACAAACCATGTTCGGTATCCAGGTTAACAGCGGACAGTTGTGCATTGCTAACTCGCGTGTCTACGTGCACGAGTCTATCAAGGAGGAGTTCACGAAGCATTTCAAGGCTATGTTCGCTAGTGTCAAGATGGGCGATCCGCTTGATCCTACTACACAGCATGGACCGCAAATTGATTATCTGCAATATAACCGGGTGAAGGAGTACCTTGCTCTCGGTGAGAAGGAGGGTAAGCTTACGCTGGGTGGAGATGCGAACGATGGGTTCTTTGTGAAGCCGACTGTTTTTGAGGAATTGGCGGAGAACTCGCGGGTCATAAAGGAGGAGATCTTTGGACCCGTTGTGGCTCTTCAGAGTTTCCAGACTGAGGAAGAGGTTATTCAGAAGGCCAATGATACGGAATTTGGGCTCTATGCGTCGGTCTTTACTAAGGATCTTGATCGTGCAATTCGTTTGTCCAAGGCTCTGCAGGCGGGTACGGTCGCAGTCAATTGCACTAGCCCAAGCATTACGAAAGATGCTGCATTCGGTGGTTACAAGATGAGTGGTTCTGGCCGGGAGGGTCTGCTGTATAGCATTGAGAACTTCCTCCAGACGAAGACCATTCTCATCAAATCGACATGATTGATATATTCGTTGGGGAATTAGGTATACGCACTGGCAGCATATCATACTCAAATAATGGAATACTACGAACGTTTGAGTCAATTGATAAATTCATGTTTCCATTTTTGGTCATAGCTAATCATTAAAATATCATGATCATAGCCCATAGTGCTAGAAAAAATGACGAACCGTCTCCTTGCACATCACGCGCGAAATAAAAAATGTCTGAAGCCCGGGAAAATAAAACGCATCTTGCTCAACCAGGCACAAACATCTCGTAAGATTACAGGCAGCAGAACTAACCCGCCTGGTGAGCTGGGGCATAAAGCCCAAAACACGATAAAAGCAAACGGCCTACAGGAAGTAGGCAAAGGCAGCCACGAGGGCTCCGGTAAGAGTTACCGAGCCGGACAGAATTACAGTGCCAGCAGCGCCGTTCTTCTTCTTGGAACCACCATCCGAAGTCGAGTTGGACGAAGTCATGTTAACTTCCTTGCCGTTCAACTTGCGAGTGGCGGTGACATTGACGTTGTAGTTCGTCTTCCCATCCCATGGGAAAGGCCAGTTGTAGTCGTGGCTGGGCTTGGTTCCATTGTAGGTCTTCTTGACAATGTCCAAGATACCATGACCAGCCGAGCAGTTGCCCTCGATGGTGGGGTTGGGCCACTCAGGCGAGAACTTGGAGTAGACGTTGACCGAAAAGGGGCCAGGGTAGGTGTTATTAAGATGCAGACGGTCGATGGTGACGTCGTAGTTGACATAGCCAGTCTTGTTGGCCACAAACTCGAAGATGTTGGCTCCACAGTCCCAGCGACCCAGAGAGGGGAGACCCCAATTAGCAGACACGGAAGCAATAGTGGAGTAATGAGTGTAGAAGGTGTCATCTTTTGTGCCCTTGAGATGATCTGGAATGCCACCACCAACAAGAACGCTGAAGATGCGGTTGGTCTTGGGGTATCGATCGCCAACGGCCTTGTCCTCGTCGAAAGTAAGGAGGACCACAGTCTTTTCCATGAAGTAGTCGTTCTTCAACAGAGGCTCCATCCACTTTCGCTCCCATGATGCGCCAAAGGTAATGTTGGTATCGTGCGCATCATTGGTCATGTTTGGTGTGACGAATGCATACTGCGGAAGTTTCTTGTTCTTGAGATCATTCTCAAAGTCGGTAAAGTTCTTGATTCGGCGGACGCGAGTATCGTCCGAAGCGACAGAATCGTAGATAACCAGGGGGTTGTGCTTGCGGACATAGTCCGGCAAGTAGCTATCCTGATTTGAGTAGTTGAACCCCTGGAAGCCAGGGTAAGGCATATGCTCCTAAGCAATTTGGTTAGTGGTCAAGCAGCAAAGTGGAGTTTGTTTTGCCTTACCTCATACTCGGCCCATGAGACAGACTTGGTGTCAAGAAGATCGGCAATGGTGGAAATATTAGCAGGGGCCTGGTGGAAGTTGTCGTTGTCCATGCCAAAGGTGTCACCACCAGCCGAAGCGCAATAGTTGGGCTGAGAAGGGTGGGCAACGCCGAAGAAGTTGGTGCTGGAAACAAAGTTCAGTCAAGTAACCAAGAGAGAGAAAAGGGTGTCTTTAACTTACAGTAAAATACCCTGCGCAGCAAAGAACTCTTGGCTTTGATCCGCAGCCGAGTCCTCGTAGTCCTGTTGTGGGGTATCAGTGACCAGTGATGAGCATTTATTGAAGTATCCAAAACTGCCACTTACAATGTTCTCCAGCCAGACCTGGAAGAATCGGTCGAAGACAAGACCCTTGACGTTAGAGGTAGTGACCTCGGGCAGAGTGGTTGCCTGAGCCTCCTTGATATCAGAAAGAGCAGGCTCAGAAACGGTTGCCAGGCCGGCGAGAGCCACGGCGGCCGTAGCCAGCAGGGTCAAGAAGACCAGTTTCATGGTTGCGAGATATGTGAATGTAACGTGAGCGATGATGTTTTGATGGAAATGCGACAGTAATTGGGGAAGAGAGTGGGAAGAGGGTTGAGGAAGAAAGAGAAAAGATCAAGAAGGAAAGAAAGATGAAGGATGTAAACAATGGGGGGAGCACGACAGGTGGGAGGAGCACGTGTGGTAGACCTGACAGGCAGATGAACCACTTGAGAGTAAATTGCCGAAACTTCAGTCTTGGGCTCACAGTTACAATGCTATCTATAATGGTTTAGGTACAAGGACAAGTATCTCAAGGTACCTTTGTACTCCCCGGATTTATTGATATTGAAGTCAAAGAGTGGAGTGATCAAACGCTCGTCACACCAGGCACGATGTCAAAACAGGGGTTCTCATTGGTGTTTTCCTTTCCATTGTCGGCCGTGACAAGGCATTAGCACTCAGTAACTCCTGGTTTGCTTCTTCTAAACCATGGGAATGAGAACGTGCCAAGGGCGGAATCACGGGAGCGGAATCGCTTGGCAAATTATTCTGAATCAGGTGAAAGACATCTTTGCAACCCCATATAACCCAATAATAGCCCCAGTCAATGGAAACATAGCTCTGAACATGTTCAAATTTGCCCACGTCTTCATCAGCTCGAGAACCTCGGCATCTTCATTGGCTCGTTTCGCCTTCTCCTGGTCACCCATGACCATCCCCTTCGTTCCCTCCCCAGCTGCAGCATCATCCCGCATCGCAATCGCCGTCAACCGGCTGTTGGTGCTCTTCATTGCCGTCAATGTCCAAACAACGAATCCCACCGTCGTAGCAATAGCAGTAACGTAATATCCGCTCCAACTTCCACCTATGATACCCGACTCCGGAGTCGCCATGTCTCTCAAGGCCCAAGCAAGATATCCATTCGCGACTGAAGCACCGAGGCAAATGACAGGAAATGTTCTCTTTCCCCGCTCATAGGTGTCGAGCCACTGATGCGTGAGGTGTGGGAACGGGGTGCCCGGGCCTTGCTGCGAAGGGATGGCGACGGAGGCCGGTTGACGAGCTGGGAGGGTGAGGTTGGGGATGTTCAAAATAGAGAGAGTCATAACACCACCTATACCGCGAGCATGAGTTCTCATTGATTCCCGAGGTTCATACAACAGGGAACTTTACCTGCTGCGAAGCCGCAGCCGAGCGTGCCGATCATCTGGGCCACAAGGATATCTGTATCCATTTTTATGTCTGTATGTATATGGTCCTCAATAAAAGATATTTCCAAGTCAAATGTCAATATAGTTAGGTGCTAGCTAGTGGTTATACGGCTGAGGTGATACGTGGATTTTGAGTTTTGATGACGCTTACTTAGATCAATAAGCGGTGGGTACATCGGGAGTTTATATTTGTGCCAGCAGTAACATTTGAATATATGTTCAACCTTTGGAATGTTTCGAAACTTGGGAAGTAGCTGGTTCAATATTCTCAATGCTAGAAAACATTCCATGGATGTGCATGTTCCGGAACATATATGTATTCACCATTGGAGGGTTCTACTATCGTATTCGAAGTATTCCAAAGATTCGCTGTCCCAACTTCCGTCAGCGGGAATATTGGTCAATTTTTATTTGGTAATTTTTGTTTCAATACTTCTCAATTCTACGTAATACGTATAACATTAGCTCACGGTGACTCGGCACACCCCGCAACGGAAACGCGGCAATAGGCGCAACTCCGAGATCTGAAATCCGTAAACAATGAGTGGTCAACCCGGCTCAATGCGGGGTCGGACTGAAGTGCGAACCCCACATATTCAGAGCAACACCTGGATCATATATCCTACCATTCCTCCCTATTTGATTTCCTTTCGGCTGTCAACTTCAGAGTCAAAATGGACTCCTCAGAAGCCACCATGTCGGAACCGAAATACATCAATTTCCCTTGTCTTCCCCCGGACACCAAACACCCGGATGGCTCCCCCGCACTTAACCGGTGGTCATCGGCAATCACCAATGGTCATGATTTCCCAGGCGCAAGGGTTGGTCCTAGACTCAATTAGTTTTATTGATGATAACTGACGTGCTCTAGGCTATGCTTTTCGCTGCCGGTGTCCCGGATAAGGAGGCAATGGCCAAGGCGCCTCACGTGGGCATCGCGTCAGTTTGGTGGGAGGGAAATCCATGTAATATGCATTTGATGGACTTAGGAAAAACTGTTAAGAAGGCTGTGATGGATAAGGGCATGCTTGGGTGGCAGTACAACACGATTGGTGTTTCAGATGCAATCACTATGGGCAATGATGGTAAGCATGAGAGCTAGCAGTGCCATCTATGTTTGGGCTTTCATACTGATAACACTTCGTCCCCAGGCATGAGATTCTCACTGCAGACTCGAGAAATTATTGCGGATAGCGTGGAGACCGTTACCTGTGCCCAGGGCCACGATGCCTGTATCGCCATTCCTGGCTGCGACAAGAACATGCCCGGTGTGGTCATGGCTATGGCGCGCCATAACCGTCCTTCAATCATGATCTACGGTGGTACAATCAACATCGGATACTCAGAGTGCCTCCGAAAGCCCATCAATGTGTCCACATGTTTTGAGGCGGCCGGCGCGTACGCATATGATAGTCTCCGCCAGCCCGACGACGGCGGTGACACCAGCAAGACCAAGGATGAGATCATGGATGACCTTGAGAAGCACGCTTGCCCAAGCGCCGGCGCATGCGGTGGTATGTTCACGGCAAACACTATGGCCACTGCTATCGAGTCTATGGGTCTATCTTTACCAGGATCCTCATCCACACCTGCCTCATCGCCCTCCAAAATGCGCGAGTGTGTGCGCGTGGCCGATGCTATTAAGGTCTGCATGGAGAAGAACATACGACCACGCGGTTTGCTCACTAAGCGAGCTTTCCATAATGCCCTAGTAATGACCATGGCGCTCGGTGGTAGCACCAACGGTGTTCTCCATTTCCTGGCTATGGCCCGCACAGCGGACATTGACTTGACCCTGGACGACATCCAGCGCGTCAGCGACAAGATCCCCTTTATTGCCGATTTGTCACCCAGTGGGAAATATTATATGGCTGACTTATACGAGATCGGTGGAATTCCATCTGTGCAGAAGCTGCTGATCGCAGCGGGTCTATTGGACGGTGATATTCCCACAGTGACTGGCAAGACTCTTGCCGAAAATGTAGCATCTTGGCCCTCGCTTCCACAGGAGCAGACCCTGATCCGCCCATTGTCGAATCCTATCAAGGCGACGGGCCATATTCAGATTTTGCGTGGCAATCTCGCTCCTGGTGGTGCCGTTGCCAAGATTACCGGTAAGGAGGGTCTCCGGTTCACAGGCAAAGCCCGCGTTTTCAACAAGGAACACGAGCTCAATGACGCCCTGAGCGAGGGTCGTATTCCCCGTGGTGAGAACCTGGTTTTGATTGTCCGGTATGAAGGTCCCAAGGGTGGACCTGGTATGCCCGAGCAGCTCAAAGCCAGTGCCGCACTCATGGGAGCCAAATTGAATAACATTGCGCTTATCACCGATGGCCGTTACTCCGGTGCCAGCCACGGATTCATTGTTGGCCATATTACTCCCGAGGCTGCCGTCGGTGGTCCCATTGGGCTTGTTAAAGATGGGGATGTGATCACTATTGACGCTGAAAAGAATGAGATTTCTATGGCCGTGTCTGACGAGGAACTTCAGGAACGTCGTCAGCAGTGGACCCCACCGGTGCCACAGATTACTCGGGGTGTGTTGGCCAAGTATGCGCGCTTGGTGGGCGACGCTTCGCACGGTGCCATGACAGATCTATTCTAGTTTTGGATACAAGTATAAAAAATTGAAACTGATTTCGGATGTTCTCCTGTCCACGTCAAAACACCGTACTCTCTTTCCGGGATGATCGGCTCGGTTGCCGGCCGTCGAATCATGATTCGTGAAAGGGTTGAACTCTCTATGAGTGGACAACAACTCCGCGCGCATGATGGGCATGCTGAGCTTCCGATTGGCCATGTTAAACTTGCAGCCGTCCAGCCCAGTTGGTGACTCGAGCGTTCCACAAGCTGCAATCGCCTCTTCGCCTCAAGTAAGGAACCGGAAACTATCTTCAAGGTTCACATGGGAAAGAAGAGCATTTTTGCCACCTATTGAGGATGATCACGAACAATGTGTTCAGGAATAGGGAACCGTAGCTCAACCACGAGGGGGCAGAGGTGGGTTCTCTTCGCCTCACTAATAATCAAGTGGAGAGGGCTCGGCTTAACCTGTAACCTGTTATTATAGAAGACGGGACATTATTCCTGGTCACCTTGATTCGGGGAGAATGAATAATTGCCCGATATGCTAAAAATACCAGATTTTCACTCCAAGAGGCCTCCTGGTTGAATTAAGTTTGGTTTCAAATTATCCCTGTTCAACCGTTCCACGGGATTGCGTATATCGCCTTATATGGACTACGGGATACTGATAGCGGCTCAGCAGGCATCTACATAGTAAGGGGTTAGAAAGGTGATACATCCATATAAAATTAGCGGTGTGTATACTGCGAGTATGTCGCACCAATTGCGGCACAAGTATGCCCTTTATGTTAGGGCCCGAAAAACAAACAGATCTTCAAGCCATGCAGTGATGTGGATCCCCCCTAGCAGGCATAGTTCGATCTTAGTATAGTTCCGGCCCATTTCTATGCTAGATCCAGATCGTTTTTACCGTATGGTCCAATCAACCTTCATCGTGGCTGGGATTTGCGCATTAGTATTTTATGTACTCCATATTCCATGGTTCTATTTTTCTAGAAGAACCCATTCTTTCCCCGAGTTCCCCCCTATTATCAGCCCCTATTGTGTTCTGCGCTCACCGCCACCGCGTCATCCGTTGCCGAGTGGGCCCTCTGAGTCACGTTGTTTCCCCCACGGGCGGTGTTCTGAGTTTTGACTGGTCGAGTCTAATTGCTTTTTTCCTTTCTTCACTGTCTCTGTTCAACGTTGTCGATCTCACCTCTCTCATTGGCGTCGCATTGCTGCATTCTGGGTCCCGAAACATCCGGCGTATCCAAGGAGGAACTGTTGCGTCGTCGCGTGGTCTGGCAGTGAGATCCCCGGGGGTCCAGAACCTTGGGGGAGCGAGCTATCTAGTCCTCCTTACTGGGATTTCTGATACGTATAAACCCGACCAGGCGCCATGGGGAACAATGACTCGCCCAACACTTTGGCCACGCTCTTCCAATCGCTGTCCTCCCAAACCGCCAATCGATCGGGCCTTGGGGCATTTGTACAGCTCTGCAATTCCGCACGTGTCGCAGCCCAACAGACCTCGTTCTCTTCTGTCGCAAACTCCCTTCGCAATCTCTATCGCAATGAGACTGTAAACTGGGGCCAAGTCGTGTTTCTCATTACCTGTGTGATAACCATGGCTGGCTGTGGTATTTTTTCCTCTCTCAGGCGCCGCTCGTCAGCGAAAAAACCTCGCTCGCAGCGGTCCTCCATTCGCAAAACTTTGTCCAAGTCGTCTTCTAAGACACTCACCTCATCGGACGATGACTATGAAGATGAGGATTATGATAGCAATGGATCTCTGCGCCATGCTACCCTTCCATCTCGCCCAGCCGAAGAGTACTCTCAGCCTAAGAAGAAGACCTGCGATGGTAAGCCAAAATCTCTTCCCGTCGCCGAGACCATGCCTAACTTGACCCCAGCCTTCAAAACAGACCCTGGAATCCTGAAGAAGTTCTCTTCTTACCAAAAGTACACCACCTCCGTGGCAACTTATCCTGGCATTCGAACCTTCTTTTGTCGTCACCCGCACCTGGACCGCTTTCCCACCAAACCATCCCCGATGCCTTTACTCGTATTTGTACACGGACTCGGTGGGTCGCTTGCACAATTTCACCATCTTCTCACTAGTCTTTCGAACGTCGGATCTTGCTTTGGTATTGATCTGCCTGGGTGCGGTCTGTCCAAGTTTGAACCAAGCAACTGGGATGCATACACCGTGGAGGCACTGGCTGAGTTACTAGCCGTCGCCATTGAGCAACAACGGGACCCTGATCAAGACGTAGTTTTGATCGGGCATAGCTTGGGTTGCTCGTTGTCTGCTCTTCTCGCCTCGTCCACCTCGCCCATCGAAACTCCCCTTAAGGAGCATATCATTGGATTAGTCGCCGTGTGTCCTCGAGCGTCGCCTCCGTCGCCTCATGAGACCGCAATTGCCCGCCGCTTGCTTCACGTCCCGGGTCCGATCTTTGATCTGTGGCGTTGCTGGGACCGACGTGGTGGTATTGAGAGCGCCAGCGTTATGAGAATGGTCGGCAACGATGCCGATGCAGAGACACGAGACCTTCAGGTCCGCTTCAACAAGCAAAGCCGGACACCCGTTTGGCGCCGTATGGCGTGGGGTTCGCTTCCGACCTACAAAGGTGATGAAGCCATTGGGGGCATGCCAGGAGAGAAGGTATGGGCTGGTGTTCATATGCCAATTCTGCTCGTGGCTGGAGAAGCAGATGCAGTCACCAAACCGGTGGAAGTCCAGAAGCTTTTGAAATATTTTGGCAAGGCTGCGGCTCATACCACCATCGACACTACTGGAAGCAGCACCATTCCAGATGCTTCACGAGTCCATGACCAAATGTCTGGACCGCCAAACACTCACCAAGGAACCCCTGTCGTCCAGGTGGTGATTGATAATGAAAAGGAGACAGAGCCCAGCTCTAGTAATGAGCGCAAGAGAGTGGTCAAGTCGGCCATTCTACCGGCTCCCGCATCACATGCTCTTCTTTACGATCGGGCGACCTACCGTACTTTGGCTGGCATCATCCAAGGATTTTTGTCTTCAAATATAGACAAGCGCCTAGGACTGGGATGGCAATTGCAACACTTGAATACCTCGGGTAAATGGGACGTGAAGAACTTAGCTAAATGGCAGAAAGTTGCCCCGGTCTCAGCGCCGATTGCCAATACTTTCCGGGCGATGAAGATGCTGCGAGAGGTCGATGAACACCACAATCCAGTCAAGTTCTCTGCGGAGTACCGCGACAAAATTTACGCCGTCATTGACATCAGCCACGAAAGCCCGGTGTACAGCCCAGAACAGATGGAAAAGGGCGGTATTCATTACTGCAAACACCCTACCGTCTCAAAGCTCCCTCCGACACCCGACGAGACCCGAGACTTCATTGCTCTGGTTGATCGCCTACAGAAGGAGATTGACGACCTGATGGAAAAGCGAGAGGACCCATCTTTGCCACGTCCACTGGTCGGCGTCCACTGCCACTATGGGTACAACCGAACTGGCTTCCTCATCGTGTGCTACTTGATTGAGCAGTTGGACTATCCTGTCAAGGATGCAGTCGCCGAATTCAACCGGTGCCGACCCCCTGGTATTCGACATGATCACTTTATCGATGAACTCCATGCCCGGTATGCGGGAATTAAGAGAGTCCCAACTCTGTAATTTTTAGATTTTTCATGGGGGTTTTTATTTTCATGGTCTTATGGCGTTATGGTCAGAATAGGACAGGAGAACGACACAGGTCCAGAGGCATCTGGTGAAGGTTTTTTGCGGTCTTGTTCTTTTATTCTACTTTTTATGAGAAACGAACCAGCAAATATGTGCTATTAGGAAACCAATGATTAATGAATAATTTACATACTCCAAATATGTCAATTCCTTTTTAGAATAATGAAGCACACTACATTGGAGTAGAATCTCGAGACTGAAGAATTAGTTGATATGAGAGTTTCTGCCTTGGTGCCTTATGGCTAAACTAATGCGAGTTAGTCATGTGACCGCTTATGTGATCTTTGCCTGAGGTACACACACTTAGGGTACGGCTAAACCCAAACAGGCTAAGCGAACCACACAGACGCCAGCGCAACCCAACCGGGGCAAGAGTTTGTGTGTCTCGAAATTTTGGACTCTTCGACTTCGACCCTGCCCACCTCGACTTCCCGCCCTACGCCTCTCTCAACCCCTACGCCCTCAACAAGTCGCCAAAATGGGTGGTGTTACCGTTCGCGATGTGGACGTAAGTGTCGTCCCTGATCACTCCGATCAGCCCCTCCGCCAGGTCTTCGCCGTGCATATGTGTGTCTGGGTTCGTTTCTGGAGGTCTCGGTTCATCAAAAGGAGGCTATTCGCAGCGGCAGCAGGCCTATCGCCTGGAAATATTGGAATGGATATGGGAGGACAGGCTGCTGCTGGAAGAAAGGGTGGCATTGAAGTTTCACGTGTGCCTGATGTGGGCTGAATATTGATCTTCTTGATCAGCGTTCACATCCTACAACGGGTACATTCGACTCAATGCCATACAAGCACGATAAAAAATCTGCTTCTGCGACAAGAGATGGATTCTGAACGAAATGCCAATGGAAACGAGCCCAACACAAATATGCAATTTTGCGCCCTTTCGCCAAGACCAAGACCGGACCACTCTCGATGAATCAACAACGCTAACATATTATTTTTCTCTCATACAGGCGCAGAAGTTCATTGCTGCCTACTCCGCTTTCCTGAAGCGTCAGGGAAAGCTCCCCATCCCCGGCTGGGTCGACACTGTCAAGACCTCCGCCTCCAACGAGCTTCCCCCCCAGGACGCTGACTGGTACGACCGACCTACCTTCTAACGGGCTCCAGGCTTGAAATTAACATAATTTTCTTTCAAGGTTCTACGTTCGCGCCGCTGCCGTCGCCCGTCACATCTACATGCGCAAGACCGTCGGTGTCGGCCGTCTCCGCAAGGTCCACGGTTCCACCAAGAACCGCGGTTCCCGCCCCGCCCACCACGTTGACGCCTCCGGCTCCGTTGACCGCAAGGCTCTCCAGGCCCTCGAGAAGATCGGTGTCCTTGAGCACGACGAGGACAAGGGTGGCCGCCGCATCACCCAGTCCGGCCAGCGTGATCTTGACCGTATTGCCAAGACCACCGTTGACGAGGAGGAGTCTGATGAGGAGTAAACATGTCACCCAGGGCTTAATGTGTTTCGGGGGTCGTTTTGAGTTTGCTTAAATGCTTAGCAGGGCAAAAATGAGATGACATCAAAAAAATCGGAGCTTGGTCCCGGCGATACTTGTTTACGTTTCCTTTCTGTTGTTTCCCACATCCACACTTCCACCTTTTTTATCATGACGACCAGACGGGGCTAGCGGAGAGAAGAACGGGTATTTATGCATGAGGAGGACATTCCTGAGAGCATTGAGCGAGAGAGAAGAGGACGAGACAGGGCAATTCAGCTTCCGTTTTGTCTGTGTATATGCGTATGCCAGATGAACGGGGGCTTCTTTTTCCTTTCCACATATTTGATCTTCCTCACCTCTTTGACCCGAACAACCCTACGGCGTCTCTGATCCTGTTTTCTCTCGCGGTCTCCTGGAAATAAAGAGCATGTCTGACTGAACACGTTAAAAGTTCCCTCTGTGCCGTAGAGTAATTCGTAGACATCGTAATTGCCGAGGTACTGCCTTGTCCAGAAGGTTTTACTTGACATGCCGTTTGGTATCTGACGATATTAATTTATTACGAGTGGACCCCGGCATAAATTCAGTAGGGCCGAGATGATGACCCTTGGTGATTCTAGATATCTTTCAACCTATGTCGAGCACATTCATCAAGGTCCGTACAAGGTATTAAAGTGAAGGAAGCCCGCGTTATCCGACCCGAGGTCACACAACCTTGGGAACAGGCATTGTCATTTAGATATCACAATTGGATATCTTATCAGGATATCTGTTAGGATATCTATTAAGCTTTTTGGTATCCATTATCCAATCAAAAGAAATGGAAATCCGATGTATCCAAATCTCAATTTCAGAAATGCCAGACAAATGGAGGGAAAGTGCTATGTCAATGAAAGATAACAATTCGGCTACTGGATTTTAGGGGTCTGAAGTTGAGTCTAGTAAAATACTGATCAGGCTTTCAAAAAGAGGATGAAGGAGGGGAATGGGAAACTGTGTGATACCAGAAGAACATTCTATTTTCTATACATTAGTCTGAATGCTTGCATGTTTTGAATTGATGTCTCGAATTGATACCCTGGTGACCAGTTTGCGTATCGTTCTCTGCTTTGTCTTGACCAATCCAACACTGACACTTCCAACCCAGAAGTCGTCATATGATGACCTTTCACAGGATTTTCGATATGAAAACTCAAGCAGGAATTAGCATGATTCCTTGATCCAAAAGACTTACAAGTATCCCAATTTGCAAGACCTCAAGAGGTGAGTCCTACTGCATCCTACTACTCCCTCCGTGATTCTTAAGCCCTCGGAGCAAAATGATTGCCCACAATGATAGCAGTGAGATCCCAAAGCGTAGCCTTTGCACGTGCTTATCTTACTGATAGATTTGCAGTGTAGAAAGCTGGAGCGTAAATACTTCCAGTGCATGAAGAGCTCCAAGGGTTGACTTAGGAATACCCGTTAAGGGTCTCTTGGCGAATGCTTATTCCAAGGCTGGGCTACTATCTCGTCTTTCTCGCATCATGAAATATCAATCGAAACCTATATGTCGGCATTTGGTAACGAGTTCATAGCTGAACCTTCCGCGTATCACGGAGCACTTGAACTACGGACATTTCTTTACCTCATAAAAAGGCCCTCCTTAAATTTAAAACAATTCATTAAATTTTTCAAATGTTTTATTATTTGTTGATTACATATGTGAAAATCTAGGAAAACGCACTGCAAATGCAAGTTAATCACCTCTCACTGACCGTGGTGATTTTTATAATGAGACAATTCCACCCAACCCTCTGGATCACCATTACCACTCAGAACAGTGTGAGGCGTCTCTGGCTCTTCCTCTTCAAATCGAGAAATCGAACCACTCGACGAAGATGCACCCACGGGCTCAGCAGCTGCGTGCACACCCTTGGTAGACGAAATCGAGATAGTAGTGGTGATGATAGGCGGCTCAGCATGCGAATTGAGCTCTGCTCGCTTCGAGTCATACTGGTTATAGATATAATTATTGTGCGGGCTGCGAGAGTGTCCAGTAGACTTGATAAACCGTGTCGTGAAGGGACGGAATAGAGGCCACACCGGTGGGATGGACATTGAAATGAGGACAACCCATTCCTCGACTTCACCCCAGCGGAATAGAATGCCGACACCGTCTGTTTTATATTAGTATGTTTTGGATGGGATGAGGAGGTGGGCGGGAAACTCACACGAAGGGTCGTCGCTCATGATGAAACTCGCTGCCCATGTTCGGACGATGGCTGCGGCTCCGGCGAAAACACCACAGCCCATTAGGAAACTCAGACCCCATTTGAGCTTGCGGTCAATTCTTAGGGGGGCGAGCATTGTGATGGGGATGATGGCGAGGTAGAAATCGGAGATTGCGGCTACAGCACCGACGAAGTAGGTATAGTGCACACTTGTTCTGTGGTCGCACAGGTCTTGTCGGTTGGCATCCCATAGTGCCTTGGGTGGGCTACATTGGAACCAGGCGAGTAAGACCTGGGGAATATTGATAACAATATTGAGCACGGCGACGGCGACCAGACTTTGACGGATTCTGCGGTCTTGAGGCAAAGTCAGCAAGGTTTCCAACGGTTGTGGTCCACTAAGATATGGATCCCGATAAGGCTAACGTACTGCCTTGTGCATTCATTTCAATCAAGAACGCTGCCACGGCAACCTTTCCAATAGGAATGGCCATGTTGAAAAAGAAGACGGTGATCCATGTGAAAAGAAGATAATTGCCCAATTGGCCGGTTTCTTCAACAATTGTGACTTTGTTTCCGAGTCCGTGGAGAATTGAAATCACACCGAAGGTTTGTGTGATGGCAGTGAGGAACTAGTCGGTGGGGTTAGTGTGGTGATCGGCAGTATAAAGGCAATTGAATGCATACCCAAGCCACAAGAGACCAAATCAAAGCTGTAGTACCGAATTTATTCACTCGAAGTCTCACATAGACACGCATTGCCATAAAAACTGTGGCGACAGCGCCGAGTCCGAGTCCCAGACGCAAATCATCGGGACCACGGCCTCCATAGGCAGGGAAACGATCACTAAGACCCATGATAGATATGCCAGGAGGTAAAAAGATCAGAAACAAGAGCGGCGGTCATTCTCAGGGCCCTCGCATATATAATATGGGGGGATAACTCCGAAGTACCGGGTTTTCCGCCGGATCGCGTCCAACATCCGCAATAGGATGGAACATTTTTAAGTCGAGGAACCAACCACAGGATGAACAGGCCTGGGTGGCGGTTAGAAACCTATAGATCGATCGAGTGGAGTCGGGTTCGCCTACTGGAACCAAAGTATCGGAGCACCAATCCAAGGGAACCACCGAACGGTCAAAGCGTCCAAGGTTTTATTTCCCCTGGTAAGATCTCTTGCCGAAATCTTAGCACTTTATCTGCCGCGTCACGGTCGGTACTTTTGTATATTCCAAATGAATCTGTCGTAATAAGTGGCAGTAATAGGCGATTTCATCTAAGCGAAGGACCAGGGCAGGAAAATCGCCGCGGCTAGTGTGAACCCTAACAGCCACCAAAGGATTGAGTGGAGAAAAAGTGTCCGGTGGAAGCGATTGATACAATCGCGCAATGACATTTCTTGAACGGGTCTCCGCACTGAACCTCGCCTGGTTCTACCACAATTTTGCTCGGGTGCCTACGCACTTGTCTGAGACTAGACTGTGCGCCCCTGGTTCTCGGCCGGAACATTTGCCGAATTCGAATACGCTAGACATTCAAATAAATGAATTTTTATTAAAAGAATATTCCATTCAGCTGACACTGTGCTCGGCAAAAAATAGATTTTCTAGACCTCGGGCAGAGCCTCACGTCATAGGTGCAAGACTGCATCCAAGCCTTGCACATGAATATGCTGAGTACACCTATTTCAAACTCAGATTCTCTACGTAGTCTTAGGTGTACAATGGAAATAGTTTTAATGTTATACTTTCTTAAGTTTCAAGCCATCTTTCTGTTCGGCTTTTCCAGTCCTCCACAACGTCGGTTCTGACTACCCCGAACCATTCATCGATCAATAAAAACGGAATCTCCGATCATCATGAACAGGATGAAAAAAAAATAACAAAAAGTAACTCCGATAGGGGGAATCGAACCCCCGGCTGTCGTGTGAGAGACGACGATGTTAGCCACTACACCATATCGGATTTGCTTGTGAAAGAGAGGGTCCATAATGGTCTAGTAAACGGGATGAAGAGTTTTCTCGATATCCGATGGTTCTAGTGGGGCGTAGCCGATTTGCCGATTGGTCAGTATATAGTATGTGGGGCATTTAGACTATGATGCGCGTTCACGGAACGTGCATTAGATACCTTGGAACACTCAACCTTGGAAGAGACTATATGCGGGAGGATCATTCGACACGGCTGTTGGGCGCGGCTTCTAGACTCGTATCGGGGTAAATTCAACAAGTCTCTGACCCTCAAGTCAGAAACATAGCCCTATTCGGGGGTAAAGCCTGAGACGCCATTGTATATTAATCACAGACATATCGGAACTTACGCTTGAACAAGCAATGTCTTCCGAAACCCGAACCATCTTCGATAAAACTACATGTGTTTCATTGCGTCATTCATATAAGTCCAACCATCTGCTGTGCGAAACCATGCCGAGAACCTCGGAATAAGCATTGAATCACGTGTACTTCCCAGCCCTGGATGTCCCCTTAGGTGCTAAACACCATGAATGCTGGAGAATGTCTTGGTATACAGAATGAGAAATTACAGCTGCGTTTGAACTCTCAAAACGATGTTTTGATTTCTGAACTGCACAGCTCGGACTACCATAATCATCGCCAGGGGCACTCTCAAGAGAGCCAGGAATCTCAATGAAACGCCCCGGACACTCAAGGGCTTGACCACTCTCAATTGCCCAGCGAGCTCGGCGTAAACCCTCTTTCCAGCGTCCTCCGCCTGGTTCACGCTCAGTAATGCCTTTTTCGTCTGGGTCTGCATTTTTAGTATCAGACTCGCACACACCAGATGTGACCAGGAGAGCAGCCATGTTCATGAGGACAATTTCAAGACTGGGTCATCCCGCGAGAGTTCACACCGCAGAATACTTATCAGCTTCATGGCGTTCTCCTCGGGGCTCCCATTTGCCGATTGGAAGACAAGTACATCGATACTGGAGGTGCCTTGATCCGCTAATCTAGTACGTGCTTCTAGCAATCAATAGTGTCATTGCGACCACCGATGGGACGATCCGCAGCGTCTTGGCTAGATGAGTCCTGATTATCACAAAAATAGTGTTTCATCAGGGTTTGTGAACACTTCTGGGCGCAGTTTTGACGCTCGTGTGAGCTAGGGCATGGGCGCGGTTCGCCGACGCGGTCAACAATCTAAATCAATGATGACATTTCAGATACTGTACGAGCTCCCACTAAACATTCAGGAAATTTCAAGCTCCAAACCAGGATTCTGCGTTGAAAGTCGTACCTGGCATCACGTAATCGAAGAGTATAAACCTGTCTTTGAAAGGAAAGCCCGGCAATCTAAGTAGAGACAGCTAACAATGCGGTAGATCCGTATTTCCGGAATAATGGCGCTAAAATGATATGCATTGGTGGCTTTCAAGGGGCTCCACAGTTTGATCACAAACTTATTTGGTGCATGTTGATTGGTTATGTAGAAAGGCCTTGCTATCCTGTGGCGTTCTCATTAATCCCCGCCGGGAATTTATCTCAAAGAATCCAGACACGGATCTTTATTTGGAGACACCTGAGCCGGCAAACTCAGCAAATAAATAGTCTCCCAAAATGCCCTCCAATCGAACAGAAAATTTATTGAACAAAAGTAAGGATGACCTCTACATGGCTCCTAATGATGGAAAATCACTGGCTGTCTATACTTCTCAACTAGGTACATGATCCTCTATTACAGCAAATTCTTTGCTTTAGCCTTTTAAGCCTTGGTAGCAATGAACGGGGTGCTGTAATCAGGCACAGCGGGGAACTGGTACAAGTCGGGGTTTCCCTTTTGTGCCGCCTGCCACTGACCCAAAGCGCCGAGAGTTTTAGCAGTGTTCTCCTCAACGGAAAGATCGATGGGCTCGAGATTCTGCCCCAGCTGCTTAATCTGCACACCACTTGCTGCTGCGGTCACAAAGAAGTTCTGCATGTCCATTTTCTGCAACATAGCGCCCTTGACCTTTCCAGACAAAATATCCTTGCAGAGATTAGGTTCCTGGCACAGAGCACGACCAAGACCGACTCCGTCAACAGTGTCCAATGCCTTGACCATGCCTTCAACAGTCTTCATTCCTCCAGTGACATAAGTCTTGGTCTTGGTCAGACCAGGAACAATAAGCTTGGCAAATTCCAAGAAGAACTTTGGTGCAAGTTAGTCAATCAAGTATCTAACAAATATGAAAAACGGACGATAGACTTACAGCTTCACGTCCAATGGTTGACGCCCGCTTAGGGTCAGACAAAGGCCAGTTCTCAAAGGTTCCACCGGACAACTCAACGAAATCAAACTTGTTATCCTCAAGAGTCTTGCAAAGCTCCTTAGCCTCCTCGGGTTGGAAGCCCTTCTCCTGGAACTCAACACTGTTGATCTTGATACCAACGATAAAATCAGGGCACACTCTTTTGGCAATTGCATCTCTAACCTCCACGATCAATTTCATCCGGTTCTCCAGGCTACCACCATAGCGATCGGTTCTGAGATTGGTAGTGGGTGACAAGAACTGGCTAAGGAGATATCCATGAGCACCGTGTAGCTCCATGCCATCAAAGCCAGCCTTCTCAAGGTACTCAGCAGCATGAGCAAAGCCATCAATAACACCAGCAATATCTTCTTCAGTCGCAGCACGAGGTGTTGCGAAGGTCATACCAAGATTAGCAGCTTTTATGGGAACAGCGCTGGCGCTGATAGTGTTTGGCTGAAGGTATTCAGGAGTTTGACGGCCCGGGTGGCCAACTTGAGCGACGATGAGACTCCCCTGGGCCTTTGCGCCAGCTGCAAGCTCCCGGAAACGTTCAAACCGCTCGCCAGAGAAAGGCGCGTGACGGGGGATAATTGGGTTGCCAGCTGCCTCCAAGTGGCCAGGGTCGATCATTACATTGCCAGTTAAGTTCATGCCAATTCCAGCGGTACCTCGGTTCTTGTACAAATTGATCAATTCAGGGGAGGGAACACCACGGTTTTCGACATCAGCTATGGTGAAAGATGCAAGATGCTCACTCATAGCACCCGTTAAGAATCTGTTGGAGGCGGTCCGACCCGAGAAGGTGAAAGTGAGAGGCTTGCCCAGGGGGCTAGGGTCGACATCAGCACTCTCAAATCGTGGAACTTGTGACATGATGGGGGTTTGTTGATGTTGTTGAGATTGTCAAAAGTGTCAAATATCTGATTATAAGGTTTGTCGTAGTCAAATTCACCGGAACACCAAGGGTTTGGCATATATTGTGTTTTTACAGATTTTCATGAAGTTCAGAGCAATATCTCAGGTCCATATTTGCAGATCATTTCTAAAATTATATGACAAATTTACAGGCCAATTGATAAGCAAATATGTCATCCAAGAATGGAATCGGGACAAAAATCAAGCCGACTCCAAATTTGTGGCCGGAGAGAGTGGAATCGTGGGAACAAATCCTCACGGATGGACCCACTGTTGTCTATTCAGGTTTATGCCCGGCACAATACCCTGAATTGGATCACATGACCTCCAATCGAGTCTTCAACACTTCTTGTGGATACAATGCTCGGACTTACTTCCTAATAAAACACTAGGTCTAGTGCCCTCTTACCAGAAAAGCTTCCTTGCCTCGTGTGAAAACTTGTCTCTTCTCCACTGCACTCAATCATACACGCTTTGCTCCATTATTATGGTCCTTGTTTCTTCTAGTAGTCACTCTTACAATATATTTATGGCTTGAACCTGCTCGGTCCACCTCTTGCTCCACTTTTGCCCCACCAGCAAGTCAATGTATAAACGGCTAAACGGCCCTTTTCTGCCTCAAAAGCAAGTTCATATGGACAGCCCCCATAATAACTAGATATGCTCTTTTCATCGAATATACCAAAGAGGAATACCCAAATATCAATTGGCATATCAAACCAAAGAAAAATGAAACACAACAAGAAGTAGAAGGTCTAAGATATACAGGTATCTTACACAGCTTCCAATTGGGACTTTCAATTCCAACCTTGGAACTTGAACAAGTAGCTATCAAGTGAAAAATGTCCGCTCCGGTAGCTATTTTCAGCTTAACGATCCTTGGAAGCGATGGGCATCACTTTCGAGGGTTTATTGAAAAAGCAAGACCATGTGTAAGCATTCCAATCCTCAATTGAATGATACCAGATACCTCGTAGTTATCAAAGAAAATATTATTACTGTGATCTAGACATTCTGTTGCTGCAAAGCAGACCAACATTGCGGCTCCATGGCATCGCTCAGAGAGCCTCAGAAACATTGTAAACCAACTTCTGACCGCTGACCTGATCCTTCCTCATAAGGTCCAACCCCTCCAACACACCCTCTAATCCACCACCACGCACTGACAGAGGGTGTACCTTGATCTTGCCGTCCACCAAGTACTTCTCAGCAAGAAGCCACCACCACGCAGAGAAAGCTTCATCCTCGGGTACCGCAGGAAAGGACTGTGAACCAAATACAAAAGGCTCCCCAAAAGCAGTATAGCCCAAAACCAAGTCGGATTTAATATCACTGCGAGGTGGCGTAACCGGAAGAAGAGAAGTATAAACACCTCCTTCTGTTGACATCGCCTCAGCACAGAATTTGGCACTAGACTCGAGCGAAATAGTATCAAGTACAATCTTCAACTTATCACCAGTGAGTTTCCGAATCTCCTCCGCAGCTCTAGGATCCCTATAATCACAAACAAAATCAGCCCCAAGGCTTTTCACAAAATCAAAATTGTGTGGTGAACATGTAGTAAACACAAGATATCCGGAAAGTTTAGCGAATTGAATCGCTAATGACCCAGTAGCACTCGAGCCACCATAAATGAGAATCGAAACTGGATGAACAATGGTATCGGTGGGAAGATTCAACTTCAACTTATGATATAGAGAGAGACCGACGGTAGTGATACCCACACCGAGGGTGGCAGCTTGCTGGAAGCTGAGATGCTTGGGAATGTGGATTTGAAGGTTTTCTTTCACAACGATGTATTCGGCAAAGGCGCCGTCTTCGAGTTGAAGAGCGTTTCCTCCATGGACGACACCACAGATATGGTCACCCTTGGCGAAGCGAGTTACGCCTTTGCCTATTTCTTCGACGATACCGGAGTAGTCGCAGCCGGGTATGGCACCAGGGGCTGGAAGGTGGTCGATGTGTTTCCAATCCGCAGGGTTCAAAGCAACACATACAACTTTGACGAGAATATGATGTTTCCGGAGAGCCGGGATTGGCCGGTCGTTAATGAGCCTAGCTTCCCGCGGCCCTATGACGACGATGGCTTTTTGAACAGATGGGAGTCCCATGGTGGTTTACGAGGTGATACAAATGGAAGGGAGCCAGATATATGAGGTTATTTTTGAATGTGCAGGCGTCGGAGTATCAACCACTTAAGAAATTGGTGGTCAAATTAAGATAATGAATTATTAATGATTCATCAGTGGTTCCCTCGTATCCCAGATCTACATGTGCCAACCTTGGGAGTATGTACTAGCCATCCCCGGCTTTGGGGGGTTACTTGATTCCTTTTCGCCACCTCGTATCAACCGAACGCATCCGGACATCACATCCACAATCACAAAGTAGGTAATATATAGATACTATTCGGATAAGAAAAACATCACTACACGTTTCTCATAAAAATAGGTACTATGTACAGGGAAGAGCTAAATAACATTGAGCCATAAACAATACAATATCCGAGGTCATCATGAACCCCGGGATATTTGACGAATATCCATGATCAAAGATGGTGATGTTCACCTTAGGTAGTATAGTAACTCAACGACAAATTCAAAGCTCGACACTGAAGATTCTCATCCAAATCCACCATCTCCGACGGCCACTGCAACCGCCTCATCTTATAGCTCCGCTCTTGAAACCTATCCCAAGATCCCGTTCTCTCAACCTCCCTCGTCGTATTAACATAACCCCTCGCCTTCAAAAATCTCAGATCTGGCGTCGGATCTGCAGAGCGGGCAAAACTCGCCCACGAATCAAGCACATACTGCTCGAATGGCAAGTCGAACTCATCTCGTAGCGGAAGTCCCACGCGCAAGATATTGCCGAATACAAAGTATAGCTCTCCGGAATGACATTTGAAATACTCCATGCTTGGATCGCCATACGGGAACTCTGGTGTGACGGGGGCTTGACACAGTGGTGGATTCGGTGACCAGCCTGGCATTTGATAGGTGCGGTTGAACTCATAGAAGAATATGGATGGGAAGATGTGATTTTTTAAACCTGCGTATGCGGTTGCTTGGTCGATGCAGCGGAATACACCGTCTGTGGATATCCGGGCTGAGGTGTTGAAAATGTCCAGGGTATGATTTGTTCCCGAGGGAATGGGGAAAAGCGGACTTGGAACCACGTTTGAGGGGAGGTCTGATGCGTTTAGGAATTCTTGGATAGTTTCGTTATTTGATGGATAGGCTATAAACGCTGCTCCGTCATCTCTGGTCGTGCCCATTAGTAACGGGACATTTGCTGTAGTTCTGGGGTTCGTTAAGCCCAGCTCTGGGGCCTGGAGATACTCTCCATCCACAACGAGGTATCTGGTACTAGCGCTGAGATTGATGATAGTGGATGCAGAAAGGTCGCGTAGACAGTCAATCCTGGAGCTAGCATCCGTGCAATTCGTTTCGCTCAGAATGTCGTTCCCCACAACCTCCATCTCCTCGGCGATGCTGTAGTACTCGGAGTACGTTGTTCCATATCCTACGCCTCCCAGGTTGCTTAACATGACAGCACCGGCAAACTTTCCGCGGGACTTTGGCGAGGCAAGGAGCGCTCGAACTGACCCTGCACCAGCAGACTGTCCAAAGATAGTCACTCGGTCCAGATCACCGCCAAAGTCACGAATATTGCGCTGCACCCATTCAAGTGCAATTATCTGGTCTGCCAATCCGTAATTTCCGTTTGTGGTTCCATCGTCTAAAGCCAAGAAGCCCAAGTTCCCCAGACGGTAGTTCGTGGTGACCACCACTACATCACCTCTTGATGCTAGATTGCCCCCGTCAAAGGTGGGATCACTTCCAGTTCCGGTTTGAAAAGCACCACCGTGAATCCAAAACATGACTGGCTTCAAATTTTCTTTTTTTGGACTGGTGGATTTCGGAAGATATGGTGTCCAGATATTCAGGAAGAAACAGTCCTCTGCTCCGCTGGAGCTCTGTGGGCATTCGGAACCGTAGTCGAGAGCGGAAGCATCATTACCGGTCCCTTCGTAAAGCTCAGAGTAGGTCCAGCGCTTAGGCTGTGGAGCATATCGAATGCCGAGGAAGCGGAAGCTCACTCGATCACGAAACCTGGATTGATGTCAGGATGGTTCGACGATAACAAAAGGACATCTTACCCCGTGAGGTATTCATTATTAGAATGGACAGAGACCTGCCATCTCGGACTCGTATTCTGGCTGTCAGAATTGGAGTATGGGGCACTTTGGGTACAGAGCGCTGGGAGGTGAGTGTTTGCAGAAGCTCTCTGGACTTTTCCATTCGCGTTGATCGTTGAGGGTGTGTTATAGACAGGAGCGATCCAGTATTTTTGGCTCTCGCTATATTTTCCCTGGAAAGTGAGATAGTCCAAGTCATTCTTGATTTCTGACGCCCCGGTTCGGTATGACCACAGAGTTTCCCCAAGGCTATGGCAGGTTTCAATAGCTTTCTGCAATGGCATCGAATCTAGAAGCAGAACTCCAGATCCAGCCAGGGTGCTGTTCCCCTCTGAAGGATATGTCAATATCAGTCCTTCTCATAAGAAAGAAGGGAAGTAGCTACCTAAGAGGTCATTATGAATAAGAATTGAGAGGTCCGAGTCTATTGAGCTAGGGCTCAACGCCGCATTTACGGTAGCTGCCAGGAAGAGTGATACACTTAAAATATTGAACATTTTGACTACATTCGCAAATATCCTTTTGTCTGTCAAATTTACCGCTGCCAAGTCTCCCATGGTCTTTATAAAGTTCTTCAGAACGGAGGCGGGGGTAATTAGCAAGCATATTCAACCCCAGACAACCCCGCGCCGGGAAAAAAGCACGCGAAAGACCCCATGGCATTCATCCGGGTTCAAGAAGTTAAGACCCTGAAGATCAGGTATTCTTGGCAGGCCGGGCTAGCGGATGTTTATTGAGAGTTGCGGGGAACTCAAGGCCATGAGTTTTTCCGTGCCATATAGAGCAACCAGGACATCCAATTGGCCACCCGGGGCGTTCTCTTTGGCTAAAGTGTATAACAAAGACATTAACTCAGCATCTGCAGTAGCTTTGAGCGGGGAACCAGGCAAATAAAGTGGCAGGACTTTATCTCAGCCATTATGACCCGGCTCAATCCAATCCATTTTATCCAGAAGGCAAGGCACGACAATCTATCTGTGATGTTAAAAAGAATAAGTTGGCAGACCCAGGCTGGAATTTTCTGGAAACCCTGGAGGTCTCAGCACACCTTAGTTAACTAGCGATGTCACTTTTACCAAGCCCAACAACACCCCGCCCCCGCTCCAGTGAGCCCGCACAAATCATTAGTAGTGCTCAAAAGTACATTCGGTTGATTCTACCATCGCCCAAAAAAGGAGAATAAACCCCGTACTGACAGGAACACACCTCGGTGGGGTCCTAGAAGACCCGAATAGACTCACCGAGATCCTGAGATTGGACATGCAGCCCGAGTTACATACAGTCCGGTCTGCCTCACTTGATGGGTATGGATATACTGTGGAGGGAGACGGTATCCAGCTCTGCTGAAGGGTTCCAGGTGGCAAGGTGGAGGGTTGTGTTTACAATGTCCAAAGTGTAGACATGCAGGAATTGGCCGATTCTAAGATGAAGACAACTGTCCCGGCATTTGGTACCTGGATTGGCGGGGTCTTCTGCAAGTGGGGAGTTTCTTTGTGGGGAACAATAGGAATCGGATGGGACGTTTGATTGAGCGTGTGGCTGAAACAGGTGACTGTCCTCAGATTAGAGGGGAAGAATGCCCTGAATTGTACTCCGTACAACTTATATAGAAACCTGCTAGATTCCTGCGCAAATTGCACAAAGGCTCTATAATTGATCAATTGAATTTCAATTACCATCCTCAAGTACCACTGTCAAGGGATGATCATGCACTTGCTTTTGTTCCATCATATTCCACGATCTGGGTTTCTGAGTTGTACATGCGTTTCCGCGGGGTCTTACAACCCTCTATACGAATCAGCGCATGACCAATCTCAATTCCCAACAATTTGGCAGACCGGGCATCCTCGCGAAACTTGACTAAATAACTAATCAATAACTTATCTGAAAGCAAACTCCGGACTGGATGTCGAAGTAAATCCCTCGATTTGTTATCGACCCCACGACGGTTACCCCCACCATAACGGAACGGAATTTAAGGCAATGCGTCATTTCGGACTAGACCAAGGTCCTTTCATAGTCAAAGCAGATGACAAAAATAGAAATCTTGGAAACAGAGATTAAAATCAGGGTATATCTTCCCCGTATACGGAGTACGTGTACAACATGTCCTACAGTAGTAACCCGGCATTCCCTCGGACTATTTCGGTTAACCGGGCAACATACCAGAAAGCACCGGAAAATGCAGCATAGTAATCCCATGGCTGATCAAAGTCAAAAGTGCAATGCACAAAAACTCCAGCCACCAGATGCGCATGCTTAGAATTCCTATTGGTAGCGCTAAGGGCGCATTGCGACACGCGTCGAGGGATTTTCGTTTTGTGTGGAGTGTAGAGGGGCGAGCGATTTGGGCCTACGGGGCTCGATACCCTAGGGCACGGGGTACCCAGTACCCTCCAGTCAAGTACTTGGTACCGGCATGACGTCAAGGGCATCGCCAGTCATCGAGTCCAGATGGCCATGCAAGGCCCGTGAGAGTGGAGTGTGCGATGGGGCGCGACGTCGGCGGGGTTGATGGCTGGTTTCGTAGGATAAAATTTAGGAGTGTGGGAAGTCATTAGGGTTGAATAAAACTTTGACGATTGTACCGAGTTACGTGAGGTTCAAGTCAACGGTTGGTATCTACTGGGCGCACCACGTGCCGGGAAGGAGGCTTATCAGTGCGCGAACTTGGCTTCCACCCCAAAGTGACTTTGTATGTTATAAGCTGCTTGCGGGTACATGGGGTTACAGCCCTGCAACTCCCGGACTAGTGACTGATAAGAGACCGTGAGGGGTCGATCTCTCGGACTTGGTCACTTGGACCCCCTGTGCCTCTTTGAGGGGTTGATGATGATTTGCGACTAGGAAGTGAGGAAAGGGATCCTGGGTCCGATCAGGGTTTCTTTGAATGTGTCCGAGATGAAATATGTCAAGATGACATCGGACCATATGAAATCAATAATTGTATCCGTATAGTTCATAGTATAGTCCAAGTCCGGAACCACCCGGGGGGAAGTAGATCCACGAGGCGCCAATCAGTTCGCCCACGCGCTGCGCCTGGACAGCACCTGCGGAGTCCCATACTTTCCCTTTCCAAGGTGTAAGAGGGGCAGTATATTGACTCAACCTTCGAAGTCGCACAAATAATTAACTCCCCCCCTCGTCATTTCTCTCTTCTTTAAGAACTCTTCGTCCAAATTTATTCTACCTGGTAGATTGATCGTGGTGATCTTTCTCCTTCGTCGCGCCCCCCCCCCTTACCGCGTCGCATCCCCCAATTTCCCGCTACCTGGAAGCAGCTTCGCGTACCTGCGTGTTAGTGCGTAACCACAACTCTTTGTTTCTTTGAGAGGTGAGTTTTATATTTCTTTGTTCTTGCCTGCAGCCGCATCTGGAAATAGAAATATCCCCTGTCGCCACTGAAACTACCCCCAAACCAATCCCATGGCGCGCCGTCGCATTGTATGGAACGGGCCCAATCTGACTCATACGATAGTATATGCCCTGCGCGTGCGCTCTCTCTTCAACAACTCTCCATCTTCCATCATGGCTTTCCAGTCCACCTCCAGCATCGCTATGGCTCTTGCTGGCAAGACCGCTTCTGTTGATATCCCTCAGCCCCGTGTTGGCCCGAACGGCAAGACCCAGTCGCGCCCAGGACAGCCAACCATGCTCCTAACGCCACCCAACTCTATCTCCCCAACCCTTCACCCTCAAGCCTTCAAACACCGCCCTGTCCTGTCTCCAGGCTCTCCGCTGTCCACCGTACCCCAGCTGGACTCCGACATCGACCTGGATGACGCAGTCGAACACGCGAACTTCCATGACCGACCACAGCCCTCCGATCTAGACAGCGTCGGCGATATCACCCCGCTTATGCTGGCTAAATACCACCTGCCCGAGATCCTGCTGCAGCAAGGCCCCCTGGCTATTCGCCATGTTATGGGCTACCTGACCACGTCAGTGCCCGGGTTCTCGCGCATCCCACCCGCTAAGGCACGCCGACTAGTCGTGGCCGCATTAGAGGGTCGCGGAAACGGTGAAACAGGCAGTGTGAATGGCGATGTTGTGTTCGAGAAGATCGGCTGGGGACGTTGGGATGCGCGTCGACGTGGCGAGCCTGCGCGCGACCGCTCCTTTAACGCGTCGCCTCCTTCCAGTGTAGCCGAATCCTTCCAGCAGCGCGGACTGCAGATCGAAGGCTCTTCAGCCTGGGATAGCCGTCGTGACAGTCGGGATCATTATGCCATCAATAAGGCTCGTAATGATTCGATCGCGTTTTCGTATGCGGAGGCGGAAGATTATGCTGCGCGGTACGAGGACCTCGATATGCTTGAGCATGAAGCGGATAAGATGTCGTTGGATGGCGATGTACGTGAGTACTGTTCTTCCTCTGAGGCACCGGATGATCTGCCAGACGAAGAGTGGAATGAGGGTGATGTCACCGATGAAGAGGATTGGGCACAGATTGGTGCTGATGCACTGCGTGCTCGGTCGATGACTGGTGGTGGTGGCTTTGTGCGCAATGTTGCGGCTAGAGCAAAACCTCTGCCTGGGCTTTTCGGTAACGGAGGCGCCCACGCCAACGCCCGACCCACTCCATCCACTATCGCTAGGTCCACTCCCCACACCTTTGACAACCAGGAACGCGCTGCGGTAGAGGCGCTTCTCCGTTTGGGCTCTATGTAAAGCTCTACACATCATGGCTCGGCGTTTCGGTTATTCACTTTCGTTCTATCATGGGATACACCCTTCATTCATAATGAGGTCATCAAGGCTGGTCCGGACCACTTTGACTTCTGTTACGACTGATCAGAAAAACGAGGCGATCCGTTTGGAACGCTTGCAACATGACGCTGATGGTGGGATACCATTTGGCGTTGGAGTTTTGTATTTTTGTTCTTTTTATTCTTATGGTTCCTGGCGTTATTACCTGTTGCAACCAGCTGGTCCTGCCCATGCAAACTAGTTCATTGAACTACTGAATACCCCCTCCATCTGGGCCTCGCTTTCTTGGTTTTGCACGACTTTGTGGGCTTTTTCTTTTTTTTTTTGCATCGAGTCTCGGGCTTCAACCTTCCCCGTGGAGCTCGCTTTTCTTATTACCTCTCCTAATATTTGAACTCTCCAATTTTCTTTTGTTCGAGTATTTCCGGGCTCCATACCGATTGCACACAGATTGTCGAATATCTTCAACCGAAACCACAATGTGCGGTGTCGGTCGTCTTGACTGATTTGCACTGGCACGCACTTAGTGGTTTCTGGTTTTTGGCTCCTGTTTTGTGGTTGTGCTCTCAGTCATCTTTACTGATTTCACTGAGTGCTTTTTTGGTTCCGGTTCTATTCTGTTTTCCTTTCATGGGTACTCACGTCTTCGGGACTGAGTTGGGATACGGGAATGGTGGATGGTGGATAGTGGATGGATTCTTGTTCGGAAAACGACAAGCTATGTATTTGTCTTGGTTTAGGTGTTCTAAGAGTCCAAACTAGTGCTTGGATTCGGCTGATCTTCATATCCTGAATCAAGTGAGACTATGGTCTCTTATCAACATGAGCCAAGTCATTGCAAATAACTCTACAATATC
Source organism: Penicillium sp. S1602 (assembly GCA_023626355.1). Lineage (NCBI taxonomy): Eukaryota > Fungi > Ascomycota > Eurotiomycetes > Eurotiales > Aspergillaceae > Penicillium > Penicillium sp. S1602. Next base: position 145,582 of record JAMAGW010000008.1, on the reverse strand, counting down.
CTGTACATATCAGTGTTACCAAATGCGCATTAGACTGAGCTTGCATTTCTCGGACAAGCTACAAGCCTTTACGAGTCTTACAATTTTCCAGACCTCTTGTAAGATATCAAGATAGGATTCGGATGGTCAATTTATGGATCGAGCCCAAATAAATCATAAGTTACGACGCCAGTAAGTACATAGAGAGCTTCAACGAATCCCAGCCCTTCTCCATATCCCGAGCATACCAGTTGTAGCTCAAGCTAAGGGCATTCATTCAAAGCCTATTCCACACGCAAGCCCCCAACAACCCCGTAGAGAAGATACAGATACCAACTAGACCAAGGACGGAACCCGAAAAGAAGCCCGTAAAACCCCAAAAACAACACAACTCTCTCCATTTCAATCAAAATCCACTTATTTCCCATGGGCATCATTAATCCTCTTCCAAACCTCCGCCTCCACCTCCGCCAACTTCTCCCCAGCACTCTGCATCCACCCCTTCGCCACGTTCATGAATCCAGGCTCCTCATCAGGGAAGATATTGCCTGCTCCACCCCCACTGCTGTTGCTCTGGTACGTAGGCAGTCCATGTGAACGTGAGCCCCCTTCCGAGGAACCGCTGTACACAGTCGAATACGGAGACGAGGTGGAGTTTGGAATGGCTCCGTGCGATACTGATGGATGGCGCTGGTAGGCGTATGATTGCGTATATGATGTTTGGGCTGCGCCTGTGGGTGGGGGCGCGGAGTGCAAGGGCGAGATGGATTCGCCTGCCTTGGGGGGTGGAGGGATTGACGAGGGAGCTGTGGGTGTGGCTCCTGCTCCGGGAGTTGGGAACGCACCTGGTTGAGGCGCTGGTGGTGATTGGGAGGTTGTAGAGGGGAGTGTGGTTGTTGGGGTTGCGGTGAGGTTGCCTGCAGGTTGAGGAGCTGCTGTTGGAGTTGGCAGGCTTGCTGCGGCGCCAGGCAGTGGTGGAGGGTTTTGTGTTGTTGCGTATATGGGGGAGTATGATGGTGCAGTGGCTGTAGCTGCGGTTGTTGCAGGTTGGGGAGCTGTAGTTATGGAGGACTCGATTGCGGTGGCGGGTTGAGGCTGCGGTTTGACTGCGGTGGTGTCTTCTTCTTTCTGGTTTGGATTCACAGGCGCAGATGTGTAGGTTGGGATACCTGATGAGTCGGACATCTTGGCTAGTAGCTATCGATCTTTGGGTAGGTTTGAGGTGGTGAGGAAAGGAGGTGAAGGGAGCTACAAGAAAGCTCCTAGTGCCGCCCGAGACGTCATGCGCTTTCCACTGTGGGGCGCATCTAGGGTGGGCTTGCTGTGGAGTTGGAGACCCCTATCTTGAGAAATGGCTCTGAGCTTTGAGAAAAAGCTATCATACAGTAGCTTTATACAAGTTCAATGTCTTGAGAGCTTATAGCTGGAGTAATCCCCTGTTTGAGTACCGTGGGAGGGCCAATCTTATCTATGGTAGTCGGGACACGTTGCATATGCCGGCACAAAGAGTCGATGATTTTGACTCTGGAAGCAATCAGTCCAAAGATCACTCACTAGGGGAAGCAGGCAGCTATCCCCATGATGCTGGAAAACAGAGAAGGCATCATGAAGATGTCCCCAAGGAGGTCAAAATGCACTAAGGAAAATCTATACGGTATGGAAAAGTTTACAAAGGAACAGGTACGTAGAAAAAAATACAGATTTTGAAAAGAAAAGAAAAAGAGCTTGCAGGCAGTAAAGTACATCGGGTCCATAAAGGAAGAATCACACCGTTTCTATGCTCAAGATCCCCCGGAACCCATTTCTTGACGCATCTATCTTTTGCCATTCCCACAACCTCAGCTTCCCGCGCCCAGTGGTTACACTGGGGGCAGGGAAGACATCCCCGACTCCAGTATAAACTACAAGGTGATTAAAATAACCGCTTTTGAGGGCGAGTTATCTATTTGAACTTCTTGCCGAAGAGGATGAGCTGGACCTGGTCGTAGATGGACAGGACACCGGCACCGGCAACACCACGCAGAATGTTGGCACCAGCACCCTTGAAGAGAGACTTGACACCCTCGTTGGCGACAATCTGGCGGGCAGCATCCATGGAGGACTTGTACTTGACGGCCTCACCAGAGGTCATCATCATGCGACGACGGACAGTGTCCAGAGGGTAGGAAGCAACACCAGCACCAGTGGTAACAGTCCATCCGAGCAGGAAGGAAGCGAGGAAAGAGCCCTCAAGAGGACCGACCAGGAGAACGGGCTTGATGGAGTCGTACATACCGAAGTACAGACCACGGTAGACAACAATTCCGAGAACGGAGGGACCGAAACCACGGTAGAGACCGGCAATACCGTCGGAGGCGAGGGTCTTGCGGTAGACGTCAACGAGACCGTTGAACTGACGGTCACCGTTACCGGTGGCGGACTTGGCGTCGTTGGCCAGACGGGTACGGGCGTAGTCCAGGGAGTAGACGAACAGGAGGGAAGTGGCACCGGCAGCACCACCGGAGGCAAGGTTACCCATCATCCACTTGGCGTATCCATCACGCTCCTTCTTGTAGGCGAACATGGACTTGTAGGTGTCACGGAAAGCGAAGTTCAGGGCCTGGGTGGGGAAGTAACGGATGACGTTGGCGGTGTTACCACGCCACAGGGAGACGACACCCTCATCGGCGGCAGTGCGACGGAAGCAGTCGGCAATACCAGCGTACTTGTGGGAAAGACGGCCAGCCTTGAGCATCTCATCCTATAGTGAAAGTAAGGTTAATGACCGATCGGACAAGACATACTTCCCGACCGCCACGGACCGACGAAAAAAAATTTTCATCTCGCCTCCAGGTGTCAAAACAACCAGTTCCGGTAGATTATACCAATTATTTGATTGCCATCACTCCTAGATTCGAGATTGATTCTTTTCGTTGTCGATCTGCGTCGATCGGTGTTTTGTTATGAAAGGGATGTAACCAACCTGGTTCTGGATGAGCAGCTTGATGCGCTCAATGGGGGCAGCAGCGGTCTTGGAGACAGCGGCGGAGACACCACCCACTGTAGAATCAGTTAGTATTTGTCATTGAGGATGGATGCCAGATGGAGACAAATCTCAGCCAGAGGCTAAAATTTGCTAAAGTGAACACATACTCAAGAAGTCGACAACGAAGCCCTGGAAGAATATGTTGTTAGCCGGTTATTCTTCACTCAGTCATTTGCATTGTGATGAGCTAGTTGATGGTTCCCTACACTAGCATCTTCGAATTGACTCCGGGGCGAATAACCCTGGATATCGATACGAGACGCGTGCGACAGGACCGGCCAGCTCATCTGCGTAGCAGGGGGAAAGAACTTACGGGCATGCCGAAGACGGACTTATCGCCCTGGTTAACGTCACCCTGAGCCATTGTGAAGGTTGTGCAAGAAAATAGATGCTACAACGAAAAAAAGAGAGGAGATGGAGAAGAGAGAAAGGTTCGGGGACGGAAGGGAAGAAAAAGAATAAGAGAGCGCAGGGGGCGGAAGGGAGAAAAATACTGCCGTACACGGGCAGAAGCGACACGCAGCACACTAACACCCAATCAGGATTTTATTACCGTAATTCCCTGTATGGCCGGCCACCCTGCCGATATCTCCCGATCGGCCTGTAATAAAAAATCTCTGCATCAATTTACTGGTTACAATATCGGACCCCTATAGATCATTCTTGGAATCATAACAAAAACTGAAAAGTCGTACCCATGTTAACAATATCTTGTAGAATCCCTTCTTCACTTCTATCTCATCAATTTCCCTGAATTTCTGAAGCCTTATATATCACTATCAACCACTCCCGAGCACGTAGCCCGAGCAACGGTGAGCGTCCAAGCGCCGGTGGACCGTCATGTCTGGGTACGAGCGTATCTTTCCCCATCCGCTGGTCCACTCACAACCGGGGCAACACTCCTTTTTTCCCTGCCCCGAGCATCCGATGGAGGCGACCCGACCTCACTTGCCACCTGTAGAATTTTATACCGCCGAACCAAATCTCTGTTCCTGGGGAAATTCGGAATCCACTGTTGATGATTAGTTCTAGAGCCCTGGGTGTATTGAGAAAATTGCACTTTAAAGTTGGACAAAAGGAGAGGTACCAGCTTACTGAGACTTGGAGATCTACAAAGTATCAGGTCTTCCAGGGTTGATGTTGGCAAACGCCTCACAGGTAAATGCTATTATGAAATACAATATAATCCTTGAAGCTTTTCATTCGAGCATCTGCGGCTCTACGCAATACCAAATCTGTTATGCACATTGAACCCCTGGATAGGTGCAATCAAATTTTCATGTCGATATGAGCCATTTTTCTCTCTATTTTTATGTACCGGGTACAAGGTTTAAAGTGGAGGTGAGCCGCATGTGCAAAGTACCCAGACAAGGCCAGGTACTCCGTACGCCAACAATACGGATCCACTTGCCTGCTCGGTTCCGGGAACTACGGATACGCTATCTACATGTACATTGCAGCTTTGATGTGCATATCATAAATCCTAGGCTGCAGATGTTTTTGATTTTTGTCCGAGAGCTTAACTTCTAGACCACAAGGTGATATCTGGAGAAATTTCATTGTGGCCTGAATCTTAGACTCATACAGCCTGAAAGGGCGATTTTAACCTGGTGATACCCCTGGTCAAAAGCCGATTTGCTTTTTCAGGACTCGTAGAAAGACCTGCAGAAATAAATGGATTGGTCCAATAAACCAGTCTCCTGAGTTGCAAGGGGCAACAGTACTAATTTTATTGTACCTAGCTTTGGAACTGAAGTGTATGGCAGTGTCGGTGTTCTGCCGACAGTTTCTTAGGTACCTGAGCAGTCACATGTGCTGGAGTATATATCTTCACTCCAGGGCTCTTCAAATTTCCGACAGAGCATAGACGTCCGGAACTAGTCACGATATCTACTACTGCGTATTACTATTGACCCTGCCCAGAGAACTCAAGGATTCCAGTCTCAAATGTTGAGTGCCTCAGGATGCAAAGCTTTTTACCTCCAGGGCCATGGATGTATCCGGATATATGCCAGGTGTATACAACTTACTAAATCCTTCCAAGGTTGGATGTAGGTACCTAGCCTGGGACAGCACAGGTAAATAAATGGACACAATTGATTCAAATTTCAATTAGACCATAAATATAATCACTATCAAGTCAAAACTCCATACCCCCATTCATGTAGATAATAACTATGGACAATAAAATCTTTTTGGCTGCACTTTGCTTAGTGCTTCTTAGACCGCTTACGCTTCTTGCGTCCATCACCCTCGCGGATATCGACCTTCAACTCATCACCGGCCTGCTCATCCGCAGTCTCCTGGACCTGGGGACCCAAGTCAAAGGAAGGACCGGCCTCATCTCCGAAAGTATCCTTGCGCCACTGGCGAAGACGCGCCTTCTTGCCCAGCTTTCTCTGATCCTTCGCCTTCTTCTCCTCATCACGGAAAGAGGCAAGCTTCTTGAGACCAGCGAACTGGTTGAGCTGGGTATCATCGGCCATGAGGATATCCCGTGCTGTCAAGCCAAAGCTCTGGGGCGAAGTCTCACGGTAACGGAACTTGGTAGCGTTCTTCTTGGTGGCACCAGGAAGCAAGGTAATGTCCAGGTCCAGATTGCGATCAACAGCCTCCTGGATGCGCAAACGTTCCTTGCGAGCCTCCCTCTTTTGATCGCGCTTATCCTGGGTTTTGCTCTTCTTGGAGGCTGGAGCCTCGTCTTCGCCATCGTCTTCATCCTCCTCATCCAATTCTAAAGTGGGTTGATCTCCGTCCTCATCCTTGTAGTCCGGAATTAGATCAGTGATATCGAGATCATCGTCCCACTCAGGCTTCTTGGGATGCTTCTTATCGCTGGAAGCAGCACCCTCAGCGTAATAGTCTGTGCCGAATCGCTGCTCCATCTCCTTCTCCCACTCCTTGTCGTCCCAGGCACCATCGAGGAAGCGAATCCAGTCATCGTCGGTGAGTTCCGATGCTCTGAATCCAGCCACATCCTTGATTTGCTCGATTTTCTTCTGCAGTTCTTCGGTCTTGAGCTTGCGCAGCCGGTTCTTATCGGTCTCACGCTGCTTTGCTTCCTCCTCTTTGCGCTGGCGTTCAGCCTCACGAATCTTTTTGCGGGAACTCTTCTCTTCTCTTCGAGCGGATTGTTTGTTGGTTGCATCACGAGCGTGGGTGACCAGCACCTCGTTGAGTTTGTTAGGATCCTCAAAACGGAAGTTGTACGCCTCCTCAAGGGCATCGGCCCGGTCGACCTCCTCATCATCATCGGAATCGAAGGGTTGGAGCTCCGGCCGACCTTCAGGAACCCATGCTCGAGCGGACAAGAAGTTGGAGAGGAAGGTCTCTGGGTCCTTGTCGGCACCCTCGATGTCCAGCTTGACCTCCTTCTTCTCAACCGGCTCTGGGGCAGACTTGCGAACTAGGAAGTCATCCGCATCCTCCATCTCATCATCCGAAGCATGCAACTCCTTGACGAGTGCATTCTTCAGCTCAGCTTGTTCTTGCGCAAAAGTCATGGGAGCATCTTCTTCTCCAGTAGGAGCGCCACTCAGCAGGTTCTTGCGATGGTAGTCGTGCAATGTCATGGGCTTCTCTTTCTTCTCCTTGGGTGCTGCGTTGGTCTCGTCTTCGTCGAACTTGGAGTAGAAAGTGACGTTGGTATCGTACACGCGCGGGTCCTTGTTTCGGATGGCGTTGAGAGTTTCCATGATCTCTGCATCGAGCGCCTCCGTTGCAAGCTCTCCAATATCATCCTCCTCCTCGTCAGTAGACGACTCATCTTCCTCCTCCATTTCAAAGCCGCGTTTGCTTAGAGTGGTTGTCTTGCCGTATTTCGCTTCCACTGGAATAAAGGCGCAAGTTAGTTAAGTTTCCAGGACTGAATATTCTTTAGTTCGATAGACCAGACATACGCTTTGCAACCTCCTCCCGCTTCTTATTGTACTCGAACCGTTTGGCATAATCTTCGTTGATCTTGAAGCCAGCTTCTGGCGAATTGCTGACGGGTACACCACCAGCATCATCGCCAGAGTCAGAGCTATCGTCATCCAAGAGCTTCCGCATTTTCTTCGAAGGGGGCTCCATTGTGGTAATGAAGGATACTCGTAGAATAGTCTCGTATAACTTTTCTGTTTCGCGGCAAGAATTGATGGGCAGAAAAAAAATAGCACACCGCCCTAGGCAAGCCACCAGAATAGGTGCCTGACTAACACCTGGAGAATAAGGCACTAAAGTACTCCAGCTTCAGCCGAACTGACGTAGCCAATTAGATCATACCATTGTGAGGCTTCAAATCCGCTGACCTGCACGTGGACAGCTCTCACCAGGATTCTCCAGCATCTCTTGTCTGCTAGACTCGATTCTATTGTGAATAGGACCCTAGTTTTATTCTTCATTGCCACCCCCAGTGGCTTCTTTTGCTCGCGTCAAGTGTATGGGTGGAGGCATGCACTAGATGTCGACTCAAGCGAACACCCCGTTACCCCAGGTCGGGAAGCTTGTGAGCGTGGTGTGAGTTTTGAACGCGCCCCCATCCTCAATAGAGCCGCCAATGCTAATATGCTCTGAAAAACATAGTCCTGTTGGCCTCAAAGAAGCTGCCCTCGACTCGCCAACCTTCCGTGCTACCACTCTCCACTTCTGCGACCAGATCGACTTTATCGAGAAATGGCTTGACGGATATGCCAAAGCCGCGACCAAACTCACTTCTGAGGTGCTGACTCTAGAGAGTGTGGTCGGCGGCTTCCTGTCCTACTCCACCCACCCTCTGGTGGTCTCTGAAGCTGTTGTGGACCATGACTACACATTGTTGGCGATGAGGAGGAATGGGGAGAGCTCGAAGGATCTGTGGCATGGCTTGGTATCAACAATCAAGAAAATGGAGTCATTGATCGCCGAGCCGATTCGGGTCTTCATGCAGGAAGATTTACGACAATTCAAAGTATCCACTCCCTTCATTTCTCCGTATGTTTACCTGTCCGTTGACTACGACTAACTGTGGACTTTGCATAGGATACTCGTCGCGCCCTTGAACAAGCCCAAAAGCAGTTCGACTATCTGCACGCACGATATGCCTCGCAGTCGAAGTCAAAGGATACATCCACTCTCAGGGAGGAAGCGTTCCAGCTTCACGAGGCCCGCAAGGCGTATCTCAGAGCTTCCATGGACTTCTCTGTCCAGGGGCCCCAGCTTCGAAATGCACTTGATCGACTGCTTGTTCGGGTCTCCTTTGATCAATGGCGAGAGGTGCGAGGATTTCACAACAATAACTCTGCGACATTTTCCAAGTGGGGGCATGAGATGGACCGTATCAAAGGATGGATTCACGAAATGGAAGCGAGTGACAGATCTTCCAAACGAGAGCTCCTTTCGACAAGAAAGCAGATTGAAGAAGCCGCTGAACTTGTTGCAAGACCCTCCCGCGAATTAGAGGATTATGCCATCTCCACTGTACCTTACCTTGGCTCTCGCCCCCTCTCATCTCTCAACATGAGCAAGGAAGCCAAGCCAGAAAAACAGGGCTGGCTCGGCTTGCGGACTCTCTCTGGCAAACCCACTCGTACGGTTTGGGTGAGGCGCTGGGCCTTTCTGAAGAATGGTATATTTGGATGCCTTATTCAAGGAGCCCGTACTGGTGGTGTCGAAGAAAGTGAACGGATAGGCGTGCTCCTTTGCAGTGTTCGTCCTGCATTCCAAGAGGAGCGACGGTTCTGCTTCCAAGTGAAGACTAAAAATAGCAGCATCATCCTGCAAGCTGAAACCCAAAAGGACCTGATGGATTGGATTGGTGCTTTTGAAGCTGCTAAGCAAAAAGCTCTCGACAACCCAAGTAGCACCGATCTCTCAGTATCTGGAAAGATGACTGTGCAGGACCCTGCGTTTGCAATCTCGCAGCCTCCTGCTCCCGAGTTTACTGCGGATCCAAGTGATTCCCTCACACCGCACCCCAACGACGAAACAAGCTCTGCAGATCGCAGCGCAACTCTGCCAGTGCCAGATCGAGATGGGATTGCGTTCAGGGCTAGCACTGAGGTGGGTGGTCGCCGACTCACGGGTCATGATGTCGAAGGCTCTACGAGAGCGCACATCATCCAGAAATTGGACCTTCATCGCAAGTCAAACAATGGTCCTCCTGCATCGCCCTCGATTCCTGGCCCGGCGGGCGGTATCGCTAGTCTCATTTCGGCCAGTCATAATATTCTCCCTTATAATGGCGCCAACTTCGTCAATGCGAAAGATGGAGACGGGGCCCGAGGGCGCAGCATGAGCACCCTAGAGGAGCCTGGAGCAAGCCTTGCCCCTCCAACCCTCGCTAACCCACCTGCCCCAACAAGTATGAGCAAAGCTGCAGTGGTTGTGAGTAGCGAAAGGGGTATTGGACTAGGACGGTTGGATAACACGGGTGGTATGCCCAGTGGTATGATGGCAAATCTTTGGGGAAGTTCTAATTGGGGTTTCATCAATAAATTTGAGCTGGAAAAGCCTCTGCAAGCCAACGGAGATCAGAATAGGTCTTCATCCCCAATGAGCGATTCCACAATTGCTGCCCAAATCGATCCCCCAACAGCGTCGCAAGATACCAGTACACCGTCTGGCCCCCGCCACAGGCAGACTGTGAGTCTCGATGGAGAAGCTGCAGCCAAAATCCAACAAGCTGCCCAGAGTGCGGTCAAGAAAACCCCTCAGAGCCAATACCCGGCTATTTATCCACAGCAACTCAGGATTCAAGATGCTCAATTCCGGTTGCTGTTCCCTGATGTCAAGAAAGAGGAGGCGCTGGTTATGGTCTTCAGGGCAACCTGGAATCCCAATGACCAGCAGGAATTCCCCGGCAGAGCCTATATTACAACTAGGAACGTCTATTTCTACAGCCATCACTTTGGACTTGTGTTGACCACAAGTGTCGGTCTAGACAACATCAAAGAAGTCACGGCTGCTACAGGAAGAGATTGCGATTTCCTTTTCCTTCATACCATTCCACCTCTCGGAAGTGACACGCCTGGTCGGGTCACCGTCAAGACCTTCCTCGAGCCACTGAGGCTTCTTCAGAAACGCTTGAACTTTTTGATCCAAGCGTCAATTTCTGTTGAGCAAATGACCCTCGAGGAGCTCTTGAAGGAGCTGATCAAAATGGACAGCGGAACCGCCAAGAGAACTTCGAGCGCAGATAGCTGGGAGGATGTCGAATCTGACGCTAAGAATGAGGGACAACTCGGATCCATGAGCAAAAATTTCCATGCTCCCATTTATATCGACAAAGATCTTGATCTAGATAGGAGTCAAAGCGGACGTGGGCGAGATATTCCGAAGTTCAGACTTCCCACCCAGCCCGTGGAGTACGTTCCCCAAGGAGACCTCTTACTTACGACCGAGAAGACACTTGATGTCAGTCCCAAGGCCTTGTTCCATATTCTGTTTGGAGACAAGAGCGCTGTATGGCAACTTTTACTTCACGAAAGACAAGCCCGAGGTAAGCCATGCTGTAACCAACTCTTCGCTCGATATCCCTACTGACTTATTGTGAAGACATCAAACAAGGCCCTTGGACAAGCAACGAATCACGACACCTCAGGCGAGACTTTACATACAAAATCGCGACGACAGACATTCTTGGTAAACTCTTCTATGGTCAATATCTCTGAAATCTCCGCTGATCTAATGGTTGTACAGGGAACACCCATGATAATACTATTTCCGACTACCAGATCATCGATGTGCTCAACGATCATTTGTGCTATGTAATTACCGATAAGCGAACTCCATGGCATCTTCCATTCCGAAGAAACTTCCGGCTGGTCAGCAAGGTTGTCATCACCTTTGTTGCCAAATCTAAGAGCAAGCTTGCTATCTACACCAAAGTCGAGTGGCTCAAGTCCCCTTACGGTCTAAGAAGTGAGTTTAGTCCTCCCATGGTAATATTATTCTAATTGCTAATATTTGCATCCAGATATGATCGACAAGAGGGCAGGTAACGACCTGGAAGAGGATGCCTTAGATCTGGTTGATCTGGTGAGCGACCAGGTACGACGCTTGGGCGCGCATAGCCGCACCAAAAAGGCTATTACTATCTTTGGCCATGTTGGACGCCAGAACAATGTTTCTCTTTTCAGCGGCGTTGGAGTCAATTTGCAAGTAGAACCCCGGAAGCCCCGGGTCCAGCGCACTTTGCCCCAGCTTGTTACCGAGACAACCTTGTCCTTCTTGGAAAGTACCATATCACTATTTATGATGTGGTCTATCGATGCCGTTCGCTGGTCAGTGAAGACCGTAAGTGCGCACAAAATAATATTGGGGCTATTGATCACTAGCGTGCTCATGAATGGTTTCTATTCTTCCCGAGATACTTGGGATTGGTGGCATGAGCGACATGCAAGGAACTTCATGGCCAAGCTTGGCGTGCAGCCTGATATGGTCATGAGCAAAGCCATCTACATCCGAGACATCGATGAGGCGGTCGCAAATTCGACGATGTGGGCTCATACTGGCAATGCAAGCAATTGCTTCGGGGCTTTCCATGAGCATGCCCTCCGAATTGCGGAGCTTCCTCTATCTCTCAGCACCTCGGGCCCTCGAGATGCAGTGGCCAAGAGCGCTGCAAAAAGATTCCAGCAGACTCGTGAACGCCTTGGATCCTATCGACACAATCTTTTGGTGGGATTGCGCGTAGTGAATGGCATCGAGAAGGAGGTCATCCAGACCGAATGGGAGCGCTGGCTTGGGGAAGAGCTTCGGCGTTGTCGTCAGGTGGAGATTCTTCTTGGTGGTGGCAGTGACGAGGGCGAGAAAGACGCGCAAGCCCGACGCATATTCGCCGAAAACACTGACAGCGTGAAGCAATGGTATGACAGGTATTGTACCAGCTGTCGACAGGAGCAAGAGCTGGTTCAAAGGAACGACAACTTGCTACTTTGAGACTGTAGCCTGAGCCTGTCTTGAGGGTTGTTGTATGTTGTTCAGATATATGGTTGCTTTTTTGTCTTTCTTTCCCCTTTTCATGCAAACACTATACCCGGTGGCCCATGATGTTTATGCCCTGTATAATTCTGGCGTGTATGTACATGTGATACCGACCTTCGCTTCTAGCAGATACTTTGTGAGCAAATAACGTCCAACCAATGGATCGAAGAAAAAATGACGATACGTACCGTTCATTCAAACGAACCATGCCAAAGAAATGATACTCTCTTAGTTCTGCCGAGGCTTCACCTCGCCCTCCTGTACAACATAGTACACCACAGTCCCATCTCCACCCATGCCCTTATCCACCATCGCTAGCAACAAGCGCTGAGCGCCCCATTCTTTTGTAGCGAGGGTTTCCTCTCTTTTCTTATAATATTCATCCAGCTTTTGCGCCTTTTCAGCATCCACCTCCGGAGCCGCACGCCCTTCCCCATCCTCGACAATCTGAATCTCTGCCATCGCATCAAACGCAGACGCCATACGCCGCAAGCTCCAAGTCTGGCCTTGTGCGGTGGGAATCACGAAAAGCCGTTCGGGCCGAAGATCATCTTCGTGAATACCCTTGCCAAGCATGTAGAGCTGCTGGTCGGGGTGGGTGTAGACCCGGTGCGGGGGAATACCCGAGATCAAGGTCGGGGCACCGGAGATGTCTTTTGAAGACCCGGTAGCTGGGTCTGTGGCAATTTGTGAGGCATCAGTGTCGTGTATTTGGAGAGATGTCCATAAATGTTGATGTTGAAGGTTGTGCAAGACTTGGATTGTGGTTGCGGAGAGAGGATTTCCCGATGCGGAGGCGGAGGCAATGAGTTTTGTGAGAGCTGATGGATCTAAAATGGGACCCTCTGGCTGTTTAGATGTCATGCTGGGCAATGAGAGCGTGAGATGGAAATCCGGGGGTTTAGGTTTCGACACTTTTTTATACGTAAGCTTGGATTCGTCGAAAAGCGTTGTGCAGAAATCGAGGAGCTGTATTCACCGCCTACCGAACGAGATCAAGTCGATCCACCGCTTTCCTCAATAAGGAGCTCATTACATGGACAAGGTTCGGAGAGAAAATGGTTCATGCTCTTCTGTGGAATTGCTGTTGTTGATTTTTGATATATTGATGACTTTTAGATGAAATGCAGATTCTTCTATGCCTCAATGTCCTTTCATCGCATTTAACTTGCAGGGTTTGAGTGGGGCCCCCTGGCGATCATTGATTACCGATAAGATGCGCGTGAACTAAGAACACATGGCATCATCTTTTTTTTCTTGAAGCTCCACTTCAGGGCCCAAGGATCAACTACTTTCAATTTCCTCGATTCCTCGACTAGCGCCTAATCACCGAGTCTGCAGATTTTGTTTGACCTTTCCCTCGAGTCCTTCGAACTCAAATACACAGCAATGGGCCGACAAAAGCAAACAACGCCGCTTCAGCGAACCCCGTCGCAGTCGATGCGGAATGAGGTTGAAGCACGGGAGAAACATACAAATGGAAGCGCAGATATATCTTCGATTGTACAAGAAAGCGCGCCCGCCAAGGTCGCAGTAGCAGCAGTGGAATCTGTAGCGGAGACTCCGGGTCTAATGCAATTGCTCATTTGCGTCCTCGGTATATACGCAGCATTGTACGTTCCTTGCAATGGCATAATGATATACGAATCTGTGGATCTGTCAGAACTAACATGATTAAAGCCTGTCATGGGGTGTCTTACAAGAGGCAATCACCACAACCACTTACTCTGTCCCCGCGACAGCCGCCGATCCATCACCTGCACCTGAACGGTTTACCTACTCGCTAGTCTTGAACACCATCCAGTCCTCGTTTGCCGCCATTACCGGCTTCGCATACCTCTTATTCTCCACACCAAAGGGTCAGAAGGTCCCCTCGATCTTCCCCACACGCCGGATCCTCTTCCCATTGCTCCTGGTGAGCATCTCTTCCTCACTCGCTTCGCCCTTCGGATACGCCAGTCTGGCGCATATCGACTACCTTACCTTCATCCTCGCCAAGTCCTGCAAGCTTCTCCCTGTCATGCTTCTCCACTTGACGATCTTCCGCAAGAAGTACCCGCTGTATAAGTACGGTGTTGTCCTCATGGTTACCTTGGGTGTGGCCACGTTCACTCTGCACCACCCTGGCACGAGCAAGAAGGTGGCTGCAGCCGCAGATAAGGGAGACTCCGGATCGTCAATGTGGGGTATCTTCCTTTTGTCCATCAACCTCCTTCTCGACGGCTTGACCAACACAACTCAAGACCATGTGTTCACTTCTCCCAAGTTGTACACCCGCTTCAGCGGGCCCCAGATGATGGTTGCACAGAATGTCTTGTCGACCATCCTCACCGCTGCGTATCTCCTGATTATGCCGCACCTGTCCCAAAGCGGTATTCTGCATAATTTGCTCCCGTTCCCGATCCCCCCATCCACTGAGACGGAACTGTGGTCTGCAGTCTCATTCCTGCAGCGTCACCCAGAGGCCCTGAAAAACGTTCTTGGCTTTGCTGCATGTGGTGCTGTTGGTCAGCTGTTCATCTTTTACACCCTGTCGCACTTCTCGTCTCTGCTGCTTGTCACCGTTACGGTGACCCGTAAGATGCTTACCATGCTTCTGAGCGTATTCTGGTTTGGACACTCCCTGTCCGCTGGACAGTGGCTTGGAATTTCCTTGGTATTCGGTGGTATCGGAGCCGAGGCTGTGGTGCAACGACAGGAGAAGAAGGCTAAGGAACAGGCAAAGATCGAAGCGGCCAAGAAGGCACAGTAGGGTGTATAGTTTTTGTCTTATTATGGCGTTCAGTCCTATTGAGGAGTAGAATTCTTTAGAAAGATTCAATATACGAAGTCGATCAATATCAAGAATATCGAGTGTTTGGAAGTCAACACGAAACAATCAGAATGCCTGAATGAATCGTCATGCATACTCCTAAATGGATACTATCGAGGTATCAACGCTGAATCTGCGACATCTCCCAGGTCATGATCAATAGTCTATCTGCGGCCCTCCACCATAATAATGTGATACCCGTGACCCGACTTCACCTCCGCATACTTGGGATTGCCAGTGCTACTGGGCTCCAAATCATAAGCCGCCTTCTCAAAGGCAGCATCCAGACTTCCACGAACCTTCCAACCTAGCGAGCCACCTACAAACAGATCAGATCCTAGAATACGACCAACAACCCTCTAAAACATGTAGAAAAAGAACAGGTTGAACATACCTTGCCTCGCCTTGTCCTCCGAAAACTCGCGCGCAACCTCATCAAACTTGACTCCGTTGCGCAGTTTCTCCAGCGCCTCTTCTTTCTTGGAGTGTTTCTCACACTATACCAGCGCAAACAAAGTATTAGACGCGAATCTTCAAGCACATATCAATCCATCCGAAGTACAAGGAAATCGTACCAGAATGTGGCGCGCGTTGATCGCTGTCGCAGCCTTCAATTTTCCCTTTCCTGCGTCATCACCAGCATCTTTGCCCTTGCCCTTTGCAGGCTTGGCTTTGTCGCCGCCTTTAGCGTTGTTTTTAGGCGCCATGGTGGGTGTTTGGAGATATTTGATCTTTTGGATTGGAGGGTTCGAATGCTGGTGAGGTGGGGCAGGTGCCTGAGGCAGGTTTGTGACGCGGGGAGCTACATTATATGCGGATGTACCTATCGGGCAGGAAGTAGCATGGGTGTTTACTGAGTTAGTCCATGCGAAAAAAAAAACTTACCTCAGACCTCAGTAGAGAAATCTTGTTTGATCATCCAAACCTTGGAAGTGAAGATGTAAGCAAATTTTATACTATATACCCATGCATGTACATGTACGTATGAACATATATATCGCTCGCAGACCTCGACTATGTTCGATCTTGGGAGTCGGTAGTGCTCGAACTGGATCTAGCGCATCTATTTGCTGCCTACTGTTCTACTCCATATCTCTGGTTCTAGCCTAAGAGCATGAGGGGGCTTCCAGGGTTGTCATAGACGAGGAGGATGTTGCAGCTAAGACCGAGGATCTCTAAGCTTTCTATTGGGGGCCATGGCGGAAGGATCATCAGCTAGACAGCATCGTGTGGCGGCAAGGGAGAGAGCCTTGACGGGTCCAAAGCTAGACCAGGGCGGCTATTGACATATAATCGGCAGACTAGCTGGGGCAAGCTATAGCTGATATCCCAGCTGAAAAAGGTGGAGAATTAAGGTGTCGATCCCGCTTTATTATGCTTTCTAAACTTTTTTCATGAAAGAAGATACCCAGGTAGTGATCAGATCTAGTTAAAATCTTAAAGAATAAATTCTGAATGGCCATTGTGTAGTTTAATTCTGAGAGTAAATGATGAGCTCCCATCGATATAGAGGCGAAAGCTGAGTGGTTGCATCAGGACGATCGCCACCTATAGTGGAGCCTGCTGGTTTGGCTGCGTCCGGAATGATGAGGGTCCGTGCCGTGCCCGCAGACGGTCTTTTTGGAATGAGTTAAGACGAGTATTGGATTTTAGGTATTTTAATATAAAGACAGTGATGGTAATATTTGAAAGTTTAATTGAGGTTCTAAAACAGAAGAATTTGTAGAGGGAAAAGATGAAATGCGCAGAGCCATCTCCACAGGTGGCCAAGTCCAAGATCAAGTTCCCTAACAACTTCCCCCCCATTCTTTTCCTTCCCGTTTTCCCTTCTTCCCTTCCCTTTCCCCCCAAATCTTCCCTCAAATCCTTCAATCTTTTCCGATCTTTTCCCTCTTTCTCCTCGTTTTCGTGTTGGTTTTAATTCAACTTAATCATATATATTTACCGCCACCCAACCCCCCACGCCCCCTTAATTTCAAAACTCGAGGAATTCACTGGGGAGCCGGTCTTCCCACGTCTCATTCCAGCGTCTGCTTTGGCTGGCGTTGCCAACCCCCGACGGGACCGGTCGCGTACCTCCCAAAATGACGATCGGAATTCTCACACATCGAGTGCTATCGCTATGAGTGATGTCGAGGCTGTCTCACTACCCACTGCCCTGGATGTTGGTGCCAATACGCTCGCGGCCGTGAAGGCGAATGCCCCAGGATCCCCTGGAAAGCTGAATTCACCAACACGACGCGCTAGTCTGGGATCGAATCCGGGAGTATTGGAGGACGACGAACAGGGACCCCCGAGTCCAAAGGCAGATTCGGAGGCGGAAACCATTATTCAATCTGGCAGAGAGTCGCTGTCCCCCGAAAAGAAACGCAAACACATTCGCCATGATCCATTACGCCAGGCTGTTGACGGGGTCGACGGCATTCAGCGAAAGAAACCACGTATAAATGGTGATCGGAGGCATTCGGTTTCCCGGTCGCCCAGTCCCCCTCAGCGTGCTAGATCGCCTCCATCAGTCGTCAAGATCGAGAAATTCGAGGATCCTCTGTCGGTACCACGAAATGTATTGGATGAAGCCTGTCTGAACCAGGCCGACAAGCCACGGATCTATCGCAAGAGGAGTTTCAGTGACAGCGTAGACGAAAAAGGCGAGCGTCGCCGGGGCTCGCACGCTGATCTCAAACATGTCAACCATCTTCATCTTCCCCATCCCCCCAATACCCGCTCTCTCTCCCCTTCCCGCCCATCTCATCAGCGTTCCGCGTCGGGCTCTCAGATCCACTCCAAGAAAAAGGCCCCTACTCCCCTTCTTACCGGTTTCCCGCGACAGACTTCAGAAGACCGACAGTCCACATCGTCATCGGCGAGTGGTTCTCCGTTACCAAGTGCTCACTTGCGCCGTCTGGGTTCTGGGGTGGGCGCTTCGGCGTCCCCCGCGAAACATATGGGACCAAAGAAGCTGCGCGACAAGAGTGGTCGGACCCCGCTCGCCAGAGCTTGTGCTGATCGGAAACATGATCAAGTGGTCCTTCGTTTTAATGAACGTCCGGAAGATCTGAATGTCCCCGACAATGCGGGAAACACGCCTTTGCAGATTGCTTCTCTCAATGGAGAGGCCTCGATTGTCAAATTCCTGTTGGATTCAGGTTGTGACATTAATACCAAGAATATCGATAAGGACACCCCTTTAATCGACGCGGTGGAGAATGGTCATGTGGATGTGGTCAAAGTCTTGCTCGAAGCCGGCGCAAATCCTCGCACCGTGAACGCCTCCGGAGATGAACCATACGAGCTAGTGTCGACCGATTTGAATGATGACGAGTATGATGAGATCAAGAAGGCGCTTGCGGATGCAAAGGCTAGTGCACGACCGGGCCGTCGATCGGAAGAGCGAGTTGGATCAGAAAGCAAGGGCCCGTCGTCTCGAAGAGCATCTGCTGCTAGTCAATCACGGAGTCCCCCACCGATAGGCAGTGCCGCCGCTGGTCGCCGCAAGACTGGCCGAAGCGAAGCGACAAGGAATGACTTGTTATGGACGCAACCAACCCCGGAGAACCTCATGAATTTTGCTGCCAAGGGCGATGAGATGGGGGTAGTGAGCATTCTGAACGTTTTGCAGAAAGCGGACAATGCATCCTTGATTGCTGCCGCAAAGGGAGGTCACCACGACGTTCTATCGCTGATGTATGCCATGGGGAATGCGGACGCTGATCCAAATCCGCTACGTGGCGCTGGTCTCAAATCCGGCTATAACACACCGATGCTGGCTGCGATAGGCAGAGGCAATACCGCCGTCATAAATCTCATCCTTAGCCAACCAGGCTTCAATCCTACCCGTCGCTTATATGAAGATCGAACTTATTTCGAACTCTCTGCATCTCGTCAAGGTGAGAATTGGGAAGATGAATACGATATCCTCAAGTCAGCCTACGAGAAATACCCCGGAGGCAGCAAAGGCCGCAAAGCTGTTTCTTCGCCTCGCCAATCGCGCAAGGATAAGGATGAGAAACGATCTGCCCGAAGAGACTCATCGTCTCCCGTGCCTCGCCCAAAGAAATCCAATGATAGTCCCACACGCAAACCCCGCCCTCCCAAAGATATCGAATCTCTTAAGGAGATAAAGGTGATAAAGGAGAAGCGACGCGAGAAGGAGCGAGCTGGACTGCTCAGTGCTCGCGCCAAGTTGAATCGTGACGCGAGTGAGAAGGCGCTTGCCAACTCTGACCATGACTCAACCCACCCTGACTCCGCGAAACCGAAATCTGTACCCCCAGTGCGCAGGGATAGCGAATCTAGTGGTGCGATTCGCCCCGATGAGATTCGAAAACGCCGACTCATTGCCGGCCGCCGCCCTCAGGAGCGTGACCGTCGCCCCAGTCTCTTTTCATCCGATTCTCTTTCTGGCCGCGATGAAGCCCCCAAGTCGCGCAATGATGCCGCACCAGATACAAACGCCTCCCTCAAACGCATTCGAACCGAAGCGTCTCCCGAAAGATCTCGCTCACGAGGTGCAGACAGTGACCGGCTTTCACCCGAGTCTCGGAAGCAGAAGAAACGACGTGTCTTGGCTGATGACAAGTCCTCGAATGTACCTAATGGTCATCATCGCAAACCTGAGGATACAGCTGATGCCGAGAAACCTAAACATCGCCGATCTCAAGAGGATGGAAATGTGGATGCCCCAGCGCGCAAACCTTTGGAGTCTAAGAAGCCAGAGCTTGCCCCTCCAAAATCTGCCAAGGTCGATAACGCCCAGAAGAATGGTGATATCAAACCAGAGCCATCGGAGTCAGTCGAGAAACCCGTCGTAGATGTTTCCGCTGATGAGAAACGTGCCGAAATTGAGGCAGAAAAACGACGACAGGCCAAGGCCAAAAAGGCAGAGGAGGAGCGCATTGCGGAAGAAAAGCGTCTTGCAGAAGAAGCTGAGCGTGAACGAATTGCCAAGGAAGAAGCAGAACGAGCTGCCAAAGCTGCGCAAGCCGCACGCGAGAAGGCAGAGGAGGATGAACGCAAGCACAAGGAAGCCGAACAACGACGAGCCAAACAAGCCGAGGATGAACGACAGAAGCGACTTGAACAGGAGCGAGCTCGTATTATGAAGATGCGTCGAGACCAGGAGATCCAGGAGCAACGTCGCCGTGACGCTCTTCCCGGTCGTCTTCGTATCTCTGCGAATCTAGTTGGCTCCAATGACCGCTATAGTAAAAGCCGCGACTGGCTTCAGAAGTTTACGCCTTTGGTTACTGTGTTCACTCGGCAGCTTGAACCCACTTGTGCTGTGGACGTGGCGGACGAAAGATGGATTCCGAACTACTTGGTTGCGCCTCTGCTAGCTACTAATGACCTGCAATTGTCGCAGTACGCTAGCTGGGAGAAACGCAAGGCCAGTCCGACTCAGCGCAACAATCTCTGGCGATGTACTCGTCGCCACTTGGTTCACACAGATGACCCCAAGTACCGCGATGCATCGTTCGGAGAGATCATGCAGCTGGATTCGGAGACGGAGCCCAAGTATTTCGGTATGGAACATGTGTTCTGGATCAGGGTAAGATTTCCCATGTTCGATTGAGCTTACAACATTTTTGCTAACTTGAAAACCAGCTTTCTGATTTCATGGACCTCGTCCCCCACATCCCCCATCTGCATGGACTAAGACTCGACGACTTCTTGACCATGCATATCGACCCAGAGCCTTCCTCTTCTAACGCTCAACTGAACGGTCACGCTCCGGCAGCCCTTGCTGAAACAAACGGCACCGGAATTCCTAACGGCCATGGTTATCCACGGGCCGGTACATATTTCTAGTCTTTGCTAGCCTCTTGTCCTTGTTTGCAGCGTCTTCGCTATCCAGGTTATGGCGCGATCGGCAGAATTACAGCGGGGTGTACAGGTCGGATTCTGATTGTACGATTATGATACCTTTTGCGTTCATGTAACGAATTTTATCTACTATTTTGGTATATTTTTGACCCTACAAGGCCAGAATTTGCTCAAAACAATATTGCTTCTGATTGTAGCGCGACATTAAGACCTTGAAAACAAGGCAACAATAGACATATGAAGATTCCGCATCAGGCGGGCGGTGGCAATATCATGTGATCCACTATCTGCGGCGGGGCATGACATAAGCGTAGGGCACACAGAGCGAAAATCGAAATTGAAGCCGAAAAATTCCCCGTGCTCTAACCAACCAATCTCCACAACACAAAATACCTCTTTGAGGATCTTCCGACATTTCAGAACATACCCGCTACCCAACAACCACAGTAGCAATCAAAATGGTACGTCCGACACCGAGATCGACTCTGCCAGTGTTGTTGGCAACTTGAACCATGTGAATGGATACGCTCTTGAGAGTGAGCGAGCCGCCCTGTGTCGCCGACTGCAAGCTCGCCGTCGAGCAACAAAATTTGTCGCGAACTCTCAAACAGCACCGCCATGTCACTTGCTCAATTGAAACCACTGTCAACCTCATTGTGTATGACACCTCACTAACATTCATCTAATAGTCGGACGGAGAAGAGACCATGTCCAACCCCCCCGTTGCCGCCGACGAGGTCGAGGTTTCCGCTGACGCTGGCTCCGGCCAGATGTCCGTCCTCGATGCTCTCAAGGGTGTCCTCCGCATCTCCCTCATCCACGATGGTCTTGCCCGTGGTCTTCGTGAGGCCGCCAAGGCTCTCGACCGCCGTGAGGCTCACATGTGTGTCCTCAACGAGGGTTGCGAGGAGGAGGCTTACAAGAAGCTCGTTGTCGCTCTCTGCTCTGAGCACAAGATCCCCCTGATCAAGGTTCCCGATGGAAAGATGCTCGGCGAGTGGGTCGGCCTCTGTACGTTACCCCTCCACCGATTGAGATGTGAAATTTTTCTTACTAACAAATTTGTTTTACAGGCACCCTTGACCGTGAGGGTAACGCCCGCAAGGTCGTTAACTGCTCTTGCGTCGTTGTTAAGGACTGGGGTGAGGAGTCCCAGGAGCGCTCCGTCCTCCTTAACTACTTCCAGACCGAGCAGTAAATTAGTTCCTGTAATCAACAGGGCTAGTTGTGGCAACGGTCTAGGGGTGAGACGATTCGGAATATCGAGGATTTAATAGATGGTTGTGAGGGATACATGGATCGGATATTGGCCGGATTTTCTGGTGTGATGGATGGGCCTTGTATATTCGGATCTACTTTTTCTTTTGAATCCTGCCATTAAGGCTTGTGCTGTGCCCCGTTTGCTCGGGTGTGCGGTGCTGTGGTTTCTGAGCGTCTTAACTATGGACAAAAATCAACACGATGTGTGATGACAATATTTATCTTGCTCGTAATTTCCAGCATGTACTACTGTTAAACTCAGCAACGCTCTTTTCCCAGATTGAACTTCGCACAATATGAAGTTGTCTGGAGATAAAATTCAACGTCAGCAGACAGCATTCGCCAGAAGGCGAAAGCTAACGAAAATGTTCGTCCCTTGATCCATGCAATTCGACGTCAATGGACCAGTAAACGATTACTGCGTAGAAATGCGACTCACGGCCTAGCGAGTTGTACACCAAGAATTTCCCCTACAATAACCGACGAATATCTCCAGAGCATGAAAGTGGCAAGCACCTCTTTTCATCACTATTCAGCCAACCAGTCCAAATCTATTATGCCCAAATCTCAAACCCAACCAGCCTGATATCCATTAGGCAGACCAGCATCCACTTCTGATCCCGGAGCCTGTCGAAAGCCTATATATGGCCGTCCACTGCCATCCGGTTGGTCTCGTGGCAGCGAAGTATCTCTATGGTTCCCACAAATGCGACATGGCTACGAGAACGTGAGGTTCAGAAAGTTCGCCCGACTTTTAATCTGAAAGACGCTCAGATGAACTGTTCTCGCCACGGTTGATATAGGATATTTGGCTCTGATGTAATGATTCCGTAACCATCTAATTAAAGGTGTTCATGACAGGCAGTGGTTCATGGCAAAACGTCAGGGACAGTAAATTCTTAAACTCAAAAGCCTTAGTGGTGTTTTTCCAACTGTTTTGTATCTATGAAGTATGGATCTTCGATCAAAGGCTGGATCTGAACTATGCCTAAATGGGTAGAAACGCCCCGAGTGGTCAATAGGCGGATAACATAATCCACTACGCCTCGGTATCAGATGCACTACCTTTGACTCAACAGGACAACATTCGACCTACCAGCTGTTTTTTGGGCTTTCTCATGTGAACAAAGCGTGGGGAGGCCAGATGAAAATCTTAAATTGTTGGGAATGACCTGATTGTACGTCAATCGGCCTTCATATGATTCCCCATCGACTGCTACTATTTGTTAACTAAACTCCGCCACTAACCCAAATAGGTATGAAGTTAGTCGAAGGCGTTCTATGGGTCGTTTAGGGGCAAATTCTGCTTCAATATCATCCCACTTTCCAGTGTGAGTGATGATAAATTCGTAAAACTAGCGATGGAGAGAAGTGATCGGCATACGCCTCGGTTCCCCACGACTCTTTCGGTGCCTAGATGACCCACACTCCCATGTGTCGTCAAGGATCGAAATGCATATAAGAATTCCCGGTGGGCTCCGTGGGGTGAGAATCTCGTTTCACCTATACCCTTTCTACGCTGGTAAAAATGGCCGCCCCCATGCGTAACCCAAAGGATTCCATGACGTCCACCTGGCGTTCATGGGATCGTTCGAAGTGGACATCCAGCCACTGGCTTCTCGAGATCTTAAATGTGCACCACATTGATCTGAATAAAGAAGTCCCAGTGCATCAGAAAACGGACAAAGTCCCATATGCACCAGAGTTACAATTTCATCGATGGGTGGTCCTCCACGCTGCCGTCCCACTGGCCCTCCACCAACTCTACATCAACTACGTCGGCTACCCTTCGGTATGGCTGGTCTTCATCTTCTACAGTCTAGCCCTGGAATTCATTGCTGTGCACGAAACCCACGTTCTCCGCCGTATGGGTCACAAGATCGGATTCTTCGATGGAGACAAGCACGCTCGCGATGGTGTACCAGACGTGGGTGTTCATAAGACCGCACAGTCCCTTTTATCGGTCATAGCGCTCCGGCCAATGCTCACCACCTTCCTCACCTACCGCGCCGATGAAGGCCCCGCCTCCATGAGATGGGGATGGGTCTTCTTCGAAACTGGCATGTATGCGCTCGTTCTCGACTTCTGGTATTACATTATGCACCGCTCCGCACACGAGATGGAGCACCTTTGGCAATTCCACCGTACCCACCACTTGACAAAGCACCCGAATCCTCTGTTGACCGCGTACGCGGACACGGTGCAGGAGTTCATTGATATTGTTGGCACACCGTTTATCACATATGCCACAATGAAGCTGATGGGCTTTCCCATGGGCTTTTATGAGTGGTGGGTCTGTCAGCAGTACGTGGTGTTCACGGAGGTCTTGGGTCACAGTGGCTTGCGGATGAAAGCTACTGCTGTGAATCCCTGGACATGGCTGCTACGGTTGTGCGATATGGACCTTGTTATTGAGGATCATGACCTTCATCATCGAAAGGGCTGGAAGAATAGCCATAATTATGGCAAGCAGACACGGGTGTGGGATCGGTTGTTCAATACAGATATTCCGCGGATAGAGGGACATGCGGATAATATTGACTATGTGAACACCGCGGAGTTACCTTTGATTTGATCCTGTTGATGTTTATAATGTGCGATACGATGGCGATTGGATTTTTAACGCCGAGATGAAATGTATTTTCACTAGAAGCCTTCACAAAAGGCACAATTATGATGTTTACTATAGCTTGAAGGTGTACATGAATCTTGAAATGATCAAATTTGTCATTTCATTCAGAGTCGGACATTTCAGTGATTTGAATTTTCGTAGTCGTAAAGCCAGATTGGACTTTGCGCCGTAAAGAGGAAGAGTAGTTCTTGAGTGCTGCAGTGCTGGGATATGTAACCCACAATAGAGTGCTGATCTACTGGGATCTTAAATTAGGTTAAATTGACTCGATCTATGCGTTCGCTAGTAAGAAGTACATTTAAGAGAAACCCAGAATCTGAGGTATGAATTGCAAGACCACTATAGGCAAAATGGCGTAAACCTGAGCCTGCTATGGAAGTTCCCCGAGGGGAAAACATTTAACTGATTCCGAAGCGCACATAAATCATTGTCATACAGCTGGTAAGTCGGGTCGTTTCTATAAGCTCCATTCAAGGAAAAAAAAGGAAATGTGGCCGACGTGAACCCTTCAGCCGCAAATTATCTCCTAACTTCCGATTCCTTTTCTTATTAACCTCGGCATGACGCTAAAACAAGGGTTCAAAGCAATGCGCCACCGGAAAAAAGCAAGAACAACTTCTAGAATGTATAGCGCTAGTGAAAGGCTCGTATTCTAGTCGTATTCTATTGGTCCGGTCTCAGAGGTAGTATGCATGCCTTGGGTTACACGGCATTGGCCTTAAGACACAATTTTAGGCCCCCAACTATGACGGAGGAAAAGGAGAAACTTGGACCGATCGTGACACCTCTTCTTAAATCCATGCCGCGCTTTCCCTTTCTCTCACTGGGTTAAGCCTTTCGATACCTCCACCGCCAATACCATGATCCACTATGCTGGTATTTTCTTATTCTATCTGCTCACAGCAGTGAATTCCTCCGTCTGTTACTATCCAAATGGCTATAGCGAACAATCCCTCGTGTATCAGCCATGCCCTGGCGCGAACGGTGGGACGGGTATGTGCTGCGCTACAAACCGCACAAATCCTTCCGGGGGAAACTTGAGCGCTGGTCTGACCGCGGATATGTGTCTTGAGAATGGTCTTTGTGTGAATACACATACAAATGACGACGGGACGGTTTCATCGGATTATTGGCGGGATCAGTGTACGGTCAGCGATTGGAGTAGTGGGAGGTGCTTGGATGTTTGTACTAGTGGGACGGTATGTTGCAGCAAGATCTCCCCCCTCATATTCCGAGATTGTGATGTCGACTTCATATATGGTGCTTTGAGTTAATACTTTATTTTTTCTGCTAGAACGGCTCTTCCGACAGTACTGCGCAGATAACCCCATGTGATGGCACGGAAACTTCCGAATATTGGTGCTGTGGTCTCAACAACACCGCCTGTTGTGATACTTCCGCTGCAATTTCCATTGCGGCGGATCTCTATACAAGCACATCAACGTCAAGCTCCTCCACATCGACGTCCAGCACGACCATAACCGCATCGTCTTCAGCTGCACAGACGAATAGTGCCACAGACACTCCCAATAATATAACAAATACATCTTCCGACTCTAGCAATTCGTCTTCGGGGTTATCGTCAGGGGCGAAAATAGGAATTGGAATAGGCTGTGGAATTGGGGCGGTTTTGGGAGCAGGCTTGTTGTTCTTATATATACGGATGCAACGGAAAAAGCACCCAAAGGTTATGGAACTCAGTGGCACAAGGTCCGAATACGTGAACCAGCAACCACGTGAGCTGGACTCGGAGGCTACGGGGGGGAAATCTGCCCGAGATTTGGTCAGCGTGCCGACCATCAGGCATGAGCTACATGCAGAGCTGACATCCGATAAATGAGTCATTGGGAGAAACACCCGAAACCCCATTACATTGCAAAAAATAATCCTTAATCTCTACATGACCCGCCCTAGAGTCTATACGCGTATAACCCTTGAGTGCATTGAGGGTCCACACTTCCCGAGCGTACTAAGCGTGCGCATTGACTCCACTATCTCATTTCTATACGCGTATAACGGACGCAAATTCTTATTTTAGTCAGTTCTTCCTTTTAGGCTATTGATTACGAGCTTTGATTTATGTCTGTGATATCCAGGGGAGATTTTGAAAAATAAGATGCCTTCTCCCAACCCCAAGAGAGGACCTCCGCAATTCCTTCTCTTGATGCTCTGCAGAAAGTAAAGGCAAATCAAAAAATCAAGAATGGCGAAGCTTGAACCGTATAATGGCGGATACTACCTGTGGAAATATGTGCCATCCCTCGCAGCCGCTATAATTTTCATTATTCTCTTCATTTGCATAACGGCGTTCCACTTCTTCAAACTATGGAAAAACCGAGCCCGATTCTGCATTCCATTTGCCATTGGTGGTATATGTATGTTGTTCTTTGGCCCCTTCTATTCTACACCGGCCGGCATTCTAATATGAGCCTGTAGTTGAAGTAATTGGTTATCTCGCTCGAGCAATTTCCCATTTCAACACCGCTAGCATCATGCCTTTCGCCATACAAAAAGTCTTCATTCTTCTTGGACCAGTTCTTTTCGCGGCATCGGTATACATGACACTGGGTCGAATCATTTCCGCCATCGGAGCCAAGCAGAACTCGTTGATCCCGATCCGCTGGCTTACCAAGACATTCGTTGCAGGAGATATTCTTTCCTTTGTGGTTCAAGGAGGAGCAGCGGGTTTAATGGTGACTGGGTCAAATGCTGGAATTGGTCAGGATATAGAGATGGTTGGACTCTTGATTCAAGTGATAATGTTTGCATTCTTTGTGGTCACTGCACTTGTGTTCCAGATCCGTACCCAGCGAGATTCGAGGTTTGAGTCAGGAAGTCAATTGTTCTCATCGAAGAGACATCTCTACTTGCTTTATGCAGTCAGCTTGCTGATCATGATACGTTCGATATTTCGGGTTGTGGAGTATGGATTGGGAACTGATGGATACCCTCTTACCCATGAGTGGACTCTGTACATATTTGATTCTCTGCTGATGTGGTCGGTTATGGTGTCTTGGTTGATCTGGTACCCTGGGGAGCTCTCAAGACCCGAATCGAGCGTGGAATTGGACTAAGAAACAAGTTGTGGTGAAGCCCAAGCCTTGAATAGCCTAGCTCGAGTTTTAGCTTTAGATCGATCGCAAACAGTTTTGTGGACCTTCCAAGGCTTTTTCCTTTCTAAAACTCAAAAGAAACTGGTGCACTGTGAATACGGTGTTCTAGCATTCCATAGTACGCAGATAGGTTTGCCACGGAAAGCCAATGAACCTGAAGGCATCACGTGATCAGGAACACGACAAGGGATCAGATGCTGTCTGATGAGGACTGAGCAGACCCACCGGCAGGGGAAAGGCGGTACCTAGGGGGTTGACTAGTGAACTTTGCCCCCCTCCTCCCTCCGGCCCCCAAAACCTGTATACTGGTGCACGGTGGCAGGCCCTTCCCGGGGCTACCGGGGCTAGTGAACGAGAACTCCACGCCCGTGGCCGTTGTCAGTGTTCCGGGTATTCCTTTGGCTTTGGCGCCCCGAAAAAAACCAGTTCCTGCTTAAGTGTAAGACACTCCTTCTATAGGCCCCCGCCACTACTTTGCAACAATTCCCTGTCAGACTGCATTCCATCCCATGGCAAAAAAAATAGCGCTGGTGGTCATTTTGGGCTCTCGTGTTTATAATTATTAGCCGCCCAATCAATCACCAAAACTTGGGCCAAGGTTCAAAGCTAAGCTTGTTGCAACTCTTAGTGCTTATTTTGTCGCACGGTCCGCCTGGCAGGGACGGGGCGAGAGCCAGTGGAGGACCGAATCGAAAAGCTAACTCAGTTTTATGTCGCTTGTCACGGCTGAAACGCACCACCATGTGCCTATTATTATTGCAGAGTCTGAGCCACTATTCTTTCATCTTGAAATAACCAATCTGTTTCAGAATATCCTCATTCTCAGCAAAGACCGCTTGCCCCGAGCTAGCTATGTACTGTGTTGTCTTTCAAAATCCATAGAGCGGCACAATGGATAGCAGATACGCGATTATCCATGAAAGTTCCGACCCTGTACCTGATGATCTCGTGACGTCCATAGTCACAAACAGAGCAGTAAGTGAACAAGCAATGCAAGGGCCATTTGGACTGATCCTCACTCGCATTAGGATGATGATCACCTTACTCCGAGAAAGTCCCCTCAATCGGCATCCTGGAGACAAAACACAAAAGACGGCACCACATACGCTTCAATTCCCATTATAGCATTGGATGAGCTCAACCATACAGCCGACGGTAGCCAATTTTCACACTCAATTAAAGTCTTCG
Organism: Penicillium sp. S1602; assembly: GCA_023626355.1. Classification (NCBI taxonomy): domain Eukaryota; kingdom Fungi; phylum Ascomycota; class Eurotiomycetes; order Eurotiales; family Aspergillaceae; genus Penicillium; species Penicillium sp. S1602. Next base: position 116,807 of record JAMAGW010000008.1, on the reverse strand, counting down.
CTGGAGCAGAGCCTCAAGATCTACCTTCGGTCGACATCGGGTCTAATACCAAATTGCAGTGCCTTCTCACGATAGCCTTTGGGGTAGTGTGCTTTTTGGCCTGTATTATCTGCAGCATTTTCTTCTTGGTTACGTCGACTAGGGCCGATATATCGCCAATGGTTTATCTACCAAATGGCTTACCTGGCGAGGCCCTCTCCATTATCGTCAATATCATCCTCACCCAATGTCTGGAAGGCTTAGCATATGTCCATTCAATATCTCTTCGCTGGGCCCTTCTCAAGGAGAATCGACTCGTATTCAACACCAACATTCGCTTGATTACTAGCTCGAGTATCTCGAGGCCTAATAGCTGGTACATCAACTCCATCTCAGCGATGCTTCTGATTCTTTGCTATGGGGCTACTTCAACGCTTGTCATGCCACGATTCAGCTTAGAGATGGCCACATCTTACGAGTCGCATTTGAACGTGATCGCCTTGCTGGCACTTGGACTCGGTCTGTTCGGTCAAACCCTGCTCGCCGTCTGGTGCTATTATGACAATCTTCGTGATATTCCCTCGTGGAGCTCAAACCCACTGAACACTACAATCACCATGATGAACCAACAGTCTGTACAACATAGAGAAGGCCGCTGTATAGACTCGATTCAGGTCCGAGACACGTCAGAGGCAAGACCAATGCTCCCACATACGAAACAGCCGAGTCAATGGCAAATCAGCACTTCCGCAAGGCACGCTATGATATTCATCTGGGCACTGACTGGATTATCTATCGTCTGGTTCTTGATAATCGTCCTCATCGCACGATCCAACATGATAGGTATAATCAATGAAATCCACCCTCAGGCCAATTCGACATGGCCGTCGACGTGGCATTTTTCATTGGCTTGGAATCCTTCTGCAAACTTCTTTGGGGAGTTTTCATCCATGACCACCTACTTCAACGCGGTTTTCTTCAGTCTGGATTATATAGAGCAGATGTCTTTCGTTCCTGCACTTATCGTCAGTCTTCTGTTTGTCTGCATAATCCAAGCGTTGCAAACTCTTGGGCTCCACTGTGCAGAGCTCATCGTCAATCTATCCCGAGATGAAGATGTATGGAGAGATCTTGACGCTCAAGGCTCGCCTGGCCGCACAAACAATGTTCTCGCGACCCCTCCCTTCCTAGCTGCCCTGAAGAGCTGGAAGTACGGCATGCTCCTAATCTTTAAATCCCTTCTGCATTGGCTGCTCGGTCAATCCACCCAATCTTCCTTCACTTCTGATCCTGATGCAGAGGGGGTTTGGTTCACCATGAACTACGCTCGTTTGTTCGTTTACGTTATCTGCGCCACTGCATTTGCGTCAGCTCTTATGTTTCTTACGCTCAAGAAGCCGAAAGGCCCCCAGCCGGCAACGTACGGTCATATACAGACTCTTGCAGACGTTATTGACGACTGGACCTTGGACAAAAATGGACAGTTTTGGTGGGGAGACAAAGGCTGTAGGGAAGAAGTTCGGCACGCTGGGATGAGTTCTCGGAAGGAAGATCTGGGACTGATACATATGAATGCTCGCTATGCTGGTGAGGTGAGTAGCAGATGCCTTTATATTCGGAAGGCAGAGAGCTAAAATCCGCCATGTTAATGAGAAAGAAAGGGAAAGATGGAGGTAAGAGATGATAATATGACTAAAGTGAGGAGATTAGGTTGTAAAACAAGTGATCAGCAGAAATCATACAAAATTTGTTAGCCTAGCTGACTTTGTCTTCCGCGGTACATGGCACAGTAGCGATAAAATAGTACTAGTACGGCCTTTGTGTTACAAAGGTATTGTATAACTACGGGCCGTTTCGGCAAGTATGGTCTGCCTAATGCCGGAACCTATAATTACGGATTTTTCTTTACCGGGCTTGGTTTAGCGCGATGCAGGTGGGGCGCTAGGAAAAAAAAAGCATTAGTGTCTAAGGGGCAATCTGTTTTCGAATTCTGCTGTAAAGGATCCTCGTCCTTTATCGTTGTTCTCCACAGCTAATGATCATTGGTTTGTCTCATCTTGCCACAATCCAGAGCGGGATGCCACGCAGAAAACATAAGAAGTCAAGGGGCGGGTGCTTGGAATGCAAGCGCAGGCATATTAAGGTAGGAATTTAAATTTAGCGGCTGTTATCCAAACGTATATATCAGTTAACTTACGACAAAGTGTGATGAAAGACATCCAGTCTGTTCACAATGCACAACATCTGAGCGATTATGTGAATACTTGCAGTGGGAGACAAAGAAAAAAGTGCCAATTAGAAGAAGTCTATCATTGACGCCGGCATTATCCATCATTCAGGATCCCCCATCCGATCACACGCTGGAGGATGACTCTGCTGCCTTTCTTCAAGAACCACCCGTCAACGTCCTTCATGCAGAGCTATTTTGCCACTTGGTCACAGATACCTTGCCATTGATTCAGGCAGATGAACTGGGAATGGCCAATATCCAAATACTGAAGTGCAGCTCAGTGAATCCATACCTCATGAATGAGCTCCTTGCTCTGGCCGCCACTCACATTAGCATATTGCGCCCATCAGACCGGAGCCTCTATCGTCACCATGCCGCTCAACTACAGAACCATGCATTGGCCTCCTTCCACAGCTCTAATGATCCCGAAAAACCCGAAGAGTATATGTCTCGATTCATTTTTTCCTCCGTGCTTGGCATGCATATGCTGTGCGACACATTGAACTTCCGAGATCCTGAGTTTACTGCCTTCCTCGATACCTTCACACACTATCTACGAATACATTGTGGAGTACGCTCAGTGATCCGTGATAAGTGGCACCTTCTGACAGATACCGCACTTGGGCCAATTTTGCGACATGGAGCATTACAACTGGAACCGAATACAGGGTTGGGTCCGGAGTGCAGCCGGCTATTAAAGCTTTTTGAAAAGTCGAAGCTAGGTCCCTCGATTACTCAAACCTATCAAACCACCATCGAGGGCTTGCAAAAGGCTTTCAACTCGGTATTCTCTACCAATTCCCCGAGGATTTACAGTGTCGGGGTTCATTCTTGGCCAGTAACTGTTCCTTCCGAATATATTGATCTTCTTGCGCGTCGAGCCCCGGATGCTCTGGTGATTTTAGCACACTTTGCAGTTATTTTGCATTCTCACCGGGATAACTGGTTGTTTGGGGATGGTGGCCGTTACTTGATACATTCAATCAGCGAGTATCTGGGGCCTGACTGGGAGGAATGGTTAGTATTCCCTAACCAGGTTCTCAGCGAGGCTACTGCACCGATGATTCATTGTTCATGAAGATGTTTCAGAGAATGATTGTAGATATATTTAAGATTTATACATTGAGATAGGAGTAGTTTCTATGGATAATTTCCGGCCCTATATCGCCGCGATGCGAGATATACATGCAAAGCCCAACAGTCTACCTTAAGAGGCGCATCATCTGAGTACTTCACACCTTCTCAGAAGAAGGCTTCTTCTTCCGTACATCTTTCCAACCCATGCCGAATGCAAAAATAAACATGACCACTCCCAGGCCAGCAGCCAGGTAGAAAACATAATCCACACTCTTTGCGTAAGCTGTCAAGACACCAGGAAGATCTTCACTCGACACAACAGACCTAAAACCAGTGGCACCGGCAGCAATGATAGCTGCTGCGTCGGCATTGGGCGCGTCTTTGGGGAGTAACGACCGGAGACCAGCATCGAAAATCACATTCGCTAATGTGAGAAAGATGGCACCGGAAAGCGTTTGAGTGAACATTAGAACCGCCATACCGACTGATATTTGACTCGGCTGAAGGGTGTTTTGGATAGCAATGATGGGCTGCAAAGTGCATCAGCAAGATTTGTCCAAGTGCAGGTGCAGGGGACTCACTGTTTGAAATCCAGTTCCTCGGCCCATGCCAACAATAATTCCAAACCCAATCCATTTCCCGACTGATGTGTAGGGATCAAGTGTCGCAAAAAGTCCTCCACCGATAGCAGTAAGTAGACCACAGAAGACGGCCCAGGGAAGATAGTATCCTAGCCTTCCAACTATTTCTGGTCAGTACTAAAATAGCTTGTGTAGTGACTAGTGACTTACTTAAAATTCCTGAGCTCACTGCGCATGCGACCTGTGATAACATCATAGGGAGCAGAGAAACACCACTCATGATCGGCGAATCATTTCTAACTGCCTGGAAATAAATGGGTAGATAGTAAGATATGGAGAGGACCGTTCCGAAAAGCCCTATCATGAAAAGGCAGCTTGTCCAGACTGTCCTCTGCACAACCATAGACAGAGGAATCATTGCTTTATCTCCTTGGCGATACTCCCAGAGGAGGAAGACGATAAATGAACCAGCCGATCCACAGAAGAGCCCAATGACTGTCGCACTTCCCCATGGATAGCTGCCTGCACCATACTCCAGCGCAAGAAGGAGTTGAATGGCTGCGGGAGAAAAAAGGACGAAGCCGATCAGGTCAAGCTCATGGAGAATAGTTTTGGCAGCTGATTTGATTGGTGGCTTGGGGAATTGATCGGGAATGTTGATGAACACCATCGCCAATGCGACGACAGCTCCGATGGGGAGATTAATATAGAAACCTGAGATAAGGTGTTAGATGTATCGCTTAAAGGCAGGTTCATCGAAATCACGTACACCACCTCCAGGACGCCTTCTCGGTAAAGGCACCTCCAATCAGTGGCCCGCAAATAAGACCCATTTGACAGACTGTGTACATTGTCAGCAAAATGGCCAAGAGAAGTAAGTGGGGAGTACTGACAGCCCATCACCATGCCAATGAATTCTGTGACCGATTAGCCAATGTTTGTAGCAGAAGAAAAAAGACATACTCGGAGATCTGTGAAGCGGAACACAGGACGAAATGATAGTCAAGCTACCGTTCATCAGTCCAGAACATCCCATGCCTGCCACCGCTCGAGCGATGATGAGCATCTTGGAAGATGTTGCAATACCACAGAGCAGCGAGCCCAGCTCAAACACTAAAAAGAACCCCAAAAAAGTCCACTGAATTTTCTTAGCTCTTGCTCAAAGGAAGTTTATGTCAATAAGTACCTTAGAGTTGAAATTGGTATAGACTTTACCCGTAAGAGGTTGCAGGCAAGCACTAAACAATGAGATTGTTAGCTTAGCGCCAGCGCCAACGCCAAGACTAAAAAACATACCTTGCAATCTGATAAGCGCTCCCATACCACCCCACGTCATTAAGAGAGTGGAAATGGGTGGTAATCGTCGGGATTGCCTTAGATGATGTTAGAAGTTTGTCTAGTGATGAGACGGAAGCACAACCCACCGTGACAATAATTGACATATCAAGGAGTACTAAAAATGTGACCAAGGTGACAGAAGCAATCACCAGGCCAAGTTTGGTCCCGGTGAGATATTTGCCATCATCATCTTTGACATCTTCCACGGCCACCAGAATCTCCTTTGGAGGATCGTTTGTTGAATGACGTGGCGACGAATCCGAAATGACTTCAACTTCTTTCTCGAGTCCCAAACTTGACAGGTGGGTGGATTCAGGGCTCCCAGAAGTGGGTACTTGCGTCTCCATGTTTTTAGGCGTCGGTTTTCTAGCTCCGTTCGATCAAACCAGGGAACCGAATCAGCTTTATATCGAAGAGCTCATGATGCGTCTGACACAATCTTGATATGCGAGTCCACACACGGACATAATCTCTAATGACTCGCAAAATTTTCGCAAAATTTTCAAGCCAATGCTGTCAAGTGGGCAGTTGCAAGGATTGTAATCCCTTTGGGTCAAAACACCTAAGTCCGAATCCCGAATCCCGGTGGGCCAGACTATGTAAATTGAGTGGCATGCATTTGCGATTTCACAATGATATCTCGTTTCATAAGATAATAGTCAATTCCAGATTAGTATAGTAGCCATAAAATTTGGGTTCGCTAACTAAAAAGTCGTTCGAGTATGTGCTTTTCTTTACTGAACAGTAATATCTCCGATCATGATGCCAAATGACTCATTGACCAGCCAATCAGCGGCCGCGTAAGCAGAGGTTTGCCCCCGCGCTGAGCGGAATTCAGAACGACAAGATGTCCGAATCCCGTTCATTCCACCAAGGCACCACCCCCGACCGCACTAATGTCTCCTTTTTCTCTAAGCTTCTCGGGTTCTGATCAAAATTGTTCTTGAATCCCTACTGTCCTCTATTTTGGCTGTTTCTTTCCTTAACGGATCTACTGCGGCTCGTGGCCCGATTTGCACGATCGGATATCGGGATGGACACTAGTCCAAGCCAAAGTGGGACCCCGGCTCCCTATGGCCGGGCATGCATTAATTGCTCTCGAGCCAAAAGCAAATGTATCTTGCTAACGGCCGGGAGAGGCTGTGAGAGGTGAGTAACCATGTGGCGTCAGTCAAGAGTAAAAGCTCACCGCCCGTAGATGCCAACGACTAAAGAAAGATTGTCGACCGTCGCCGACGGTGCGAAAGCGAAGTAGTCGCTCGTCGGCTTCTAAAACAGCTCAGTTAGAAGCAAAACTTGATAGTATTGTTTCTTTACTACAAACTACCAATTCGAATCCCGGTCTGCCCGTAGACTGGGATTCAAGCACTTCGGGGTCAAAGCAACCATCTCCGTTCCATTGTCACCGTCCTGACATACCATCTCCACCACATACGATGCCTTCGCCAAATAACAGCTCAATAGTGGATGTTTGCACGTCAATGCAAATTGCCCCTGAAATCGCCGAAAAGACCATCGACGACTTTCGTAAACAAAACTTGAAGCTACTCCCTTTTCTTCACATCCCCTCTCATGTTACCTCTCAGCAACTTCGCAACGACAAGCCATTTCTCTGGCTATGCATCATGGCTGTCAGCACCCCAGGCGAGAGTAAAAGAAACATTCTTTTCACCAAAGTAACAGACCTTATTCATCAAGAAATTATCGTCGGGGTCTCCCCAAGCATGGACATCCTCCTAGGACTTATGACGTTTATAACATGGTGAGTGACCTATGGAAACATCCAGAACAACTTAATGTTTAATGAAAGCTAATTAGAATGTCAATACTATTCAGGAATACTTTTCAAAGGAGACCATTTATCAACTTCTATGTCCACATGCTCATGGGGATCATCTGCGACATGGGAATCAATAAAGCTGTCCCAAAAGACCTGTCAACTTTGCAGGCTTTCAAATGTGCAGTGGGCTGGCAACCACAAATCATTACTACAAGAACCTTGGAAGAAAGAAGGGCTGTTCTAGGATGCTTTCTCATTTCATCTAGGTAAGCTCTTCGATACTTCAATACTTTTCGTTTCATGCCCGCTGATTCCACTCTGTTTAGTGTTGCATTGAACTTGAACCGGATCGATGCCCTGAGATGGAGTCCACATATGGAGGAAAGTTTGACCGTCTTAACGGAATCACATGAATGCCCCGAGGATAAAATCCTGGTAAACCTGGTCAAAATCCAATTGGTGGCAGACAAAGTGTATCAAGCTCGGCGAGACGGTGATGACCAGTTACTATCACGCTTCTACATCAAATCATTTCAAGCACAACTCGATATTGTACGAAAACAAATCCCCGTACACCTGCAACAAAATGGTAAGTCTGACCTGGACTGTCGATATGATAACCACTGACCATGTGAATAGAAACCGTTTTGGCGTACGTGTTCAACGCTGAGCTCGTCATTCACGATTGGGCTATCCAAGCCCCTGTTGATCCACAAACCCCCGAGCTTTCCCGACTCGAAAGCCTTTGTGCCTCTCTCCATGCCACTAAAAACTGGCTAGATGTCTGGCTCTCCGTCTCACCGTTTTTGTACCAGGCCCTTCCCTTTACATCATTTTTCCAGTTCTCACGGGTCATTGTGAGCCTGTTCAGACTATCCACCCTGGAAGACCCAAGCTGGGACAAGACCATGGTTCGGAACACTGCCAATGTCCTCGACTATCTCGACCGAACAAGTTACAGCATGAAGAGATGTATTGAAACGGCCATGTCTCCCGATGACCCGGACTGGTGCGTCCTTGAAAAAGGAATCAGAATAGTCCAATCATTAAAACAAGGATGGGAGCCAAAGCTCATGGAGGTTTGGTATCCGAGCTTGCCTTCTAGTGACCTCAATGGTGACGAATTCGTTCCACCAGCCCCTGATCTCGCCATGTTACCTAATGGTCTTGACGATGCATGGATGATGCAGATCTTTGGTTCCATGTGATTCCATTTTCCCATTCTTCGGCGTTCTTCTCTGGCTGTAGAATATCCACTTCATGTACTATAAATTAATATTCTCAACTTCACCCCCTAATGCCAAGCAAGATCAGTCCTGGTCAAAAGTACCCGAATTATCTTCAATCCCACCACACCGGTCCCCACACAATCGACTCAGCTGCTTCACTTGGTCCAACGATAAATTTAAAGTATCATGTAGCTCATTGATATTCCATGATCGGATGGCTTTACATTACAAAGCCTTCCAAAGAAAAACATTGAGCACAACGACTTATGGGTCAATATAGAGAACAATGCCCTTACCGTAATCTGACTAGATAGACCAAACAAGGATTATGTGGCGTTTAACTAGTGAAACAGGAGCTACAAACTAGCGTACAAGCACCGACCTTATTGACACGACATGGTCAAATGCATAAGTCCTCATTGCGAACGTAGTGGAGCCCGCGTTGGAGATGTGGAGCATACACGCGCCGCACCAACCACAAGGCGGAATTGATGAGTACTCAACGAACAAGGCACCTTCGCTTACACAATTAGGCCTTGTTCAAAATTGAGCAGTCTCAGTATATTTCTCACCGCTTATCTCCCTTTGAATTCATGTGAGATCGCCGGTAACGAGGATCGGTTGGAAACAGAATACATGCCACGCACGTTAGTGATGATCACGTCAATCTGGGGTAAGGCTGAGTGAAAAGATTACGTACCTCTATTGACGACCACTGGGCTTGCGGCCCCAGAATATGAATAAACATTATATTGGATTCGTCGACTGTGGAGTCTTAGGCCGGCTCTTGGCGGACGATCGTTCTAAAATAAGCTTCAACGAATGGGAGACGTTGGAGAAGGGGCGTCAACGTAAATTACTGTCGTTATGATGCAGGCCCCGCATGATGGTTACTGGAGATCTTGTTTAATAGTTCTTGGTGTTTTCTGGCGCGATCGGCAAAACCGAGCTGGTCTAGACTTGAGATTATCCCGTGGTGGTCCTGTACCAACGTCTGGGTTTTGAAACGCGTGTATATTCTAATTCAAAAGTTCCCAATGAATCAATACTTTATGTAAGCTAATTTGTAGCTCTCAAATAGATTATGAACACAAAATTGTGCGAAACTTACTCATAGACTCATAGTCCGTAAATGATAATGACAAAGGGAGAAAGATGTCAGCGATTCGTGTCATTGTGGGCCTTGAGGATTGGGTATCTTGGCAGTCCACTTCACGCGGGAAGCTAATGGCCTTCCCGCGCCTCGCCGAAGTGTAGATCAATTACTATTTGGATGCAAAGTCCTACACTGAAGGCATGGCTTAGCTGCTTGGGCATTACCTCGATGGCTGTACGCGTGTAGCATCATATAGAACCACCATGTATACAACGCGTGGCACGGGATAGTAGTCCAGATCGACATCGTATACCCAAAACTAAAGTTCCTCAAATTGGATCTATGATTGTGATCGAAAGGTTATAAAAGGCCCTTCGATCCTACTTTCTGGGTATCATTCAAACAACTACATTCATTCTTTCACATCTGACTTGATCATTTCCAATCTCTACTTTCATTCTACTATTCCATTACATCCCCGCCAAAATGAAGACTTCTATCTTTTTCTCCGCCATGCTTGCTGGTCTCGCTATGGCTTCCCCGGCCCAGCAGCCTCCTAGCTGCAAGGCTGACACCGACTGCAAGGCCAACCAGCACTGTGACAACACTGGCAACTGCGTTGCTAACAAGGTCACCCGCGACACTTCTTTGGCCCGCCTGAACGAGGCTTGCCACGTCGATAGTGACTGCATCAAGAGCCTCCAGTGTGTGAAGGACCTCTGCGTTTCTCCTCAGAGCAAGCGTGATGCTCCTCTCGTCCACCTCAACGGCGACTGCAAGGCCACCAGCGACTGTGTTAAGGGCCTTGTGTGTGAGAAGGATATTTGCATTGCTACCAACGGCAAGCGTGACGTGAGTAGCCCAGTAAAGCTGTGTTTTACATAAATCTAACATATTATAGACCCTATCCGAGATCGGCCAGGACTGCAAGGTCACCGGTGACTGTGTCAAGGGCCTCGTCTGTGGCCAGGATGACACCTGCGTTGCCCCTAAGCAGCAGCGCGATGCCTCCACCTCCCAGCTTGGCCAGGAATGCCAGAAGACTGGTGACTGTCAGAAGGGCCTTGTCTGTGAGCAGAACACCTGCCTCGCCCCGAAGGGCAAGCGTAGCTCTGTGAGTAACCTGCTGAAAGCCTGAGACTGAACTTGTCTAACAATTACGAAGGGTAACCAGGTTGACGTTGCCCTGAACGGACAATGCCAGAGCACCGGTGACTGCCGCAAGGGCCTGGTTTGCGAGAAGGATATTTGCATTGCCGCCAAGAACAAGCGTGAGAACTCCAAGTCTCAGGCCAACGGTGCTTGCCAGGTCAAGGGTGACTGTGTGAAGGGTCTTGCCTGCCAGGACAACGTCTGTGTTGTCCCCAAGGACCTGAAGCAGAACGACAACCAGAACCAGAAGCGCAACGTAAGTATCTGTGCAAATAGAATGCAAAGTTATTGAGACTAACCTCATACTAGACTGACCAGTGCCAGACTGACGGCGACTGCAAGCAGAACCAGACTTGCCAGAAGATCGTAAGTTTTTCCAGCCGTTTTTGATATGCATGCGCTAATTATCTCTTCGCTCAATAGAAGGGCAACAAGGTTTGCGCTGCTCCCCAGCCTTCCAACTAAGCTCCTGCACAAGGAATAGCACTGCAGTCTGGCTGGACTTCCAAGCCGATAATATGACTGCCTGTACCATCAATATGTGGGTTCTTGTCATGCGAGACTTGTCAAGATATCTACATTACTTTCTCAGTCTGAGACACATTCTTTTCATTCATATATAGACAAATAAATGTTGCCAACTTGGGTATCCTTTGGTGCTTAATTATTGTGCTATGAAAGTAAATTGAGTAATGTAGCTTCGAAGACCTGACTGAAGTATGGTCCATGTAACCTATCTTTTGGCATAGAGCAACGCAGAATATTTCAGATTATCGGAGCTAGAAAAGAAGAGAACCTTGGCAAATAATGGAACCACGACTACGGAACGATTTTGATCGTCAGGCTACAAATGGTATGGTGTACTCACGCAAATGCAATTCGTAATCCATTCCGTACACCAACGGCCTCCACTTTGGATCTTCGTTGATAATTTCCCGTCAAGGTTGAAAGATACTTCTTGGCAATGGATGATCACTGTTCTATTCACTGCAGATGTTGCAATAGTAATACTCCTGTCGATCCTCTTTGACCTTGTGTTGGCAGGTGGATTCAAGACCTCGAGAGGAGGAATTCAAAGCCAGACATTTCAAAATCCCAATGACTGAATTCTCTTCACAGCACCCTCCTGGACTTCTCGCACAATATCCTCTGCACTGGCCACATTGTGGACCAATCCGACAGAGGCGCCCGCATACGTTGCAAGCCTGCCATTTGGGCCCCATCCATCATCGCCGGCTTTCAAAGCCTCATCATGAAGACCCTTGAGCTCCTCAAAAGAAGCACCCTGCTGGTGCTCAACGAATGATTTGTTAATGACTGTCCTCGGACTGTATGCAGCCGGCCATCCAAATGTACCCCGAAGATGATTATAGAGCAGTGTCCGTGTCGTATTCACAGCCCCATCTGACGCACGCACGACCTCGTTTTGGTATCCATGGCTAATGCGCGTTTCATCAGCAGCTAGGAACCGAGTCCCCATCACCACACCCGAAGCACCCAGGCACAGGGCCGCTGCAGCCCCTCGTCCATCAGCAATTCCTCCTGCTGCTACCAGAGGAATTTGGCTACTCGCAACTGCATCTGATACCTCCGGAAACAGTGACATGATGCCCATGCCATCCGTTGCCCGACCGTGACCACCCGACTCAGATCCCTGCACAACAATAACATCTGGTTTCTGAGATATCTGCAGAAGCTGCTTCGCTTCTCCAAGTGTACCGATCTGAATCCAGATTTGGGTTTGGGGAGATACTTGACGGATCTGACGCGACCACTCGTCGTAATCCTTCGTATCATCAACAGGGGCATACAGCCAAGCTGCACAAGGTTTGTATTTACCAACCGCAGCGACGGCATCTGTCAGCTTGTCTCCCCAGAGTTGAAACCCAACTCCAACTGGCAAGAGTGAATTTTGGGATGGTAAAGAGTTGAATACTGGCGATGAGACGCGTGTCTTTTGGATGAGGGCTGATGCTTCTTCGAGGTCAACGCTCACATCTATGGTTTTAATGCCAGGGCCGATGAAGCCTAAGCCACCGGCGCGTGAGACTGCGACTGCCAGTGCCGGGCCTGACATCACACGCATCGGCGCGCTGATGACAAACGGTTTTGATGCCCATGGGTAGTGCGATAATAGTTTCGTGACCATATTGACTGGTTCTCTGGGATTATTGAAGGTAATTAGTTTCTCATACGTGCATGGCGAGTGAGGGGAACTAACCGAGGTTTCTCGATGAAGTCATTCATGTTCATCTCCCGAACCCCTTGTGTCGCTTGGTGTCTGCGATTTATCTTGACAAAACAAACTAGGAAAAGATTTGAAGATAGTTATAAGATATCTACATGTGAGATAATATAATGAATGACTAGGTGACTAATTTCAAGAAATAAACTACTTTGAAATCGCTATTTCTCAGCTTTCTTGTCCTCAACCCCGCTAATCCCGCAATTTCCGCATTTCCCATTTTTTCCCACTTCAACTCTTCACATTATCAACGCAGCCACATCTATATGCAGGCACTGAAAAGAAAGCGATCCCGATTGGCTTGTAAGCCTTGCAGGGAGCGAAAAAGAAAGTGCAATGGTGGTGAACCCTGCATTACTTGCTCTGAATGGGGCTACGAGTGCTACTATGAAACCCGTCAACGAAAGCCTCGAACAACAAAGCAACCAACACCAGATACTCAACCCGATCTTCAATCCCCTCCACAGATTACAGTGGGGCCAAACACTATTGATCCAGATCAATCGGGGTTGGTCCGGCGCTTAGAAGCCAATTCCGGGGCAGCTTTCGTGCGGAAGCTTGGACTCAAGATTGATCCTGCAAAGGCACCGAAGCTTAACCTCTTTGGTTGGAATATTGGCGCTCGAAAATTATCAGCTCAAAGTGTTCCGACCTCTGCACTATCGATCATTGAGATCACCTCGCTTGAGCACATGAAAACCCTGGCTCTAGTTTATTTTGACAAAGCGGACCCTTGCTATGGGTTTATTGATCGTCGTAACTTCTTTGAGAGACTAGACGCACGTTGGCTATCACCACTCATACCCGATGTCTACGATAGCGTCTTATCTGGGGTTGCTGCGATTGGCTGTCTATTCTCTCAAAGAAATGCCACAGTCACGGAACTACACTTGGTTCGAACGGCCAACTGCTGCTTGGATACGCACCACCTGAGTGGTCCACCATCCATCGATCTCTTAACTGGATGGGTGTTGAGATCTTTCTACCTTCGCTTAACAGATTCACCATACTCGACATGGATAGCCAGCTCAACCCTTATGCATCTCCTCGAGGCCGCAGGTCTTCACCCCGAGACACCTGAGAATTCCGTCCTTCCACACAGTGCTCTTTGTGACCCCGATCTTCAGAGGCGGCTGGTAGGCGTTGCGCACCACTTGAATATGTGGACTTCCTTCGATCTGGGTCTGTCACGAGTATCGTTTCAAAAGAACGACCTACCATTACCTCCATCGCCCAAACCTGGGGACTATACCGATGAAATTCTGGGTCTTTTACCCATTTCAGTTAGTCTCGATCCAGGGAAAGCAAAAGACGAGACAGATCTCACATCAACCCTGGCGAAGCTTCTGGACGGAACACACACGCAACCTCCATCAGTTCTCGCACAGTGCAATCTCGCCCTTTGCATTCTTCGACGAATTCATACGCAGAACCTGGATATCTCCTCAAGTCTAGCAGATCGGGTTTTGATACTATTGAAGAAGGGACTTGGCTGTGCTAGCAGTATGGTCCTAGATTGCTCGCCATGGCATCAAGTCGCAAATGTGCCCTTTCAAATCATTTGTGTTCTCCTCACGATGGATACGCGATCATCGCTAGCTATACTTCCGGAGGCAATGCGTACCCTGAGTTTGGTGGCCTCTACCTATGACACGGAAGCTTTGGCAGAAGCATATAGCACAGCTTGTCTGCTGATTTTGTTGCATCAGCAACGCAGGAAAGATGATATAAATGTTTTGGGAGAGGCACTGAATGTTCACCAGCAAGATAGACCCATAGAGTCTCCTCCGCAGCTCAACCCAAATTCTGAGGAGTACTCATGGCTTGGAGCGCTCGTCGCTGATCTTCCTGGGCTACAACGGGTAGATCTTGACCAGTTTTTGAATGCAGATATGATGGATCCGTCTTCGTTTTTGTGAGGTTTCGTCTGATAGTTTTGGATGAAACAAAATTTATGCATGTCAGTTAGCACATATTTTGTTTTTATTCTGATATTTACACTCTTCAATCTGTTTAGGGCGGCTTTTGCATGGGGTTTGGGTAGCTTTTAATGTGGCGAATCCAACCAAAATCGTGATTGCGGCTCTTGCGGGATTTGCGGCTCCAGCTTGATAACATCGTAATGTAAATCATTTATCCCGCAAAAAACCCGTAATAGCCATTCACTTGAAAGGAAGTAAGCTACTGTAGAGTTTATAATAAACAGGATTCATCACTTTAGTTGTAATACTACCTCCATCCTTGTCTTCCACAGCCTCTTTACCTCATACGTGTGCAGCATTCCCACAATATGCCGTCAACCGAGTCAGATACAGAATCAAGGAATGAGTTACAGCCAGGGACCATGAACGAGAAGCCAACTTCAGGGCTGGGAAGAACGTATCCTCCTCCACCTCCTAACCTTGCAGCCTATGCCGTTGATTTCGAAGGCCCCGATGACCCGACACATCCCTACAACTGGAAATTATCTACCAAGTATGTTTACCCTACCCAAACCCTGACAGTGCAATCTGCTTACACCATATTTAAAAACTCAGGCTTTTCTCCTCTATCCTAGTTTGTTCAGGGACATTCATCATATCATTAACCAGTGCCATCTTCGCCCCCGGAATAGACAAAGCCAGCGCAGAATTCAACGTGAGCTCAGAAGTCGGCTCGCTCGCAACATCTCTCTACGTCCTCGGTTTTGTATGCGGACCTCTAATATGGGCACCCGCCTCCGAGCTACGCGGAAGAAAATGGCCCTTAACCATCGCCATGCTCGGTGGAGGGATTTTCACAATCGCGTCAGCCGTGGCCAAAGATATCCAGACACTGATAATATGTCGCTTCTTCGCTGGAATGTGTGGTGCGAGTCAATTGACCGTTGTCCCTGGCGTCTTGGCAGATGTCTTCGACAATACATACCGGGGAATGGCTATCTCGATATACGCATTGACGGTATTTGTTGGACCGTTCACGGCGCCGTTTCTCGGTGGGTTTATTACAGCTAGTTACTTGGGATGGCGATGGACTCTTTACCTACCTGCCATCCTAAGCTTTGTAAATGGTGGTATTTCGGTCTTATTTCTTGGTGAAACCTACGCGCCGTGTTTGCTTGTTGCGAAAGCGGCTTATCTACGTCAGCAGAGTGGGAACTGGGCGATTCATGCAAAGCACGAGAAGATTGAGGTGGACTTTATGCAGCTTGTTGAGAAGTACTTTACGCGGCCGTTGAAGATGCTGATTACCGAACCGGTTATTCTTCTTGTCTCTCTCTACATGTCTTTTATTTATGGGTTGGTGTATGCGCTTCTGGAGGCATATCCTTATGTCTTTCAACATACATATGGGATGAGCCTCGGAGTGGATGGGCTGCCGTTCATTGGCTTGATTATTGGTCAGATCATGGCTTGCTCTTTCATTATTTCTCAGCAGGGGAATTATGCACGAAAACTAGCGGAAAACAAGAATATCCCTGTGCCTGAATGGCGACTGTCCCCTACTATAATTGGGGCTCCGGTATTTACAGTGGGGATTTTCTGGTGAGTGTGACTTGATATTTTGTTGGCTATATGCTGAATTTCTATTTTTAGGTTCGGCTGGACGGGCTTCACTCCTGCAATTCATTGGGCTGTTCCCACTGCAGCGGGGATTTTCATTGGATTTGGAGTTCTGTGCGTCTTCCTTCCGTGCTTCAATTACCTCGTCGATTCTTATATCTCACTGTAAGTCGTGCACTGGGAATTTGAAATAGCAAGGAAAATTAACATGTGATTATAGCGCTGCGTCTACTGTTGCTGCCAACATTATTATGCGCTCGTCGGTCGCTGCAGGTTTCCCGCTATTCACTAAGCAAATGTTTGAAGGTATGGGAATCCAGTGGGCTTGCACGCTACTTGGATGCTTGGCTGCTGTTATGATTCCGATTCCTCTCGTTTTCAGAGCCTATGGACCGCTCTTGCGAAGCAAGAGCAAGCTATTTCAATAGCTTTACGATTGTCATTTGTACATCAAGCGCTAAAATGCTTCGATTTGCAAGGATATAAATTAATATACTCTCCCCGCCTTCGCCCTCAATGTGGCGCCGTAATACCAAATAATCAATGGAGCCGGAAGCCCAATAAACATACCAATCAGTCCAATGGTAGTATTACCCCAGCCATATCCGAGTACATTGTACATAGTCGGTGCAAAAAGCGGGAATAAAAAGGCTGTAAGGCTGCGCATGAATTGCTGTGCAGCACCCGCACTTCCTGTGTGCTCCGGATAGGCCTCCATTACATATGCCGTCATCGGCATGCTAGTGATCTGCATTCCAAGCATAGTGATGAATACACCAATGTCAACAATAATCCAGTGTAAGTGATAGTGAGCAGCCCAACCGTAAAGGAACAGACCCAATGGACCAAGAAGAGCTCCTGGGAAGATAGAAGGAGTGCGGAACTCTGGAGCGTGCTCTCCATTGGCACGAGCTTTGAGTCTATGGTACAGCCCATCCATAAGTTTCGCACAGATCTGGCTACCTGCGATTTCACCAAGGGCAACCGCGATATAGTGCAATCCGCTGATTTCAATGGACTCATTGTATTGCTTGGTCCATAGATCGGAGAAGGTAGATAGCACAATGTACAAAATACCATAATAAAACGCGGAGATAAGTGAGGAAATCTGTATGATGGGGTGAAAGGTCAAAAGCCGAAGTGGACGTGTCAGCGCTCTTCCCAGGACCCTGGTAGGCGATCTGTTTGCGTTGAGACGTTCATCTGTGGTGTAGTATCGCGAGTCACCAGTTTCACGCCGAAGACGCTCCGCCCGACGACGCAGAATCAACGGCGCATACGTCTCATGGAAGGAAGTGAACGAAACAGCGATCATCACGGCTTGGAAGATAGATGTCGACCAGAACATCCAGCGCCAGGTAGTGCGCTCTGCCATAAAGCCTCCAATAATTGGACCTATGTAGATATTAGCAAAAAGAAAGTCAAAGATTGTAAGGTCGGGCATGCGAACCAACAGCTGCGCCTAGCAGAGGAATAAGCAAGTAAACGCCCAAAGAACGACCACGCTGCTCTGGCCGCCACACATCACCAAGCACTCCATTAGCCAGCGCATAGATAGCACTAGCACCAAAGCCAGCGAAGAATCTCGATGCAATTAGCAATCCCTTACTAGTCGCAAATCCACACGCAATATTCCAGATCAAGAACCAGATATTCGACGCGTGCAGAATCGGCTTTCGTCCATATACCTCCGACAAAGGTCCGATAGCCAAGGGACCAAATGCAGTGGCTAGCAAGTAGATCGACAGCGCCATGGCCGACTCAGTAGAGTTCATATCAAATTCCTTGGCTATTGTCGACAATGCCGGGGCCATGATAGTGGATACCATGATGCGGTTGAAGCCAGTTGCGGAGAGCACGTCGGTGACGGCCCATTTCCGACCTGAACGCCAGTCCTTAGGATTTTCTGCGTCGAAAGGCTCCGCAAATGCTACCAGGAATGGGTCGTCTATTTTGCTGGGATTGCTGGCTGGTGCCAATTCAATGTCAGTGGGGCCAATGGTCCCGATAGTGTCGAGGTTGAGTTCATGATCTTCGGACGGCATATTGTTTTGACCCCCGGTCGGCAATGGGATTCAAATTAATGCCTTTGGCGGATATTTTGGGAATCTTGGAGTATAAATAGGAGAGAAGCGGTAATCATTCATGAGTATTGCGGATATCGGTCGGCTCCGATCGCGAGCTCCGAAAAGCCGAGTGCGAGACCACTCTCGGGACTCGGGAGCTTCCCGTAGATCGTTATCAAGGTGTTTTGAAGATAAGTAGTTTTAAAGAGTAAAATTATCAACTCAGTCATCCAGATACACCAGATCTCTCCAGAGAGCGCCCACTCGACCTCACTACTTAAGTACCTAAACTAGAAGGTTCCAAGATTTTCGGGGGCAGTGGTGATAGTACTAGTAAAAAGCCAGTGAATTTCATAAAGATATGTTGTCATTCAATCATTATAGCGTTATGCCTCTAGAAGCCAATGCTTCGAATGTATAGTGGGTTTCAAGTCAGCCTGGGATAATAACCAGACAAAGGAGAAGATGTCCCTAGTGCTGTCCATAGTCAAGACGCTTTCCACGAACAGAATAGAAGTGGGTTTGCTTGATGTGCTTTGCTTTCCCAGTTTTCTCGTCGTAGAGACAAAAGCCCTCCTTAGCTGCGTTAGGTGGTGTGTAAACTAGATAATGTATGAGTGGGCGTTCCATGATCAATAACAAGGTAAAGACTCACGATGAAGCGAAATAGCGAAACTTTTCGGGTCCGGGTTTGATATTCTATGAAGGCCAAGCTTCATGTAGGTTAGCATTGTTGTCTTCTGATAAGACTCATTGAGCACAATCACCAACCTTGTCGGACATGTAAGTAACCTGATTCTCTCCATAACTGGTCTGTCGAGTAATCTGAGGTGGAGATGTCTCTCCATGCTTTATCTTCTCTTGATCAGGCCAGGAGTAAAGTGTTTCCTGTAGCTTTCCTTTGAGAATCTACAAAACAATCAGTCCCGAGTCCCGATATCACTTGTGGCAACATTACCTTCATGACGCAGTGTGCATTGGCATGGTCGTGAATTGCGCTGCCCTTTCCGGGACTCCAAACAAGGATCAACTGGGAAGTATTATTAGTAAGATCATGCGTCAGACCTGTAATAGATCCATGCGTGGGGCTATGCATCATGTTGGACTCACTAGGTTGCTCTTGCCATTTCCTTCATCAATGAGGTTTCGTGTGTAAGATCTGCTGGCATCGCCCAGGGCACAGGCCTCCCATTCTTCAGCATTGGATACATATTTCTCCATGAGAAGTTCGATAGTCTTTGGGTCGACATCATCCGAGTCAAGGCCGGAGCTCGGGCCTAGAGCCGCACTAAGATCGTGCACGAGCTTTTCAAATTCATTTAAGCTTTCCTCAGTGTCGGAAGGAGTCTCAGACCCATTTTGGAGGAACGGCATGGCCGAAAAAGAGACTCCGCCTTGGTATTGTAGTGGTACTGTAGTGATATGACGCGTTGGTTGTGGTCTTTAGGAAAGACAAGGAGGGAAACCGTTATCGGAGTTTGAGATCAAGCCGGAAGTGCCGCTTCACTGGGGTCCTCTTTCCCCACTGTACAGTGAGGTGGGACACAAGTAAAGGCTTGAAGCAAAGTAGAAAAGAGAAATCATTCGCAATTGGCCTTTAAGATCGTGAATAACAAGCTTGCACATTATTCGAATAAAGTTTACTTGCCATAATTTTTGGTTCCTGCAGTCGATAAGCGATAACGGCCTAAGGCAAGTATATTACAGCCCGAATAGTCAGGCAGTATATGACATAATTTCCCACTTTTACTGCCTCAGGCCTGCACCCCGCCCTGACTAAAATTCAAAGATTGTGGTCTCCGCAACCCTTGGTGCACTTTGTTCGCCACAACTTACGAGTCGCTTTTTTGCAGAGGGAATCTACTCCGCGGAGAGAGCCACCTGTGCGGTATCGACTAGGATACCCTTTTTCTTTTTTTGCTCTGTGCCTGCTGTGATATTCGACCGCCAAAATGTCGACCACGATTGAGAAGGTTAGTGCGGGACTCGCATATCTTCGAATTGCGCCCAGGACAATGCTAACAGGATTTGCACTGGTTTAGATCAAGGAGGTCGAGTCCGAGATGGCTCGGACTCAGAAGAACAAGAACACTTCTTACCACTTGGGTACGAAACACCGAATGAACGAGCGAGCGAGATTGAATCACGACAATGGACAAGGTTGACAATCGGTGCAGGACAGTTGAAGGCTAAGCTTGCTAAGCTGAAGCGAGAGCTCTTGACCCCGACCAGTGGAGGTGGTGGCGGTGGTGGTAAGTCGCATGGAGGAACTTTATATACTAGACAAATCGCTAATGTGGATTCATCTAGCCGGTTTCGATGTTGCTCGCACTGGTGTTGCTAGTGTGTAAGTGTCATGGACAAGTACTGGGTTTGCGATTGAATCTGGTTGCTCACATATCCTTCAGTGGTTTCATTGGTTTCCCCTCCGTCGGAAAGAGTACTCTGATGAGCAGACTCACTGGCCAGCACTCCGAAGGTATGTTTGGACAAGCATAGCCTGTCAACTTTATGCTGAATACTGACTCGCTTCGCAGCTGCCGCTTACGAGTTCACAACCCTTACGACTGTGCCTGGACAAGTCATGTACAACGGTGCCAAGATCCAGATTCTCGATCTTCCCGGTATTATTCAGGGTGCTAAAGACGGAAAGGGTCGTGGTCGTCAGGTCATTGCCGTGGCCAAGACCTGCCATCTCATCTTTATTGTTCTCGATGTGAACAAGCCCTTGGTCGACAAGCGGGTCATCGAGAATGAATTGGAGGGCTTTGGTATCCGGATCAACAAGTCGCCTCCCAACATTAACTTCAAGAAGAAGGAGAAGGGTGGTATTGCGATCACCAGCACCGTTCCCCTGACGAACATTACCCCCGAGGTGAGTCTTATTCGACCTGCAGTCCCCGAGAGCCATCATTCACACCAAGGAACAGGAAATCAAAGCCGTCATGAGCGAGTACAAGATCACCTCCGCCGATATCGCCATTCGATGCGACGCGACTATTGATGATTTGATTGATGTTCTGGAAGCCAAGAGTCGAAGCTACATCCCCGTTGTCTATGCGCTCAACAAGATTGACGCCATTTCTATTGAGGAGTTGGATCTTCTGTACCGAATTCCTAATGCTGTCCCCATCAGTTCCGAGCACGGCTGGAACGTCGACGAATTGCTGGAGATGATGTGGGAGAAGCTTAACCTGCGCAGAATTTACACCAAGCCCAAGGGCCGGGCACCCGACTACTCAGCACCTGTTGTTCTCCGTGCTGGTTCATGCACGGTGGAAGACTTCGTAAGGGACCTTGACCTTGTCATTCGATGTGTTTTACTAACAATGTACTCAGTGTAACCAAATTCACCGCACGATCAAGGATCAATTCAAGCATGCCATTGTGTATGGCAAATCTGTCAAGCACCAGCCTCAGCGTGTTGGTCTTGCACACGAGCTGGGTGACGAGGATATTGGTGCGTACTTTTTTTTACTCTGAAACTGAGACAACGGCAGAATGCTGACGACAGTGGCTTTTAGTGTCTATTGTTAAGCGGTAATGGATTCCATTCCAATACTCGACCATCACAGTCCGCTGGGCGAGGCGACGAGTCGGTTCAAAACATGCTGGGGGTGGCAGAATAGGCTGTGCCAGAAAATACCTGACCCAAGTGTCTCCATGATGACAGGTACGGGCTTCTGGACTGTAGCCATCTTCCCTGTAAGACGCCACAGAACCCAAGTGTGGTTGGATCGCGAGAATCGCTCTCGCACGGACAACCAATTCCGTCGAATAAGACCTCTCAAAGTTTTGTTAAGGCTTTGAGAGTGGAGATTGATTGCTGGGTGAGCATGCATGCATGCACTTGCTTATTGTGATTTTCAATCCCATCCCCTGTCTCGGTGACCTGAACCCACGAGGTCAAGTTGGAGAAAAGCCCAAAGGGTCAGGGGCCGCGAGCCATGGGCGTCTTGTTGACGGTCTTGGCGGGCGCCATGTCTCAATCTTGTTATCCTGTTATTTTGGCCTTTGAAGCGACCGGTCCATATTGTTATGATTACCTGATCTTTGGGAAAGTTCTTGAGTGTCAGCCCAGAAAAAAAATACCAAAAGTTCTAGATCGAATGCATAGTCAACCAAACCATCTACTGCATAATTTAGTTACATGTACACCTCCCCGTGGCGGCGCCTCGTTGAAGAAAAAAGCGAAAATTTAAAGATGACGATGAATAGTGTCGACTTTGCTTTTTGGCCCAAAGATCATTCCACTTAATATCGACAATCATACAAAAGACCATATGAATAATCAGAATCCAAGCCACAATTACCCTTCACGGCACCAATTTGCGACCTGCATTTTATTTTCTCGGTTACAGCCAATAAAGCCTCCGGTATATACTCCTTATCGGTACCATCCCCAGGCTTGTTAGTACTTCTCTGCCGTCCTGCACAAATATCCTTGCTAGTTCGAACATTGGCAACTCCCCGGTCCAGCCCCCGTGAACAAACCCCGGTTTCCCCTTTTACCGATCCACAGATTGCCACGAGTCGTCAGGTCAGCTTCCAGGTCAAAGCTCCGGGGGGAATTGATAGCTTCGACCCGACAATTACATACATGGAAGGGCCGCGACCCCGTGCACTGACCTATATACCCACCTGTGCCAATTCGGCAACGGTGATCATGAAGCTGAATTCGGGGGGATGCGTATACCCGCAAGCTCCGGGTAAATCAACCCGACAAGAAACTAGGGGATCCGATAGGTTCGTTCAGAAATTGCAGAGAGGGGGTGGGGGACAAAGCAAAAATGATATGTCAACCCAAAGTATAGCTGAGCTCCGAGTCAAGACCGAAAAATGGATTGTCAAAAGTACGTGCTCCCTAAGGATCTGCAAAATCACGTTCTGGTTTTCGGGTTTGACCTGCATTGCAATGTGACCGAGCTAAGTAGTTCGGGAGAAGCTAACGAGAACAAGCGGTGAATGTGTAATAACGATCTTTACGGGTTTATCTGATCAACTCCACCCCGGTCAAGGTATGGAACCCGGTGACCCTCGGAGTACAAGTATTCAGGTGTCACAACAGGTGTATGGTCATGTCTTTGGGAAGTATTGCCCAATAAGGGCACGGCTTGACCACGTTTGGGTATGAATTGTTGCGGAGAACGGACTTTCTGGCCCCAAAGTGGAGTCTCGCCCGCAAATCGCCGATCTCGACAGCCCAGACCACACGGAGAGCTGTTCACGATCTGATGCAAGATCGGCAGGATTCACCTACAAACCGGTGCTTCCTGTTGGGCCGTAAGAATTAATTAACGAATGTACCCATGACAGTATATAATAAAATTCCTCCCATCAGGTGACTGTTGTAGTACCGGTGCCGGGTATGTGGACTTTCTCGTGGAGGATCCATCGGTCGCCCCCGTTGCATTGCATTGCATTAGCCAGGTCTGCAATATTTCCCCGGAGTTGAAAGAGCATACAGGTTCATTACCCACGAGAAGTGAATTATGTCATTTGACAGAATAAGGCTGGTTCGTCTTTTTAAACTCCATAGTTCCTGGTTTGGCGAGGCGATCGACATTAGGAAAGCATTGCGAAGCTCGGCCGTAATATTCCATTAGGGCAACTTCCGAGGGTCTAGGGAGATTACAGATTATAATCATAATCAACGATCGGTACCTGACTCGACCCAACCAGCCCTGTTCTAATCCTTGTCCCTCCATGCATCTTGACCTTGTGTTCCCCGACCAGTCTGTTCAGTCCGTTCCTGAGTCTAACGGTGCATTGCACTCAGGCCCCTTATCGCGCATGACAGAGCGGGAAGCGGAGTGGATATTCAAGAAGCAATTATAGCCAGGCTGTCCATAAGATAAGTAGGGCATTTTAATTCTGACTGGTCTAGACTCGTTTCTTCTTCTGCTCCGAACCCAGAGACAAATATCTACTACGTTGAAAAGCCACGAGTCAAGGGATTATCCATCAATTAGTTGCATGGACCCACTGGTCAGTGGACTGACCAGTGGGTCTTGATATTTGATACCAAAATGACCCTCCGAATTATGGCGTCAGCCCATCTTAGAAATGAAAAAAGCAAAATGCGAAGGATGCACCAAGAAGAATTTTTCAGTCAGAAACGATATGACTGGCGCAAACTAGGGGAAAAAAAACCGGCAACAAGCAGGAATGATTGATCTAACGGACGAATCAAAAGCCGCTGTCACCGACGATTAATTCCCAAACTTACAAAGTAATTTGTCACCTTTCTTTTCTTTTGTTAGACATCCATCCCCAAACATTGACGGAGAGTATTGTCTGGAAACAACCGTAGGAAATAATGGACCTGGGGATCTACATGTAGATATTGAAATATCTAGTCCAATTCTACATTTGTTCCCTCGTGGGTTTTCGAACAAGCGGGGAAAGTGTATCCTCGTAATCGTGGATGCGACCCAGACCGCATCCAAAGAAATCCCGATCAATAGGACGTCCGGCTCGCGTAATCATCTCCCTTTGTATTCTCTTCCCACTTCTGTCCTGCCCCCCACTAGGGGACGCCCCCGGCGAAGATCCGTGCAAAAAGCAGTTTGATGATCAGGCTATCCGCTCTTGTCATTCTTTACTGAAGGTTCCCGGCCCGGAGAGGACCGCTGTGGGTCGCGCAGGGTAGAAAGTGGAGAAAACAAAAAACGAGGGCTGAAAGTTAGCGCTAAAAAGGCACGATCGCATCATTGGAGAGTTCCCCCCTCTTCGCCGAGAAGTCACTTCTGCCCTGTGATAGGACCAGTCTAAGCCACCAGGTTCGGCCCTTGTATCGACTCTGTATTGTGCACAAGCGAATGGGCGTGGGGGATTCGCCCATAGGAGAGGAGCTATGTTGTTCCTCATTTGCCCGTTTGCCGTGTCATGATGCATTCTGGCTCAAAAAAACAGAGGGAAATTCCAAAATAACCAAATTCTGACTAAAATGGCAAAATCAGAAGATGGCCAACATGAAGGAGATCGGCATGTCCTTCACAGATCCATCGTTGCTCAAATCCAATCTAGGGATGTGCTCTCCTGCTGCTACCCCGATTCTTGCCCCCACCACCTTGCAATTTTGATTTGAGAGGTTTGGTCCAGTCATGAGAGAGATCATCTCTTCGAGCTTTTAATTCGCAACCTTCATCTCGACCGAGGCGAAGCTCCGTGCCCCTGATTATATCACATGGCATGGATCAAAAACTGGGATGCGACGCTCTTGTTGGCCGCTTTGGTAAACAGACCGTTGGGGTTTTCTATCCTAAAAAAAGGTGAGCGGGATGAGATGAGCACCGCCGCAATCGCTCTATTTCCACTTGATCGTCCTGTCCGTCCTACACGCATGTCATGCGGGCTTTAAGTTCAGCGGTTTATCGATGGGTTATCCGGTTCTTAGCAAATCATGGTGATGATCGACCTTGAGCATCACCTCTCCGTACTTCGTACACGGATGATCTGCCTCTGATTGCCCACCGTGGATTTGTGGATGTCCTATAGTTTCACCGACAACGGCGAGTCATGCTGAAGGATCCGACGGCCGTCAAAAAACGGGAACGAACGCATACTGAAGCAGTAAATTCAAAAATACAGCTGAACCATGGATCCCGGGACCCTCATAGAGTCACTAGTTACTAGGGGAACTTGGGACCATGGGAATGATTGGGGATGCCCAACAATTTCGTCAGAACTATACCCAAGTTTTGTTGTTATATCCCGGTCAAGTTGAAGAGATTAAAGGGAAAATGGAATTTATGAAATAAATAATAAAAAAAAGACTCATAAGAGACCAAATTACCATGGAAGATCGGACTTCCCGCGTTTGCCCTATTTTATAGAGCAGGCAGTTGGAGTACAATACAGGGAAACCATGACACGGTAATACGTGAACCAGGTACGCAACTAGATGCAACGCCATTATATGGCTTTGGACCAACCAGCCGTTCCCCTCACCATTTACAGGGGTATTTTTCAAATTTATTGCTCAACAAAATTTCACTTTAACCATTTTCATATTTTTCTTTTCTTAGTCCGAATGGCTTTTTCACGGTATCCGCCAATCACAGCGTAGATCAGCGGTATTCTTCTCGGGGCAGAAGGTTATCAATGGATTTCTCCGGACTCTGTGTCCTTCTGCCAGTTGCAATCGAGATTCACGGTCTGTCTAATCCACGCGATTTTTGATCGTCTGAGTACTGGTTTCCTTTTAACTCCGTCCATTGCCTTACCCGCATGCCGCATCTTTCTCCCCTCCCTCCTGCATGTATAATCCCCTTTCGCGCCCTTTCTCTTTATTAGGCGACTAGCTTGCTTCTAAAGAGATCTCTTTCTCGCGCGGCAATTTCATCACTCTCAGTCTCAAGTGGTCTTTCTCGCCCTCAATTTGATACGGGGTTGGGGTCTCTGTGTGGGTTGTTGTATGTGGAACATGCATTATCTCCCATTGTCTCACCTCTAGTCACATTGTTCCCATTGCTTTGGGGCCTTTATTCGTTTCCTTTTTGTTTCCTTTGGCCTTGCTGGAACCTATCAGGTACAGCTATCTCGAAGAAAATCAAAATTTCACAACATTGATGTCCATGGAGGACTCATCCGCCATGGAGACGGAACCCCATGCGCCAGAAGGGGAATTCCCACATTCACCCTGGGTAGATTTGAGTGGACCATTTACTTCGCCTCATAATTCTCCTCCGATGCCTGAATTTAGTGGGTTTGAGTATGGTCCTTCGCCCATTATGGCGGTGGATGGGTACGGCATGTCTCTGCCGCCACCTTACACCTCGATGCCGCTCCCGATGCCTTCACATGCGTGGCCCAGCATGCTTACGAACCATTCTCCTTTTCATGATGGACTTCCTCCAATTCCGGCGCCAATCTCGGTTTCACCTTCTGCGCCCACACCTCCAGTTCGGAAATCTTCTACCGGAGGAGCTACTCCGCGCAGAACTCTGACCGACGAAGATCGTCGGCAGATGTGTTTATACCACGAAGAGCACAAGACTGCAAAGCAAACTGATATTGGAGGTAAGATTACAATTACATTGATTTAGAGACATGCGGGGGCTATTTGGCTGACATTCGGCACACAGCATTATTTGGGGTCGAAAGAAGGTACATGGATTGTTTCCCCGGTTTATTAGATTCATCCTAACATAATTTTTTTTTAGTACTGTGTCCAAAGTTTTGCGACAGAAAGAAAAGTATTTGAACCCTGATGATGGAAGTCGGTCACCTATCAAACGGTCCAAGGGTCGGGTTCCTGACATTGAGAAGGCCCTATCAAACTGGGTCAGAAACTACCAACGCGGGGGCTACCCAATCAACGATGAGATGATCCAGGAGAAAGCCCTGTTCTTTGCCAGTACCTGCGGGTGCCCCGAGGGTAAAGATAAAGTGCTCACTGCTGCTTGGTTAGAGCGGTTCAAGCAGAAGAACAACCTGATGGGTGCTACGTCACGCAGGGGTTCTCTTGATGCCCGACGAAGCGGGTCCAACAGCCCTACTCGCATCAACACGAATTTCTCCAACGGTGCCAACAAGAGTCCCGTTCATTCTCCCGTTTCCCCTACCAATGTATTTGGATCACCAATCTCCCCTGGCCAAAGCCCAGACCGGATCAAGCAGGAATACGACACAGTCCCTGAACTGTCAGGCGGCTATATACATGGACATTCGAAAAGCACCACTTCCTTGGATACCTCCTCCAGTGGAATGATCAGCCCAAGCTCAACCTTGGTCTCGGACAGCCCCTTTACACCAACCAGCCAGTCCCGTCTCCCATACTCGGGTAACAACAACAACCGACCCCGCAGCTCAACCTTCCCTCTCCCGATCGACCCAACCCTAATCACGGCAGACCACTCGATCGACCGAGAATGTGGCAAGACAGACCCACGAAAAGCAGGACCGGTCGCCATCCTCGAATCGCCCCTGGAATTCGACGAAGAGAAATCCCACACGGCTATCAAGGGAAAAGACCCAAGGAAACTGATCAAGCGGAACCGCAGCAACCCCGAGATCAAGACGAAGTCCATGCAACCACCACCGCCAGTGGTTTCCAAATCTGCCGCCGTATCGCCCATCAGTACGCCCGGATCCCCGACACAAGATGAAGCCCGTCAAGCCCTGGAACTCGTGATGAACTACTTTCAACATCAGCCGTCCGGCCTCGCGGCGCAGGAGTACGTCACAATCGGCAAGCTGATGGAGCGTCTCGAGCTGGCGAAAAGCCAGGGCTATGCTTTCCTCGGCGGTCTTCCTCGAATCGACGAACACGATGATGGTCCCCGTGTGACCAAGAAACGGAGCATCCACAACCTCGGCTAGGCCCCAGGCCTGGCCTCTTTCGAAAACCGTTCGCATTATTCTTGCATTTATTTCCCATTCTCGTTCTCGCATTGCATCTGCCCCAACTCTTACTCTCATTGCCTTCCACTATATGATTCCCCTGATCTGATTCCCTGGGCGGCTACTTTTTGGTTCTTGTTTTTTTTTTTTATATACTTTACTTGTTTACGTCTTCTCATGTTTTTCTTGCCATTCTCCTTTCGTTACATTTGTATTCCATTTCCACGCTGAAATCTGGAACTCGGCGATACTGGACATCCCCAAAAGATCCAAAAGATCCAGAATCATACACAAATCAGAGGGCGACCTCACACTTGCTTTGAATGGGGTTTGAATTGGCGCTAGCACACGCATATAACGCCCGGAACTGACGAGATTGCTACTCGTCCCGGCTTGTCATGGTACATGGGATATGGCACATGGGTTCTGGTGGTAAATTACATGGAGGGTCTCGATGATCGTGGCTGTTGGATTGGGCCATCTCGTGGAGTTTGAATTGTTTTTTTTTTTTTCGGTTTCTGTTCTTTTTCTTTTCCTTTCCTTTATTCCCCTGTTTTCCCATACCCCATACCGTTTCCCTGATTTTGTTTTTATCCTTCTTCTCTTTCCTTCCTTTTACCTTTTTATTTCTATTTTCTATTCAGTGAGCTTGCACTGTTTGGCTTCCCCTTCTTTCTCACTCTCTTTAATTCTTACTTTCTATTTTGATTTCTAATTCTTTATTCGGTACTTTCACGTTTGACTTTACTAAACTGAGCCCGCTCGCGCGGAAAGAAGCTGGATCCCTTATACATGATCCAGCCGGTTGTCAAATTAATCCGTTTTTCTCTATTTGTTTTTCTATTCTTTCCTGTTTATCTTTTCGTGTATAAAAGCCAGGATGAGTATTGATTACTCTTCTGGTTTTCCACTCGAAAACCTGACATATTATATTATACCCTTCCCCCCTAAAATGTCCACTTACGTTCAAGTTGCAATCTACTCTATGCGTGATCAAAACTAAAAGTAAACTCAAAACAAGCACTTTAGCCTTGTACAAAACGTGTCTCATTAAAGTATATCGCCAGAAAAGAAAGTTATGTATCATGCAGGAACAGAAAGCGAGATCTAGCATCACGAGAGTATATGTATGCACTTAGAAACCAGCAGACACGGGAACAATACCCCGTTCCTCCATGAGATCTGCGACACTGTGCTCAGCCAGTTCAGGAATGATTCTAGCTAAGACGGTCTCGATAATGGAGGAGACAAGATGTTTGTTACAGTACTCGTCCGAAAAGGGATCTAATAGATCGGTCTCGATCGACTGTAAGAGGAACAATTCGTCCGGACCGACTTCGGCCTCGTCATCCATGTCTGTGCGCGGTTTCTCAGCGGCAATGAAATCGCCATTTCTTGGCCCTGACAGTGTAGACGCCGAGGAGTCATGTGGAAGTGGGCATACTGACGTCCGCTTCGTCCCTTGGGACGACGATCGGGTCATCTGGTCCACACCAGACTCATCGCTAGATACGGGTGGGGACGGAGACGGAGAGGAGGTGGTGAGGGAGGGCGAATTCCCAGTGGTGGTGCTGCAGGTACCATCACGTCTGGAGGGAGCCGGAACGCCGAAGTAGGTTCGTGCGACATTGCGCGGAATCAAAGCCAGGAGACTAGCTGCACATCGCCGCTTGGTAGTGTCGATCTCGGAATTAGGGAGCGAAGGTTTTTTCTCCGATCCCGTTGGTGAGTTTGTTGAGTTCTTGATCGCCTCTGTCGTCAATGGGGATGGAGTAGATCCTGCTAGTACCGCCGGTGCTGCGGGCAGGTGATCATTGACGCCACCGCTACTTTGACTGCCACCGTTGCTCCCACTAGCAACATGATTGCTGCTACTGCCGGCACTACTTTTACCAATCGCCTCGCTACCAGGATTAAGCTTGGCTCTTTCCGTAATGGGTATCTGAGGAGCTGGTGCCGTAGTGAGGCCTTTTCCGCTAGGCGTTAGGGCGGGCACGGACACCTGCGGAGTTGAAGCCGGGGCACCAGTACTACTTGCAGCGGCCGCTGCTACTGCTACTGGACGGGCATTGGCTGGGAAAAGAGCGGTCCTTGTTGCAAGAAGAAGGTTGGGCAACAAAGTGGGGGGCAGGACGTATTCCTCAATGGTTTCCCGGAGGAATCTAGACAGAGTGGAGTCAGCCAAAGATCTCAAATAATCAATTATGACATCGGATGAACCGAAGAGGAGACAAAAAGCAAAGTGAAGCGGAAAATGGCTCTCATTTTTCTTTGTTGGTCTTGACTGTGGAGCTCTGCCGGGACGTTAAGCCGCGGCCTTTTTTTTTCCTTTCCTTCAGAGTCCCACCGCCAGAAAGAGCTTCGGTTTGACCCCAATTGACTAGGATGCGAGCGAAGTGGGGTGGGTAGGCGGAGCATGATCGGCTTAGTGGATGTGAGCTGGGAGCTTGGGCCAGTTGTCTGGTGTGACACAGGGATGTCACTCCTAGAAACCTCGAGGCGACCAGCAAGTAAGAAAAAAAAACAAGGCGAAATGCGGGTCCTGCCTCATCCTTTCTCTTTTTTTCTTGGTCTATGGCTGTGCCTTTTTGCCTAGCCCCCTTTCCCCTCTCTTTCAGGCGGGTAAGATCCCGGAAGCGTGCCTGGCCCTGGCACCTACCTGCGGGCTTCATGCGCCAGCCTCGGTCAGGACGCGAATTCGAAATATCGCTACCAGGAATTTCGCTGATTGGACCCGAGCAACGATATTCACTAGCCTCGGCGACCAATATTTTTTTCATGCAAGTTCTCAAAGGGGCATGGTCATTCATCGCCCACCGATGAGGGATCGGCATCAGGCGATTTCTGCTCGTGCATGCGATTTGCCCCGTCCAGCCGAAGTAAAGTTTGAACGTCCTTCGGCAGCCAAAAGTTTCTTTGTTGGCTTTCTTTTCTTTTTTTCTGTTCGTGCATTTTTGCGGTTTGTTATTGATTTCCTTTGCAGATCGCAACTTCAAAGAAATGAACAGATTTCGGCAGCAGTAGTTCAAGACCCAGTGAATGAAAAGCGGCACGGAAAGGGCCGGGCCCCGGCGCTATCACGACAGAAAATGAGACGCAGGTGGAGATGGGAGAAGAAGACCCAGAAAAGCAACCCTGCACGCAAATCGATGCTCGGGCCAAGTTGCAACTGGCCAATCATAGACCAGAGTCGCTCCGTCAGCAGGACGGTAATGACCGTACCAGTAAGTAAGAGTCACGGTATATTACCATCCCCGTTTCGTATGCAATGTTTCTTACAGGATCAAGTGATCGCAACTGCATGCGAGCAGGACGCTTCTTCGTCCCACCATGACACGCACAAGTCGCACTTGACCCTCGTAGATCGTGGTTCGGGGATCGTAGTAGCTCCACAGTCGAGAGTTCATGCCGTCTCGGAAGGCCCGAGCCCGGAGGGATAAAACAAGAAAAGATACAGGAAAATGCTCCGGATGGAAATAGACTCACCTGTCAAGGACTCCGTCCGTGTCACCAATGCGACCTGGTCCGGCCAGGATCAGGTGCTGGATAAGAGCAAGGAGCCCAGAAAGCCACGGCATTCTTCGGGACGTCCCAAGTAACTGCGAAGCCATCGAAACCACTCGGTAGTCAAGAACCGGGCGCTTATTGGTGATATCGTCTGACAAGGAGGACTCGACGCCCTCCTTGGGAAACTCTGGCGTTGCAGCGGGAATTGAAATACTGGCTCCGTGCGAGGATCCTGGCCCTGGATTCGATGCGACGCGGAAAAGACCCGTCGCAATGAAACGCAAGGCAACGTAACCAATATAGATGCTTTGGAGAACGCTCCATAACCAGACTGTGACCTGCGATTGGGTGGCTGGTTGCGGGCAGGCAGGCTCGTCGTTGGTCGAGAGCAGACCAAATTTCTCTAGTCGATTAGTAGGGGCAGCGCTCGTGGAGCCTGTATTCTCGGGGCTTTTACGATGTCTCATTATCTCCGTGAGCTTAGTGATGATTTCATAGAGGAACACTCCTTCACATATTCTGTCCCCAACAGCTTTGCCCAGGATCAAGTCTGCCAGAATGTCCCCGACTAATGCGCGAAGGCTACCATTTTCCAGATCATCCGTAGGCAACAAAATCGCCAAAGTGCCCTGGACGAGTAATTGTCGATACACGGCCTCATTCTCAGACTGCGCGTTGATTGTCTCGGGATCTGCGAAATCAGGGACTGGGGATAAGCCAGGATGAGGGTTCATCTCATGATACAGCGCCCTATGTGACGTTGTCAACCCAGATAGATGAGACTGTTGCTTGGCTAATCTGTAGGCTATAGAAAATTGCCGTTCAAGTTAGAGATTGCCTTTGTATCTCCCTCCGCCAGGACTCAAAACACTGAGACAGTCGGGTCTTACAGATTATGTGTGCTTCCACTAGCGCTGGAATCTCATCCAGGATTAACTGTGCAGCATCGACTTTCCGTATTCTCTGTTCCAAAGCACGGGTACAATGCGCAATGACGTGTAGGACCTCATTCACAAATGTCTGATCCGGGGTGATCTTCGAGTACCATGAGTAGACAAAATCCTTCATTATAATGGCCAAAATCGCATAAAGTTGACGGTCAACGTCATTGGAGCTCGTGAGGGGAGGTAACAGCTCTTCCGGAGGCTGTGAAGAGGAGGCGCCATGGCTGCTTGTCTGAGGACAGAGCACACGTCGAATCAGGGCAAGGGTGGCTTTTTCGCTTCCAGCGTCTAATACTTCATCTCGATGAGAAGCTTTCTGGGCTCTCAGCCGAGAAGAGGGACGTGTAAATGGCGGCTGAATCGGAGAAGGCAAGGCGGTGGATCTGGAGCTAGAGGTTGTCGGTCCAGCCTTAAGGTGGGAAACCGGTTGCAAACCGGGGCGGAGAGAGTCGGTCATGGCATCGCAGATGCACAAGATTTCTTTGAGGTTATTTCTGGAAAGACGACTGAAAATCCAGGGGTTCAACCCTTCTGGATGAAAGCAAACGACAGCTTGTCGCGTTCACCGCGAAGTCAATGATTTGGAGTTTCTATATCAGGAAACTAGGGCTTAGGGCTAGAGATAGGAAGCTTATCAGGATGCGGGGAGATATGTTGTTACCCCGACTCCATTGCTGGCCTCCTTTGACTCATCAGCTCTCCCCCTGGACACTTTAACAATGACGGTTGATGTTGAATATGAGACTCGGACCCCATTGTGGCTTGACTGTGATCCTGGTACGTTAATCATTCCTCTATGCTCAATAATGTACACAACTGACTCTTATCAGGCCACGATGTAAGTCTTGTTCCTATCGACGACTAACAAGATATTAACGGCCTATTGGCAGGATGCGTTTGCAATTCTGATTGCTGCTTTACACCCTGCTTTGGATCTTCTAGGGATCACAACCATTCATGGCAATGCCTCCCTGGCAAAGACTACCGCGAATGCTGGGAGTATCCTGGAAGCTATCGGCCGCCCAGAAGTTCCCGTGTATCCCGGAAGTGTAAAGCCTTTATCTCGACCCGCTCTTCATGCCCCAGATATTCATGGTAAATCCAATCTGAGTAGCTTGAGTGGATATGCAATGTTGACATTTTTGAACAGGTGAATCGGGCCTTGATGGAACAGACCTTCTTCCTAAGGCATCCGTGGCACCCATTACGGATAGGAACCCAATCTTAGCTATGCGGGATGCGCTCCTGGCTCAACCTAAAGGTACTCCGTGGGTAGTGGCCACTGGTACTCTGACTAATGTTGCTCTGTTGTTTGCAACGTTCCCCGAAGTGGTGGATCATATCGCTGGTCTGAGTATCATGGGAGGTGCCGTCGGCAATGGGTTCACAGATGCTCCTATGAGCAGATTGCCAGGTGAAAGATCACGTATTGGAAATGTGACTCCCTGGGCTGAGTTTAACCTCTATGTTAGCTTTTTATCTTCTTGCACATGAGGACAAATGCTAACTCACCCTCACAGTGCGATCCTGAATCTTCGGAGGCAATTTTCAGTAACGCTCCACTGGCAGCAAAGACAGCCATCATGAGTTTGGACTTGACTCACCAAGTGCTTGCCTCAACGGACGTCCAAACTCGTATCTTGCATGGTGGCAAAGACGCAACTGAAGGACCGACGGTTATTCGACAAATTTTACATGCTCTTCTACTCTTTTTTGCCGGAACATATGAGAAGGTCTTTGGCTTGACCACTGGACCGCCACTGCATGATCCTTTGGCGGTGGCAGTGATCCTGTCAAACCTCAACCCAGCTTTCGCTCAGAAACATCCAGGTCAAGTAATCAAATTTGATGACAAAGGAGGCGAAAGGTTCGCTGTCAGTATTGTCACTGATGGTCAGCACGGTCAAGATGTTTCTATCACAGGTCAGCTGGGGCGCTCGCTGGCTGCCCCAGTCAAGGGACCTGGTGTGGCTATCCCCCGTGGCGTCGACCTAGATGCGTTCTGGAACTTGATTCTGGACTGTGTGCAGCTCGCCGACGACTGCAACGCAGCTCGTGGAAAATGAA
Organism: Penicillium sp. S1602; assembly: GCA_023626355.1. Classification (NCBI taxonomy): domain Eukaryota; kingdom Fungi; phylum Ascomycota; class Eurotiomycetes; order Eurotiales; family Aspergillaceae; genus Penicillium; species Penicillium sp. S1602. Next base: position 81,627 of record JAMAGW010000008.1, on the reverse strand, counting down.
TCCTCAAGCGCCTGTATTGAAGTATAGATTTGTCAATTTGCTAGACTTGGGAGGAGCACTTCACTGCACATATCTACCTACACTTCTTCATGTTTGGTGACTACATATTTTAAAATATAGAGTGGAAGCTATGTATAATTCTTTTCGATGTTCTTGGCAATGCGGTCAGCACCAGTGTTACGCAGAGCCTCATAATGCATCTACCTCGGTAAATACTGAACCATATAGACTTCCATTGGTAGACTTGGCGGCACGCCCCATCTTAGAGGTTCCCAAACCCTGGCATACATGGTGATGCTGACCTTGGAAGCCCTTCATTGAAGCAGCGATAAGGCTCAAATTCCAGAACGAAGCTTAAGCCTTGTAATGTTCAAAAATCCTGATTGATCGTCCATTTTTCGCCATGAGATTACAAGGCTCTAGGCTGTTGGAGCAACCCCTGGGCATGTCAGTCATCTTGGCAATGGATACCGAGAGCCTGCACTTCGTTGACATTAGCGTAGAATTAGTGCAGACAATGCTGCCAAGCCTCCATCCACAACGACTTTATGAACGGGATAGACTCGGACGGGTTTCAAGCTGTCGCATACGAAAAACGTGTTGTTTACTTCGAAGTATATAGAAGGCATTCCGAGGTTCTATAATATATACATATTTTAGAATTGCTTGTCAAAAGTGGAACAATTAACAATCAGTTTTGTTCCTATTGTGCTCATTATTATTGGCCACGAGATGTGGCGTCGTTAGTTTCTTTACTACGCAATGTTGATCGGGCCACTTAAATCTGCAAAGAATAAATAGGAGATCCTTATTCCTCAGGAATAAGGAAATTCATTCCAAGATTCGGTTGAAGTGGCAAGATACACTTTTCTTGTGTCGCGTCGGCAGAATACAACCAAACGTCATTCAACCGGCATCTCTCCACATTTTCATGACTTGCGCCGTTTGATCACTCTCCTCTACCTGATCAGACCACGCTTGGTAGTTCTCATTGATTTGGGCTATTCCCATCATCACCTTGTCGTGCGGACTCCCTTACCGCGGATTCCGGCCCAGTGAGGAGATGCCGCCTCCCAACTCGGCATCAGTATGTTCTCCGCGGCATCCCACACTTCACCCCCTGGCTTACCCCATATATCCCACGCCGGTATTGCGACCTGCGCGCTAATCCTGGATATTCTAGCACGGCACTCCAGCGTTGTCTCCGACGACGCCTGCGCCTGAATCGTCATCGCACCCCGACGACGACTGGAATTTCGATACCTACATCACCGTGGAGAGCAGTAACGCCCATGACGAGAATGTAAACTTCCTTCGTTCTCGTTCCCTACTGTATAATCCGTTGTTACCAGCCCTCAGCCGACATCGCCATCGCCGATACCCTACATCCTACTCGCAGCCGATGGAAGACGAAGAAGATCGCATGGAGGTGGATGACCCCAACGTGCACGTACCAGTCGAGATCACCCATCGCATCCCTATTGTACGTCGTTCGCACGGAGATTCCACTTCCACCAATATGCCCACCTATGAGGGTCGCCGATCAAATACCCGATCGCTCTATGGTTGGGCGCCCGGATCAGATGATGAGGATGAGGACATTCGCCGTGCCAACGAATCAGAAGACGAACAGATTCAGCCCTTCCTCCATGCCATTTCAGACCGCAGTACGTCATCAAGTCGACCCCGGCGACGTGAACCGACAGGTCGCACACCACCCACCAACGCTGCGGACAGAGAGGAAACACCTGATACGGAAAACCCGCCTCGGAATCCCCCGATCTCGACGATGGAGGCCCTGTTGCAGTCGGCGAGGCGACAACCCCGGTTATCACGAACACGCACGTTGGAAAACTACCTCCTGGATAGATACAGTCGGGCCAACGACGAGTCAGAAGAAACCGAGCGACCGGCAGCGGGTTCGTCCTCCCGGGCATACCGATACCGACCCACGAACCGAGGTGAATCCCATCGGATCCTCACTCACAGTGATTTGCGTGCTCGGGCTGCCGCACACCGGCAGCTATATTCTGGAAGCCCTGGGGACACGCTCTTGAAGGATACAATCAACTACCTGGATTATCTGCGCTACTCTAACTCCGTCGAGGAAAGTATCAGCTCGGCTCACGCAAGGGGTTTCCTGTCACCAGAGAACTTCTCTAGTGATTTTATTCTTGATACACATACTATTGCCCCACCAGCAGCCTCTTCTTGGCTCCAGCCCGGCGTTGTCTTCACTGGCTGTCAAAGGGCTGCAAATGCAGGCTGCTCGGTCATGTCAGCGCGGATACCAAGTCCGAATGCACCAAGTGACCCTGTCATTGTCAATGGAAGTGATAGCAGCGCTCGGATTACTGTGTCCACGACTAGTGGACGGCGATATCAAGCCAACCCTCGCGACGAGAACTGGCCCGTCAAGGTCACCATTCATCATATAAACTACAGCGAAATGACCCTCTCTGGCACAATGGAGGCCTACAACATTCCCGACAAGACGTCTCCCACTCAAGATGCGCATATCGTGACGTTCTTGGAAGGAGAAATTATCGATTTCAACCAACATACTCTCGAGACAAAGAACTTTAAAGCAGATGCAGATACCGACTCCACCTATTGGCGAGAGCTCCAACCATTCAAGGACCTGTCTGATGCAGACATAGCCAAGAATCTTGTCAGCCGTACATGGATTACCGAGAAACTAACGCAAGGGTGGATCTTGATGCGATGGAAGGGTAAGTCTCATGATGCTTCGTATATTTCCACTATGGATTCCATACTAACGTACGATAGAACGATGTTTCATCACCCCGACAGATTCGCGTCAAGGTCTGACTATCTCTGGCTTTTACTATATTTCTCTTTGCCGAGAAAATGGTCAAATCGAGGGTCTTTACTATGATCCTGGAAGCTCCCCGTATCAACAACTCTCATTAAAACCGGAAAGTGCCATGATGACCCGTCCATCTTATTCTTTCCGGTAGGTGGAGCCGATGTGTTGCCAATTACAGCGCCCAGTGGTTTGCCAGCACTGTATTACTTTTTTTTCCGCGGCGTTTTCATTTAGCGGTGCTAAGTAATCCTCCGGCCCCGATCACTTGGATATTGAGAGCGTTTATTTGCTTTATACTGCGGCGTTTGAACAGTCTGGGATGACATTTCATATTATCACTTTTGCATAGCAGGATGGTGTTACATTTGGTTACCTGCAGTACATTTAAGGAACCGTTCGAACATTTGGTTTGGTCATCTATGAAAAGCCGCAGCCTTTCTATCAACAAGAGTACCTTATCTCGCTTGTAGTCACTTACGAACCAGGCCGCCAAACTCACACGTAATGAGAACCACGTTACCTTAATCTAGAGATGCGGGGAATGGTATCAATATCGCATGAATGCTATATTCAATGAGGTATCGCGGTGATGATCAGTGCGTGGACAAGCCTGCTCCGGGTGGACTTACCCGATCCTGCATCTTGAGACATGCAGATCTAGTAGAGGTTACATGGCCCTGTCGATCGTAGGCATCTATGTACCTGGGCATCAACAATGCGACTAATCACTCATCTCGTCACATCTTACTATGAATAATAGTTCGTGCAGCACGCTGCACTACAGTATTTATTACGAAGTCTTCACCCCCGAATCTCATTCCAAAATGCACCATCTGGACATTCTTCAGCGCCATGCATTTACATCATCTGCCCGTCTTGGCGGCCTTGGCTAGTTGCTGCAGTCCGGTTTCTGCCCATGTGCCACATCAGCCGAGAGACCAGGGGACTTGCAAGAAGACAACTGTTGCTATTCTGTAAGCACTGCCTAGAGTTTGGCTTCCTTATACCGGACTCAGAGCTAACAAACTATAGAGGAGGTGGAGTTGCAGGCATTACAGCGGCTGTGAGTTATCCCATGATTGTGACTGCGCATTCTTGGCTTCTTATCTAACAGTTCACAGCAAGCTCTTTCTAATGCCTCGGTTCATGACTTTGCTATCCTGGAGTACCGGGACACAATCGGAGGCCGAGCTTGGCACAAACCATTTGGCAAGAATCCGAAGACCGGAAAACCTTATACCATCGAGATGGGCGCGAATTGGGTATGTTGAACTCCACTAAAAGTATGATCCTCACACTAATGATTAATTCATAGGTGCAAGGTCTTGGAAACCCTGGCGGCCCCCAAAATCCTATATGGACTCTGGTGCGTATGAAGGCTAGACTGTCATCTGTCCATAGACTAATTGTCCAAACAGGCTCAGAAATATAATCTAAAGACCTATTACTCCGACTATGATAATGTTTCGACGTACAACGAAAACGGATACTCTGATTATAGTCATCTGTTGACTGAATATGACAATGCCTATGATATTGCCAATATGAAGGCTGGTGAGATCCTGAGCAGGAATCTTCAGGATCAGACGGCTCAATCTGGCCTGGCTCTGGCTGGTTGGAGCCCGGGCAAGCATGATATGGAGGCACAGGCAGTTGACTGGTGGAAATGGGGTAAGTTTACCTGCTTGGGGTTTTCATGGAACTATACACTTACCATCTGCCAGACTTCGAGGATAATTTCAGCCCCCTGGAGAGCTCTCTGGTTTTCGGCTGTGCTGGCGACAACCTGACCGAGAATGTCTTCAGCGACCACGACAACTTCGTGACTGACCAGCGCGGCTTCAACACCATATTCAAATCAGAGGCCGCCACATTCCTCAAGCAGAATGACCCACGACTGCATCTCAATACACAGATCACGGAAATTTCGTACTCCGACGATGGGGTCACAATACACAACAAAGATGGCAGCTGTATCACCGCAGCATATGCTATCTGTACATTCTCTCTAGGCGTCCTACAAAGCGAAGAAGTCAAATTCACGCCCACATTCCCAGAATGGAAACAAACCGCCATCCAGAAATTCACAATGGGCACTTACACCAAGATCTTCATGCAATTCAATGAAACCTTCTGGCCAACAAATACCCAATATTTCCTTTACGCCGACCCAGGCCTCCGAGGCTGGTACCCCGTCTTCCAATCCCTCTCAATGCCACAATTCCTCCCAGATTCCAACATCCTCTTCGTGACCGTAACAAATGAGTTCTCCTGGCGCGCAGAGCGCCAATCAGACGAGCAAACAAAGAAGGAAGTAATGGACGTCCTACGGAAGATGTTTCCAGAAACGACAATCCCCGATCCAACAGCCTTCCTCTACCCACGCTGGAGCACAGAGCCCTGGGCCCACGGTAGCTACTCCAATTGGCCCCCAGCGACGACGCTAGAGATGCACGAGAACTTGCGCGCCAATACGGGCCGGCTCTGGTTTGCGGGCGAGGCCACTAGTCCCACCTACTTTGGTTTCTTGCAAGGAGCATGGTTTGAGGGCCGGGATGCGGGCCGACAGATTGCGGGTATCTTAGATGGGTGTCATGCTAACTCGACTAAGTCGGAGTGTGGGGATAGGAGGCATTATGAGGTTTTGCATGGGACTTCACCTTTTGCTGATTATTCGGCTGTGAATGGGTGGACTGCGAATAGCTTTTATGATAGTAATTCGGACTAGGTGATTCATAATGATAAGCAGACTTTATACGGGAATTTAAGGACACACGGAAGAAAAGTAAATAATAGATATGCTTGATTAACCAGTAATCTATAAAAGCCCCAGTCTATAGAGCGCAAGCTATGCCATAATATGCTATATATGCAAATGCAAAATCGTAAACGTCCAAAATAATACAATAGAAACCCACACACCACACTTAAGTGTCGGTGTTCTTGCAGGTGAAGCTGGCAGTGCTAGTGTCATCGTGGATAGCAGTACCGGAGGCATACAGACCAAGCACACACAGAGCAAGACCGAAGATGGCAATGGCAACGTTCAGCACGAACAAAGCGATCTTCCTCTTGGAAGCGAACCAACAACCCTTGTTCAAGTGCAGCCAGTAGATACCGCTAAGACCGTAGCTGAACCAACTAGCGAACAGAGCACTGATCAGACTGTTCAAGTCACTGAAGACGGGGATAGCCTCAGCGATAATCCAGGCAACGACCCAGCAGGAAACACCGAGGCCAATCCAGATGCTGATGGACTTCCAGTTGTTCTGGTGGATCAGGCCGGACTTGGAGCAGCAGCGGAAGTAGATGTACTTCAGACCGATGTGACCGTTCACGACACCGGCACCGACGATGGTGGGGATGGCAATACCGTAGGCGACCTTCTTCATGAGAGGACCGGCGGCGCTAAGGGCGGGAGAGGGGACTTCACTACCGACGTAGTAGTAGATGACAACACCGGCAGTGAGGTAGAGGCAGATTTCGAAGCCCTGGAGCATGAAGAGGGACTTCTTGAAGTCTTGGGGGGTCTCCATCTCGGCGATCAGACCGAAAAAGGCGACGTGAGCGCAGTAGGCGAAGACAATGTTGGAGACGGCCTGGAAGGCTGTGTAGAGGGTTTGTTCGGTGGTAGCTTCGATGATACGGCCGGGGTGCTCCTCGACACCAACGGAGATCATGGTGATCATGACAGCGCTGAAGATACTGATGAAAGAGGCGAACGAGATCCAGGTCATACCCTTCATGGTACGGGGGATGGACAGCACGAGGGAAATGAGCATGCCGACGAGGGCGAAGACGATGGAGCAGGTGCCGTGGTTGGTGATTGTGTTCAACATCACACGGAAGGTAAGGATGTGACTGCCCATAACGAAGATACAGAACAAGAATTGACCTCCACCGAAGAGCTCGCGGCCGAAACGACCCAGCAAAATCTCACCGGCGTCTCCGAGGTTCTGAATGTGGGGGTAACGCTCACGCATGAGACCAATGTTGTATCCGGTGTAGGTAGCAAGGAGACCCAGGCCAATAATCAAGATGACACCGGGAACCAGGCCAAGGGTAGCGACAGCGTTAGGCAGAGAGAGGACACCAAGCGAGACAGACTCGCAAATCATGAGCAAACCACATTGCCTAAAACCTGGTCAGCAACCGCAATCTCTCAAAAATCCGGAGTATAAGCAAGAACATACCACCACTTCAAAGTCTTGTACTTGATCTCAGCGTACTCCTCGTTACCAAAGGCATCCGAGACCTCGCCATGCTTCATGGCAGCAACATCATCCTCGATATCCTGCTCATACTTCTGCTCCTGCGCAATCTTGTCATTGTGGTAAGCAGGAGGCTGGATGTTGACGGACTCCATGTTGAAGAGTAAAGAAGATGGATTCCGGGGTTGTCAACAAGCAGGTATGGGGAAGAAATAAGAATCCCACGCGAAATGGCAATCCATTAATAAAAGGGCCCCGGGATAGAGTTTTGATTACCCCAAAATCTCCGCGTGCCGATTTTGCCCCGTTGGGGGCAAAACTGGTGTCGGAAGCCTATCGAAGATCCACCGAACATTCCGTGTTGGACGATGGTTGGTTGATGGGCTTGACACCGGGCCGAGAATCGGCTGGCTCACCAATCACCGGCGCGGCTTCGCTAAACTTTGACTAATAAAGTTTTCTGCAAGGAACTTTACCCTGGGCGGCTCCCAGCCGCGCTATGCAGGTACACAGAGGCAGTGCTCGTATGATTGTTGGATGGTTATGTGGAGGCAAATGTATTTCCGCTCTCTACTGTAGACTGTTAAAAATGCGAATGAACATTCTTCATAGACTGTTACAAATTGATTTTTCCTTCTCTAATCTTTATTTCTCCTTCTCTAATTTTTATCTCATTGTTCGGTGTGGCTCGGCCAGGTACCGTTAAGGAAGTGAGGCGTGCCGCGGTTGTAATTTCTTCCTGGCGAGCCTCCGGACTTGGACTCTCACACTCCGAGAGTCACGCGTAAGATCGCCTGCATTGCATGTTGTCCCCATCATGCTTGGCACAATGGCTCTTGGCATCATAACTTTTTTTTCATAATTCTTCCACCAAATTCCACCATACAAGCTTCAAATCAATAATTCTGCATGAACACCACAAATCTCCCTTTTTCCAATTAGACTTCATACAAAGTTTTCGAGGCAAAAAACAAACAAAGTTTGTGCAGAATACGAATCCAGGCCTTTCGCGTGATTGACATTTACTCCCGCGTGGCTGACCCAGATCTCCAACCTTTTCTCTCACCGGTTCACCCGAGATTTTAGGTTAACACATTATGTAGGGGCACAAGATAAGCCTCTTGCTTATTTATTTCCGCAATATTCTATTGGTCTTCGCGTCGGGGGGTCCCTTGGGTATTTTCGAGCTTCCGAGCATTCCAGACGGTGGCGATTCCACTCGGGTCCAGCCTTACCGGATTAGGAAGGTCAATTACTACACCGTCCGGTGGGGTCCAATCTCGGATATCGGACGCATCGCACACTTGATGTTTGGGGACGCGTAGCTCTGCTGATAGACGCGATCCTAACAGTTTTAATGACCGGCTTTACTGACAAATCTGATGTGCCGGCCGAAATTGCCTTTTAGTTGCATGACAGGTGGGGCTGAAGAGCCGTATGGAGAACGCGGTTCATTCAGTAGATGGATGCGGTCACTACCTAATGTATGCAAATGCAATGTACATAGTGCGATGGAAACGCGTGTCAAACTTAGTATGCGCACAAACAGAATTCAAAGCCTCGGTACGAAGATGTTCATCACGATTAATAACGTAGTGGGCATGCATATTCAAACCAATAAAATCGCAGAAATGAAGTAAAAAAGTCAAAATGAAATCGTAGCTGGACGGTTGTCTGTCCCTCGATACCCCGTAGAAGATTAGGACCCGGAATCCCGAGGTTCAGAAAGCTTCCTAGAAAAGAGTTCCGGATCCTCCCAAGCTGCGGACTGTCGACGGCGGAGCTCTTCGAGCTGCATCAGGGGATTCTGTAGATCGCCATAATAAGTACGTGGCCCGGAGGAGGTGAGAGAACGCATCAACCGTGACACCCACCCATTCTTCCTGGTTCGGAACCCCCTCTGCGGCCGGGAGGGTGGATGTATCGTCGTCGCTCTCCAGACCCCGCACTCGATGGATCGGCGCTGGTGTCACCGGGAGACTGGGCCGTTCGACTTCCGTGGGGAAATCGGTCAGTTTCATGCCTTGTCGGTGTCCAGCGGATGTACCGACTGTAGTGGCTGTGGAAGCTGTTGAGAAGTTGCTTGTGCTCATACTGGTACTCCGGCTATGGCTTGAGTCGGCCTCCACGGAGCCTGATATTACCTGAGGCTTTCCCCGGCGACCTTGTTGAAGGGAATCCATGTAGCGCTGAATTTCCAGGTCTTCGTCCCAGGCATTGGAACGAGAGTATTGTTCGTAGGTTTGTGCAGAAGGTTCGAATACTGCTTGTGGTGGGAAAGGCTGAGGTTCGAATTGAGTGGATTCGGATTGAGTCGGTTCAAGAGGAATAGGGTCAGCCTGTTGAGGAAGCATAGGTATGGGCGGTTCTGGAGACGGTGAACGAGGAACAGATGGCTCTGTGAAGACTCTGGTCGGCTTGGGCGCGTGATTCTCCCAAGGGAAGATCTTTGTAACCCTTTCGGGCTCGGGTTTTGATTCGGGAACTTGGTAGTACATGTTTTTGGGGGCTTCAGGATACGATGGAGGTGGTTGAAACAGCGCGGTGTCCTCGGACATGGTGTATGTCTTCTGCTCCAGGCTAATACCTTCGGGCCTAGTATTAAGCGGTGGTGGTTCTCTGTATTGTATCAGCGAGTCACCTTCAGATGAATAACTGGTAAACAAAAAGCCAAGCCTTACCGGGAGGCATCCCATTCTGCCTTTGGTGCCTGGAAATGTTCTGGCTCAGGCGAGGGGGCTTGTTGCCAATTCTGCACCACTGCGGAAGGTGAAACGGGTTGAGGGTGATGGATGTGATCTTCAGCTTGGTCAGACGGTTGGGAGTGTTGATGCTGGTGATCGTGGTGGTGGCGCTGCTGCTGATGGGGATGCTGGTGATCGTGGTGCTGATCGTGATGCTGATGAGGAGGGGGATGCTGGTGGTGGTGATCATGATCATGCTGCGTTTGCTGGGCTTCTGGGTGAGGTTCATAGGATTCATGGTGCCCATGAATTACAGGCGCGGGAGCATAGAGAACGGGCGGTATGAAGGTCGAATACTGTTCTTCTCCGCGAACATACTGCGGAACAGCACTCAAGACTGGCATCTGGTTCGCAATAGAATCCTGGGTCGCTGCATGGTGGCCATGGTGCGGCTGTTCATAATGCGCCTGAACCGCCTCCGGTAATACCTGACCAGGCACATTGTGATCCTCGGCATGGGGAAAATGATGAGGTTCTGGCCAATGTTCATGATCATGATGGGTATGTAGTGATTCTGACTGGCCTGCAGAATGAGCTGTCTGTGGATGGCCTGAGACTTGTGGAGCCTGTGGAGCGCTTTTTGATTGCGAGTAAGAGACCTGATTCTACTGTTAGCTAGGCTCCCCAACTGAAGCACAATACTCACAAAAGGCGAGTGATAATGTCTATCATAGACCGACCACCACTTGTTCAGTAGCTGGTTGTACGGCGAGTCCAGCGGAACTACCTGCCTGGGCATGTTCCACGGCTTTTGCGAACCAATGAAGTGAATCAAGCTGATCGTACTCTGAAAATGCTTGTATGCAGGGATGTACTGATAGTTCGCACTGGGCGTGCAGTTATACGTGAAGCTCAACCTATGCCAATCTCGGAAGTGCATGTTCAACAATCCTTGATCGGCTCCATCAAAGCTAATGCCCCGCTCAGCCAGCGCCTTCAGAGAATAATAGTCCTGCATATTAGGGCGGAGAACCATGAGCCCACTATTAAAACAATCTGGCCAGCCTACATCGGGTGCGGCGGCAAAGTTCTCGTCCAGTGAGAATAGCTCGTCTGGTGCGCGAAGAGACACGACGTCACAGTCGATATAGACGATCCGCTCGTACTGTGTCAGGCGCCAAAGCTCGATTTTTGTGAAGGTCGCAATCAGATCGGGTCGGTCCATTAGCCATAGGTTTGCGGGTTTGCCATTCACGATTGAATGGACTGGGATGAGTTCGTCGTAGACCGTCTAGGGCACGTGAATATGTTAGAATCGAATCGGACGAAAATTATGATGATAGAACATACCCGAAGCTCATTGACCGTCTCTGACCTCAGTGTGTTCGGTGTAAAGAGCGCAACCAGCTTTGCTGTTGTTCCATTATCGCGCAACGAATGCGCCAGTACCATAGCACCTAGACGAAGCTCAAGTCAGAATACAAGCTTCAAGGCGGACCACGAAAGCTTCTTACCGGGCAAATAGTTATCGCTCAACAGCAGCTATAAGAACGAGGTAAGCTTCACTTCTCTTTTCTTTCAGCTCATCGGACAAAAGGGGGCCGACGTTACTGACCGTGCAATAAACGCCCCTCTGTTCGGAATCCATGACGACAAGCTTGGCTCAACGTGACCCAACACTTGGGAGCAGGTAGCACGCGCGCAATTGTGAGGGAAGAGACCAAGCAAAAGAAACCCCCGTTGGCCCACGATTATATTTATCCTGGGTGAACTTGTCTCCAATGACAGTTTGGACTGGTCCCGCTGCTCAACAAGCTAGCGGACCACAGAGACTGTGGTACCTGAACCGGACGCAGGTTCTAGGAAAACGAAAACGACTTGCTCTCACAAGCGCCGCAGCATTCTGTCTGGTAAGCCGTGCAAGGTCACTCTCAGTTGATGTGACAATCAGGGGTAAATGAAGAAACTTCCAATCTTGAGAAATGAAAGCAAAAAGAGGGGAAACGTTGAACTCCTCAGAGCTAGCGATCGAGGGGAAGAGTGGACTTCGGGGAAGAATCTCCACTTGCTGACACGGGTGATCCGAGCTTTAGCACCCGCGTTCAGTAGCTCCACTTCCAAGGTTATAGCAGTTGCAACACGAGGCTTCCAAGGTCCCGCGCTACGTTCTTCCGATTACTCTAAATTAATTCAAACTGACATCTGAATTGTTCGATTTGCTCACAGATTGTAGGTTGGGATGTTTCGCACAGACACAGGGGGTGAATCAACTAATTTTTGCCGGTAAAATTGGCTTCCCATTCGGAGCCGGGGGTTGGTTGGGATGGTTGCCAGGGGGTTAGGCGGGACGCCACCGGTACCAGGCGCTGCATGGTGATACAAAAAACTCCGGACAACGGTCACAGTTTTATAAGAATACCCAGAGGGCAAGATACCCATATAGGTACATTTCGCTCGAAATTACTTCCGGGCAATGACTTCCACGCTGGACTTACTCAACGCAGCGCCGATATCGCCTTGCTCGCCCTCAATGGCCCATTCAATTGCCTTCGTTAGAGCCACACGACTCTCTAGCTCAATGGGTGTAAAATGTCCCGACTTGGGGAGCAGAACGACCTGACTGTCCTTGGGGATGAAATCCGACATGCCATCCAGACAGATGGCAGTGTGTAGCGCAATGTCTTTCTTACCCCAAAATATGGTCGAGGGGGCCTTAAGAGCGCCCTTGGCTCCCTGGGGCTCCTTTCCATCTGCGAGTTTATCCAAAGCAACCACAGTCTCGAGAGATTTCTTCCAGTAACTAACTGACGCACCGTCCCGGTAGTAGCCGGCAAGGTTCATTACGTTGGCAAACTTGGAGTCGAAGCGAACAGTATTCGGGTATGTCTCGCCATCCGCAGTCTGGGTCTTGGACTCTTCCAGAGAGGGGCCCATGCTGCTAGCCATGGAGTTCGCCAGATCTTGGGGGGTAGGTTTCGCACTGCCGTGCGAACCGATGTGGATCAGCTTCATAAATGCTTGGTTGCCGCCTGTCAGGAAGAAGCGGGAGAAGGGAACGGGCAGCCGCATCACGAAGATATATCCCGACATTTTGAGCTGATACCTCACGGGAGCTAGGGTCTGCCATGCTTGGCGCAACGGCGCGCGAGCGTTGAGTGGAGAGCTCCATGCATCGTTGAACATCTTCCGTGCAGCAGAAAGCATACGGCGGATATTAGAATTAATCAGGCTCATCTGGGTAGGGAATTAGCTGGGGTTACACAGTAGGCGACGAGGATTGGCTTCAGGACTACTTACTAATGGGCCATTGCTCAGGAGGAAACGATCAGCCAGTGATGGTGCTTCAGCTGCTAGTCTCATCGCGATAACGCAGCCCCAATCATGGGCGACAATGATAGTTCTCTTCTTGCTCGTTTCCGTAGCACTGTCAACGCCGTATTGGATTCGCAGGTTGATGATAAGCTGCGCCATGTTCTCGAGGACGTTTGTCCCATTGTATTTCTTGACTCCTTGGCTGCCACCGTAACCAGGCATGTCAATCGCTACTAAGGTAGCAGATTTTTGCAAGTCAGGGTTGCTAGCAATGTGTCGCCACACAGCCCAACTGTCTGGGAAACCATGAATAAAGATCACTAAAGGCTTGCTGGAAGCCAGCACTTCCTTGGATTTGGGGACATCATTGCTGAGAAAATGGAACTTAAATCCAGTAGGAAGAGTCAGGAAATAATGGGAGAGTCCAGCATAGTCCTTAGACAGATTCCACAGGCGGTCATGAGCTGTGCCAGATTAGGAGAAATTTTGTTGGGAGATAATGGGAAGACACATGGCACATACCAAGTTGGAGCTCCAGCTGATCCTTTTCTGTGGGCTTTTTGAAAAATAGACCTAATCGGGCCGTTAGGAGGCCATACAAGACCAGGGAAATAAATCCATAGGTGTAGGCTACCATCCAGATGGTAGCCCTGATCAGGAAGCTTGCCATACTGGTGCGAAAACTAGCAATTGGTCATAGAGAAAGGTGAAAGAAAGTCTGGGGAGAGTTTCAGGGTGACACAGCTTTATCAAAGAAAGCTCACGCCAGAGGGGAAACCTCGGCCTCGGTTTCATTAATCATCCACCTTAGGTCTCCACCTGGCAATCAGCCAAAGAAAACCCTATTTACGCCTTAATTATCTGGATTACAATAAACAAGTCAAGTATGCAATTCGCTTGGATAAGAGTGCTTTTCCAGCATTTTTGGTGAAATACAGTGGTATCCGCCTCAATGGATCGGATCCTCCCAGGAAACGCCAAGTCCATCTTCACATGCAATCAGATAAAAAAACAAGTGTATCAGGCGGGACAAAAAAAACCCCAGGTGGAAGCAAGCAAGTATTATGAGTGAAGCAACATCAAAAAGGGTATTAACACATGATGGGGGGTAGCGGCATGACGAAATAAAAGGGGGGGAATAACATCTAGAACATTGAAGACAACAAAGAAAAAGCCGTTATCTCGTCGAGTTCCCGCGCGAGGCTGTCTCGATTCAGCATGCGGGACTGGGTGGGAAATTAGGGTATATACAGAAGCGATGTCTAGGAAGAAGGGAGGCTGGAGGATGCGATGCAGTTCACAGCGAGAATCCGAGTCTATCTCGGTTATCGTCCACAAGACGGCCGTATCTATCATCCAAGTTAGTTCAAGGTTGACAGAAACAATGGGGGGGGGGGGGGGGGGTATGACTTACTCTAGGAGCAAACGGAAGAACCAGACCTCCAGGTCCTCATTTCGCAACACTTTCTGGGCCCAATCCTGGCCCTGAGCTGCGATTCTTGGCGCTGTTTTCCTGCCATCTTCCTCGGACAAGAAGTACCGCATAGTTTCTGTATACTCATTACCCTTCAGGCTGAGCGGCGCGTAGTGCACCCAAGGCTTGAGCCACTCGTCATGCCACTCTCGGAAAATGGCGATCTTGTAGACAAAGCTGTTGCTATGGAGGAAAGCATAAAAGCGTCCACTGAAGGCGTTTCCATCCACATCAACCAGGTATTTGTGCGCCCATGCGTCCTGCTGGCCAGCTGCCTTGACGACTTCAAAGTATTCCTCTTGGGCATGGCAATCATCCGGGTCACACTGCCCAATGAGTGTAAATTTGACATCGAACGCATCCCGGAATTGCTCCTGCTTCACCTCCTGCGCGGCCCACAAATTATCCGGTTGGCGGGCGAGAATCTTGGTTGTACCGAGGGAGTTGACGTTGTCGACAAACTGTTGACGGTGTTGGCGACGCCAGCCACCTGCACGCGAGAAGCCACCGGTCGTAGACCCACGCCAGTACATCCGATCCGTTTTTGCTTCCCATTTATAATCCTTTTTCTGGTCGTAGGGCACCTTATCGGCCCAGTACCAGGGGCTGGGGTAAAGAATGTCCTGGAAGCTGGAGATCTTGCTCTGCGAAAAGATAGGGAACAGGTCGTGGACGACATCAAAGGCGTTCGGGCGGTCAAAGAATCCGTAAGTGTGTCGAAGGGACGGAGTGTGGCAGATATCAGAGAAGGCGGTAGTATTGTAAATGAAGCCCAGTTCTCCATACGCATACGGGTCACCATTATCGGCCACGTCGTCGTCGAGCGATCTTGCAGGGCTATCGACAGGGCAGGAGATGCGCGAGTTGGTCCATGTGGGCTGATGCGCGAAACGGTTGAAACGAGTCGTGCGCACCTCATCGATACGATCTCCCTTGTTCAGATCCGGGGCGCGTGGTGACCACACGTTTATGGGGATATCACCATTGAAAGCAGCGGGGATCACATAGTCAGTAGCGGTCTGTACAAGACGTTGGAGGTCGTCCCCAGGGATCACGACGCGAGGCTCATCGTGGGTGTTGAAGACCAAGTCCATGTCGGGGAGGTACTTGACGAAATCGGCCATCATACCAGTTGTGGCCTCGCGCTGCCATTTCCGACCATCACCACCTCCTTCAGTCAAGGTCACCTTGCCATCGCGGATCAGGACGCCCAGCACTGCATTGTCGAAACCAAGAGTCTCACGAGCGCGTTCACGGATGGTTGCCGGCTTCAAAGCCCAGAAGGGGAGCAAGGAGTGGTAGATAGAATCGAATTCATCAACCAACTGCACGCCCTTAGCCTTAGCAAACTGGAACCACTTGTCGAAGTTGGGTGGCGGGTGCATTTTGTAGCGACGCTTGTACTCCTCAACCGCCTCAGCCAGGGTGGCGGACTGGCGCGACTGTACATGGGCAAAGTGTTGCTCGGCATTGTCGACTAAGTTGGCGATTGGATGAATCTTCTCAGGGGTGTACGATGTTTGGCCCGCATGGAGTTGAGGGTGCTTGATCGGTTCGGGGGGAGGGAGTTCTACTGGCGGCTGGGGGGTTGTTTTCGGAGGTCGTAGGTAAACGAGAGAGAAGCACGCGAGCAGAACGACCGCAAGTAGGATGATCAGACGTTGGGGTCGCATCCTGCCATCTGGAGAAGGCATGAAGGAGGGGGAAAGGTAATTAACTTGAGAGGGGGGGGTTAAAGACAAGGAAAAAAGGGTCTAGGGAGAGGGATCCATTTACATTCTGGAGGTGTCCAGGCTGGCCAGGTTGGCCAAACCTACTTCAAAAAACTGGGGCACTTGCCAAGACGCTTGACATAATTGTCCACGTACCACGTCAGCGCAAGCTTTTTTAACCTATAAGGCTCTTATTATCAAGGTTTGTGATCTTTATTTTCTTTGTCCAGCTTTCATAGATCTCAGGGGCCAATTTTCCTCAAGCCTAGGAGGCGAGATCATACATCGGGTAAAGATACCACCGTTGTGCAGGGCTAAAAGATCTATAACTGAGACGAGATCTATACTAATTTGTTCCCTATTTTAATAAAACAATCAATAGCAAAATGTGAAGTTATCTACAGATGGTCTAGTCCCTTGCTAAATGCCTTAAATGTTTCCCCAAGTGGAGGCCAAACTGCATCTCGCTTATTTATTTTTCCCTTGGTGTAAACCTTGGAACCTTGGAAGCGAAGCTTATTCGAGAAATACATTCGAATATATATGCTATTAGGTACCTGGGTCAAGAATACAGCCCGATTTTCCTATACACGCACGGTCCATGACACCCCGGTATGCTCCTGGGTTATCTATTCTTGGGCAATGTCGGGGCTGGGTGCAGTTCGTGGTGGCAGACTTGACGGTGGTCCAAACATAGAGCCATAAAACCTTCAAAGCCTCGCAATAACCAGTCCACAATAATACATCAACCGAGACAACAGTTCTCAACAAGCACTATACTCGAGCTTCCCACCGTATAGCCGCCCAAGAACCCACCCCATTCAACACAAAGGCTCCAAACGATTGGACCATATACTTTTGCGCTTGGGCAACATGGAAGTAAACTGCAACAGATAACAAAACAACCAACGAAACATGTACCAGATAGAAAATCCGTCGCCGATCCTGTACAGACCGAGCTGCGGCCGCCCGGTCGCGAGCTGCGCCCTTCTGAGTGGTACCACGAGGCCGGACGAAGAGCAACAAAGCAACGGCCGTAGACAGGGCTAGAAGGCCACACTGCACATCGAAATCACGCACTCGCTTCGCCAAGAGCGTGCCAAACTCCGGGTGGCTATTCTGCACAAAGAACAAGAGGTAGAGAGTGGCATGTCCAAAAATCAGAGGCGAGATAACCATACGGCCAAAAAGCCGGTGGTACGGGGTAATGGTACTTTGAGGAACAGAGGTGATGAACGAAAAGATAGATGATGCAGATGGCTTGGAGGTTGATATGTATGCTGCAGGTGACATCAAAACCTGCAAGGGAATCTGAGAGAGAGCAACATGGCCTAGCGCCTTGGTCAAGTGGAGGTAATCTGCGGGGGGTAAGCTGCTGTTGACAAGGATTGTACAAAAAAAAGGTAAAGAAGCAAAAAAGTAAACATACCATCCCCGCTATTCCATACACAGAGGCCAACTAACCATGATAGCCAAAGGCCACACACAGCATACTGCCTCCGAGTTTCAAGCCACCCAGCGACCAGAGGTCGATCCAACCATGAGACGGGTCCTCGAGTTGTTTTGGCGCCACTATCCATCTGAGACAAGGTCTTCCGGCTTTGATAGATGACTCGAAGGAGGATGATGACTATCATGATGGACCATTGTGCAAAGGCACCCCGAATATCCAGCAGCTCCCTGCGATGGAGCTTCTCCTCTTCGGAAAGAGTCACGAAATGCCATGGCCAAGGGAATTCCATATTGTAAGCCAAATTATATCCCTGGTTGAGAGACGGATCGAGAATTGGTCTCTAGACTAGTAGGTCAATACACTGAAGTGCTGATTGAAGAGGATGCTGTATAATTTAGAACCCGCGGATCCGAAGACAGTTCGAAATTAGCGGGACATTGACATGCTAGAGAGGAAATCTGGTGTGCAATCTGTGGTGATTCTTTCTTGGTGTCCGATCAACCGTGTAAACGCTTGCAACTGAGCTTTGTTGAAGGTACTGACCAGGTGTCATCGACTTACGCGCGCAACGGATTTAGGGCGACGCCGTCTCTGACCCGCTGACAAATGATGCGATTTGACTCGTCCGTCACTCTAGCTTACTGGACTACATGATCAGCGCCTAGAACCATGATTGATATGTATATCCCTGCTGAATCAGATTACGTGTAGAGAGAACCAGTAGATAATTTTATTGCCACATAAAAGGAGAGGCGCGAAGATCTTTGAGCCGACCTAGTCCTGGAAGCAGTTAGCAGCAGAATAAATTGGTAGCTAGATTCTAGACCAGGTCCTAGCCTCTAATGGATAATAGGATCGGATCAGCCGAGCAAAAATTAATACTGTCGTCGTTGCTTTTATGACTACCTCGGACCGGCATAGACCGTTATGTATGGATCAAAAAAACCTCTACATTAAAAAGAAAAACGCCATCAAGACATATCATCCCACAAAGCTGGCTATTCTCTAAGCTGACAGGATGTCCATGCCCAGGAACCACAATGGTCTTTGCGTTATTTCTTTGCGCACTGGGGGTTCTCGCAAGAGAATAAATTTGCATGGGAAGCCACTATTTCCCTGTTAAATTCCTCAAGGAGAGGTTTGCATGGCCTCCTCCGGGTCAGCACCCGCAGTGGTGGCGAAGTATCGGACATCAACATCGTCATCTTCCTGGAGCTTCTCCAAACTGGGCATAACCTTTTGCTGAATGAGCTCTTGGCTGTGGGGCGAAGGAGTGACGGTCTCTCCC
The DNA here is from genome assembly GCA_023626355.1 of Penicillium sp. S1602. NCBI lineage: Eukaryota > Fungi > Ascomycota > Eurotiomycetes > Eurotiales > Aspergillaceae > Penicillium > Penicillium sp. S1602. The sequence continues at coordinate 62,663 of JAMAGW010000008.1, read as the reverse complement.
GACTTCTCTACCTCAACCAGGGTCTTGTCGGCTGGAAGGCGGCGCAAGGTATCAATAAGAACAGCGTAAGATTTGGCAACGTTGAAACGGATGTTAGGGATCTCATCCGCCACCAGTCGGTCCAGGATGGGGAGAATGGATTCTTCGATGATATCAAGGGTGACAACAGGGGCAAGAGTCTGTATGAATTAGCACTAGTGGCAATCGGGTGAAGAATGTGAAACTCACAGAAATAGCAAAGCATGTTGTCATCCGGTAAAGGTAATTGGGGTGCTGTCCCATGGCGACCACCTTGGGAATAATAGACTCCTTAGACCACTCTACACCAAAGACCTCTGTAAGTTTCTTCAGGTTCTGAGTGGCAGCCTCTCGGATCGAGAAGACTGTGTCACCTAGCCAGCCCATGCACAGATCGCTCAACTGCTCATCAAAGAACTTAACTCCCAATTGGCTCGCAAGAAGGGGAATGTATTCAATGATGGCAAGACGCACGCGCCATTGCTTATCCTCAGCCAGCTGAACAATAGCGGGGAGCAGAGATTGGGAGAGAAGATCAATGCCAATAACTAAAACAAAGTTAGATCGAGCTTGAAAAGTGACATTGAAATACTAGTATTACCTTTGTTAACTTGCTCAAGCTTGGAGATGATGTGGAGGCGAACATCAGGGAAGTCATCCTTGAGCATCGAAAGGAACATAGGAAGAAGATGGGCAATGGTTCTGAGGGTCAGATTAGTAAGTGATGGTCATCTGAAAGTGGGTGTTTTAGAACATACTCTTCTTTTCCAAGAATGGGCGCAAGACCGCTGATTTGAGTTCCGAGAGAAGCCCGAACATGCTGAGATTGATCGGAAACAAGATCCTCTACGCTGGTCATGATCTCGTTGAGCAGAGTGTCGCGGTCAATCAAGCTGCAGAAGCCTTATCAAACTGTCAATAGCTGTCACGAGGCAAAGAAAGGTTCTGGCAACATACCAGGAATCTGGCCAGCGACCGCAGTACGGACCTCGGCCTCGGTATCCTTCAGAAGTTTCACGAATGCGGGCACCATATCGCGTGTGATAACTTCTTCGTGCACTGCTTTAGCGATCTGGAAAAAACATTAGTACCGAATGCAAAAAACCCCGACGTGTCGTATTTGGACTGCAGACCTTCTCATATCTATCGGCGACCATGTACCGGACCCTCCAGCTCTTATCCTCAAACAAATTCCGCAGCGAAGTCAGCAACACTCCGTGGCTGGGCTGCTGTTCCTTGGGAATTTCTTCCGCGATGGCGATGAGAATGTCGACAGTCAGCAAGCGAACGCTGTCCTGGTCATCGCTTGCGAGATATTGGAAGAGGGGTATCATTTCATCGATAACGACGGGGGTCTGCATCTCCTTGACGAACTTGGCCAGGTTGTTCGCCGCTTGCCGCCGCACCATGGGGGTCTCATCGTGTACCAGAGCACCGAAGTGCTGTCTAAGGCTCTGCTGCGTTGTTGCGGTGCCTTTCTTGTATGGTGTGCAGTACAGGCCAGTTGCTGAGACCTTGGAGGTGAACCAGTCGGCTTTGGAGAGATGGAGGACCAAGGGGACAAAGTGCTCTTCAACTTGGCTCTCAGACAACTGCTCGCAAACCTTGTTGAGAGATTCGACAGCCTGCATTATCAATCAGCAACATATCCACCAAGCCCCTAAATCTATCTCAACCGACCTTTTCCCGAACCAAAGGCTCCTCAATCGCCGCCAGGTTCTCCAACGGAGACAGGAGCACGTGCGCGTGTTCCGGTCCTCCGACATACTCTGTGAAGTTACCTAGCTCTTCGCTGAGTGCGGTCAAAACCTCGTCTTCATCCTCCACGGAGTCTAGAAATAATCTCTGTTAGGCGCATGCAAGATGGGCAGGGGTCGGTAGATGGGAACCAACCGTCCAGGAATGGAATGAGCTCCTCTCGGGTTCTTTCGGGGCCCAGAGCAAGAGCAATGGTAGATAGGCGGTGAATAGCATTGAGGCGGAGGAGGACATCATCGTGCTAGGAGATTGAGATGTGAGCTTTGACACATCAGACTCACCCCTCCACCGGCGGAGGGAGGGGGGAAAGCATAGAGATCATCCTTGAGATACCTTCAGCTCATCAATGAGCACCGCGATAGGGTAAAGCTCATCATTCTCGTTTTGGCCCTCCATCACGGATATCGGTGTAGATTGTATATTAGGTGGCGTGTCGGGGAGTCGGGGCGGGAGGTCCCAGTCCTGAGAGCAGGGTTGATATCGGGGGCGGGTTGGTTCGACCCAGAGAGGTAGAAATTAAGGGTGATCAAAGGAAGGATGACGGCATGAACTCAAGACACTGAGGAGTCCAAAGGCAGGTTAGTTCTGACGCGGGGTGGATCGAAAATAGGAAGGGGAGAGTGGTAGTTGGAGAGAGAGCGGCCGGAGCGAGGTTTCGTGGGGTTTTGGGCCGCAGACCACTAATTTGGATGGAGTGAAGCAGCAATAAGCAGGAAAAATGCGGAAGATGAGGACACACCAGACAATTGAGACGTGATATATAGTCTATCACCTAAAACTAGTTCGTAATGCGTTGAAAATCCTGGAGAACCCTTAGGTATTTTTTTGGTTGAATGTTTTCCACCGATTTGATTCCCTCTGAGCTTTCAACGATCAAACACTGCGGCTGGGTGTAAATGACATACCACATGGCACGGGCCAGTTGCCGCCGTGAACCCACACTATGAGGTCAGATTTCATGGAAATGTGACAATACCATACAGCATGTCACAAAAGAGGGGGACATATTGTGGCGGTGGTGGCTTGCGCGCAGAATTTCTGTTTCGGAGTCATTATCATATCTCTCTCCTCGCTAAGTGTTCCCTTTGGTGACTCGGAATTGGTACGTTACTCTCGGATTTACAGATGGACGGATAATACTGTTCTCTCTGAATATTCTATATATCTTCCTCCGCTAACATAAAAGTTTTCTCGCTGCCAGATTTTGTGTCGCATCGCATAGCGAACTTCCCCCGCCATGCCCACTATCTCGGTCGACAAGGCCGCTCTTTTCAAGGAGTTGGGCCGGGAGTATGTCATTCTTTCAAGAGATACATTTGCCTCGAATTGTCTAAACTGATTCTGTGCGACTCTATAGATATACCACAGAGGAATTCGATGAGTTGTGCTTCGAGTTTGGTGAGTCAGTCCCATTGATGAACTCTTGCGGGGCATTGCGCTGACCAGTTTTTTAGGTATCGAACTTGACGAAGACGTATGACCCTCTCCGATCCCACTTACATGGAGAACATGCGACTAAGAAACTACAGACCACCAATTCCGACCGACCCATCGTCAACGGCGTGCAGGAGCCCCCGCAGCTTAAGATTGAAATCCCCGCCAACCGGTATGTCCGGTCCTACAAGAACACATTGAAGGGGAGACTAAGACATGTTCCAGATATGATTTGCTGTGCTTCGAGGGCATCCAATTGATGCTCAATATTTTCTTGGGCCGGAAACCCTTGCCCGAGTATAAGTTGGTTCCGCCCCCGAACGGCCAGCTCCAGGAGATTATCGTCAAGGAAGAGGTAGGTACTCTTGGTGACGCTCTCCAGCGACCAACTTACTAAGTTATCATGACAGACCACCAAGATTCGCCCTTACGTCTCCGGTGCTATCCTACGAAATGTCAAGTTCGACACGGCTCGCTACGAGTCCTTCATCGCTCTCCAGGACAAGCTTCACCAGAACTTGGCCCGTCAACGAACCCTCGTCTCAATCGGTACCCATGATTTGGATACCGTTCAAGGGCCTTTCACTTACGAGGCTCTCCCTCCCAAGGACATCAAGTTCACCCCGTTGAACCAGACTCAGGAGATGAACGGCGAGGAAATGATGAACTTCTACGAGGTATGACAGGGTTTAATTTTTTGGTATTTCCCAGATGCTCATTCATGCTGCGCACAGAAACACCAACAGTTGGGTAAATTCCTGCACATTATTCGCGATTCCCCCGTGTACCCCGTTATCTATGATTCGAAGCGGACTGTCTGCTCCTTGCCCCCCATTATTAACGGCGACCACTCCAAAATTTCGGTGAACACCACCAATGTCTTCATTGAGATCACCGCGCTTGACCGAACAAAGCTCGAGATCGTGAACCGTATGATGGTCACCATGTTCTCTCAATACACCTCGGAGCCATTCACGTAAGTGGAGCCACACAGGGACCTTGAATATACACTGATATGATGTACAGTATCGAGCCCATCAAGATTGTCTCCGAGCACAATAACGAGACTCGCATCACCCCCGACCTTTCTCCCCGCACCGCCGAGGCCGAAGTTTCTTACATCAACCAATGTTGTGGCCTTAACCTCACTGCGGAGGACATCAGCACCCGACTGTCCAAGATGGCCTTCCGCGCCAAGCCTTCTGCCACCAAGCCAGACATCGTCGAGGTTGAGATTCCCCCGACCCGTGCCGATGTCCTTCACCAGTGCGACATTATGGAGGATGTCGCCATCGCTTACGGCTTCAACAACCTCCCCCGCTCGTTCCCCAGCAAATCTGGCACCGTGGCCCAGCCCCTCCCCGTCAACAAGCTGACCGACATCATCCGTATGGAGGCTGCCATGGCTGGCTGGTCTGAGGTTCTCCCTTTGATCCTGTGCTCGCACGATGAGAACTTTGCCTGGTTGAACCGCAAAGACGACGGCACCACCGCCGTCAAGCTGGCCAACCCCAAGACTCTGGAGTTCCAGATTGTCCGCACCAGTCTGCTTCCCGGTCTCCTCAAGACCATCCGGGAGAACAAGGGCCACAGTGTGCCTATGAAGGTCTTCGAGGTCAGCGATGTCGCCTTCAAGGATCTGACTCTGGAGCGCAAGAGTCGCAACGAGCGCCACTTTGCCGCTGCCTGGTACGGAAAGACCAGTGGTTTCGAGATTGTGCACGGTCTCTTGGATCGTGTGATGGCCATGATGCGGAGCGCCTTCATCATCGGCGAGGAGGGTCTCGACAACCCTGATTCTGGTGCTGCGCAGTACTGGATCAAGGAGCTGGATGGTAAGTTATTATGGCACCGTTTACCCATTAATTAAATGCTAACTTACTCTTGTACAGACCCCACCTACTTCGCCGGCCATGCCGCGACCATCCACGCCCGTATTGGTGACAAGGAACACGTCATTGGTACCTTTGGTATCCTTCACCCTACCGTGCTGGAGAAGTACGAGCTTAAGTACCCCGTCAGCACCCTGGAGATCAACATCGAGCCTTTCCTCTAGGTTGAATATAGCTATATCCTGTGAAGACTGACGCAGCTGATGACATGATGAGGAGTGCTCTTATTTTTGATACGCCCTGTTTCGATTAGAGCTACAGAGATGCCAAAATAAAATCAATATGCTTCAATGTTTACTCAGTCCTTGCTTTTAGTCGTGGAGGGCAATCTCGTAGATAGTGGAAGCTCAGTCTATATTGCACGTCAAATCCTGTCCTTGAAATAAATCCATAGATGCTACTCGAGAAGCCTCGGAGAATTTCAATGCCAGTAGCATTTAAAAATTTTTTATCATGCACATAGAAACCTCGAATCTTGTAGTATACGGACCCACTTTTTTGACAAGTACCCCACGTGGAATTCAAGCTTTTATCTGATTTAAGGATAAAGTCGCAGAGAAGTGCTATAAGATTTTCCAAGGTTAGCTCCCAGACAACAACACTTGGCTCCATAATCTCAAGTTCATACATTTGTGGTCAGCTATAAGTACCACGAACGAAAATATCTGACTAATGTTGGTGTGCTGTGTGGATACCTAGGTGTGGATCATGATAGGGTATTGGATTCTATGAAAAATCTTTAGAACGGTACTACACTGATAGTAACTTCTAAGGGTTGAACAAAAAGTGGATATTGTACCAAGGTCTGGGTTGTATCACTTGCTCCCTTACCCCGATCTTACATACAATTTGTATGCATACAAATGCGTGGGGACCTCGGTATAATGATTCCTCATTGACAATCATACATCCACTGGAAGCTGATTTGACCTATACCGCAAAATAAGCTCTCATGGCAGAAACTTGGATTTATATACTATGTAGCAGCAAACAACTGTTACGCCAATGGAATATGCTCAGTGCAAAAAATCTTGAATCTTCATGTAATTTTGATTGCGTGAGGTAGAGAGTATGAGGTTAGGTTAGGAGGAAGAAAGAAAAGGAATAGCCAGGATTAATGAGAAAACAACATTTACTCCTGAGCGTAAGCCTCAGCACCACCCTCTGCCTCGGCAGCCTGCTGCTCGGCCAGACGCTGCTGCTCAGCGAGCTGCTGGGCGGCAACAGCCTTGGCACCGTAGTCCTGGCTCATGGGCTGGAGGACGGGCTGCTCCTCCTTGGGCTCGATGATGGTGACCGAGTCGGGGAGGGTCTTCTGGGGGCCGGACTTGCCCTCGGGGTCGGAGCCGCGCATGATCTTGACCTTGATACCAAGGACACCCTGGCGGAGGAGGACGTGGCGGGTGGCGGAGTCGATGAACTCCTTGGCGGGCTGACCGGAGTGGATCATGAAACCATCCTGTTGATGTATGTTAGAAACAAATTCCCAGATAACTGTGAGATCTGAGAAGCGCATATGGGAAAACCACCACGCATTGGGCCCGGACACAATCTGATCGGTCGAAAGGCCAAATCCCAACACGCAGCTTTACCCCCCATATACCCTCTCAACATCGGTGTAAACGTACAGTGAACTTCATGGACTTGGCACGGGCAGCACGGAGCTTTCCGGAAACAACAACCTCACAACCCTTGGCACCGCTCTCCATGATGAAGCGGAGGACACCGTAACAGGCACGACGGACGGCAAGACCGTTCAGGAGCTTGTAGCGGAGGGACTCGCACTGAGCGACAGCGGAGAGACCACGGTTCTGGACCTTGGCGGCATAGAGGGAGACGGAGTTCTCGGGGAACTTGAAACGCTTCTGGATGAGGGAGGTGAGCTCGCGGATGCGGCGACCCTGCTCACCGAGAACCTCCTGGGTGTGGGTGGCACGGACAACTGTAGAAAGCACCATCCGTTAGCATTGAATCCCGTTTTCCACTGAATATGTCCCCCAAATGGTGATCTTTAAATTTTTCAATGTCGGCAATTCCAGACATTCCTTGCTCTTGCAGATCTCAAATTCCACCCAATATCCATCAACAATAAGGAAAATCGAAGGGCGAACGTACTGATGTCGGTGACGGTGGGAGTAACACGGACTTCGACACCGGAGTATCCCTCCTCAGCCAACTCGCGCTGGAAGAACTCGTTCAGCTCGGCGTAGAAGACACCGTCAGCGACGAACTTCCGGCGCTTGGAAATAGCTCCCTGGACAGCGGCCATTTTTGCGTTCCTGGTTGGTGGAATTGGGGGTGTCGACGAGGGGGAGGGCGTGGTCGAGGTCGAGAGGTTGGTCGCTCGGTTGCGAGTTTGATTTAGTGGGGATTTTTGGGCGTAGGGCTTCCATTGCCCGTTTAGGCTAGGGCTCAACCCTCGCTTACATTAAAGCACATATCAGGTCTAGTGTTGACACCTGAGCCATCGGGTGTCCAAGAATTTACAAGTTCAGGCATCAAGGCATGAATGACGTTATTGGGTTTGGAAGTATGGAAATGTTTCATGTGCTCAATTCTTCAGTTCCCATAGAATCGGAAGAAAGTAACCTCCACCTGGGCCCAGTCCCTTGAGAATGTGAATTCCCAATGGATATTCATATGTCTTGCTTCTTATTCTGAACTATTCCGTAGGTGATCTGTGATTGGAAGATACATCAGATCCTAGATGTCCACCCACTGCCTCTCTTATTGCATCTCCACCTCCATCTCTTTCTGGCTTTCTTCTCCTTTGGGTTCGGATTGATGGTTTTTAAGGATTGAAAGATTAGATAATCCTGACGTGACTGCAGCCAGTCCTGACGCTGCAACGTTGGAAACATTGGTGCTAGAAGCTTCGGTTGTCACAGTGTCCTGTGCGGTCTCAATGCCAGTCACGATGGGAGTCCTGACTGCACCGGGGCTATCATAGCCAGTTGCCGATGATGCATCAAAAAGTCTTGGTCCATTCATTTCTTCATCTGCTCGACCAAATGACTCGGCCCACCAGCGTGTATCTTTTGGGCGAGGGAAGAGCAGTCGTTCTTGTCCACGCTTGTGGTCATCAACTTCTGGATCATATTGTGGGTTGATGAATTGCTCCCGTCGGGCTAGGAACCAATCCCACACACTGCGAGTGCGCTCTTTTGCTTTCGTGTCCACCCGTTCTTTCTCGTTGTTAAACAAGAATGTTCCAAACTGACAAGAGTAGAGATGGTATAGTAGACGGCGGAGGAAGCGCTCGTTGAACTCAAAGCGAGTTGGATATTGGTGCAGTAGCTGATATGTCGCATCCAGGAACTGGTGGAAAACAGGGCTAGTTTCTTTCACTTTGGTTACTTCTTTTTCAGCCACAATTGAGCGAGGAGCTGAACTGGGACTGGGTTTTTTTGTTGGTGTGTCAGAGTCATAACTCAGCATCTCTCCATCGGACTCTTGCAAGGAGTCACGACTGTTGTTATCTCGGCCAAAGAAGCCCTTGGCGCTACGGAACGCATTCTCAAGGGCCTGCCCTGCGCCGCTGCTTTCAAACCCACGATTGTTGTCACCGCCAATCCTCTCGTTTTCAATTTGGAACCATTTTTCACTGTTCAGGTGACCGGACCGGTGCCGGAACATATGACCAAAAGAAAGCCAATCTTTCTCTACCAAAACCATAAAGCCTTCCAATGTGCGGAAGTATGGGTCGAGACAGACCTGGCTAAGGGCACTGAGTTGGCTTGTTCTGTCCCATCCATCGGAGCAGTGAATCAAGACATGAGAATGTTGTAGTCCAACTTGACCGGTAATCACTTTAGCCCCTTCTAAAATGCCTGCAATATGCTTCAACCACCCGCTTCGCGCCAATTGGTCCCGGTTAGGACCAAGGGGTGTGACATCAGTCTCTTTCAAGGAATCGACGACCTTGTTCAAAGAATCACGCATGACATGGATGTTGTCAATGCCAAGATATACCTTAGTGGCAAACTTGTAGTTGTCCATATTCTCGGACCCCATACCAACAGCTTGCATTGCATAGGCATTCACAGTTGGTCGTGCATCAACGATCAGATTTTGTTGTTGGGCACCATATATCATGCGCTCATCTTCAGAGTTTCCACGAGCAGCGGCAAGCATATCGTCCTTGACATCCTCGGCATTTGACATGTCAGGGCCTGCCTCGTTCCACTCCGAACTGCCATGGCTGGAATCTGATTGCTCGTTCTCTAGAGTAGGGAGAGAAAAGCTGGCCAAAGGTCGTTCCGATCGCGAAGTTGAGAAGATAGTGGCGAGTAATTTCTCATCTTGAATGCTGCGGTTCTGGCGCACACCCACAAGGGGCTGCGAGCTTCGGGTAATGGTGCAATTGTTTACAGGATGAAAGTATGTAAGTGCAGGGATTCTCGCCCTGGAACGGTATCGGCCTGCGTAATTGATCGTATTGTCGGAGATAGAAGAGGGTACGGCAATCAAAGCGGGGTATGTTGGAGAGAACTGAGAACGCATTAGCAAGGATATCAGATCACACCAAGCGAAGCACATACACTGTAATCGGCATTAATGTCCGATATACGCCAACCAGAGCTTTCTTTTAGGACACCCTGGCGCATCCACTCCTTACGAGGGTTGTATAACTCCCAACCATTAAACTCCTTCTCGGCGAGCAGTGGCTGGTAGGTAAAAGCATAGAGCTTGTCCAGCCGACCAGACTTGCAAGTCCATTGTTTGATACTTTCAAACACCTCACGCGCTTTATGCTCGTTGGCGAAATAAAAACAGACAAACGTGAAATCACGACAGCGAAGACGGATAGAGGATAGTTGGCGGGAGGCCGCGGGAGCCAGTCGCAAGGTGCCGAAAGCAATTATAGGGTAGGTAATCCAGAGCTCTTTCGGCCTGACGGTCACACCCTTGGCCTGGTCCTCGCTGGAGAGGGGAGGGAAATGGGAGAAGATAAGGTGGTGAGGGGTTAGGTGGAGGGTTCCGTCAACTTGTTCGCCGCGGCGAGCCAAGGTTACATTGTCAACCTGCGAAATGAACAACAGTTAGTTAGGTCCTGAGATAGCAAAGACCATATATCAATCTGGAGCTGACCTTAGCAACCTGTGTTTTGTCCATGCCGGGAAACTTGAATCACTATACGCGCATGATCTTCATAATGGAGGGGGTCAACAGCTCAAGGAGTGAGTACGAGGCGCTGGTGGTGGAGGCGAAGATGCTAAGGCCAAGAATAAATCTTTTTCGGATTGAAAGAGCCGTTACTAAGGACCGAAAATATGTCGGGCAGGGACAGCCGGTGGTTGGGAAGGAAGAGTTACACGTTAAGGTCAGGCTTCGGGTCCCCGATACCCGGTGGGGCTGAATTCTCCGTGGCTGGATTCCGGGGGCGTTTGCTCACTTATATTATGGCTCCGCTAGCCGACACTAGTTTCTTTTCATGTGCTTTCTTGCATTGTACTCCATAAGCCAGCTGGTGGATTATTCAAATACCTGAGAAATTACGCTTAATCAATAACATGTCAGTATTTTTTTTTTTTGACAAATCATACATATTGAGTGCTCTCATGGTCACGAGGGCGGTATAAGTACAAGAATCTACTCCAAGCTTGGATATGACGATCGGGTCTATTCTGATTAATTCATATCATTCAAGCTTCCAGGGTCTATTCTTTAGATGAGAATTCCCAGCTTCGTAGATCCTCTCGAACATCAAACTCAGAGCATTCGTGCTCGGCATTTCGGCTTTTCCAGCTTCGGCCTTTCCCATCATATAGATGGTGCTCCAGGTCCCTGCCTTTTTGGGAAGTCCCAAGGGTAGAAAGAGAGTCTGGGGTCTTCCCACTACTGTGTGAGTGAATGCTGATAGAGCTCTTGGGTCGCCGTTCGAAGCTAGGGGAAAGTCTTTTCCCTGAGCGACTCTGGCGCTCAGCTGCTTCTACGTTGAGAAAGGCGCTCGAGTGACTATCACCTGGTTCGGCCGTGTTATGGGCATCGTTGTTCCAGCAGGAGCTTCCGGCAAATAGCTCCTCGATTAGCTTGTCAGCTGGCAAGTCGCAAGGTCGGGATGTCCACGAAGCTGCCAGGGTGCGTCGGTACATGTCTTGCATATCTGCCGCTTCATTTGTTTTGGTGCTGATCGATGGTAGGTGGCCTGATTCGTCTGTATCGCCGGGCTCTGCGGCATGCACTATCCTTGCAATGCCTCCAAATACTGTGGCCGATTTCAAAGGTGGCCTGATGCTGATTAGCTGTTGAATAGGAATAGCCCATTGTGGGAAAACATACGTTGTGAAATTGCGATCTCCCTCAATCTGGTGCATAGCAATACCAATCTTGACAGTGCTGTTGACTTTACTGTCAAACATTAGGTATCTCCTAACCACCCCTTCCTCATCGTCAACCTTGTCCACGTATTCCGAAAGGTTGAGTTTGATTTTGCCAAGTACATTCTTGTCATTGGCAGGCGATGAGTGAAACTCTTGAATGACTTCGAAGTTAATATCACACTCCTGCAGCATGGAATTCCTATCGATAGTGATCCTCACGAGAGAGGTCTTCTCGTAGTTCCAAGATGCACGGTGGTCCGCAAGAGGTGCCTTCTCAGTGTGACCCTGGCTTTCCGAGGCACCACTTGAGGATGGAAGACGCCATTTTACCCACGCGGTGCCATTTCCTAAGGGAACATTGTTGATGTCAATGATCTAGTGCTTTTTTAGTATGAAGATGCGTCGAAAAAACGGGGTGAATGAAAGATACCCTTAAAACAAGCTCAAACCGGGGCTAAGGGCATATGTTAGCCTGCACTTGCACTCCATCTGAAGCTTCTCAGACTTACCCTTCTGGTCTTGGGGACTAAATTCCACAACATGGTTAGAAGGTCACTACATGGTACAGAAGACGAAGGGAAAAACCGGAAATCCAAGGGGGAGACGCACCGAAGGCCTGCATGATGCCCTCAATGTATGCAAGCAAGCCCAATGCACCCTATTGGTGAGACGGTGTTCCAGTTGGGGATTCTGTCGCTTGGCCTTGGGCGACAAAGGCACAGCAGCGTCCACTTAGGACCTGCCTAAGATGGTCAACTTAGTATTAATCGGAAGATTCAATGGACTCATGAATTTTGCGCATTTGAAAGTTCATGGAGATCCGATCCCCCGCATACGTCGAGAAACAGGCGGTGAGGCGCATTTGTGGCAGAATCTCCAAAGCCGCGGAAGCTCGGCGCTCTGCTTTACTTCCCACCCTTCCTACCTCAAAGCAAGAAGCTGCGCTGAATTCTCTCTAGCCACTCTTCATATTTTGAGTCCATCAGCTTGCAACCATGCTTGAAACAGAAGCTTCTCTTCTTTCTCCACCCTCCGAGTCTGCCTCCGCTGTTCCGCTTGATTCGTCCCTACGCACCACTCCAATCCACCCCGATCTTCCTGAAATTCAAGTACCAGGAGAACCACTTCCCGTGTATCGCTATCACCCAATCACATGCCAGCCAATTGATGAGCAAGATGTGCAGGCCGAGCTTGACCAGTTGCGCCAAGATTTCCCAACGCGCGAGACAGCTTTAAGGGCGCAAGAACAGGCCGCAAAGGAAGTGAAAAGGAAAATCGAGGAAGCCGAGAAGAAGAGGGAACAGGTCCAACGAGCAATGGACAAGAAGATCAAGGAACGAGATACCGAGCTGAAAGTTGTTTCTAAATACCACCAAGTGAAGGCCTCCGACATCCCATCTTGAGGCACCCGAGACGATACTTGACCATATACATTCTCGACAATCGGAAAGCTCCTCATGTGCAGTGAACCAGGAGCCAACACCACTCCCAGTCAATAGTCCACAAACCCTCAGTTTGAAAGCCTCGGTCTGTTATTAATGGACCATATGCGCTTGCGCCTATCGAGATCGACATTCGACTCATTTCCCGGCCCCGGGATCCCACACACCCAACCCCAAAGACCATCTTGCTTCAGTCTGGAACACCCCTTCGCTCTGCCAAAGGCCCTGACACCTTCCCTGAAAAGGACAAGTCAACAATTTGTCTCATGGAATGTGCGGCATTTGGAGTATGTATTCCAGCAACGACTCTCCGGTCATTCTCATGCCATTATCATGCGCATCAATGATATCACATGGGGCACCAATAGTTTGCTGCTCTGTCCATATTTTTCTACCTCATGACATTAACGGCACGTTTCTCGAATCCACGATCCATCCAAGAAAAGGATCGCAAGGCAGACTGTGGAGAAAGCCAAATAATAACGGGAATTGATTGCTACACGTACACACGTTTTGCTAGATGTACGATCTGGCTTCGAGTTAAGCACTCATCTAATTTTTTCCCTTCAATCTACCTCTCCATCATCTAGTACATCTATTTGACCACGTCGAATATTTTCAATTATTCCACTATACTAGATTAATGTACATGTGGCAATCACCATTTCAATCAATTAAGTCGTATTAGACGTACTCAGGCATTAGTCATGAGTACTGTGAATTACATACATACTCTCAGAATCCCTTTCCGATATCTCACAACGAATTCAGCAATTCTGTGACCAGAGGAAGAATCTAAACAAACAAAAGAGTTAGCAAGTATCCAAACCACCCTAGGGGATCGACTTACATCGGCAGCATCCTCGATCAAAAGTTGTGTCTCGTTAACAAACTTCTTGGTGAGAAGATCGTCCGCATTGGCTAGCAACCCACCAACTTGGCCCAGAAGCTCGGGCGTAATGACGGGTGCAATACCATCAATCAGTCCAGCCGTCTTGTTGACGAAACCGGGGTTAAGTAGTGCGGTACCATTACCGAGCAACCAAGAAACATTCTGCAAGAGTTGGGGTGTCAAGACTGGTCCAAGCATATCCAAAAGGCCGATCAACTCCTTAGTAGTCTTTTCAGTCAGAAGGCTGTTGGCATTCGAGAGCAGTGCGTTGACCTCCTTGAGGAGGTCGGGGGTAATGTGTGGCGCCACAGTGCCAATCAATCCCTTGGTCTCGTTTACGAAGTCAGGTGATAGCAACTTGTTACCATTGGAAAGCAAAGAGTTCACTTCCTTCAGGAGCTCGGGAGTGATCACCGGTGCCACGGTACCAATCAATCCCTTGGTCTCATTGACGAAGTCAAGCGACAGCAACTTGTTGCCGTTAGAAAGCAAAGAGTTCACTTCCTTCAAGAGTTCAGGTGTAATCACCGGTGCCACAGTACCGATCAAGTTACGGGTCTCGGTGATAAAATCGGGGGTAAGAAGCTTGTTACCATTGGAGAGCAGGCTGTTGACCTCCTTCAGAAGCTCAGGTGTGATAACAGGTGCCACTGTTCCAATCAACGACTTGGTTTCGTCAATTAATTCAGGCGAGAGCAACTTATTGCCGTTCGAAAGCAGAGAGTTCACCTCCTTCAATAGCTCAGGCGTGATCACCGGTGCCACGGTGCCAATCAACGACTTGGTCTCGTCGACGAACTGGGAAGTGAGTAGCTTGTTGCCATTGGCCAGCAAGCTGTTAACCCCCTGGAACAGCTCTGGCTTGATAAATGGCCCCACGATTGAGATCAACTTTTGAAGTTCAGACGTGGTCTCAGGAGTAAGGAGCTTGTTGGCATTATCAAGCAGGCTGCTCGCTTCCTTAAGAAGCTGGGGTGACAGTTCAGGAAGCAATTCCTTGAGGTTCTTAACCACCTCGGGGGTCAGGAGAGCGCTAGCATTGTCTAATAGAGCCTCCAGCTTGTTGATAAGGCTCTTGGTGAGGAGTCCGTTGGCAGTGTTGATCAGGTTCTTGGTGTTTGTTGTTGTCTGGTCATCCAGCAGCCAAGCGACATGGTGGAAGAATGACTCAATATCTTCTAGCAATGTGGGGGAAAGAAGACCTTTCAATCCATCCAGGAAATTGCCGAAGTCGCTCCAAGAGCTAAGCAGAGTGTCATCGTCATCACCACCGTTATATGTGCTGGTACTGCTTGCAGCAGTGCCGGTTCGCGTCACAGTTGCGGTCTCTTTGGCTGGTGTGCCAGAAGGGTTTGAACCAGATGTCTTTGTGTTCTGACCGGTCTGTATGCCAGCACTAGGGGCAGAGGGGACAGAGTTGCTAACGCTCATAGGATCATTGTTGGTTCCGGCGGTGTTGGTGCCAGCAGACTCCTGGGCACTTGAATGAGACGTCTGTTGCGATGGTGCAATACTTGGACTGTCGGTGGCCTTGTTACCCTCTCCTTGGTCATTGGAAGGATCAGCTGTCGCAGCGGCAGGGTGGGTTACTTCTGTGGGTTCCGATGGAGTAGGAGCAGCGTTGGCAGGATGGTTCTGGGGGCCGGCGACAGAAGGGGTCTCTGACACAGGGTCAGCGTTAGCGTTCTGCTGAGCAATGGACTGTGTCTCAGCATCTGCCTGAGTTGATGGAGATGTCTGGTTGGCAGGTCCAGCTAGAGCTGTGCTAGACAACACAAGGGTTGAAATGAATGCTGCTGAGAAACGCATTTCGGACCGCTGCTTCTTCACTCCTATAACGCAAACTTGATGGCTGGCAATCGGTGTCTAGCAGAGTTATTCTCATTTTGCATGGAGATGTTCCACCCCTTTTATGTCCCAGGTGTTTGATCCCCAGATCCACTCAATGGCCTGAGCCGAGGACGCCAGGACTCCACATGTGAGTTGATCGGGCTCTATGTGTCGGGATCCTCTCTGATGTCAGTACTTCGAGAGTTTTGACCCTTCATGACGGGTAGGTTTCCTTTTTTAGCTTGGAATCAATGGATCTATAGTTCGCGATGGGTCTCAAGGGTCTTTGGACGGGAGTGAAAACCGGGGCTGCCCGCGGGCTTGAGGATCTGCATGTAACCATAGCTCCAGTCGCTAACATCCCGTCGTTCGTTTAGCAGAAAGCGGCAGGATGGTCGGGTCAATTGAAATGCTGATCTTGTCTTAGTAGATCTTGGTTTTTGGGTCCGTGCCAAAGAGCATCCTTCATGCGTACTTTGCCATCTTGATTTCAAGGATACAGCATTCTGGTGAGAGGACTGGTCCCTACATGAGGAAATGAAATTACCAAGTTCAGTGCTACTGGTTCATTTGGCTGGCGCCTATGGTCCAACTTCAATGGCTCCGTTGAATATCAAATTGCTGTTTACCTACCCAGATACATACTCGGGTGGCTGCATACCAGTAGTATCTAGTCTAACCCGAACCTACTTTGCGGAGTGGACCCTGCATGAAACCCCAGGGCCCGTCAATGACAGGATGAAATATGTACGGAACATGATTCCTCGTTCTCCTGCACAGTGGGTCATATGTGCTGCTAGCGCAATGATGATCGGCATCGTGGGGTTCGCGTAATGAAGCGTCGGGGTTCATTTGGAGCCGAAGCCCCGGACCATGTCTGACATTATTAACGGTCATACAATTAATCTCACCCTTCAGGTTATACAAAAATCTATTGCGTACTAACTAGCAACACTGATCCGACACAATCTGCATTGATAAGTGCTCTGGATGACCTCCTTGTGTTTTTAATCAATCTCATAGATGACCACGAGACCCAGCTTTTCCTATCCTAAAATTTGAGTGACGGGTCGTACTAGGCTCCGCAATGAGGCGCAGTAAGTCGCCAAGTCGCTTACCCCAGAACCTGGGGAATTTATGTTCTGACAACATGCCTCTTTCGTAAGGGTTCCAAGGGCTGAGTGCCGATCGTCATAATAAGGGCGATCACTTCCCCAAGTTCGCTTAGATCCAGCTCAACTTTGTCTTGGAGACCCATTTCAGTGGGGGTGATCTCGTCACTAACTTCCTGTTCCTGAAAGCAGATACAGGACTTACTCCGTC
Source organism: Penicillium sp. S1602 (assembly GCA_023626355.1). NCBI lineage: Eukaryota > Fungi > Ascomycota > Eurotiomycetes > Eurotiales > Aspergillaceae > Penicillium > Penicillium sp. S1602. The sequence continues at coordinate 45,751 of JAMAGW010000008.1, read as the reverse complement.
GCGGTTGCTAGCTCGGTTCCGTACCGTGAAAAGTCCCCATGGAACTATGGCTCAGTAAATATATTCATATTCAAATCAAAATCAAAAGTCTTCAATCTCGAACCGATTAATAGCTGGCATAAGACGCGGGCCTTCGCTCAAATATGTAGTTTAATTGGCTCTAACTCAGATCTGTGTCTCCAAGATTTGGACTGTGTCTGTATTCAACTCTCTTTTAATGAGTTGATAGTCTCATGCCATTCAACAGGAACCATTGTGGAAAATGTTCGAAGCTGATACAATTCTTAGAATTTAGACAAATAAAGGCTTGACAAAAGACGTACCCTGCTTTCAACAATCTCCCAGTGTCGATTATTGCGTGCCGCTTGCTCTGGAAGATAAACATCCAGCCTTATCAGTTGGTTACCAGCGCCCCAGATGTCCAGCAATGCTAGAACAAAAGTCTTATTGGGTGCATATAGTCGTAGAGCGCCATATTGGATTCGCTGGAGAAGATGCTCACTAATAAATTCGGAAATGTCCATTTGGCGCATCGTAAAGTACGTTGATGGAGTTCCATAGAGATTCAACGATTTTCGGTATAGGACAGGAAGAGCCTCGGTCGTGATTTTTTTGTTCAATAACAAAATTGGAGGTGTGTATCGTTCCACATATAAACGAGGGTTTTGACTAAGTGGAGGGTCTGTCGCAGCAAGTGCCACGGTTTTGATAATCTTCCGATAGCTCTTCACATATTCATTTGGATTGAGCGAATAAGCGTATATCATTAGACGAATCTCTGGCGGAAGGTCAAGGAATGATGGCATCTTTAAGTCATGGGGCTAAATGAATGGTGGTCGAAATAATGAGGAGCAAATTGCGCTTCTGAGAATCTCATCCCAAGGTTGCAGCGTTGCCCCTCTCTCGGTGAAATCCAGCTAGCTTCTTTGATTGGCTCGATGCCCTTAGGTAGGAATCAACCATCTTAATTCAATTTTCAGTGTATAACATACATTCCACGCATCTAGATGACCTTTGAGTGAGTTTAAGTTTTAGACTGTCTCCTCTTACATCCACGGAGCTTCTCCTAGGCCTAAGTCTATCAATCTAGGTAGGTACTCGCGTGCGTATTTATGTATATATTTGAAATTTACACCTTGGCTCATAATTAAAATCTAAATTGAATTTTCTGCTCGAACCTTCTCGGATTCTTACATTTGGCTTCTTCCGAGCTACACAAAGCTTCAGCACGTCATGGAATAGTATTCGGGGCTATCCTTCCCCTCTCTCTAACACTAAATCCAAATTCACTCTCAAACTCACTCTGAAAGTTCTGATCGGACCATTTCCAATCATAATTTTCAAAACGTCATCAGATGTTACTACAGCCGAGACCGGTCGGCGATCTTCAGCCCTGAACACAGAAAAAGCAGAAGACGGCAGAATCAAAACATTACATAACATCCCTCGACCCGTCACCAGAGAAACAGAGCGAAAATGGCTTCTGCAACAAATGGCTGCCGCTTTCCGTATATTTGCCAAGCTGGAATTTGCAGATGGTAGCAGTCGGCATATCAGCCTTCGAGGTATGCCTAACTTCCTAGCTCCCTACCTTCAATATATGCTGACATGATAGACCCCATCGAGTCAGTGACCTTTTGGCTTAATCCGTATGGTGTTCATTTTGCTCTTAAAGTCTTGGATATGATCCGGGTGGATGAGAAAGGAAACCGAGTAGGGGGAGCCGATAAGCCTGTGAACGCCGCGGGCTTCATGATCCATTCTGCAATTCACCAGAAACGACCTGGTATACATGCGGCATGTCATATGCATGGCCTATATGGAAGAGCTTGGAGCACTTTTGGTAAGGGCATTGATATGTTGAACCAAGGTAAGAATCAGAAAATTGTAGTTTGATCAAGCTTTTCTTACGGAATCGGCATGGATTCATGCATGTTTTATGGCGATCTCTCTGTCTATTCGGCCTTCGGTGGGGTTGTTTTTGCCCAAGCAGAAGGCCAACAGATTGCAGAATATCTTGGGCCGACAAAAGAAAACCTGATTATGCAAAATTATGGTCTTTTTACTTCTGGTGAGACCGTTGCTGAGGCAGCCGCGTTTTTCATTGCACTTGAACGAGCATGTCAGACTCAGCTTTTGGTGGAGTTTTCTATTGCCCCCGGTTCTGTGGGCAGTGTTTTGGCAAACTTGAAAAGACAAGTGTTGATGATGAAACTGCATTATACGTTAAGAAAGGAACAGGTAGCCCCGAGGCCATGTACATGCAGTTTGAGCCAGAGTATCAACTGGTCCTGAGGGAGACGAATGGTGAATTTTTCCAGTGAGGCTTCCTGGAGTGAGGCGATGAAAGACTTCTTTGCCACAGTGAGCTGTTTTATATTTTTTATAACCCTTATTTCGATTCAAATTGAGGCGTAAGAATAAGGACGATGTACTAAAGCCGTTGGGGCGGGGGCTTGGGCAAGAAGGATAAGCGAAATCTGAGAGATCCAAAAACGAATGTTCGAACCGTATTCTAGGCCCCACTGGAATATCTTTAGGTGTTTCACACATAATGGTGGGTCACAGCCTTTAATGTAGCCGCTCTAGGGGCTTATGTCGTAACCCAAGCGCTTCGTCAAACCCTCAACTTTGACTCAACTCCAGATGATAAATCTAGCAGTCAGAATATATTGTTACGTTATGGAGAGGATTTTGCGTTTTAAAGAATTTATTTCGTCTTTAGGCTCCAGGTTTTCAAAGGTATAGATATTTACAGACTCTTGTTTCTGACCGTAATCTTTGGGTGAGGAAGGAAACGATGTCAACCCGACTTGGTCCGAAAGAAACCACTAAATCACATCCAAAGTTAAAAAGACCTTAAAACATAGGATCACAAGCTTTCAAGGTCACGACCTGGTGTCATGCCATACTAACTGGGAAATATACAAGATAACAGATAACATGCCTTCTATGGGATTTGACTTCCCGCCTCCCGAAGTGTTCCATGGCAAACTCCCGTTCTGAGTGAGATACATCTCAAGCGAACCTTGGAAGGGCCTTTCTAAGTTCTAGATGTCTGCAAACACTAGTAGATAAGACACTTATCCGCATAGAGCGATGCTTGCAGTTCGTCACATATCCCATGTAAGACACTCCGCCATATATCACAAAGGCAATATGCTCGTCATAGAGAATGTTACATCAAAATGATATATCACACGCGTTCAGGCCGTCTATGCAGTAAGTAACCTGTTGAGTTTAGTGCCAGACATAAACCTGGTATTCGCCCGGGGTTATCCCGTGCCGTAAAAGTGATGTTTCGGGGAACGAAACCATGACTCATGATAGGCCTACTGAAAGCAGATGCGAAACTAGACATTGAAATATTTTGATACTTTCATATTCAGTTGGGCATCGCTCCGAATGCTCTCCGAATATATTGTCGGTGAAGAAAAAGACGGCTCGGTTTCAAACCTGCCTTCATCGGGTCCACGGGTAGACCATGAGTCATAGGGTTTAGACTATCGGGACTGGTCTGATGCGTATGTTAGAAAAGTATTCTGCCAGGTTATCGTCAAGAATACCGAAATGGTCATATTTTGGTCGTGGACCGTGCTACAGGGCTATCAACTAGACCCCACGCAATGCATCAGTATGGTTTGAGGAACAAGCATTTGAGCCTAATCGATTGGAAATGAACACAATCTAAGAGTTTGGTTGATGCCAAACTCTGTTACGCGCTGCAATACCTTGGAGATATCCAGGTTGAGTTCATGCCTACAATATAAGGCACCGCCACAGTTCCGTCCGGTGGCGAGTGACGTGGCGCATGTGGCAGTGCAAAGTCAACAAACACCTATTTTAAGAAAATCATCCACAACTCCAGGACGCCATCGCCTTCTCCGAGATCTGCCAACAAAGCAGGGAAAAATCTTGAATTTCTTGAATACCTGGCTCCATAGCCGAAGCCAACAATACACGAAGTACATACTGTATGTAGTAATTCATGGATAATGCATATATTGAAAGCGTTGATCACCGATTCCAACCGCTGCCCCCCCCTTGCGACACTCCAGACCACATGACCGAAATCGTATGCCGCCAGGCTCCAGGGTTGTTGGATTGCCGAACGTTGATTGAACGAGAGAAGCCTCATGGCGCATGGAAAGAGGGTAGTCGCTGTAAGATGAGATCACAATCATGTGGCCCTCACACAGAGTGCTGAAGAACCAACAAAACCGGTATTGTTACCGCTGGTTTGAAAGCCGGGCGCCTCAAAAGTCAATGACCGGTCATCATTCAGCCCAATCGCAGATCAGAACAGGGATCTCAGCTCACAGTGGAGCGGCCGGACTCGGTCATGACCGACGAATCCGAGACCAGAAGCGGCCTAAGACCAAGCTGCCCCACGTCTGCTCGACCCTCCATCAGCTGAGGCTGTCCCTCATTCGACTCATCCGAAAGAAGTTTGAAGGAAAAATGCATTGTTACCTCCTTTTTGGCACTCCTTTTTATTTTGTAGTTCCCCTTTCATAGACGTACATAGAATTATTGATCCCTGAAACGTTAGAAGGTCGCGGGGAGGGAACGTGGGAGATGTGCGATCTGCCTAGAGATCATTCTGGTTAGGGTTTGTGGAGTAACTATTAGCGGCATAGGAAGCGCTCATGAGTTCAGTTCCATGGTTTGCTCTCCTCTTTCCACATTAACTTCTCCATCGCACAGTGTATTTTTGGATATTTCAAGGCTCCAGCTGAGAACGTAAACATTTCTACATGGGGATAAGGTAAATAGAACATTCGAATGGAGAGTCAAAATTCCAGATGCAAGCCCAGACGCCATATCCTAGTCCTTTTTGGTCTTTTTTAGGGGATTCTGGACTCGGAAGATTTTGTAGGTGTTTCGCAGTGCGGATCATCGGGGCTTAGCTTTTGCAGTTTGGGGAATCTTGCAGATGGCTCTGACCAAATGGACGTGCAACGCGCAGACCGTGAGACTGGGAAATACTGTGCGATCAGTATTCCCCGTTTCAAGTATTTTATATGATAGTACCGATGATAATTCCAGGTATTCTCGAATTAACGGTTGGTTCTGACAGTACTGCAGGTGGTTTCAACTGTGCATACTATCTTTGCCACCCGAAAACCCCGAGTGCACGCAGATCGGGGAGTCCGTGTGGCCCATTACTTGTATCGTACCCGACTCCATCAGGCTGCATACAGCAAAGCCCTAGCCTTAATGCAGTCTATATAGAAAAGAATGCAAATCTCCACTGCATTGGCTCTTCCGTTATGGATCCCGCCCCTCCCGATTCTTTTTATGTGTGGTATCCTCCATCCTTTTCTCTTTCTATAACCACTGTTCACGTTCCTTTTGATATTCATAATTTTCCCTTCTTTTTTTCCTTTTTCCACGCGCATTCGCCCGCACTTTAATAGTAACCCAACTTTTTCGGCCATAGGTCCTCAAAACCCGCAACAGACTATGCGATCGATCTAAACGAGATTTCCGAGAAACGTCACCGTGAACCAGATCCGACCTCCAACTCGGTGTTTACTTGTGTGGGCGAATGTCGCCTTTATGATTTTGGCCTTCGATTATTATCTACATTCATTTATTTTCCTTGACAACGCCGGTCGTATCCCTATTCGCACAGAGTCATAATGCCAACCATGTTATTGCCGTCATCCGCGGCCGCTTTTGCGCCGCGGTCCTCCCCGAATGTTGTGTTGAATACCAAGGTGGCGCCATGGTTGACGGCCACTTTGAAACGAGTCAATCGGGTCAAGCGTCCTCTGAACAATGTCACCCAACACACCCGGTGTCTGACAGAGACCTTGTCGTCGCAGAACGCGATCTGGACCTTGTGTTCAATGATGTTCACCAAGGCTCCCGAGGCAGAGCTGCGGAAAGATGAGAACCCACTCGTGGAAGGTCTTTTCAACTATCAGATGATCCATATAGAGGCCTATGTCGTGCATGTCGACATGGTCTCTCGGAATGAGGTCGCATTCAAACTAACCCCGGAGACGATTGAATCCCTGGTGGATTATCATCAAGACATATATTCGGTGGATGCGGCCGCTAACACGTGGGATTGGTCGGGGAAGCAGAGCCAGCTGAAGAAGTTACAGGAGGAGTTCGTGCAAGCCGCCAACAGGTTCGTCTACCGGACCGATGCCGAAGCGCTGGAAGGATTGGAAGAGGATGGTGCCGGGGACCTAATGTGTGGACGAGGCGAAGACGCTAAGCAGGCCATCGCGAATCTATTCGTGCCCCTGCTACCACCTCCACCACGGGTGGTGGATGTGATGCGTGCCGTACCTCTTCTACCCAGTTCGACAGGCCCCGAAGTCTGGTGGCACAACCCCTGCCCACCATCCGCGCAACTCGAGTCGTGGAAAGTACTGCCGCCCAGCCCAACCCCGGCCACGGACGATTCTAATCCGAATCTTTGGGCCAGTCTCAGTTTCAGTGATGCCCAGCTGCCATCGCCGACTCCATCCTACTGCCAGCCGTTCACCACCGCCCCGTACCTCCCGTATGACAACATGGTAACGACCTCGGCCCTTCTCGCACCCCTCCCGCTCCCGAGTACGCTCGTGCAACCTTGCAGTATGGGAGCCAACATGGCAGGCTTCGGCTGGGGAGATTTCGCCCCGTTGCCCTACGGCACGACGATCTAAAGGGGATACACCCATTACGCTTAGGCTCGATGGTGTCCATTCCCTCTCCCCTTCCCTTCCCCATGCCGGTGACACCTTCGCGAGCCTCCCGGGTCGCCACGCCTGATTTCCCTGAACGTGGATCGTTCTCGGTCAGACCTCCCTCGTGCGACTTCGGACTTCTCCGACAATCCTTGTGTGGATCCCAATATGGATCGCATCCCAACTTCTGACTAATTGGCATTCTTGACGGCGTTCTTGTTTGAGAGACCTGTGTGCATCTGTGATACCACCTCGTTGCCATTGCATCATAACCAGAATAATCCTTTTGGTATCGTTGTACTTGTGAATTTTTGTTTGCGTTTCTGTCTTACTCAGCCAGCGTCAGCGTCTGTTACTCTTTTGCAGCTTTCCTTTTGCATCAAGAAGCGACGGGTCGGCTCTTGTGTGTTATTTTCTCTTTTGTTCATGTCCCATATATACGTCATGAAGACCAGGAAGCCTCGCGGCACCGGGATATGAATTTGGATGTGGAATGTCTCCACGATTATGTCTTTTTATCATTGGCGCGGCTCGACGGTGATCAGCAGGAGGGTTTCATCGTTGACTGGATTGACGTTTGTTACTTGATTGTCAATCGCCGTTGAAGATTATCCTTACTGGTACCGGATACCGGGTTTCAACCTGCTCTTGATTGGGACGGTTGAAGGGATAACTCTACGCGTTCGGGTGTTTTCAGCATTTGACATGCTGGACCTGTTCACCCCTTCTTTTCTCGCTTGTCATGGTCTATGGTGTTGCAGATCAAGCGAAGAGAAAACGTACCTTGTGAACGCCCTCGCCAGCCCCGAATGTTCGCCTGTGGCGAACGACGGGCGCGAAGGCTGGGATTGGATATGAGCCTTCTAGGTCTGTGACCTGAAGCATTCCTGTATCCCGAATTTGCGACGAGTGGCCTAACAGGTCTGTTCTTCGACTTCACTCAATTTCACTATCATATCATCATGGCTCGCACTCTATTAGGGTCAATCCCTACGACATCATCCAGGCTGGGCCTCGATGAGTTCGGATGTCAGGAGTTCTGTCACTGGTTGATCGAGCTTTTTTATTGTTTTACCCTGACACCGAGACTAGGATGCTGGTTTTCATTCCTTTTGTCACGTTCGGGAGGCTAGTCCTCCCACGCTGGCTGCCTTCTCTTCTCCTGTCTTTCTTGTCAATCTGTTGCCTAAACTCCAATTTGTATGTATCTTTTAGAGTGAATTCTTTGAAAGGTGCATACACCACAAAAGCCCTGTTCCTGTTCCACTCCTCGAGTAAGGTACAAATACGGCAATGGGCCCAGCATATTGATAATTAGAGTGTACAGTAGATTATTAAAGCCACAATAAGAAATTCTTTTCATTTATGTTTTATCCTCCAAGGTTTCAAGTGGAAATTAATTCCGCGAGAAGATTGTGTCACTCTTTCGATATCCGGTGGTGAGAAACAAGACTCGACAAACCCCACCTGACTCTAGGCCGAGTTTAAAGGAATCAAGAATTGTACCACGTAGATCTGCAGGTCATTATAGAATCAGGGGTAAGAGTGGACGAATAACCAGGGCAAAAGTCCAGTATAGTTAGTAGCACGACTCCACTTTGCCGACACGATACCATTGTATGACGTCAGCAGCAATTCCGGGGCGCCAAGCAGGCTTCAACATCGGTCATCAGTTCCAGAAGCCGTAACAGCCGAGCTAGCACTCTTACTCTCCTAAAAAGCAGTGGCGAAAGCATAACATTAGCCCAGAAGTACTAAATTGACGCTTTTGTGGCCTTGATTACCTCAACTTATGGCATACATCTTATCGGAACTACTCATTTCCCCGCTACATTTGTCATTTGTCTTGTCGCATTCTGTTATCTTCCCCGATTAATTGACGCCCTACGAGCATTAAAGCTCTTATTCAAGGCACAGCACACCTCATAGTCTTGTTCTTTTTCTGCTCTACCAATCCGAACGACTCGAGTCTCAGTCCCCATGGCCACCTTACACGATGCGCTCCAATGTCTCAAGCCGACGACATGGGGTGACGTCCCCCAATCCCCCGATGAACTCCGCGAATACGTCCGTGATATTTTCCGCCACGGTAGATTGGTAGCAGAATCACTTCCAGATCCTCCATCATACGAACCCGAAGGACACAATGATCCCGAATCGAAGTCCACACCCCGCGTTATACCTTCATCAGCCAGAGTCGGAGAAACAGACCCGGATATCATACCTCTACAAAAGCAATGGGGCAAGCCTATCAAGATGGGCGGACCGAAAGATAATCCCCTCGGTATACACGTCTGGAAGCTCTCCGCCAACGATGGAGGCGGCTCATGGTTCGGGAGACGGAGTGTGCACGAGGGTATGCCATTTACACGATGGCAAGAAAAGATGTCGTCGGAATATGATGAGACTTTGAAGGTCAACATGAAAAAAATTGAGAAGGGTCAAACTCCCGACAAGAGTATCCGTGGTATTGGAGCGGAACGGAAGGTCGAGGTGGTGGAGGTGAAGGATGAGGATGGATCGGAGATGGCAAAGATAACCGTCTATCATGTTTCGGCGCAGTTCCCAAAGCCTACAGCTCCACGAGACTTTGTCACGCTGATTATCACTTCGAATTCTGGTTTAAAGATTGGTGGAACTAAGCAACCTGGTCGGAGTTGGTTGATGATTTCCAAGCCTTGTGATCACCCTGATATACCGCATAAAGCGGGGTATACCAGAGGCGTGTATGAGTCTGTTGAACTTATCCGTGAAGTTCCCCGGAAAAGCGGTTCTGGAAGTAGCAGCAGCTCTGTCAGTGCAAAGAGTACGGAGAAGGAGAGTGAGGACAGTGGAACCACGGATGACTCAACACAAGGAACTGACCCCGAATCGAATCCGGTTGAATGGATCATGGTCACGAGAAGTGACCCAGGTGGCAGCATCCCTCGATGGATGGTGGACAAAGGCACTCCCAAAAGCGTGGGAGCCGATGCTGCCAGATTTGTTGATTGGGCTATTCAGGAAGACAAGCCCGCAAAACGAGCGAAGAATTCTTCGAATGGTGATGGTGTTGAGGCTCCCAAATCTGGGGAATCCAAAAACGAAGCCGATTGCGATGATGAGGAAAGCCAGTCTAACTCGGACTCAGACTCGGACTCGGACTCGGATCTCACAGACTCTGATGTCCATTCTCATCACGGCCTGATCGCCAGCGTCACAGGCTTAGTCAACTCCAGTCTTGAAAAATACGCACCAGGAGTCTTAGACTACTTCCCGCACCATCAAGAACCGTCCCATTCTGTCCCGGGCGCATTCGGCACCCATGACGGGACCAAGGACGATTTCGAAGTTCGCAGCTCCAAGTCATCCCACACAAAAGCCTCCCAGGATGCTCTATCGACCACAGAGAAGGAAGCCGAACGAGCGTCGCTAGCATCAGCCCCCTCCAAATCTGCCACACCAACGGTAGAAGAAGTGGTACAAAGCAACATTCCACCAGCCGAACTAATGGAAATGAGCAAGAATGGCAAACTAAGCTCTCACGAAAAAGAACTCGCCAAGCTAGCCCTCCGCAAACGCGAAATTGAACGCAAACTCGACACCGTCCGCTCAGAGCTGGAAACACACACATCCACACAAACTGGCCTCTTAACCCCCGCAAAGGCTCTGAACGACATTGACAGCGAAACCAGCGGAATGCTCAAACGTGCAGTGGAGAATAGATCCGGAACACCAAGCAGTGCGCCGCAAAGCCATCGTCGTAGCACTAGCAGCGATGGACAGGAACCTGCGCAGACACAGACTCCTACGCCCGAACCACTGGTACCAAATCATAAAGCATCTGCGCACCTTATTACTGAGGAAGGCAAGCTAATGAAGCAACTGCGAAAGGTTGAGGCTAGTCAGTTGAAAGTTGCTTCGAAGATTCAAGCTAGTCAGCGGAAAGATGCGGTAAAGAATGAGGTTCGGCAACGGAAGGATGCTGAACGCTCGGAAAAACGCTCGGAAAAGTCCAAGACCAAATCTCGATCTGAGGTTGAGGATTTACGGCAGGAAGTAAAGGACTTGAAGAAGGAGGTGAGCAATTTGCGTTCTGAGCGCCAAAAGTGGGTTGATATCATTGCTGCTTTGCAAGCGGAGAACACGAAGTTGGTGGCGAAGAAATCGGCGGATGAGTCTACTTGATGGTATATTAGGGTTTATTTCGGATTTTCATTAACATCTTTACTGGTTTATAGCGATGGAGTTTGATTATTATGAATTGAGTGTATTGGCAGAATTATGACTTCTTGCCCATTCCATGAGTAAAAAAAACTTGCGGCATGGCGTTCTGAGTTATTCCAGGTCCATTAGCTATCCTGCATATTCATAAGGTCGGAGCTCCTCAAGGATCCAAGGATTCCATATGGATGACAGATCAGATGGAAACATTGAAATGTTATACTCGGACCTCCAGTCACAGCTATTATTGTGCTTAAATGGCCTTGAGATTCTCAGGGTTAAGGGTTCATTTTTGTTCGAGAACGTGAGAGGCCGATTGAATCGGTGGATCCTCATCCATGAGGTGCAAGTCTCGCAGCGGGTAGCATCTTGGCAAGAGTGCATTGTATCTTCGAATTCAGTCGGGTATCGTGCCATGTCTCCAGGCGCATTCGCGAGTACAGGGTAGGAAGGACATGAAATTGTAGTTCCTCAATCGCCCTCATTTGAAGCGAGAAATGCATGTCGGGTATCAGATATCAGGTATTGGACATTTGGTATCGTAAAAAGTGATCTTGAACGTGTTACTCCTGCGTCTAGAATACAAGGAACGTCAGTAATCTACTCTCAAGGGAAATTTAACCAATAGCACATACCTCCGGAGGGTTGCCAGCTCCCCTAACCATCTTCTCCAGCATAATGACCCGGGTCTTCTCCTTAGATTCACCCATGCCAACGGACATGTAAGAAAGAAGCGGGTTGTGACCGACGTAAGACGCGCAGCTGTCGCGGATGATGTTGGAGGTCCACTCGTACTTGGTAGTATCGGCGTGACCAGTACCGATGTAGCGGGCCTGAAGCGCCTCAAGGTTCTGGAGAGTGCGGAGTTTGTCGGCCATTTTGAATTGTGGAGGTTTTCTGGTATGTGTCGAAGTATCCGGGGACGGTCAGGTTTGAAGAAGGTTGAGATAAGTCCTGTGGTCATGTGACCGTATATCGAAATCGCAGTTTAGCCCACATCGTACGTTTTGTGCTCAAGTTGGATCGGGCGGTTTCGTCGCATGTTCTACGAGGTACTTTTCTCGTTCTGAATGTGCAGATATGTCTGAGCTGTCATCTACGGTGACATTGCCGTCTCGGATAGCCTCTTTGGTGCATGCGCATTTTGATGCGCTACCCACACGCAGTAAACCAACGATCTTTCCTGATGGCTCTAGGGAGTGGATTCCAATGACTGGCATTGTAGCTGTCAAGGGTATGTTTCAACTTTTGAAATCTAATAGTGGATTCATGAATAACGGGTTCTTTGTGATCTATAGGTGAAAATACATCTTCAGAAAGTCTTCATTGCATAACGGTCACGTAAGTTCTACGCCACATCATATCAGGAGGAATGATCCACTGACTTGCTTGTAGGAGCGGTGCAAAATGTTTATCAGCATCTCAAGTTCCACGGTGTCGAGGTCTCGTTCTTCATGATTGTCATGCAGAGATCTTAGCCACTCGTGCCTTCAACTACTGGCTCTTGACAGAATGTCTTGGCTTAATGACCGAAGAAAAGCTTGAGAATACCAAGCCTTCTCCATCACCAATCATTCGGAGAAGAGAATTCCCAAATGGCTGCAACGATACGCCAGCTTCTTCATCAGATTGGCCACCTTTTGAGATTCAGCCCGACGTTAAACTATACATGTATTGTACCTGTGCTCCCTGTGGTGATGGAAGCATGGAGCTGTGCATGGCTGCTCAAGACGATGCAACACCATGGGAGGTGGTACGCGAAACGAATCATACCCCAGAGGCACAGGAAGGACCTCCTTTGGTGGAAGACAATCTCCTCGACGGTCGAGCTCATTTCTCTCTTCTGGGCGTTGTACGTCGCAAACCAGCACGCACAGATGCGGAGTCAACGCGCAGTAAATCTTGCTCAGATAAACTTGCCTTGAAGCAGGTTTCTTCATTATTATCATGGCAGACTAGTCAGTTGGTTGCCCCAACTCAGAATGCATACCTGGCAGGACTTGTTCTTCCTGAGGACGAAATCAGCCATGTTGCGTGCGAAAGAGCTTTCGGCGAAAACGGTCGAATGAAAGCTTTAAAGGGACGGTCCTGGCCGAGTGACACCCCAGATCGAATCGGATATCAATTCCGTCCTTTTCAGATTATGTCTGTGCCAGCTGAGAAGATTGAGGGACTTTGGAAGTTTGCAAAGCCAAAATCTATTACTTCGGAAGCTACAGACTCTGCGGTCGCACCAAAGAAGAGCAAACCGGGCAATGTAAGCGCTGTATGGACCTTAGCTCCATCACATTCGCACAAGTGTGCGGTGCTATCAGATACCGGTAGCAAGCAATTGCCCGCGCTCTTTCGATCCAAAACCGGCTTATACGAAAGCATTATCGGAGGTGTGAAGCAAGGTAACAAGGCGTCCTCGCCTCTGCCGCGTGGTGCTTCAGCACTATCTCGGTCGAAGCTTTGGGCTCTCATGTCAAATGTTATTGATTCAGAAGGTCGCGCACAGGGTTCTCAAAACGTCAAGGAACAGTCAGTGGACACAACCGCTGAAGCCCTTCCAGAGAGATGCCCATTGGAAGATACACAGAAGACGACTACGTACCAAGACCTGAAACAAGCCCGAGACAAGGTATCAGGTCCTTCTCAACCTCGCGAAGAAGCGATACGAGATGCTAGAGAGGTTCTCAAAGGATGGATAAGGAACACAGGAGATGAGGACTGGGGATTAGATGTCTTGGTTGATCCTAAGAAGCGAAAACGCTGAAGGTCATGGACCCTGAGTATAGAACAAGAATTATATTAAAGAATAATCGGCTTTGGCCAAGACACTAAATAGAACGACCTTTGTTGTTCATGTCTATGGGACATCACATTAAAAAATACTGTACAGAAACCGAATTTTAGGTCAGAGACAAGGCATCAGATCTGCACTCAGCCTGAAGCCCCCTTTGTCTCTGCTTGTTCCTCATGATAGAAAAAAAAACCCCCAAGAGGCAACCCTCTAGTAAATACCGGGAATGATACGGCTGCGAACCAGCGAAGTATACCGGGTCCAGTCAGCGCCATACTTCCTCTCACACTTCTCCTCGTCACGCATCTCGCGGTGAATCAGCAAGACCGCGAAGTAAAGCATGTAGAAATAAGTGAAAATCATTCCCCAGCCGCGAACTTCGGGGGTCTGCACGGCCTGCTTCTGCAGGTGACCGCTGGCTGGGTTGATGGTTTCAATGATGGCATAACCCGCAATACCAGTGGGCAGACAGTAGGCCCACGACATGACCCAGTCACCCAGGTAGTTGATATGCCGGGCGAGTCCCCACCACCCGGAGATCATCAGCTTCGATCCACTGGCGGTCTCGATGAACTTGATGTGTCTGACGCGCGGGTCATTGGGGTCAGTGCGGAATCGATTCTTTTGGTTGTTGGCGCCACGGAAGATTGAGTACCCAACAGCAGTCACACCCACAACGAGCGCCATGCCAGACCAGCCCAACTGGAGAGGGAAGACGGCAAGATAACGGCTCTGGATGCTGTAGACATGAGGGACCCAGACCACATCACCAAAGGAAAGCATGAAGCCGAATCCATCCATGATCACATCCATGGTAGTCATAATGGCCGGCTCCATGTACAACGAGTCCAAAATGTAGAATGCCTGGAAAATGGTGACAAGAATGATCGAGTCGGTGACGTAGCCGTAGGTGCGGTACTGGTGAGCAACATTGGACAGGTTCAGGATCGTCCATCCGAGCAGACCCGGTCGCATCTCCATGAACACCTTGATATCAATGGTACGCGATTCCTCGCTGACGAACGGAATGGGCAAGCGGACTCGGGGGTTAAGTTCGCGACCAATAAAGAAGTCGTAGAGCACATTTCCTGTGTGACCACCGGGAGCCAGCTCGCGCGAGTCGGGATTGGCGCTGCCGGGCTCGGGAACAGAGAAACTCTTCAGGTAGACGAAAAGCGCCACGGTGGAAGAGATCAGAAGGTTGGCGGTAATAACCTTCACGTAGTTGTCCCACAGGAAGGTCCACACCACGAAATCCGCTCCATGCATATAGGTACCAGAGGCCAACCCGCCGAGGATAATGAGGGCCGAAGGGAAGGCTATTGAAGGTAGCTATTGTTAGCATATTATTGATCTTTCCCGAGTGATAGCTCCGATCCTGTCATACCATTGAACTTGTACTTGTGTCTTCCCCCGCATGCCAAAGGAACACCTTCCAAGACTTGACCAGGCAATGAAATCTGCAAGAACAAACTGAATGCATAGTAGCTCAGGACCCACAGTGTCACTTCAAGATCGAAGAGTCCTGCAACACCTTCCTTGGGCCAGCCCACCTCACGCTTCAATTGATCGATAGACAAGGTCGAGGGGTTGAGCAACGAGGGCGCAGGACACCCAGACACATCATTGCAGACAAAGGTGAAAATATAAACTAGAATTGGGAGTCCGAACACGATTCCGAAGGCACCTAGGCTATAATGAGTGTTAATTCAAGCTCTCGCAATCATCCAAGTACAGCAGTAGTACGTACGGCCCACCGAATTCATAGCCACGCTTTTCAGGGACAGGCTGTCCTTGCGGCTTTGAAGGCTTAGAGGCTTTTTTGGGAGGCATTGCGAGTGTAATAGACCAAATTCAACGAATCTGTCTATCAAAAATGAGGGGGGGAAGCCAACGAATAAATAGGCGCGAATATCAAAGCTCCCGAATTGATTGAGTTCGCGTACGATGCCGGATCCCGTGCTCCGGTTTCTCCGCAATCGCCAATCACAGCCGCAGTGAAACACCTGATGCTACGTAAGCTTCTTGTTTCATTTCAAACCACCTTCTATCTCCACTGAGCTGGACTCTCATATTCTTCTTTTGAATAGACGTTCTTTTTCTTACACACTGCAAGTCTTAGACTTGCGCCATCTCCTTTCAGCCATGAAACTGACTAGTTCCGCTCATTATTCTCTTCTCTTCTTATCATCCATCCTGGGACTTTCCAGCGCCGCCGGCTCCTCTCACTTGAACGATGAATCAACATGTGTGGCGCGTTCGCCAACCAGTGGCCTATACTATGATCTCAATCCGATCTCCATACCTCCACCGCAGATGAAGAACGGCAAGAAAGTATCACAGGAGGATCGGGATGAAAGTTGGCCCGCCAAGGGGCACGACTACCCCGCAAACTTCACGCTGAATGTATGCGCGCCGGTGATTGAGAACTTCACAGATGTGGTGGGCGTGCCAGCTTCGCGGTGGCAGAATATTAGCGCGTTCTACGAGCAGCATGGGAAGATATATTCGTTGGGGTATGATGATCCCTTGTTGCTTGAATCTCAGTGTCTCGCATGCTGACTGTCTTGGATATCAATAGCGAACAACGTTCCGATCCCTTCTTCCGCGGTCGCAAGCTGGTTCTCAACTATACGAACGGTTCCCCGTGTCCGAATGAGTTCAATGGCGCGGGCTCGAATGCTTCGGTTCGAACCATGTCCACCCTGATGTCCTTCTTGTGCGACCGCGACGCTCCGGCAAATCAGGCAACCGCATCCTTCGTTGGTACCATGGACTCCTGCTCCTTCTACTTTGAGATCCGCAGCTCTGCTGCATGTGGCGGCCTTGCGGTTGATCCCAACTCCGGCGGCATGGGGCCAGCCGGTGTTTTCGGTGTCATGTAAGCTTCACCTCAAGTTCCCCACCAACTTTGAGTTTGAGGATTCTAACGTCTGAATTTAAAGCATGCTCATCGCCGTTGCCGCCTATCTTATCGGTGGTTGTGCTTACCAGCGCACTGTCATGCACCAGCGCGGCTGGCGCCAATGCCCCAACTTCAGTTTGTGGGCTGGAATGCTTGACTTCTTTAAGGTATGTCTTTTAGCTTTGGTTCCCTGTCGGTCTCGAAGGGTTAGATATGGCAATGTGGCCTCGCATCAGCACAAAAATTCAAGCCTAGCTGGATTACCCGTTTCGCGCTTAGATTGAGCATACCCCAGCTGGTCTGGAGCTCAATCGCATTCAAAACGCTCAGATTTGTTGAATTTTGTTTATTGGGGAGCCGGTCTCTCCGATTGATTTATATCCATTCATGCGCCGCGCGTTTTGTTTTTCGCGGATCAGCTTCTCCATATCTGCGTTGACCGCAGCATGTACTCTCTTTACGAAGTTGAAGCCAGGTGCCACGATATACATCGCAGGCTGTCCATCCGTTCATTCTCTGTGGACTTAACTACTCTATTCTGGAGCTGGACCCAGGGTACATCCTAGATAGCCACCGTTCTAGGTAGTTGATCCATTGGGTACACTGCCATATTTGCTTCATATCTATGACCAGAGACTCGAATTTCATGGGGTTATTTCAGCAAATTATCATGCTAATAATCTTTCCTGAAACAGGACATGCTCATCATCTCCTTCTCATCCATTGGCAGCTGCCTTCGTCTGAGACGTTCGCCATCGAATGGTGGCTACACACGTCCTGGCTCCGATGACCGTGGCGGCTTCATTGGTGCCATTGGTGGTCGAGGTGGAAGGGGCTCTGGTGGTCGAGGTGATGTGGATGCAGAGAATCGCTTGATAGATCAGTTGGATGAAGAGTGGGATGATTAGATTCCGGCTCTATGATTGTGTGCCATGTTAGGGCAAATCAACGTCTTTGCTAGAAGTACCCGCTGTAGCATTAGCATTTTCTATTTCAATCCTTCAAATAAAGAAACCTGGACGAACCCAAGTTCCGTATTGCTCCACTACAGTAATCTTTTAAGCGTTCCCAAGACTCCCACTACCTGCTGCATACTATATCCATTTAGGGCCTGAGTATTATGAAATCACTCTTTATGTGATTGGCTTTTGTTCCTGATGTCTGCTTCAATCTAATCTCCGATGAACACCAAGTCCCCCACTATTGCATTTACACCCGGATACAAGCCTAGGGTAAATGCCAGTCATTCCTTCTCCCAGTCGCCTGGGTCTAGAGAAAGGGTGATCTGGATTGAGACTTACAACTTAACCTGCTCACAGCTCGATATTCACTGCTATTGACACCAACGTTCAGCTTTGATCCTGAAATGGTTGACGGCTATATCCGTTGGCTCTGATTAGACTAGGTAAGCGGTTGGTACCCACAGAATGGGCATTACAATTTGACACTGGTAGCCGACAGGCTCGCTGCTTTGAAAATCATGGCTCAGTGACATCTTACGGCGTAGACAGAAACCAAGAAAGGGCCGGGTACCGTTAGGGTTAATTCTGATTGGATCGACAGCCCTTTTCAGTCAAAGTCAAATCTTCGAAGATCATGGCTCAGCAGCTTTCTGATGCATCTTCTTGCAGGAACCGATAATTCAATCTGGAATCAAGAAAAGGACGGGTGCCCATCGGCTTGGTTCCGATTGGACCATGTCAAGCTCGGGTAACCTTGGAACATGCACCTAGGCAGTTGACTGATTGAATTCACCTACAGTGTGTAGGTAGGAGGGTCGCGTTTTCCAAGTAGTTTCTAGGTTTAGTGGTACATATGGTATATCCAAGTGGGTTGCTTAAGTGGACATATGGGCATGGACATTGGAAAGCATAGCATCATCCGATGGATTTTGAATATGGGGACAATATATATTTTCATTCGAACCTCTTGTGACGAGAATACGTTTATCAATTGATAGTTTTTTTTACTATGTTTTTTGGATCTTTCAGTCATCAGTGAGATCCTTTAGTAGCCAAAAAAAAACTCCAATAATGAATCTTCATCCGAACCTGGCTGGAGATGAGAACAGGAATAATTTCACCCATGAAGCACCGGCAAATTGCGATGCAACTCCCACTATATCCGAGAGAGACAGGCTTCCGTTCATATAGCATTAGTTGGCTGCTCAATACATGAACTAGCATCATTGGTCTAGTGGTAGAATTCGTCGTTGCCATCGACGAGGCCCGTGTTCGATTCACGGATGATGCAAGCCTCTTCTTTTTGTCTTTTTGCATTAGATCCACAAGCGTTTAGCTTGGTGGGTTCTTTTTGGCTTGTTATCTGTGGGCTCCGAGCGATAAGTCGCTGTTCCTCTTTCTTTTGCTTGTAAAGGTCTTTCACTTGTTTCTGAAGGAATTAAAACTCACGAGTACAATTCGGTAGAGCCTAAATCACTACACAGGGGAATATAGGTACATGCATAGGTCAAGAATATGTACACCCGGGCCATTGAAAGAACAAACCAGGGAAAATACAGAACAAAACACCTGCCATACCAAGATCCAAATCCAAATACCCCATTATAAAAAATATTAAACACCACATCTCGGTCGTTGAGAGGCCGAAGCCATACCCGTGTGGTTGAAGTTACCCGTGCCGCGAGGCTTGTCCCATATCCGGCCCGCCTAGACCTAGATCGTAGGCACTTAAGGGTAGGTCTCCTGTTCCATAGGGAGGTATACCGGAGACATTTACAGAACCGTTGCCGCCACTGGCGCCGGGCACAGGGGCTGGGACTGGGCCGGGTGGAGGTTGTGCGTTCCTACCAGGCGGCGGGGGGCCTTGGGCGGCACCGCCGAGCGGGTCCAGGTTGAAAGGAAGGAACCATGCACTTGGTTGATAGAATTCACCAGTTCCGGAGGGTGCACCTGGATCAAGTTGACCAGTGAAAAGGGAGTGATCCGTGCCTGGTGCATCAACGCCGTTGACGGGTGGCATAGTATTTTGGGGGAGGAAGTTTGTGGGATCAAATTCGGAGAACGAGCCGTAGACGAATTGTCGATCAAGTTGGTGCAATTGGTCCTGCGGGATGTTGAAGTCAAACTGACTGAATGACATAGCCCGATTTGGTGGGTACATGGATGGCTGGGGAAATGCACTTCCTGGAATGCCTGGCGTATTTCCCATGGTCACCTCCATCTGTGATGGGGATGTCTGATCTACGCCTGAGCTGTCGGAGAGTTTGCTGTTTTTGCGAGAGCGTACTTTGCGAGGAATAGCGGGTTGTGGCGTCGGTGATAGGCTGGCGAAGAAATCCTCGACACTCTGAAGATCCGGCTTCTGGCCCATAACGGCATCATCACCCGTCTCTTTATGTCGAGTATCCGGGTCCTCCCAATGTAACCTGGACACACCGTGAGGGTATTTAGAAAACCAATCGCCATATTGGAACATCGGAGCCAACGTATTGCCATTCTGTGTAGCCACAGATCCCTTAATGGCCACATCGGCGAACTGTCGATACCGGTCTTTCGCACTTTCGACCATATAGTGAAACATTCCCCAATACTTCTTCATCTTGTTGAGATATCGATAAGTATGTCGAAGATTCTCCTTCGAACGAGCCTCGAGTTGCACGTTCTTCGAAAATATGCCCCAGATATGGACAGTACTAGCCGTATATGCACAGTAGCCAGCAAAGGGCACCGTGAGCGGGTAGGCCGAAGCCCGATCAAAAAGTACAGAAATGTGATGAGCAGCCTCAACTGCCGCTCGACCCGCATTGCTAAGGAATGGTTTCGGCATGTCTCTGGGTGGCCGCCCTCCCGGCGAAAGAGGAATTGCAAATTGGTTGAGGAACAGCATGTTCTGGTGGATAATGATGTGGAGGAACAAAAACTGGTTTGCTATCTTTTCCGCAGCATGAATCTGAAGATTCTCATACGTGAAAGTAAGATGCCCTGGAAGTGAAGAAGAGAACTCCTCAATCTGTCGCTTCAGCAGGGTGTATCCAGACTCCGGATGCCACAGGGGAACTGTATCTTTTCTTTTTCCACCAAGATTTAGATAGTCAACAAGACGACCCCAAATAACGATGGCGCGAATGATATACGCCGATACTCCCATGTTATCCTTGGCATTGGATAATTCACCGGAGTTCTCAGGCGTGGGGTTCAAAATATCCCCATCCAAGTCTTCTGTAGGGCCAGGTATCTCCATCTGAAAGTGGGTTTCCTTGATAGGTAATTGAATATGTAGAAATTTCTCATTTCCAATAGGTGGTCGCTGACTTCCTGAGGAGTTGTAGCGATCCATCAAGTAACATGCCCACATAGTCCGTCGTCGGATCTCCCGGTCCGTGAAGCTCAATTGTGAATTGCTGTTACCCTGTCCAAGTAATGGATCGCTTTCGAGCTCTTGGTGAAGCTGCAGGGCGTATGCCATTCGCAACGCCTGTCCTCCAAACGACCAACTTCTTCCACCATGGCATGTTCCGAACTCATGAAGGCCCAGGAGTAGAAAAACGGTGAGTATTGTGATGTTGGGCTCATCATGTCGGCTGAGCGCAATTGCTGCAGCCGGGTTGGCCCAGTTCTCGCCACGTAGAAAGGGCGGTTCTGAATTAAGCTGCGGGTGCGTTGAAAAGCGAGCCGAGACCGCACAGACCGCGAGAATCAAGACTGGGGGAACGGTGCCAGCTTTGAGCCTCCGCATAAAACTCGGCTTATGTAGGAGTAGATATGATTGCCCATAGACGCAGTCGAAGAAGACTTCGGCCAAGTGCTCTTGTATCTCCAGCGAAGGTAAGAATTCCGCCCCCTCGGTCAGAAGTCCGGACCCATCCGAGGACTTGATTTCGCGATTCATCGGGAGAGTCTCATGAGGCGGGCGACGCTCTTCTCGAGTCCATTCATCCATTTCCGCAGAAAAGGCTTCGTCGGCGCTTCGTTTCTTCTGTTGTTTTGAGAGCTGCCCTTGCGCCGAGGGTTTGACTACCGACCTGCCGATCGAGGCCATGTCTCTCGCCTCATCTTTGGGGATCGTCTTGATCACGCGATCTTCCATCCTCTTCAATCGTTTGTCTAACATGGCCATGTAATCTGTTCGCGGCGCAGCTTTTCGCGTGGTGACCTTATATACGCAAGGGATCCTTGAGCGCGTGCAGTGCTTGCACGCCGGCTTTTCCCCCGAGCAACGGATCTTCTTGCGGCGACATGCGATACAGGCCAGCGGTAATCGCTTCCGCTCCTTTCCAGCTTTAGTTTTCATTTCGCTCCACATGGGTCTGTCGTCTTTGTCGACAGTTGCGGAATTTGGGTCTCGGGTAATGGCATCCAGGTGGCTGTCTAGCGCACCGTCGGGACCCGTCGCGGGGTCAGCTGTTTGTGTGCTACCAGGGTCGCGGGAGCTTGCATGGCTTTGGGTATCAAAATCGTCAAGAAAAGCAGCAGTATCCTCCTGGTTCAAACCAAAGCCAGCACCAGAGGTCTTCAATGGCGAGTCGTCGGAGTCGGGATGGCTCATGACGGGTGCGGGTACCCCAGGACCCAGACCCGAAGCATCGTTCGGCGTGGAATGAGAGGAAAAAAAGGAGGCCCCAGCCGGAGGCGCAGGCAAGACCAATAGGAGGAGACAAGAATAAATATTCAAATCCGGGCTGATAGCAGGCGGGAGTCGAGGGTTTGGGAGAAGAGGAGAATGAAGGAATATGGGGAAAGGTTCAGCGGCGTTGGGCGGCTTGGCACAGTCTCCCACTGGCAGCGCTTTCAATTAATATTACGAGCTCGAAGCCGCTTTTTTTTTCTTCGATGAAACCACCAATGAATGAGCCTCGATTTCAGCCACAAGGATTTGAAAGATTATCAATGTGTCAAAGAGAAGCAAAAAGAAAAATAAGAACAACTGGACCCACGGACTGCCTAAGGTTACATGCTACATCCGGACTCGGTTATGATGTACTTTATTCTTTTAGCTTTGGATCTACAATGATTATTGATGAACATAATAATTGTACTAGTAGGTCAGTGAAATTGTCAAATGATATCTGGGGAGTTTCCACAAGGTACTTTTACGCGGTTTTGTACTGTCTGTACTTGGTGCGGTGCCTAAGTGGTCCACACTCGGCCGAATTATAGGGCAAGCAATCTTGATATTCATGCAATTTACTAGGCTTCTGTACATATATGCTTCATAACATGCACAACTGAACAATTGAATCTCACTATAAGCACCCGTATTCGATACAATCACATCCTTATACTGACAGATAGGAATTCTAACATAACCATAATCGTTCGTCGTCTGTTTCTGCCCAATCACAATCCGATCGTGTCAAATTGCGCATGCAGCTTCCAGCTACTCCGCACTCGACGTTGTATCAATTTCTATGAGGATTTGGGACGTCCCACGCGACCACGAGGGCTCGACTGTTCCAACGAAGTGAGAATCTCGCTCCCAAGAGAGTAGATGCTGTAAGTGGGGAAGACGATCCACAGGCCACTATTGGATACACTATTAGCCATAGTTCTTGCACGGATATGATCTAGTACTCACTTCGGAAGAATCCACAACACAATCAGAGTTAAAGCATCATTGTGACCAATATTATCAAAGCCAGAGAAGAATTCATTCAGCCCTGCATAGGTTAGCTTGATTCGGCGGATCAGGGCAGATTTTATTTCCAAGGATCCAGATCAGCTTACAATAGAGGATGGTTTTGCTAAGAGTCATAACAGACGCAGTATACGCGACCATGAGCGCAATTGCGCCAGTCCGGCCCGCGACGACCTTTTCGCCTGTCAACAACCAAACAAAGCCCTTCTTCTGGTTCGACGCGCCGCGACCACTCACGACCGTTGCGCCATGGTGGTACACAATAAACAGGTAGTAGAGGTAACCCAGAGTTTCCATGACGTTCAGCGCAGTTTGCGCAGCGGTGAAACCGTTGCGCGCATTGAATGCGGGCCAGCCGTATATATAGTCGATCTTGCCGTAAAGCGCGTAGGGGGTCCAGATGGGGGAGTGCAAGCGGCCACCGGGCATACTATGCGGTCGCAACAACACATAGCCAGCATCCCACACGACCAACGGCACAGAGAAGACAAGCCAGAGGGTCACGGCGACTGACGGTGTATGAACCCATTTGCGCGAATTGCCGGTAGTGGTGGGCGCAGGTGAGGACTTAACCAGCTCTTTGGCGGCTTGCGAGGGTGAAGGGAATTCCTTAGGGTGATGTCGTGTGGAGACCATGGTGGAGGATGGGGTTTGCGATATTGCGACCAAGTCGCAAGTGTATAGGATATAGTCGCGTGATCGTGAGTAGTACGAGATCGAAGAGAAAGGTTCGTGCGATATGGGAAGAGTGTTCGCGTGAGAGGCAAACAGGAAACTAACTAGTTTGCTTTAGCGCAAGAGAAATGCTGGGGAATGCCACAGTTCGCCGCGACTGACGGGCAGTGACGTCGTTGTGCCCGAGGATGTTCGTTTGCGGGCAACTGTGCGGCACGGCGCGGTTTAGGTCATGGTTTGCACCGAACTGTTGGGACTTGAACTTTGCTTAATGGAATTCTGCTCGCATAACAGTATACCTCGATGCTCGATCAAATGATCTTTACCCCACGCCAGGGCTCGTGCATTCCGGGGTCGACCCAATCGGCTGAATTTTCCCCCTTTTTGGGGGAGATTACATCCCTGTTGAACTTAGAGTTACTTCTAGTCCTTGGCATGTTGCGGAACATTACGGATTATCTTTGATGGAAAAAGAATCAGCTTGGGTCTCATTTCAGTGGCGCCTGAAGTCTCGGGCATCAAAGGCGGCCCAAAGCAGTATAGCCGATTTTTAACTCTAAAGACCAGACTCTTCAATGTCAGATCCTGCAACCACCTCAGTAATGGACCCGGAAAATAAACACAAGGTTTGTTCACATTCCTTCTAATCTGTTGAGTGAAAACTGACTTTCGGTCAAGGACTTGGAACGGCTGGCCCGTGTGCGTGAGAATCAGCGTAAAAGCCGTGCGAGAAGGCAAGAATATGTTCGGGAACTCGAACAGCAACTGGCAGTCCACAAAAAGCAAACACAACAAAGAGATATAGAGCATCGACTTGCCGTCCAGAAATTAGAGGCAGAGAATCAGAACCTCAAAACTCTGCTAGGCTCGTTGGGGGTGTCCGCGGATCTGATCCATCAGTATGTTACTTCGGCTGGCCAAGGAACAGTGATGGATCGCAAAGTCGCAATACCCGCAACTCCTCGACCAAAGAAAGAAACTACGTCTATATCGAGTTGCAATAAGGTCGTTTCACAACCACCCTCGCCACCAGGAGATAAATCGTTGCCACGGGCGGGGGCCTCAACTCCGTCTCTCTGCAACTGCCCAGCGGAGCAATCGGAGAAATGGTCATCTGAAGAAGACGTGCTGAACACGACTCTTTGTGCCATCGCAGAAGATCTCATTGTTCAGTGCAATGCACGAGGTACTGATATAGAAGAGCTTCGGCAGAGGCTCTGGTCGGGGTTTTCTAAAGGACAGCCGGGCGATGGCTGCCGTGTTCAAAACAATATCCTGTTTCAAATACTGGATGAGATCAGTAATTGAATTATTATAATGAAAATATACTTAGGAAGCGGTCGAAGATGCCCATTTGTTCAAATAGAGTCGTGGCGTTCCGTGATGCTTCGTCCTAGTATAAGGACCACCGATTGTGTCAAGGCCATTTTTGCACGCACATCGCAAATTTTCCCTTATGTATTCATAAATCAAAAATCCTACATCAAGAACAGCCCGGGTGGTCTAGTGGTATGATTCGCGCTTAGGGCAGCAACTCCTAAGCACTCCTGCGCGAGGTCCCGTGTTCGATCCACGGCTCGGGCCTGTTATCCTTTTGGATTTTTTTTTTGGCTCTGATTCTTTTGGTGGTCTCTTTCACGGGGGAGAAAGTGGACCGCGCACCAATCAGGACAAGAAATGAAGTCCACCAGGAAACCTGCCTATCGTTGCTATTATGTATCTACTACCTTTTACAACAATATATCTTGCCTTTCCCCCCAATTTGAGGAGGAAAAAAGGCGAGAGGGCGAGTCAAGAAAAATTTCTATCCCGCCATTTGACTCGGTTCTTGCAGGATGCACCCTTTCCAGTGCGACCGCAGCAAGTTTTGCTCCAAGTTTTGCTCTCCCCCCGAGGGGCAAGTCCCATTTCACAGACAGCTAAAGGGTCCCAGAGTGTATTAGACATTCAGGCGGTAGTAGGTGGAAACGAAGAGAACAATAAAGAAGGCGAAATGACCAGAGTAGAGGAACGAGAGATAATATAGCATTCAACTTTGCAGTGCTATACGCCCTCGAAGAGCGACGCATTTATACTTGTACGGCTAGCATAGCGAGTTGCTTTGTAGCATATACATCATATTGTAATTAAGATCTTCATTCCTTCTATGCGAAAATTCTCTGTGCCTGGAATGAGATACTTCGGAGGTAAACATATCTTTTAACCGATGGCTAGAAGAAAGCTTGAATATAACTGAGAAAGTTTGACATCAAGTGGTTGCCGCCATTTAGTAAGCAATGATAGAACGATTTCATGATGGATGCTCCTGGCTGATGTGATTGATGGATCTGGGAGCAAGGAGACAGGCCCTAGGATCGCAAAAGCTCCCAGAATTCATTGTCAGGGGTGTGGAGGTTTGAGTTTATCCACGAGACTGAAAGGCACAATGTTTGGTCAACGACCAAACACCCAAACTACTATATATGCTCGGACTCTGATGGGCAGTGTATTCCCCATTCCCCAGGATTTATTTCCCATATTTGTGGGGAAGAAACAGGTTCATGTGCCTTGTGTGGATGGACTTTTATTTTGGCGGATGGGGCTCTGAGTTTCATCGATGGAAATACTGCAACGAGCGACACAGGTCCGAGATCGGCTATTAGGAATGCAATCAGGCGGTTACCCCAGATGCGCCCTTCCTACCCATGGTCAGTCGTATTCACATATATATGGATAGAGAGGTTAAGTGTGTACCGTTGGCTTAAACAACTTGAATATGGATGTATGGCTAAAGTAATTAATGGTTAAATGGCATTTTTGATATATCATGATATCTCAGTGGAATCGATCCATCACGAGTTCCAAGGTTCCAATGTTGACTGTTCCAACGCCCTACATACTAGTACTGCTAGTTGTAACTTCCTCGTCAGCCTCCTTCTTCTTCTCCTCAAACCCAAACTCCGTATCCAACTGGTCGCGCAATGCAAGACTCCGAATCAGGAAAGACAAAGGCACTCCGATTGCAGCAAAGGCAATTCCCACCTGCCACACGAGCTTCAAGCTTTCCACATACACGCTCACTACCTGCGCCTTTATCACGGGCGTGCCATCCAGTGACTGCATGAAGGCTTTGGTAGCGAGTTGGTATGCACCTCTCCCGACAAGAACGTCCTGCAACTGCGGACTGTCGATGCGACCGACCAGCTGAGTGAACCGCGTGTTGAATATAGCAGAAGGAATTGAAACTCCCCAAATAGATCCGAAACTGCGAAGAAAGGCCCAAGTCGCTGTGGCTAACGCAATGTCGGACTCGGGCAGACTCGCCAGAACAGCAGGAAGCGTGGCAATAAGGGAAATGCCAGATCCCAGAGCCAATACCACCTGGTAGACTACCCAGCGCACGGTGTTGGTGTGGTCATCTAGCATGGTGAAGAGTCCCATTCGATGGCCACCAGGATGAATCCAACGACCAGGAGCGGCTTATACTTGCCGGTGACAGTGATGAGGACCCCTCCGATGATGGCACCTGGGACCATGGGGATAACTGAGGCGAAAAGGTCAATTCCGGACTTCTCAGGCGTGGCCTCCAGGATTGACTGGAAGTACACGGGGAGGAACAAGCTGACCCAGTAAAGGATAACACCGTGCAAAAAGCTCAGCATGTAGGTAAAGGCAGCAGTCCGATTGGAAAACAAGCGAAGAGGCATCGTGGGCTCGAGACACCAGCGACTGCTCTGGTAGGCAAGAAATACCCCCATCCCTGCGAATCCCAAAAGAAGCGGCACGATGGTGCGCCAGGACTTCCAAGGGCGCGTTGTTCCAGCCCATGTGAGAGAAAGCAGGATGGAAATCACTGAGGCGATTAAAATGGCGTTTCCTGCAAAACCTACGCGTTTGAGCTTGGCTACGACGGTCGACTGGCGGTCATACTTCACATGCAGAAAGAGCAGCATGAGGACTAAGGTGACTTCACACAGGGGCAGGTTGATATAGAACACCCATCTCCAACTCGTATGGTCCACGATCGCTCCTCCCACTACCGGTCCAATAAAAGTCCCGACAGCAAAGGCTGTAAATAAAATTCCCATTATTTGTTGCCGCTCGCGTAGAGGCACCAGGTCTGCAACAATGATCTCTGTCATGACATTGATTCCGCCACCACCGAGACCTTGAACAACTCGGGCTGCGATGAGCATATCTGAACTCGATGCTCCACCACAGAGACCACTGCCCAAGGCGAAGAGAGCCACGGAGACTATCATCGGCCATCGACGACCGAAGATATCGGCAAGTTGGCCGTACAAAGGCTGGACGGCTGTTTGGCTGACGAAGTACCCATTGATTGCCCAAACGTACATCTCCTCCGAGTTCAGCTCTTTGGATATAGTGGGCAGGACGGTGGACAGAATCGTCGTATCAAGAGCGCTCAGCAAGCCCCCAATGCATAGACCAGGGAAGATGGCCCAGAACCGCCAGCCGTAGCCCTTCTTCTTCTGCTCATCTGGGGTGGCTGGGCTGCTTATTGTCGGTGTGGCGCTCTCGACGGCACCCATGATATGCAAATTGTAAGCAATGGCAGTAAATCGAGTTGATCGATAAACATAATTATTATTCGAATAGCTGTGTTTCGGCCAGCTTTTGATCTATTTAGGAGTCGGCTCGGATACCTTACGTTCGGCTTCGGTAGGCTCCCCGTTATGGTAAAACCCGCCGAATGGAGAAACACAACAAAGAGGAGAACGGAAAATTGAAATGAATAGCTCGCTATTAATTGGTCAATTCTCTTTGAGTAATTCGATCAAGTGCGCCTCCAGAGTCTCAGGTTTCTTCGTTGGCGACCACCGGCTTCTGACCTTTCCATGGCGATCAATGACAAACTGAGCGCTTTGTTAATATTCCTGTTCGGCCAACATGAAGGGACTTCGGGCCTATACCTTCGTAAAATTCCATGTAATTCTCTGACATCCCAGTGATCCTTTCTTCTGCTGCTTCAGCCGTTGGTAGATGGGCGCTGCCTGGCCTCCATTGACGTTCACTTTTGCCAGTACTGGAAACGTGACCCCGTAGTTGAGCTGGCAGAAGCTCTGGATGTCGTTGTTGGAGCCAGGCTCCTGTCGTAGAAATTGATTACAAGGAAACCCCAAGATGACAAAGTCCTCATTGTACTGTTCCTGAAGCCGACGGTAGATATCCTCCAAGCCTTGGTACTGGACAGTAAAGCTGCATTTCGACGCGGTGTTCACGACAAGGACAACTTTGCCTTTTGTAGAGGACAGCGGATGTTCTTTTTCATTCCCTGCGAGTTGCGATCGGGCAAAGATTAGATGTGCAAATTGATAGCAGTTAATTAGAGCTTGGAGAATGCTTACGGTCCAAGACCTTGAAATTATAAAATGGTGACTCCTTGCAAGTTGCCATTGTTTCTGCTCCTGACACATCTAACTTAGAAGACCTTTTTAGACCCTAACACACCACCTGGGCACTGGCATGATAATGTTTCTCTATATATGTACATTATGACAACCTTAACTAGTACTAGCTCTACACCCTAGCACAGGCGGAGTGGGACCGTACAATGCCGAACCCGCCGACTGCTCCGAATCTAGACAGTGGATACTGAATGGAAGTGATCCAGCGCTGCTTAGTGGTAATGTGAGGTTCGTGCTACCGTGCACTTTCCCATACAAGAAATCCAGCCAGAAAACAGCCCCAGGCTGGCACGTCCACCAAGCCACCCCGAATAAGGTTCATTCGACACCATCGACGAACGATCTCTGTGCTTCCTGAGCTGTCTTGCTTCTTGATTGAATTTAGGATATTCATTGCGTGAGGACCCCAGAGCATATGCGCAATACTGAAGAGAAGTCCGAGAAGATATAAGACGAAGGCTGCGACACTAGTTTTCCACAGATGGGCCACAGGAAGATTCGCAATGGCCGTGCACCAGGTCAACGGGTATATGATGAAGATGAGGACCATGCCCCCGATTGTACCATACGGTAATGTAGGACGGGAGAAGGTGATCGGCGGCTCCGACGACCGAGGGCTCTAGGTAGGGCTTAAAGTAGAGGTCCTCTGCGATCGTGAAGGTAAGGTAGGACGAGGTGGTGAGGAGAGGAAGAACACGAAGGAAGACCAGTGCGGCCATCTCGCTCGAGTCGATGCTTTTTCCAGGCTATTGGATGTTTTTTTTTCGCTGTATTCGCTCGTCCATTGTCTTATACCTGATGATGTTGTGGTGATATTCGTCCATTCGGTGGGTTTTGCCAAAACGGGTTACTGTATAGAAGATCACTTTCATGGGTTCTTCGGTCCTAGTTCTCATCCTCCCACTCCTCATTGACGTCTGTAACAGACTCTAAAAAATGAACCGACCGTATGATCTGGTTGTGTATGGCGCCACTGGCTACCTTGGGTCGCTGGTGGTGCAATACCTATGGGCTCATGGTCCACCAGCCCTCCGATGGGCTGTCGCTGGTCGTAGCGAGCAGAAGCTCGCGACCCTTGTCAATTCCTTGGACCGAACCACATCCGACCGTAATCTGCCTCATACCATGGTGACTGCCTTGGCCGGCGAGGACTTAGGTCGCATGGCCTCCCAAACATGCCTTGTGCTCAACACGGTCGGAGTATGTACCTTGATGTCTACCGCGCTGTGACCAGAAAAGCTGACAGTATAGCCTTTTTGCAAATATGGGACGCCCGTTGTGGCAGCTTGTATAGAGCATTCCACCGCTTATGTGGATCCTACGGGGGAACACGTTTGGACGCAGCAGCTGGCAGCGCAATGGCATGACAAGGCGATAGCCAATAAGGCAATTGTTCGCTCCCTATTGGACGATGTATGAAGAGAGATGGCTGATTGACAGAGAAGATTATCCCACAATGCGCCGTGGAGTCCAGCCCGCCGGATCTCATGACGCTCCTTATGGCACGCACACTACGTCGCCCTCTTGGGCCTATGTTCTTCACAATTCAGCATTCCTGGACCGGTTATAGTGGGGGCACCATTGCAAGCATCTTCGCCGGGCTCGAGACATACTCTCTCCGCCAGATGATGGCTGCCAGTGCACCAGGGGCGTCGTGTATCCCAGACGCTGGACCACATCGGCCTCATTCTGCTCCCATGCTCCCTGTCCGACGTGATCGCTTTCTCGGCGACGTCACTTTTAACCCCTCGGCGATGGCCGATCAGAACGTCGTCATGCGCACCTGGTCACTCATGAATCGGTACGGTGAGAAGAACGAACAATATGGGAGCCGGTTCAGCTTCCAGGGCTATACCGCTGCTCACAGCCGACTGGGGGCGTGGTCTTCGTTTCTCACTATGTCCGTCGCGATTTTGTGTACGGTGCTATTCCCACCATTCCGGTGGCTTCTTCAATGGCTCTCTCCGGAGCCGGGAACAGGGCCACAGTTGAAGCCGGAGGAGAAACATTTCGTGGAATGGAAGACAATAGTTGCAGCGGATGGGACCAATGTACATGAGCCCAGCGCTTTGGGTGTGATGCGCATGGATACGGATGTATATAGCGTCTGCGCGACTTTCGTTAGTGAAGCCGCGTTGACCCTTCTGCTCGTTTTGACAGGCAAGTCAGAGGACTCGATGGCCCAGAAACTAGGAGGAGGCATCCTCACACCTGCATCATTGGGGACCACGTACGTGGAGCGGTTGGAAAAGGCAGGATTGCATTGGACGGTGACCGAAGCCAAAGGAAAATAGTACAGTAGTTACTAGAAGTGTCTGTATTGTTAAGACTCAGGTATCAAGTTTGATGGAATCATTCGCCAACAGCATAAAAAAGTTTCTTCCCCCTAACCTGTCCACATCTCAACTGTTCAATGCCTTCCACAACGCCCTCCCATCCTCCGGGTTGAACAGATGTAGGGTGCGGTCTCAACAGGCCCTCCTCGACGAGCTTCCCTGCCAGTTCATACCATTCGGATGCCCACTGGTAATCACCGGGTACGGCATCTCGTCCGAATGGACCTTTCAAATCGACCGGTTTCCCAAAGATGGTCAACGCCATGACCCAGTCCGTTTGTACGTCCTTGCGCGCAGTAATGCGGGTTGCCGGTGGTTCCAGAGCAACATACTTCCCCCCTCGAGCGCCCATAGCAGCATAGCAGATCTTCATGCTATCCGTGGAGGTGATGCAGTCGAGTATAAGACATAGCTTACCCTTGGTAAAAGCGCGGATGGCCACCCCACATGATGCAGAGTGGTAGTCGAAGGCTTTGACAGCCCATAGGACTCAACCAGGGTATTGTGGGCAGACGAACAGGTCGTGAATGGATTGTATCCTGCTCTATTTGTCATTATTAGCACTTCCTGTGTAATACTGGACATCAGAATGTACTTATGGGTCATACAATTTGGCCAGTTGAATTGCCATGGTCCCTGTCGCGGTACTGCCTCCGTACACCAGGATGTACGGGCATGTATTTGCTTTTCTGGTCCCAATAGCCCCGCTATCCTCTTTAAGCACACTCAAATCTCCTAGACCGGTCTCTGTTAAGGGGATACCCAGATCTCGCAGCGCCATGCCCGCTGTTACCACGCCGGCTCCGAGACATGCCGCTTCGGCCATGCTGACTTTGTTCTCGACGACACGCATGAGTAAGTCCTCGCGAACGCTCACGTACTCAGCAAACGCCCCGGCCCATTCTCCCTCCCCGGTGTGCGGATCAAGGCCGTAGAGAAAACCACAGACGGAGTCTCCGATCTGCCACTTACTAACGGCCGAGCCAATGGCCACAACCTGGCCGCTGAAGTCGTTACCACCCACAGTGCCGATTGCCGGAGAGAAATCTACCATTTTCCAGTTACATGGGTTTAGAACGACAAAGGATACCTGGATAAAAACATAGGATGAAGGTAGAGGGTTGTGTGACGGTAGATGGTGGGTGGTGTTGAGGGTGTATTGCCCTTCCTTGACGGCAGTAAGCGCGCTCTGAAATTGAGGAAAGGCCATTGTGCTTCTTGAAGTCAAGATAGATAATCTGTATGATCAATAGAACTATGTAAGCCTTATAATTCATAAAGGCCCGGCTTCGTTCCTATTTCGGGCTGGATCTACGCTTACAAGCTGGTTGGTCGGCCTTCCGAGATTCGGCATCGGTGAGTTTTACTTGTTTAATAGGGAAATCTTATATGCTTCAATCGAACGTAACGATCATGACAATGGAAGAGTTGGTTCTAATCCTATCATCTTAAATATGCATGCTCTTCTCTAGCTCTTTCTTCAGCCGTCGCAGTTTTCTCCGCAACAATACTACTTTTCCGCGGCGGCTCCCTTCTCCCTCTCCTTGGACCACGAGCTCAATCATGGCAGGACTTAGCAGTCCCATACCGTTGCCGACTCCGACTCGGTCCCCATCGCCGACTGTATCTCTTCGCCGGGACTGTCCATGAATCTGAGCAAAGCGATAGGACCTCCTCTCCTCAGAGCGAGATCGCTCACGAGTCAACTCGCGTTCCCATTCGTCGACGCCGAGAACGCGTTCAACCTGTACAAATAGGAGATTACCTGGATGACCATTAATATCTGCAGGGCACCGTAGTTGGCAGGCTGGAATCCACCCCATTGCAACGGTGGGATAACGGGGTGCATCCTTTGGCGGTAGTCTGGGGCCCCGTTCATCGATTGTACGGAGAGTGCGTGGACAAAATTCGACATCTGTGTTACAACAGCCATGTAGAGATCGAGAACCCGCACATAGCCAGTGGTGAAGAGGAGGGCGGTTGGCAAATCCGGGCTCGCTGTGCGACGTGGTCGATCAGAAGAAGACGTACAGAACTGCGGAGGCATATCGCGCGACATATAGACGTCTACTGGTGGGAAGAAAGGAGACGGGCCCTGGCTGGAGGCGTCGCTGTCTGGTGTTTCTTGGTCGATGGGAGAGGATGAAGTCAACGATGATGAAGGGGGATTTGGCAGTGAGGCGAGATACATAGATGTTTGCTGTGCAATGTTGATGAAGCGCTGGGTCTTGTTAAATGCGTCTGTCAATGGGTAACCCTGACTGAGCGTGTCATCAGGCTGGCCTCCGGCACAGTTACTGAGTTTGGTGATCACAGCAGCTGGGGACGCAAACATCGAACCCCATGGCTCGGCGTGCAAAGATTGCTCTACGTCGAATAGCGCCAGATTTACGTTGGAGAGCTCTCGGGTGATGTCCTGCAAAGACTCCAGCCTAGGAGGCGTGCCTGCATCCACGGGGACCCCTGTTTGGGCGCCGACAGGCATTTGGAAATAATCGGTCACATTAGGCATTTGCGGTACACTATCCGGAATCCATAGCGGGGGGAACAGGCTTTCCCGCGAGCTATCATGTGGGCTTCCAAAATTGAACAGATCGGACATGTTGCAGTCTGCAATGGACGGGGGCCCTGACAGCGGCGCCTCCGATATCCCGACAGGCATAGGGGCAGGCTGAGGATGAGTGAGAGTGTTAGGGGTAGGAAGACTCGGCTCTCTCGCAGATTCCAGATGGCTGTCTGCTTCTGGTGTCATTTCGAGAACACTGAATGATCGTTTGCGACGCTTGTCTTTATGATCAAGACTCCTTGCTGGGCGGCCGCTCCGTGATGGAGGACTCCAAACACACTGGCGGTTCAACCGCTGACATCGAACACAAGCGGTGCTGTTTTCTATTTTTGTGCAACGTAGTTTTTGGGCATGGCACTGGTCGCAGGCAACGCGACGTGCAGACGGATTCTGGATGACTCCCACGTGAGGTGAGGGGGGCTGGTGGGGGGCCATAGTGGGAGGGAAATGCGCAGAACGGAGACAAAGAACCTGGATCGGAGGAAATGCCAGCCAGGGCTTAGTATTTATCCCAGCTGATTTCACAGCCCAGACATGAAGTTCTTTTTGGGTTTTGCTTTTGGTTTTCTTTTTCTCTTTTCTTTTTTTGTTTGTCACGATGGGGGATGAATGTGCAGAAACAAAGCGGATTGGTTGTTGGTGTCATCGTATGAAGGCCTTACATGCTGCATGCACCTCTACTAGCGGGTCGAAGGATTAGCGGGACAAAGGATTTAGACGAGATTACTGTGTCAGACGAGAGTGAGCGCGTACAGACTAGTTCTTGGCTCCATTTATAAGAGGGTTGTTCTATTCAGTTGCTGGGTCAGGTTGAACGACCCTTTTGGTCTCGAGGCTGGAGGGCTGAAACTTGAAATCGACGAGGCATGGATTTTTTGGGTTGGGATGGGCCCTGGAATTTTGAAATGGAGGCCCATTTGCCGAAGCCTATCTACGGGTACCTTAAGTATGCCGCCACACCGTATGTAAATGAACGCCACCATGCCACAACCCCTACGCAGAGGTAGTATATATGAATTCTGTTGGTTTATACTGCTTCAAGACCCACCTGGGCAGTGGGGACTCACCCATAATGACCTACGGGGATTTCCTTCATTTGGCAATACGAGTGAAGATCAATGGCATGAACCAGAAAATTTCCTTCATTGCCGACATATATACAAGATTAAGGGACCGCAGCCGGATCAATGTTTCTCTTACTGTAGCTGACAAGGGCTTCGTCTGATTGGAATGTGACGGAGAATTACCCGCTGTCATACCGTGAAGAACATTCCTGGAAGGCATGGAGCGAGGCGGGGAATTAGCGGAGCTCCACACGCCAAGGAGTGGCATGGTATGGCATTCACCCGGAGTTTAGGCGGCAAGTGCCCGTTCCCCGGCACACCTACTCGGCATCAGGAACTTGGCGAGACCCTGTTTGATCGCGTATTGGAAAGTATTACAGAATCTGATCTGATCGCGAGCGAATGGGATTATCACTCTACTGTACATCATAAAGGGATAGGACAATCCCTTGATCGGAATTGGGCCAATGCAGGGTCCATACTTGAGCGTCTCCTCGCATGTCCAGCCACTCGCATTACTTTCTCCCTTTCCCAGGGACATATGGAGGATATTTGATCAACAAATCATTGAAGTTAACGCGATCGTGTGTGCCAAGCAAAAACAAGACCCAAACATTGTATTACGACCCTAGTACACATACTCCAACTATTTGTCGATCCTTACTGGTTTCTCCACACTTCCCAGCTCCCCGTCTTGAATTCTAGTGGAGCACCTACGCCATACCGTGATTCCCCTGTCCCTGAAAATAAACCAAAATAATCCACAATTTAGCATTTAAATAGTCTCCTGTCCCTCAGCGGTTTTTGGTTCACGACCGTGCTTGTCAATCTCTTCAACCTTTCCTCGCTTGGCGATTAAGTACTCTCAATACATTGGAGTTCTTAAATCTGCTTTGCTATTATACCAGCAATCATGAAGTTTGGGTTGCTGGAAGCAGGCCTTCTGGGCGCTGCCTCGGTGGCTAGTGCTAAGGTGAGATTATGAAGCCATTGATGCGTATTGCATCGGAAGACTAACGTGACAACGCGATAGGAACTGGCATATTCACCTCCCTTCTATCCCTCCCCATGGATGACCGGCCAAGGCGAGTGGGCAGAGGCTCACAGACGCGCCGTCGAATTCGTATCCAACTTAACATTGGCTGAGAAGGTCAATCTGACTACTGGGGCTGGGTATGTTATAGAACACTCGCGTGATGCTCGCGAACTAACAACACTAGATGGGAGCAGGAACGTTGTGTGGGAGAGACTGGAGGTATTCCGAGGTAAGATCCGCAATCAAAGTCGTGCGCCAGAACAAAAATAATTGACACGATTGTAAAGACTAGGAATGTGGGGCATGTGCATGCAAGACTCGCCTCTGGGTGTTCGTGATAGTATGTGGAACTGCGATTCGACAACGTCAATTTCAAGAACTGACTTATAACGAACAGCCGATTACAACTCGGGTTTCTCCGCTGGTATCAATGTTGCCGCAACTTTTGACAAGAGGCTAGCATACGCTCGTGGTATGGCTATGGGTGAGGAGCACCGGGATAAGGGTGTCGATGTCCAGTTGGGACCCGTTGCTGGTCCTTTGGGCATGAACCCCGACGGTGGCCGTGTTTGGGAGGGTTTCTCTCCCGACCCCGTCCTCACTGGTGTGATGATGGCTGAAACCATCAAGGGAATGCAAGATGCTGGTATCATTGCTTGTGCCAAGCACTTTATTGGAAACGAGCAGGAGCATTTCCGCCAGGCCAGCGAGGCTCAGGGCTACGGATACAACATTACCGAGAGTATCAGCTCCAACATTGATGACATTACTATGCATGAACTTTACCTCTGGCCCTTCGTCGATGCCGTGCGTGCTGGCGTGGGATCCGTTATGTGCTCCTACAACCAGATCAACAACAGCTACGGTTGCTCCAACAGTTACACCTTGAACAAGCTGCTGAAGAGTGAGCTTGGTTTCCAGGGATTCGTCATGAGTGATTGGGGTGCCCACCACAGTGGTGTTGGTGATGCTCTTGCTGGTCTGGACATGTCGATGCCCGGTGATGTTATCCTGGGTAGTCCCTACTCGTTCTGGGGTACCAACCTGACCATTTCCGTGCTGAACGGTACTATCCCTGAATGGCGCATTGACGACATGGCCACTCGTATCATGGCGGCCTACTACAAGGTTGGCCGTGACCGCTTCCGTACTCCTCCAAACTTCAGCTCCTGGACTCGCGACGAATACGGCTACGAGCACTTCATTGTGAGCGAGAACTTCGTCAAGCTCAATGAGCGCGTTAACGTGCAGCGTGATCACGCGGATGTCATCCGCAAGATCGGTGCCGACAGCACTGTGCTCTTGAAGAACAATGGTGGTCTGCCTCTGACTCACAACGAGCGTTTCATTGGTATCCTGGGTGAGGATGCGGGCTCCAACCCTGCCGGCGCCAACGGTTGCACTGACCGTGGTTGTGACAATGGTACTTTGGCTATGGGCTGGGGTAGTGGATCTGCCAACTTCCCTTACCTTATCACCCCCGAGCAGGCTATTCAGAATGAGGTTCTCAACTACGGTAACAGCCAGACCAATGTCTTCTCTGTGACCGACAATGGAAATATTGACCAGATTGCCGCCATCGCCGCCCAGTCCAGGTATGTAACTCCATGACCCTGTTCTGTATTACCGCTGACTTATTCCATTCTAGCGTTTCCCTAGTATTTGTCAATGCCGACTCCGGTGAGGGTTACATCAACGTCGATGGCAATGAAGGTGACCGCAAGAACATGACCCTCTGGAAGAATGGCGAAGCCGTTATCAAAGCCGCCTCGGAGAACTGCAACAACACAATCGTTATCATGCACACCCCCAGCGCCGTCCTGATTGACGACTGGTACCTGAACCCCAACATCACTGCTATCCTCTGGGCTGGTCTGCCTGGCCAAGAGAGCGGCCGTAGCTTGGTGGATGTCCTATACGGCCGCGTCAACCCCGGAGCCAAGACTCCCTTCACCTGGGGCAAGTCCCGCAAGCAGTACGGCGCCTCTATCCTTACCGAGCCCAACAACGGTATCGGTGCTCCTCAGGATGATTTCACAGACGGTGTTTTCATTGATTACCGCCGCTTCGACAAGGATGGTGCCGAGCCAGTCTACGAGTTCGGCTTTGGTATGAGTTACACCGACTTTGAATTCTCCGATTTGGAGGTCAAGGCTTTGAACGCCGACAAGTACGTCAAGACCACTGGTTGGTCCAAGGCTGCACCCGTTCTGGGCAAGGTTGGCTCAGTTTCCGATTACCTCTTCCCCAATGGCATCAAGCGTGTCACTCAGTACCTTTACCCCTGGTTGAACTCCACCAACCTTAAGGAGTCATCTGGTGACCCTTACTACGGAGAGAAGACCTCGAAGTACGTTCCTGCGGGAGCTACCAACGGATCCGCTCAGCCTCTTCTGCCTGCTAGCGGTCCTAGCGGTGGAAACTCAGGTCTTTTTGAAGACTTGGTCCAGGTCACTGCCACCATCACCAACACCGGCTCCGTGACCGGTGATGAAGTTCCCCAGCTCGTGAGTTTTTCCTAACAAACACCTGTTTCAATCTAAAATCTAACCCTTTGATTAGTATGTCTCCCTTGGCGGTGTCAATGACCCACCAAAGGTCCTGCGCGCCTTCGATCGTGTCACTATTGCCCCCGGCCAGAAGCTCCAGTGGACCACCACACTGAACCGCCGTGATCTCTCTAGCTGGGACGTCGCAGCCCAGAACTGGGTTGTAACCAAGACCCCTAAGAAGGTGTATGTCGGCAACTCGTCTCGCAAGCTGCCTCTTTCGGCCAACTTGCCTTCTGTTCATTAAGAGCAGAGCTTGTATACATTCGGAGACAAAGACTAGTTTAGATGTCTGCTTCTTGACTTGTATAGACAGAAATACTGCTTTTGCATATAGATTTAATGTCACATCTATGATATTTCACTTTTTGTTCGAATTTATGCATCTCTCTGTTCTTGTTGTGATCTCGGACTGTACCGCACCGAGGGTTGTGGGTTATCATTGTGGGTTGGGCTGGAAATCCGTAGGACTGGATGCGTGGAAGGAAGTGATAGAGGACAAGAAGAGACTTGAATCTTGAGTTGAGATGGCATAGGCGGCATTTGACCTTTATAATTACAATCTGGCACAACCAGATCAATATATGGCGAATTACGATTTACGGGTACTTTCGATCTTCCTTACCTATGCCACGGGTAGATAGCATTGTTTGAGCACAGGTGCAATGTGGCTGCACAGGTTATTAATGAGTGAAGCCTTGGTCCCGTACTACGTGACTGTTAAATTGTTAAATTGCCGAAGGAAACAAGTGCAAGCATAATTCAAGAAGGACGATTCAAATACTTTTGTGTATTTCTCAACTCTGTGATACATCTTATAATCGTCACGTGCGCCCGTTTTGCTCAGCAAACCCTATTGTCTGGTCATGTGACTATCGTTACTAAATTTTCATCTACAAAGATATCAAGGTTTGTTTGAAGTATCTGATTCATTGGTTAAAGTTTAGAGTGATCGAGATAAATTTTCAATCAAGCCAGTCAACGGACATGTCCATCAACCTTGGAATAAGACAGAGTACATAAGAAGATAAAGGGATATAAAAAAAAGATAATTAAGAAAAGAATACCACCTGAATCAGATGTTCTATACATCAATTGTAGTTTCTGGTAGTTCAGATACCGACGATCTTTGCCTGAAATGATATGCCAAGACCATACATGCAATCTCCGGCTGGCTTAGCAGCTATTCGGCCCCAACTACGGGTTTCGCTACCGAGATCGCGAATCTCGCACCTTGGCAGTGGATAATAGGG
This sequence comes from Penicillium sp. S1602, assembly GCA_023626355.1. Classification (NCBI taxonomy): domain Eukaryota; kingdom Fungi; phylum Ascomycota; class Eurotiomycetes; order Eurotiales; family Aspergillaceae; genus Penicillium; species Penicillium sp. S1602. Next base: position 5,685 of record JAMAGW010000008.1, on the reverse strand, counting down.
CGGAGTTTTGGGACCACAACCTGGATGTGTATGCAAAGTATGTGATACTAGTCGATACAATAGTCTCATTCATTAAACGAAGGAATGACAAGGTGTAACGATATCAAACTTAGATGGACGCCCAGTTATGAAAATTATTACAAGTAACTCAATTCTTCCACTTAAGGTTGATTCCTTCCTTTCTTTTGAACCGACTCCGATGTATGTGGTATAGCCCACAGGTTGTCTTGTCATTCTTTTCTTCTCAGCTACGCTCTTTCCATTCAATCAAAGAATTAGGCAGTCATGAAGAGTCTCGTTTTTACATTCCTTTACTCCGCCATCGCGCAGGCTTCCCTTGATGTACTTCCTCGAGCAGTTTCAAACTGTACGACTTATGTTGTTCAGAGTGGAGATACTTGCACTGGAATTAGGCAGTCGCAAGATATCACCTGGGCTCAGCTTATTTCCTGGAATTCTGGAATCAATTCCGTCTGCTCGTACGTGAAAACTCCCAAAAAAAAGAATTGATCTCTACTGAATTTTAGAAATCTAGAAACCTTGCAAGTCTAACCAATACTACCATCTGCGTGAGCAATCCAGTAGGAAACTATGCTCTCAGTGGCATGACCACTATTGTGACTACCACGGCGTAAATATCACCATGGAGCATTTCTTTCTTCAAACGACGTTTGTACTAATGAATCCAGACCTACTCCTTCACCTACTGGAGAGGGCACCAACTCCCGCTGTGCCGAGTATTATATGGTCGGCAATGGTGAAACTTGCACAACAATGACTGATAAATTCAGCATTTCTCGTTTCTCGGAGCGATCTGTGAGTTTGTACTTTGGTTACCGGGGAAGACATCAGATTTTGGGCTGACATTTATAGGCTTTTTTTGAATCCTGAGCTCTTTTCAAACTGCACAAATCTATTGGCTGACACATACTATTGTGTCGAGCCTGTAGGGTACATTGCGACTTACTCAGGGTATGGAGTGTCATCTACTCCAACCGCAACTTTTGATGAGACTCCTTCAACTTCCTTGCCTGGGAATAAATCTGCTCGTGTGTGGCCAACCGGGTCAAGTCCAATTATTCCACTTGCAAACGGAACCCGCACGGACTGCGAGAGGTAGGCTACTGAGTTTATCAACACTTGAATTTACTAGTACCTCTCACGCTGACCATCATTCAAGCTACATATGGTTTCCAAACATTACCGACAACACAGCTGCCGACTGTTGGAATCTGGCTTGGGGGTGGGGGGTTTCAGGCAAGGTTTGTCTCTTTCAAACTATCCTCTCTAAGTTGGGCCCGCGTGCTAATATCTACATATAGGAGATAATTCTATGGAATCCTTCTCTGGCCCAGAGCTCCAGCTCTTCCGAGTCCTCTACCACGGCAACTGCTACTAGCTCGGACTTTGCTACATACCCATGTACCGTGCAAACCAGTAGCTCTTACTGCGTCCAACTTTCAACTCCTACCTCTACTAGTAAGTCTCTTCAATAGAGCTCATAAAGGGCCAAACTAACGCCGCAATTTCTCTACAAAGGTAGTAGTGTGGTAAACACACCCACTCCTCGCGCCAGCGGTGAGATTGCCAATTGCACCAGATGGTACGCACCAAGAAACGAGTATGACACATGCTTCAGCGTACTCCATTCGCAGCAGCTTGAAATTGCCGAGCTCTACGCCATGAATCCATCGGTGAAGAATGACTGTAGCGGAATGAGCATTGGCACATACTACTGTGTTTCGACATACAAGGGTGGTTTACCGGCGGGATTCTCGGGCTTCGTCCCGGCCTCGAGTAGCCCTGTCAGCAGTACCCCAATAGCCAAGTCTACCTCTGTGACCACCGGTATTTCAACACCATCTCCCATTCAAACAGGTATGGTTTCTACCTGCAACAAGTTCTACAAGGTCATTACGGACGACTCGTGCTACGATATTGCCAACGACAACGGCATCGCCCTATCATCCTTCTATTCCTGGAATCCAGCTGTGAAGACAGACTGTTCCGGCCTACAGGCAAATGAGTACGTTTGCATCGGTGTCAAGTCAAGCTCAACTACTGTCGGTTCTTCGACCATCACTGCGTCTACAACCACCACCGTGTCCGGAATCACAACGCCATCTCCCATCCAGACAGGCATGGTCTCCAACTGTGATGCGTTCTACGAGGTTGTCTCCGATGACTCATGCTACGATATTGCCAATGACCATGGAGTTTCACTGTCCAACTTTTACGCTTGGAATCCAGCGGTAAATACGGACTGTTCCGGGTTGCAGGCAAATGAGTACGTCTGTGTTGGCGTGAAATCTACCACCACTGGCGTCACAACGCCATACCCCGTTCAAACAGGCATGGTTTCTACATGTGACAAGTTTTACAAAGTTGTTTCAGGTGATTCATGCGTTGATATCGCAAGTGAATACGGCATCTCAACATCTTCTTTCTACGCCTGGAACCCAGCGGTCAAGACTGACTGCACCAGCCTGCAAGCGGACGAATATGTCTGCGTTGCTGTGGCTTAATTGTCTAGGCGTCGTCCCAGGGTTGAAAGATGATACCAGTGAAAATACTACTTCAAGCTTTCTGTACTTATGAGCTGTGTCGTGTTCTCATTGGGGGCACCGAGTTTACACATACATCACTTTTGAAAGAAGAATTAGAAGTTATTAGAAAGTAATCGTGTTTCTTCTGATCCTAACATCTATCATTTCAACTTTTAGAAACCCTTCGAAATTCCCAATTCCTTGAGCTCCTGGATCAGGACATGTGGCCGAGTATATTCAGGCTCGAAAATATCATGCAGAGTACCCATTCCCAGTTTGGGGAAGTTAGGTACATCTGACGTGGGAATTTCACCAGAGTCATAAAGAAAGTTCGTTACCTCATCTTCAAGAACAGCGATTCTCCCGGAATGCATCCGTTCCATCTCCATAGTGATTTTCACGGTCGGTCTCAGTGATTGATCGCGCTTAGTCCAATCAAGCTCATCTCGCATCCGCTCCAATAGCCCAGACCAGAGTTCTTCGTCGTTAGGAAGGTCGAGGGATCCTAGCTCAACATATTGAAGTGAAGATGATGCCGAACTCAGCAGACCAATCAAGTCTGACGTGTTGATGCTCAACTTCGAAAGCCCAAAGTGATGAAGTTTTGGCCATTGCTGGATAGGGATCATCTCTTTCAAAGGGACAACTGGTTCTCCAGCTGTACCGCCCTCCAATGCCGTTGTTAAATGAAAGTACGTTAGATCCTTCGCTAAGCTGACAGCCTCGGAGAAGCATCCGCTTGTGAAACCTTTATGATCGTTATAAATCCAGCCATACCCAACCAGTAGAGATAGATGAAGATGACGAAAGCCTGGGCGTTTCATAATAGCAGCAAAATGGTTGGACTCTTCACACGGCTGAGCAAAAATCGTGTAGTTTATCCCAGTGGCGAGTTCTTTTGAGTCGAAGCAAAATTCGGAGACATTATGGTCCTCCGTCGTGGATAGAACGCGAAGAGCAATCCTGACCCCTCTCCACATCTCCTTATACTCTTCTTTCGTCTCTGACCACGGCAAAGGCTCGAAAATACCCCCTTCGTTCGGATCAATTTGCCATCCCCGTGGAATGGGATAGTTGAAGCCATAAGGAAACGCTCGGATGGTCGGTGTTTGATACAGCGGAGAGAAAGTACGGCCATGCGCTGCAGGCGTAACGGTCACCCGCATCAGTTGTGAGAATCGCTCTAACCCATAAATGAAGGCTTTCTCATCATCCCGAGATTCGACCACAGCTTGTTGGTCCTTGATAACCCGCGAATAGTACTCCCAGCAGTCCTTTAGAGGCATCTGTGCATCTACCTGCCGCTGGCGAGCCACATGGTCGGGCCTGTCCACGTCGCGGTATTTTCGCACTTGCAAATTGCTGATGTTTCTTTTGCATTGCTTCGAGAACCACTTAGGACATCCTTCTCCGTCCTTCATTTGCAAGTCATTGCGATTTATGAACGGCTCAAAATCCTCCCAGGACACCGGAGCTGGAACAAAACGTGCGTCATCCCAAATAATTTCAGTGACCTGCTCTCTGAAAACTGGATGATTCGCTATAGAGCGAAAAAACTTCGACATCCAGCGAATTGGCCGAGAGAAACACGCGCGGGAATGACAGTGGCGTCGTCTCGCCGAGTAGTTTGTTTACCAAGCGCAGGGATTTGAGATCTCGATTTGGTAAACATGATGCGACCAACAATAAAATCTCAGCAGGTAATTGAAGAAGACTGGGACTTTGTCCCGTTAATGGGGGCTGGCGTTCAGGGCTTTGTACAGCCATCGTAAGTTTGTTTTTGGTGGGGGGAAGTGAAAATGATAGATGCGCGGCGTGCGGGCGCGGATGAATCCTCTATTGAATAGGCCTTTGGGACCTCAAGTACCTCTGTACAGTGACAGTGTTCCATACGAAAACTTGCAAGTATCCACTTCAATAATACATTCATTGATGGATCCGCTAGGTTCCAAGCGATAGGATCAAGAACAGGGTCTCTTACATTACGCCTATGCTATTCCTATCTAGGCCTAGCCCATTTAGGGACCCGGAGATATGTTGATCCTGGATAGCAGAACTTGGCACGTGGTTGATAAGATTGACGTAGTGCTATCCTATATGGCGTAGCCAAGCCGCTTCGCGGCCGGATCAAGGTTTTGACGTTCTAGGCAAATCGAACAACATGGGCGAATCAATCAAGGCCACTCCACCGTCTGCACCTTTAACTAGGAACTAGTATGTCAGTCATGACGCTGCTAAATTTCACAAGACATGATAACCTTTTGGTGCCAAAAAAAGATACAACAAAAATAACGTGACCAGACTGGGGTTCGATCCCAGGACCTTGTCGGTGTTAACGACACGTGATAACCAACTACACCATCCGGCCAATTGATGCGAAACAACCGCCGCTGTGTTAATCATTCTATTTTTCACATTATTATATGAAAATTTAGACCTCGATAATATGAAATTTCCAGAGATGTGACTTATAGCGGGGAAGTGAAGTGGATATCACACCACAGCCTGAGATGTCGCATTTACGCCCAAATTCACCAAATGATAGCTTTTGCTCATGAGTCTTCTTGAAATGCCGTTTGAGTGAATCTTTTCGAGAGTACCGGAATAGTTTCGTTGACCGAGTAGCAGTAGGGTTCTCCATATATATTAGATATTATAGAGATAGATGTCCTCTTCTCCTTTTTACCCCGCCCTTCTTCTATTTAGGCTGTTCTTTAATTTTTCGTTTTTTCTTCTCTTATAATTAAATATATACTTATAGGCTACTAGGAACCTAGAGCTTATTAAGTTCTAATTATAATTCTAGAGATAGAATACGCTCCTTAATTAATTAATTATTATCGATCTTATTAATATCCTAGTTCTAGAACTCTAGAGTAGCTAGGTGTTACGGACCTACAGGGGGCCGCACCGCCCGCGGGGCAATTATACCCAATCATCCAGGATTGAAGGAACAACGTGCAGGTCACGTGCAAGGCATGGTTCGGAGGAACCATAGCCCATTCACAAGGGCCAAACGATACGGAATAACCAAGGGGGACAGCGGAAGGACCACGATTCTAAGTACCGCAGGGATTAACTGATCGCACGACAAGGACGATCGTAGGATAAGGACTATCCTACGATACGCCACGGTTTA